>JAJJWX010003259.1:0-1200000 GCA_023529315.1 Papaver bracteatum
ATATTCCATGCAAAAATATCTTTATATTCTCGCAGAAGGTTTATAGTTTGCTCTTCTTCCTCCACATCCATCTTAGTTCCAATTTTCAGTATCTTTGGATCTTCTTCACCTCCAACATTTACTTCTTTTGTTGGTTCTGCTGCAGTATAACTAGCTTCATGTTCTCCCATTGGTGTTGGTGCCTTTATTACCTCCGCTGGTTCATCATTTTCTTGCGACATATCGCCAAATATTCCTTTTCCTTCTTCTGATTTTATCATGTAAATCTTAAATTCTTCTTCTTTCTTTTCTTCTCTCCTCATTTTTCTGCGCTATTTTCGCAACTGAATTTGATTTTCACGATTCCTTACTTCATTTTGGAAACATAACGCTGCATAATCTGCATCTCCTCTAATTTCGCCATTTCCACTAGGCATAGGGAACTTTAAACACTGATGTAGAGTTGATGATACAGCCTTGATTGCATGTATCCAAGGTCTTCCCAACAACATGTTATAAGGTGATTTCACATCCACCACGCTCAAAGTGACCTGCGTCTCTATTTCCCCCATCGGAATTCGCACTACAATTTCACCTTTAGGTTTTGTTAGATATTTTCCAAATCCATGAATGTGATATATTGGGCTAAGCATTTCTTCATCTTTGTATCCCATTTTCTTGAATGTGTGGTAAAACATTATATCCACAGAACTTCCTGCATCTACCAGAGTCCTATTCACAGCCCACTCTTCTGTAGATCTTACTGATTTCTCTTTTCTTGTTGGTACAACAGACACTGTGATCACCAATGGAGATGTATGACTTAAATTCTCTTTCGGAATTTCTGTTGCCGTGAATGTGATCTTCTGTTTTTCCCAATCTTTTAGCGGTGATATCTCATCTAGCGTCAAGATTTTCTTTCCTTCAAAATCTCGCTTGTGTATCCTTCCTCTAATATCTTCATGGAATTTATCTATCATCATTTTTTTTATTACATCACACTCCAATTTCTTTTGATTATCTTTGATTTCAATCATCTTTTCTTTACCAAATTTCTTAATACTCTTCTAATTCTTGAATAATTTCTCTCTTTTACTTAACTTTTACTTTGATTTTCAACTCTTCAATCCCTGTTTCTAGCGCCAAAATGTAGTTGCAGGAATTCCCACACTACACCCTATTCAAGAATTTACCAACATCTATGACATAATTTGAAGATTAAGGACACTTTTTATTAATTTGATCTTAAGGAAGTACAGAAATCAAGAACACAGAACACTTGATAAAGATTTTCTCTCTCCTAAAACTTTCCTAACACTCAAAAATTCATTAGCCTCTATGGAACTATTCATCTCCTTTATATAGGTATTTACATAGTGGATTACAGCTCATGACAGCTCATTTACAGCTAAGATTCCCTTCAATTTCGGATCTGAGTTCTTGTGATAAATCGCAGTTAGCACCGCATTTAACTTTCGCAGGTTTTATTGATATATCGCAGACATGTCACACTTTCTTCGTGTTTCTGTCGTTTTCAGTTATTACGTCATTGTTTAAGTAATCTTTGGATGTGTCGCAGAATATTACTGATGTATCGCAGAGTAGTCGTTTATTATCGATGTATCGCAGAACAGCCGTTTATTATCGATGTATCGCAGAACAGTCATTTATTTCTCAAGAATATTGTTGTGACAATATTCTGATCCTACAGTATAGTTTAGACCAAGCAACTAAACCTATAGTTCACCTAGTTCCGTCTGTATTCCCACGCCTCCAACCTATAAACAATTCACGTACCTGGACCAATTCCTTTGGTTCGTATTCCAAACAGTAAAGGAACAACAAATCTGTTTGGTATCAACTCTCTTCAACCAAGTGATATGAGTTGCGCAAAAGTTCCCTTGTTTATCTTAACATAAACTCCTTTGCCAGGTTCCAAGATCTATCTTATGTTCAATCACCCAAAGGCAATCATTAATATTAAGCCAATCAATACCTTTAATCACAAGAAATCGTATTAATGCCGATCTTCCTCAATTAATCAATCCAATCTACCACAAAGATAAACCGATTATTAATTGGATCCTCTTTTTCCCAAATAAGTATTGTGCACACCAAAGATTGTAAAAACCAAGTCAGAAATCTTCAATATCTTCTTTGTCATCAAATCTTCTTAGATCTTCAATAAACACATGCACACAACTTCTTAAATATCTTGTGATCAATCACACACAAAACGGAGTCTATTTAACAATGGATCATCACAAGATCGTCTTTAGATCTAACAACAGTCTAAAGATCCCTGTCGAAACCTTGAACTAATTTTTTGTGAATATTATATCAGAAGAGAAGATTCTCAAGCATAAATAAACTAGGTGCAATCAAAGGTTAACCACCGTTAATCAATCAAATTAATACGAAAACTAAAGATAAACCGCAATATCTAGTTTCCCACCAACGGGTCGCGCTAGAGCTTCTCAATCCCAAAGAAGACTTTAAATTGAGCGACCGTAAGAGATTTCACCTAATTAGATTACTCTCCTATCCGATAGGCGGCTTCACCAGTAACAAAGACAAAAGAGTAAGTCTAAGATTTCACCTAATTAGATTACTCTTCTAGCAGGATTAGTTTGCTAGAAATGCAAACTCAAAGTATTTATAGACAAGGAAGTTTGGACACCAAGGAATTTCCAAAACCGAAAATATACTCAATAAATTTTTCCATATTAACCCAAATTCGGTTTTCATAATTCCTGTGAATGCACTGTCCAAAAATATGATCGAAATCTCCTTGGAAAATATTTAATTATCAAATGAAAATTACTAATTCTTATTTACCATATATAAGTAAAAAGATTCTTAACTTATTTAAATTCGATCTTGGGATTTACTTCCTTCTTAGACGTTAAGGAATATCTTTGAACAATATAGAATAAGCATTAATGCACCGTGTTCAAAATGCGATGACATCTTACTCTTGCAAGTCTTTTCCATGCTTTCTCACTTGAAACCGATTTACCACGCTTCCAAACAAGTTTAGAATTGGTTCATCTGACTTTCAAGAACTATGTGATTGATCAAGTTCCACTCAATCACAACTCATGGGGTTTACGGTTCTACCAAAACAAGTTTCGGTTCTACCTCCATGTGAGTATTGTACATAGTTACACTAGATTACCAAAGATACGGTTGAATAGGTACTTGGACCGGTTCCCCACATATATTTGGTATCTAACTTGTATGCACTGCACATGTCCATAGGATCGGTTCCCCTTTTTTCCATAAACCTTGTTGCAAATCATACAAGGAGCGGTTCCCCTTGTGATGCACTGCACCTCTTACTAGGATCGGTTCCCCTCTTCCCAGTAATAAGTTCAGACACTCACAACCCGATCATACCCCAGGTGATTAATTAATATCGGTTTCACTAATAAAATTCATACCAATACATAAGTCTGGCCTCATGTGAATAGTTTTACCAAGAACACAAACAAGTCATGAGCGGTTATACTAATCACACATATTGGTCGTTTATAAGATATGCAATGTAGAACAGCCCCTATAACGCATGGCGATTTCCTTTTCGGTTCACAACACATATCATGAACTTACTTCCTTAGAACAAATGTAAACATTGTTCCCTAGGATGAATTCCTCACGTCATACCCATACATAATCACAATAGCATTCATACGATTTCGTCGATGTCTTATATACAAAGTTTAATGGTTAAGCAAGAAACTTCATATTATATTCCTTTATACTATGTCTATCCAGAGTGTTCATGCTTCGCAGTTTTATGTTTTCAATATGCACGACTTGAAAGATACGTTAGGGAATGAAACACATCAAGTCAAATATCACTAACCTCAAGTGGAAGGATGATGTTTTCGTTGTAGCTTCGTACTTCTTCAAGTCTTCACAATAATTGTAATGTCTCACCCTAATACTTTCAAGCTAACCTATACGAAGTTGACTCTAGTACATTTAAATCAAGCGACTCTTAAATGGGTTTTGCTTCACTAAAATATGATAACCAAACTTGACATACCAATGCTTGGTGGGTTCAACCGAGCAATGCTCTAACAATCTCCCCCTTCGTCAATTTTAGTGACAAAACTCTTACAATCATATGGATAAACAAAATACAAGAATTCATTACACATACACTTGATTCCCGAATACAACAGCACATAACCTGCATTAATTCAATCCTTAAAATACTACTGTTGACATTATAATAACAATGCTTATACTCCCCCTAAAGGTGAGCTAGGTAGATTCATTACACATACACTTAATTGCAACATAGCTTGGACTTTGCTCCCCCATATGTGTTGGTTCTTTGATTATTTTTGCTGGTTCCCCTTCTTTTTCTGGAATCTCATTTGGTATACCTCTCCCTTCCTTTGCTCTTATTGTATACACTCTGAATTCTTCTTCCTTTTTTGTTTCCTTCGCAAGTTTCCTACGAAGATGTTTCTTTCTTGCTCTTCCTCCGCATTGCGTTACTTCAATTTGATAACAAAATTTTGCACTATCAAGATCTCCTTTTATTTCTTGTATTCCATTTGGTGTAGGAAATTTGATTCTCTGATGTAATGTTGAAGCGACAGCTTTGATCGCATGAATCCACGGCCTTCCTATCAGCATGTTATATGGAGATTCCATATCTATCACACACAAGATTACATGTGTTTCGATTTCTCCTAGTAATATTCGCAGCGTGATTTCCCCTTTAGATTTTGTTGTAGATTTTCCTAATCTATGAATAAGACATTTTGAATTTGTGATTTCTTCATCTTTAATTCCCATCCCCTTAAGTGCATGATAGAATATGATATTAACAGAACTCCCTGTATCAACCAAAATTCGGTTTAATTTCCATTTTTCTACAGCTTTCTTATCTTCTAGCATGATCGGAATTGTGATCACCAATGGTGAAGTGTGGTTCAAATCTACATTTGGAATTTCTGCTGCTGAAAATGTGATTTTCCGCTTTTCCCATTCTTATAAAGTTGTTATCTTTTCTTCCTCCATGATCTTTCTTCCTCTACAATCTCGCTTGTATATTTTTCCCTTCATATTACTATGAAATTCATCAATCATTGTCTTTGTGATCATATTACATTCTTCTTTTTTGCAATCTCCATCTACTGACTTCATTTGATCTTCAAATTTTCCAAAATTCCCTCAAATTTAGGCTACCACAATTCTCAAGTCCCTGTTTCTAGCGCCAATTATGTAGTTGCAGAATAATCTACAACTACACCCTCAATAGAATTAGTAAAAACTCAAGAAGTTCTTGATGGTGAATGATAATTTTCTTATTAATTCTCTTAGTTGATTACATATAATTATCAAAATGGAACTAGAATAGTTACAACTTTTTATATTCTCTTTCCTAAGATAATTTCTTACACTCATTAAAAGAACCTCTCGAATTTTACATTTGAACTCCTATTTATAGTAAAACTTATGCAGCTGTATATGAATTGCGAAGTATCGCAATTCATCCTCGCAAAACTTCATATTTCTCCACGCTACTTCTATCATCGTATCATTTTATAACTCTTTTCTCCTTTATTTATTACGATACTTGTGAACTATTATCTTGCGATATTCAGTACCTACAGTTGCACATTAATTAATAATGCTGGAAATTCACAGGGTATATGGGATTGTTGACACATGCTCCAACCTGGATGAATTTCGTATTTTATTCATAGAATGGGATTGTTGCCACATTCTCCATCCTAAGTGAATTAATAAAGTGAAGGAGTATCCATCACTCATTAATGGCTTTATCTTTTACAAGATGTTAGCGCACAATTTTTTGGCTTTTACAATCTTAGCCTTAAATGAAAATCCACCAACACTACTATATCTCCTATCTTGAGACAAAAGTCGTATTGCTATATAGACTTCGATTATACACATTAGCTATTTCGAGCCGAGTTTATCTCGCTTATCTATTTCTCGAAATATGTATTGGTAAGCTTTCGCTTTGGCCAAGTTCATCTTTACAAGTAACAAAAGTCATGTTGATTATTTCAATATCTTGAAAATTGCTTTGATGAAGAATAATGTGTGAATAACCTCTATTTAACATCCTCTGAGAATGTTTTAATGATTGAAATGAGAGATTAGAATATATAACCTTGAATGGATATAAACATTGTATGTGAATTCATACTTGTGTAAGTCCAAAATCCTTGAAATAAAGTATGCGTACTTTACTGGTTCAAGATGTCCGGTAGCTAAGTCCGCGTACTGCCGGAAGTTCACATCCCGTGAATTTCTGCTGAAATTTGTGAACTAAAAACAAACTCAAACCGGAAACTTAAGTATACGTACCGGTATGATTACTTGAGTGGGTTATTTTCTAAACACGGTTTATTCGTGAACTTAAACATATATAAACTAAGGAATGCATATTTGCAAACCGTGGATATAAAGTTCATGAATCGATTCGAGTGAATCAAAATCATTTTTGCTTCGATTGTGTCTTGTATACTTCTATGAGATCTAAGTAATTGAACAACTCTCTAACTAGTTCTTTTGAGTCATTTGAACTAGTTATGGTGAAGATGAATAAGGTTGATATGAAAGTGCTCATATGGCTAACCATTTGGTTAACTACTGTTGAACCAACTAAGTGTACATGTTTAGGTACGGTTACACAAACCTAAATGAACGTGCATTTCATTTTTGTATAACAAGCTAATTTCGATCTAACGGTTGAAATATATTAGCTTGAATCTAATCAGGTTTTCATCTAACGGTGAATATTGAATGCTTTGTTACCAAGGTAACTTAGATTGCAAACCCTGATTTGGAGACTATATAAATGAGAACTCTAGCAACCGAGAAACCTAATCCCTACACCTCCTATGTGATACTAGTTGTATAAGCTAGAGTTGATTATCCTTTAACCTTAGGTTTCTACCGAGACCCTGTATATTAACGACTTAAAGACTTCATTGGGATTGTGAAGCCAGACTCAACTATTTTTTTTGTAGTTGCGTGATCTGATCTTGTTGTTTCTATCGTATTTGAGTACAATCATAAGATTGGCTTGAGATTAATTTCTCTAATAGGCAAGATAGAAAAGTAGTCACAAACATCTTCGTCTCATCGTTTGTGATTCCGCAATATCTTGTTTCGCTAGTCGATTAAGATTATTGTGAGGTGATTGATAATTCTAGGATGTTCTTCGGGAATATAAGTCCGTGTTATCGATTGGTTCATGTTCACCTTGATTTATCAAAAGACGGAACAAAACTAGTAGGTATATTTTTGGGAGATAGATTTATCTATTCCCATAGAATTCTCTGCATGATATAGATTTTTTTATTAAAGTCTTCGACTTTGGGTCGTAGTGAAAAGGCGAGGGTACCCAAATATACCTCAAGCTAAAACGTTTCCTTCCTATATTTCCTTTCTCCGAAAGTGATTGTATATGGACGGAGTCGAGACAATACAACTAATCGCTTCACACTTCTTATAATCGTTTATGGATACGAGATCGAGACAATACAACAACGAAGGTATAAAGGTTTGGACTTAACCAAACTCAATAGGATTCACGTATCAAGTAAATAGGAATTAACATTTATGCAATTTACTTTAATTATAATAAAACAATTATAATGCGTAAATATAAAGTAAATGACACAACAAGATTTTGTAAACGAAGAAACCGCAAATGCAGAAAAATCCCAGGACCTTGTCCAGAATTAAATACTCTTAGGATTAAGAGACTATACAAAATAATCCAACTTCGTATAGTTGAGACCAAGAAACTAAACCTATAGTTCACCTAGTTCCGTCTGTATTCCCATGCCTCCAACCTGTAAACAAGTCACATACTTGGACCAATTCCTTTGGTTCGTATTCCAAACAATAAAGGAACAACAAATCTGTTTGGTATCAACTCTCTTCAATCAAGTGATATGAGTTGCACAAAGGCTCTTCTGTTTATCTTAACATAAACTCCTTTGCCAGGTTCCAAGATCTATCTTATGTTCAATCACCAAAAGGTAATCGTTAAAATTAAGCCAATCAACACTCTTAATCCAAAGAACTGTGTTGATGCCGATCTTCTCAATTAATCAATCCAATCTACCACAAGGATAAACCAATTATTAATTGGATCCTCTTTTACCAAAGCAAGTATTGTGCACACCAAAGATTATAAAACCAAGTCAGAAATTTTCTATCTCTTCTTTGTCTTCAAATCTTCTTAAATCTTCAATAAACACATGCACACAACTACTTGAATATCTTGTGATGAATCACACACAGAACGGAGTCTGTTAGTAATGGATTATCACAAGATCGTCTTTAGAACTAACAACAGTCCAAAGATCCCTGTCGAAACCTTGAACTAGTTTGAGTGAATCTTATATCAGAAGACAAGATTCTCAAGCATAAACAAACTAGGTGCAATCAAAGTTCAACCACCATTAGTCAATCAAATCAATATGAAAACTAAAGATAAACCGCAATATCTAGTTTCCCACCAACGGGTCGCGCTAGAGCTTCTCAATCCCAAAGAAGACTTTAAATTGAGCGGCTGTAAGAGATTTCACCTAATTAGATTACTCTCCTCTCTGATAGGTGGCTTCACCAGTAACAAAGACAAAAGAGGAAGTTTATTGTTACGAAGGATTATTTTGCTAGAAATGCAAACTCAAAGTATTTATTGACAAGGAAGTTTTGACACCAAGGAATTTTCAAAACCAAAAATATTCTCAAGATATTTTTCCATATTAACCCAAATTTGGTTTTCGTAATTCATGTGAATTAACTGTCCAAATATAATGATCGAATTCTCCTTGGAAAATATTTAACTAGCAAATGCACATTACTAATTTTTATTTTCCATATATAACTAAAAACCTTAATTAAAAGATTCTTAACTTATTTAAATTCGATCTTGGGATTTACTTCCTTCTTAGCTGTTAAAGAATATCTTTGAATAATAAAAGAATACACATTAATGCGCGTGTTCAAAGTGTGTCGACATCTTTCTCTTGCAAGTCCTTTTTCATACTTACTCACTGGAAACCGATTTACCACACTTCCAAACAAGTTTAGAATTGGTTTATCTGACTTTCAAGAACTATGTGATTGATCAATAAACACTCAATCACAAACTGTAGTTGCGGATTATCTCACAACTACACCCTCATAAGAATCCATTAAAATGATTCCTAAATCTAATTAATTTGATATGAAACTAAGAATTAAAGTACTAAAATTCTAAAAGGAGACACAAAGATTTTTACGTGGTTCGATCAATGTGATCTACATCCACGATTCTTCACTAGTGATTGTATGTAATTACATGATTTTACAATTGAGACTCCATTAATGGATATTTGGAGCTCTAGAATTTTGGGGAAGAAGATGATAAAGAAAATACATCTCTCTCTAAAAATTTCTCTCTCCTCCTAAAATTATCCCCTCTCTCAAAATGTGTCTCTCTCTTCCTCTCATGCCTAAATGGCTATTTATATAATTTTACAAAATGTTAACAACTAAATTTGTCCTTCAACTTCGGACTTGATAACTATGCCGCGAATATTCGCAACTTTACTTTGCGAACTTCTTTTGCTTTCCTCGTGACTTCCTTTGCTCGCAAGATTTATTTTCTCTCCACAATTTCATAAGTTATCATTTGCTGTGATATTCCTCTCCTACATCTTGCCTCTTTTTTCTTGAATATTGCTTGAAGAGCGATCTTTAAGAAAAAAACTAGTTGTTGTGGTTGTTGGAGTTGTCTTTGATCTTTGTTGATGAAGGAACGAGCTAAAGAATATCAAACTCAAAAAGTATATACTTGCCTCTATTCTTTTACGAATTTCCGGAATGTTGCGAAGTAAATAAGAAGTATCACCCTTGAAGTATAAGAAGTATGAAATATCCTTGATAAAGTATAAGAAGTACTCAATCCTCGAAATATATAAGAAGTATGAAGTATCCTTAAGAAGTATAAGAAGTACTTAATCCTCGAAATATATAAGAAGTATGAAGTATCCTTAAGAAGTACTTAATCCTCTAAATGTAAGAAATATTGCGAACCCATCATGCGAACTCTCACTCCATGTTCTTTTCCTCATGCTATGCTGTAGTGCAAATAAAAATTTAGATTAGTATTCAAAATTTCTTATTTTTTATTTATATGCTACTTCAAAATCTTTTTGTTTGTTTTGATTTCCTTTGTATTATCTATTTCATCTCTCTTGACAAATATTTTTCCATGGAAATGATCCTAATAGGTACCCCCTCATATGAGGCACTCGAGGTGCTTTGCCTTTTTACGAGTATACGCCATAAAGGTTTGCCAGCTACTACTCTCCATGTCGAATATCATATCATTGGAAATAAAGTAAATTTTTCAAGAGAAATATATAAATTGATTTGTGCGAGATGTTTTTCTCGGTTTCTTTTGTAATTGTGAAATCTTGAGATCTTTGTAATTATGAAATCTTTGTAATTCTACGATTGTATCGCGCTTTGTAAATCAAATCAAAAATCTTTTATTTTTTGTAAGTAAAATGTTTAAGGAAAGAGGTACTTAGCTTTCATGTGAGTCGCAAAAACAAGTGTGAGAAGTGAGACTTGAACCCTTGACCTGCTTCTTGGATTTTTCTGCAAATTTCTGAATTTTTCTGTGAATTTTTGGGGTTTTCTGCGAATTTCTAAACTTCTGAATAATGCTGCGAATAGTGCTGCGAATAGTGCTGCGAATATAGTGCTGCGAATATAGTGTTGCGAACATAGTGTTGCGAATATAGTGTTGCGAACATAGTGTTGCGAATATTCGCAAGATGAACATTTGCGAAGGAAACGTTTACGATGTAATGTTTTTGAAGTGTTGGTGCTGCGAACGTTCGCAAGGTAAACATTTGCGAGGCAAAAAATTTGTGCGAATGGTGAGATTTGAACCCGCGTCTTCACGTTCGTTGATTACACCCATGACCATCTGTTCTATCGTTAAGTTGTGATAGAAAGTCCTCAATCAACGAACTTACTATGATCTTCTTTTTAGCAATTGTACTTCATTCGTAAAAAAATATTAAAAATGTTGCGAGTAGAGAGACTTGAACACGCGATGCTGAGTTCCCTAGCTTTGCTCATGACCATCTGTGATGGCTGCTGTTTGCGTTGAGGTTGTGAGATTCATTCAAATTATTCTCTTTTAATCGCTCTGTGTATATCAAAAAGCTGCGAAAAATGATTCGTGTATGGGGAGATTCGAACATGCGATGTTAAGCTTCTCTTCTTCGTAGATGACCACTTGTGCTAACTTCTTTTTGCGAAATAATGAAGTAATATTGCGAACTAATTCTTTGTTCTCTGTAAAAAAACAAGAAAATTATGCTCGCAAAAAAATTCGAACTTGCGACCTCTCTGTTATTCATTAACTCCTGAACCAATTTCACGAATTCTTGTTTGTGACAAAATTCACAATTTCTGCATCTTATCTTCATCTCCTGAACATGTAAATCTTCAACTAAAACTTCCATTTTCCCCTTGAATTTCACCACAACAACTAATTTTTTTCTCTTATTCTTTTCATATCTTTGAATTGTTGATGATTTTTACTCCCTGAAAGTGTATCTTCTTCCATGAAACTTCCATATTTGAGCCTAAAATTTGTAGATCTAGAAAAATATAAGCAATAATTAATCTTCATGAAAATTTCTTAAACCAACAAGTTACAGGAAGGATAAATCCATTACTCTCTCCCTGTTTCTAGCGCCAATTATGTAGTTGCGGATTATCTCACAACTACACCCTCATAATAATCCATTAAAATGATTCCTAAATCTAATTAATTTGATATGAAACTAAGAATTAAAGTACTAAAATTCTAAAAGGAGACACAAAGATTTTTACGTGGTTCGATCAATGTGATCTACATCCACGATTCTTCACTAGTGATTGTATGTAATTACATGATTTTACAATTGAGACTCCATTAATGGATATTTGGAGCTCTAGAATTTTGGGGAAGAAGATGATAAAGAAAATACATCTCTCTCTAAAAATTTCTCTCCTCCTAAAATTATCCCCTCTCTCAAAATGTGTCTCTCTCTTCCTCTCATGCCTAAATGGCTATTTATATAATTTTACAAAATGTTAACAACTAAATTTTTCCTTCAACTTCGGACTTGATAACTATGCCGCGAATATTCGCAACTTTACTTTGCGAACTTCTTTTGCTTTCCTCGTGACTTCCTTTGCTCGCAAAATGTTCTTTGCTCGCAAGATTTATTTTCTCTCCACAATTTCATAAGTTATCATTTGCTGTGATATTCCGCTCCTACACAAACCATGGGTGTAACGGTTCTACCAAAACAAGTTTCGGTTCTGCCTCCATGTGAGTACTGTGCACAGTTACACTAGCTTACCAAAATTCGGCTGACTAGGTACTAGGATCGGTTCCCCACATATATTTGGTATCTAAATTGTATGCATTGCACATGTCCATAGGATCGGTTCCCCCTTTCCTAAAAACGTGTTGCACATGTTCATAGGATCGTTTCCCCTTTCTTCTATAAACCTTGTTGCACCTCATACAAGGATCGGTTCCCCCTTGTGATGTACTGCACCTCTTCATAGGATCGGTTCCCCTTTCCCAAGGATCGGTTCCTCTTTCTCACAAACCCGATCATACCCCAGGTGATTACTTAAGATCGGTTTCACTAATAAAAGTCATACCAATACATAAGTCAGGCCTCATGTGAATAGTTTTACCAAGAACACAAACAAGTCATGAGTGGTTATACTAATCACACATATTGGTCGTTCATAAGATATCCAATGTAGAACAGCCCCAAAAACGCCTGGAGATTTCCTTTTCGGTTCACAACACATATCATGAACTTACTTCCTTAGAACACGTGTAAACATTGTTCCCTAGGATGAAATCCTCACCTCATACCCATACATAATCACAATAGCATTCATATGATTACGTCGATGTCTTATATACAAAGTTTAATGGTTAAGCAAGAAACTTCATATTGTATTCCTTAATACTATATCTATCTAGAGTGTTCATGCTTCGCAGTTTTATGTTTTCAATATGCACGACTTGAAAGATACGTTAGGGAATGAAACAGTTCAAGTCAAATATCACTAACCTAAAGTGGAAGGATGATGTTGTGGTTGTAGCTCCATACTTCTTCAAGTCTTCACAATACTTATAATGTCATCCTAATGCTTTCAAGCTAACCTATACGAAGTTGACTCTAGTACATTTAAATCAAGCGACTCTTAAATGATTTTTGGTTCACTAAAATATGACAACCAAAATTTACATACCAACGCTTGGTGGTTTCAACCGAGCAATGCTCTAATAATCTCCCCCTTTGTCAATTTTAGTTACAAAACTCTTACAATCATATGGATAAACAAATTACAATAATTCATTACACATATGCTTGATTCCCTAATTCAACAACACATAACCTGCATATATTCAATCCTTAAGAATGTCCATGTTGACATTATAATAACAAAGCTCATACTCCACCTAAAGGTGAGATGGGTAGATTTTCAATCCGCGTGTCTTTGTTATCCCAATCATATGATATGTTACTCCCCCGTAGTATGTGCTTTTCCTCATTCGTTAGATAAACATTTCAAGCGCCATTGTCCTATTCCCTAGTGATACCAATCAATATAAAATTGATACCAGCATCACCTGTTTACTCCATATATTTCTCCCCCTTTTTGTCACAAAAATGACAAAGAAACGAAAAAAATAAAGGACAACACGAAAAGGATCTTACAAATCTCAAGATAGACTTGCAACCTGTTGAGTCAAGAACGATGGTTTTACATACCATTTTTTTATAACCAATATCAAAACTGAAACTACAAAGTAATTATGTTTTGATATGTTATCATGGAAATAATTGCACGAAGTAATTTTCCCAACTAGCTTGTCAAACCAAAAATCAACTAAGCAACTTAGTTCCTTTGCTAAACCGATTGTATAAATACAACCGCTTCATTCGATAAGACCAAAACAAAGATAAACTCCATTTTTCTCATCAGGTTCTAATTATCCATATAACTTAGACCTTTAGATTTTAAACAAGCCAAATACTAGGTTAGTTAACTAGCATTTCCTTGCTTAGGTATTCGGCTAGACTTGAATAACCGAAACCTCCACTTTGATAAGTCTAACTAAGATCAGACTTAACTTAGTTTATCTTATCCGGAATCGAATTGGACTAAACAACTAATCCCTTCAATATATTCATTCGTTAAGCCATAAATAATTCATACAAACCAATAAATCAACTTGTATAATTATTCACCTCAACCGAAAGAAATTGAAACAACACACATAAACCAAAGTTTCACTATTGCACCGAAATTTTGTAAGCCTAAACAATTGATACCATACAATAAAGCAAAATAACAATTGTTTTACTTAACTTGAAGCAATTGAAATAACATAAACATTAAAGGATCGCAATTGCACCAAACTTTTGTAATCCTAAACGATTGATATCACACAACAAAGCAAGATAACAATAGTTTTACTTAACCGGAACCAATTGAATCACACATACATCCAGACATACATAATGGAATAAACACATCAATTGTACCGACAATTTCGTTTAAGTAAAAGCAATATATATATATATATATCAAATAAAAATAGGCTTTTCTTAAAACAGGAAAACAATTAACTAACAAGACTGTTACCTCAATTTCGCATCCAACTTCTCTAATATGATCGCATCTTCTTCTTCCAGGGAGAATTGATATCAAAATACCATTATGTTGTCATCCTTATGCCAAAAACAAAAGAATAACAACAACCAACCTTTACCAGAGAAAGGTTGAAAATCAGTTTTAACAATTGCAAGCAAATGTTGAAAACCGTCGAAACACATATGCTTTTATGCTAAACCAAAACCGATTCAACATATTGTGCCTTTTTCACATATTGTTTCTACAGGAATCCCTCATGATCCTTTGATAAAGCCTACCAACATGGGCTAGAACTTAATCCTGCTAAATCAAAAGGTCACCCAAACCATAAGGGTTATCAACATATTATGATATTTAATATCAAGTTTATAAAACCGAAATCAAACATCCCATAATCATACATAGCAAATAAATAAAGCATTCAAGCACCGGATATGTAAATCAAAAATTATCACAAGGAAAATTATAAAAATAACTTTATTCATAATAGACTTATACAATCAATGAAAGAAATCAAAAATTGATGTCTATTTTTTCCTTTCTCAATTCTCGTAACGATTGCTTTGAAAAACTAAATTCAAATTATTCTGGGCACTCCCATTTTCAGTAGATGATTTCTTCACTTCAAACAGTTGGGAATGAAGATTAGCTAATATTTCTTTTGAATCCTTTATCATTATCTCATGATATCTAATGCAACCTTTAACAGAGAGAATATGTTTTCTTAGAGAATCTTGAGAGTTATCATGAAGAGAGACATCATGAGTTCCAGTCATAATTGAAAAGGCGAGGGTACCCCAAATATACCTCAAGCTATTACTTTTCCTTCCTATAAGTCCTTTCCCCGAAAGTGATTGTCTATGGACTGAGTCGAGACAACACAACAAATCGGTTCACACTTTGTGTGATCGTCTATGGATACGAGATCGAGACAATACAACAACAAAGTGTGTTTACTTGATATAAAGGTTTAGACTTAACCAAACTCAATAGGATTCACGTATCAAGTAAATAGGAATTAACATTTGTGCAATATCTTAAATTATAATAAAATAATTATAATACGGAAATATAACGTAAATGACACAACAAGATTTTGTTAACGAGGAAACCGCAAATGAAGAATAACCCCGGGACCTAGTCTAGAATTGAATACTCTCAGGATTAAGCCGCTATACAAAATAACACAACTTCGTATATGTAGTTGCAGGAATTCCCACACTACACCCTATTCAAGAATTTACCAACATCTATGACATAATTTGAAGATTAAGGACACTTTTTATTAATTTGATCTTAAGGAATTACAGAAATCAAGAACACAGAACACTTGATAAAGATTTTCTCTCTCCTAAAACTTTCCTAACACTCAAAAATTCATTAGCCTCTCTGGAACTATTCATCTCCTTTATATAGGTATTTACATAGTGGATTACAGCTCATGACAGCTCATTTACATCTAAGATTCCCTTCAATTTCAGATATGAGTTATTGCGATAAATCGCAGTTAGCACCGCCTTTAACTTTCGCAGGTTTTATTGATATATCGCAGACATGTCACACTTTCTTCGTGTTTCTGTCGTTTTCAGTTATTACGTCATTGTTTAAGTCATCTTTGGATGTGTCGCAGAATATTACTGATGTATCGCAGAGTAGTCATTTATTATTGATGTATCGCCGAACAGCCGTTTATTATCGATGTATCGCAGAACAGTCGTTTATTTCTCAAGAATATTGTTGTGACAATATTCTGATCCTACATCTTGCCTCTTCTCATATCTTGTCTGCGAAGAAGATAAAGATCATGAGAATTTAAACTTCTTGATTTGCCGCAACTCCTTATCTTTTACCCGACAAAGTTCCCTACTTTACGCTCTTACTGCTGACACACGTCGATCTTTACCGATTAACCCGGTTACCCATCCTTCATCTATAAATAGATGTTCCACTCGAGACTATTTCCTTCTTCTCACCTTCTCTTTCTTCTTCAAAATCTTTTTTGTCTGCAACTTTTTCTTTCTTGCTATTCTTTCTGCTGCTGCTCTAATGGAGACTCAAAGGAATGTTCTTATCTTCCATCTTATTTTGTTCACGTTATGTTATCTTTATCGCCCACTTTTCTTCATAATCCCCATATTTTATCATCTTTTTAAGTAACACCACTTCTCAAACTAAAATTACTATCAAAAATCCTCACCCTAAGGGTTCTCAGAAAAGGCGCGTTGGGAAGACGAAAAGATCTGAGGATGATAAGGTAGTAAGAAACACTTATTCCTTTGAAATAACAATATTGTTGCCTCTGTTTCTTACCTACATTATTATTCGCAGAATGAATAGAATGTTCCTAAGCCTCTTAAGCGTTCGCGTCAAGTTAAAGTTCTTTCAGATGAAGTGGATATTCTTGAATTTTTACCTGCAAAACATGTTTCATCGCAAGATAAACCTTCTCCTTCTCATTTTACTTCTCCATCGACCCCTACTAAAGTTATTGATGCTAATATTCCCATCTCTGATAATCCCAACATTTTGAAAACTGCGATAGATGAATCTACGATAGTTGGAAATAAATCTGTGACAAATGAAACTACGGTAAATGAAACTGTTACTGCGACCACTCAAATTCCTTCTTCCACTCTTACTATCGCCAAAACTTCTTCCTCTACTTCTATTCCTTCTTCCCAAGAAATATCAACAGGGGTTGAAGATGCTTTTCAAATATTATCTGAAGTTTTGGACGATGCTATGAAATCTTCTTCAGATCCTGCGATACAGGATGTTTATATGATTCTAAGCAAGCATCTTGGGTCTTGCGGTTCTTCATCTTCGTTAACTGCCTTAGAAAATGAGGTTGAAACTTTGAAGAAGAATCTTCAAGCAAAAACTTTGGATTGTGAACTTCTCGATCATAAGCTTCATAACTCTGAATCAGACTGTGAAATTCTTCGTAGCAGAAATGATGATCTAAAAGGTATAAATTTCTTTCCTTTGCTTTTGCCTCTGTAAATCTTTGCTTTTTATATACTCAATTTTCCTTTATTTATTTGTTGATGCATATTTAGCTTCAAAACATAACCAATTAATGAAGATACTTGAGTGGGAAACAATCGCTGATGAGGCCCGCATTGGGAAAGAATCTTGGAAGAATCAATTTGATAATTTGAATGTTCTTCATGCATATTCAATCGACGAGATAAATAATCTTAAGAATGAGAACAACCAACTAATTTATGAACGAGATCAACTAATTCACGAACGAGATCGTCTAAGTAATGAAGCCACCCAACTTTTATATTCGCTAAACCAGATTAACTTGAGGGTGGAATCTTTATCATATGAAAACAGAGTTTTATCCCAAGAAAAACGTAGTTTTTCGGATACAACAAAGACTTATTCGCAGCAATTAGACAATCTTCAAAAGTTGTATAAGGACCAAGAGCAATCCCTTTGCACACTGAAAGATGAACTTAAAAAGAAAATTGAATCATCTGCTGCTGAACAAGAGAAGCTTATGAAGGGAAGATTAGCTCTAAGTGTAAAAGTCAACAATCTCAAAGATGATTGTACTCGACTAAAGGAGGAAAATGTTTATCTTCGCAACTGTGAAAAAAGTATAAAATCTCGTTTAAAAGGTAAAGTTGGGGATAATTTTTATGATGCCATGAACCGATGGAAGAGTTGCTTCTTTAATATAATTCACACTTTATCTTCACAAAAGGAAGGTAGTCATTTTGACTGCCTCATATGTTAATTACTTCGTTGTATTTTCTCATCTTATTTTTCGCGAAAATTCCCTCTAATATTAAATTTTTCTCTCGCAGAATCTGAGAAGAATCTTCAAGCTTCAATTTCTGATTTATCTATGAAGTTAGCCAAACTTCGCAAAAAGAATACCCCGCTTTCCAACTCTCACAATAGAGCATTAAGAAGATTTGACTATCTTGAATATTTCAAAGATATAGATATCAGAAACCGGGAAAATAATTGCCTCCGCAAAGCTCATTTAGGCGCTGAGGTTTTCATAAATAATGTTCTACTCTCTCATTCTTTACCTCCTATGAAGATCAAACCCTTGGAGATAGATGATAATGAAGTTCCTCATCCCATAGATGAAGAAGATTTTTTTGAAGATGAACAAAATCTACTTGAGGACGAAGGAAACCCTCTTAATAAAGCGGAAGAACAAAATCCTCCTCATGAAGAACAAAATCCTCCTCATGAAACAATCGCTGGTGATAAAGAAACTCTAACTGAAAAAGATGATGCTGGTGAAGATAATAGTGGTGAACAAGAATGATGAAATTAGAGAAGAATTTTCTTTAAATTATCATGTATTCTTGCGAAATATTTCTTGTTCTGCGAATGATTATAATTTCCGAATCTTTCTTCTTCCTGCTCTTTTTGCGAAACATTGAAGTTCTTTGTAACTCAATCACCTGCTCTGATTTATATATTTTTATTAATTCTGAATCCAATCTTCATAAGCTGGATTATCTTCCTTCTTTTTTATTATTTTAATTCTTCTCAAGGAAGATAATGAAATGTTGTTTTATAATCCCCATATTTACCCCTCATAATCTTCCTTGTGAAGTATTTTATTTGTTACCCTTGTAAGAAATCCCATACTTGCCTCTTGTTATCAATCTGTAATATTATCGCAAATATTTCTGCGAAGAATTTGTTATATGCTTCGCGGATATAACTTTTCTTGTGGTCTTATTTCTCCTTCCTAGTTAAAGGTCTTATTATGCCACTTTTATGTGAAAGACCGCAGGACATTCTTACCTTTATACGTAATAATCCATTGATCTTGCCTTATCATTTAATTTTAATTTCTGCGACAATATGATAAATCTAAGCCATCTTGTGAGATTAATCTCTTTGCTTTTTAAGATTTATGATATTTCCGTCTTTGCGATGAAATCGCAGGACGTCTTTGCGATTTATATCCTCTTATTATTGATTTCATTTATCTCATTATTTGATCTTATCGCAAAAACCCGTTGATCTCATCTTAACATTTCTTATTAGGCTTTTTGTCCAGTCATGCGGTAATATGAAGGGCCTAAATATTCTTGCGAATATAAAGTCCCATGACATTGCTGTCTCTGTCACGTGAAAATATGACGGGTCTAAATATTCTTGTGAATATAAAGTCCCATGACATTGACGTCTTTTTTGATACACAACTCCCTAATGGAGGGTATCACCCTTATCTCTCCCCCTGGTTGCCCCTTCAAGGATTATACATCGGCCATACAAGACTAGCACTTTCCCATCCGGTTCTGCCAACAACCAGTTGTTTTCGCAGCCTTGTCCTTTATGCCTTATATGGCTTATAGTTACAAGAATGCACCCTAAGTGGGGTTTTCTTCGGGCCGAACACATCGTAAGCCAAGACTTGCCATGGATGGACATGGTAGGTTCATCCATCCCGGGAACCCACATCTCAACCGTGTACCTCGGCGCCTTGATCATACGTTGCAATCCTTAGGAGAAAGTTTCGGGCGCCCAACCAGGGTATAACCTTATATAGTTGGGAGTCCAAGTTATCTCTCCCGGATGGATTTTCTATAATCCCAAATCTCCGTGACTAGGTTCCAGCAGCGGTATAGCCTTTCCCATAGCCATGCAAAGAGATACCCCCTTATGACGCACTTTAAGGACATTGCCTCTTACGGAATAGAATCCGCGAACTAGGGTGTACGCCACAAAGGTTCGTCCCGTTCTTATATATTTTTAGGCGATTTTCGCCCGTCTTATATGCATTTGCATTAGAATTTTTAATTATCTCGCAAATTATTGCGGAAAATAGCTTTTATATTCAGCCAACTTTGTTTTTGCAGAACATTTCTTTTATTCTCTCGCAATTTCTTGCGTGTAATCCCTTCATTCTAGTCTTTCAAATCCTTATTGATAATATTTTCTTAGATATTGTCTATTCCATGGTCTGCCCAGTCTTTGACCCATGTATCTTCCTTCTGGATCCATTAATTTATATGCTCCAGTTCCAACTATTTCTTTGATTATATATAGACCATCCCATTTTTTCGCTAATTTTCCTCCATTTTCTCGCTGATATTCTGGTGTTTCTCGCAGAACTAAATCTCCAACTTGGAATTCCCGCTTCTTTACTCGTTTGTTATATTCACGAGATAATCTGCGATGGTAGTTTTCCATATGTTGTAGTGCTTTTTCTCTCTTCTCTTCTACCTCATCAAGCTTGTCTAGAATCATACCAGCACTAAGATTCTTTTCCCAAGCTTCTCTTTTTGTTGTAGGAATAACAACTTCTGTTGGTAATACTGCCTCAACCCCATATGTTAAACAAAAAGGTGATACCCCAGTTGCTTCCCTTCGTGTTGTATTATAAGCCCAAACTGCATTATGGACTTGTTGACACCACGTTCTATGATGCCCTTCTAACTTCTTTTGGAGAATATCTGCAATTGTTTTGTTAGTTGCTTCAGCTTGACCATTGGACTGTGGATATAAAGGAGTTTATTTTCCACATTTTATCTTGAATGCATTAAGTAACATCTCTATATTTTGTCCTTCAAATTGTTTTCCAGTATCTGACACCAATTGTGCTGGAATCCCGAATCTGCAAATGATATTTTCAAATATAAATGTGAAAATGTCCTTATCACGAATATGTTGTATTACTTTAACTTCCGCCCATTTTGTGAAGTAATCTGTTGCGATAATTAAGTATCTCTTTTGCCCTGTTCCTGGTACAAATGGTCCCACAATATCTAAACCCCACTTTCCAAATGGCCAAACATTTTTTGAAGATGTTAATGTTTCACCTGGTGCATGTATTCTTTTTGCAAATCGCTGACATTCTTCGCAACTTCTTGATAAATTCTTTGCATCTTCATGCATATATGGCCAATAATAACCTTGCATTTTAGTTATGTATGCTAATGATCTGACACCGCTGTGATTACCAGCATCCCCACTATGCAGCATTTTTAATATCTGCTTTCCTTCTTCTTGTGTCAAACATCTGAGGGAAGGCCCATTTAAAGATTTTCGATATAATATCCCATCTCTTAATGGTAGGATCGGAAAGATACCTACTACTATGTATAATGCAAGTGCACAGTGTCTATTGCAGGCATGGCAAATACAGGTCGAACCACAGAGACTTGGTGAGTGTAAGTTGAAGTTTTTGCTCTTTCTAAACTGATTTAAATAAAAGTAACCAAAAGAGTTTGTTTTGTCGGTACGACGAAATGATTTTTAAGTGACTGAAATAATAAAAGTAAATAGAAGAAAATAACACAGGGTGTAAACACTGATAATGAGGATACTAGAGCTTTCAAATCCACTACTAACCTACAATATGCATTTAATTTATGATGTTATTCTTGTCCTTATAGCAGATTCAAGTTTACCTTGTATCTAAGGTGTTTCTCCAATGGATAAATTAATCACAACTAAAATATTTCTCCAAAGCATTAATTGTCTAGTTACAAAGACAACTAATCTAAGGATCAATAATATTTTTAAGCATGAGTTGCAAAGATAATCAACATAGTGATATTCTAACTACAATGGATACATGGCATACATTGTGAGAGCAAAATATTGACAAACTTGGATTAAATTATATCTTAAACAATTTCAAACATTCAAGAACAACTCACAAAGTATGAATGACATATCAGTAGGCTAGAGCTTCATCTAAACTCTAGCAAAGAGTTTTAGAACATACTGAAAATGGAAATGGAATTGTACTGATAGAAAATATGGTGTGTGTTATGGTATAGCGAGAACCCCTAGCTGCTCCCCCCTTTTATACAAAATTCCCCCCTTCTCTCAACACTAATTTCAGCCGAAATTTAGTATTCTTTAATTGTCCCACGCTGCTGCACATGCCTATGACACGCCCACGCTGCTCCCATAATATTCTTTTCTCCACACGCCTGTTTTTCTTCCACTTCCCACGACTTTGTGTCAGCTCTTGTCTTCTTGCTGTCTCTACAACTTGTATCTCCCATGACTCAGTCAGCTTTCTCCCACGACTTTGTCATTTTGCTGTCTTCTTTCACCACGCGCTCACAAGCTTGTGTCCCTTTGCCTCCCGCGTCTCCATGTGCTGTCTTCTTCTCAAGTCTTGCTGTCTTCCTTCCAACGACTTTTGTCAGCTCCTACCACGTGTTGTCCCCTCTTTCTTCAACGACCATTCCTCCCAAGCACTGTCAACTCCCACTTGCGTTGTATTCTTCCCCCACGAGCTGCTGACCAACTCTTCTCTTTTCTCCACAAATTCGTTTCTTCTCTCTTCTTTACAACTTGTCTTCTTGCTGTCCTTTCCGCCCACTACCACACTTTTGTATTCTACTCCCACCTTCTTTCCTCTCTTGTCGTTTTGCTGTCTGGTTTCTCTCCTCACGAGCTGCTGTCCTTTGCCCACGCATCTCTTCTAATGTCAGCTCTTCACATGCGCCCATACTTTGTTGTTTATTTTCACGAGTTGGTGAGGTGTGGGTACTGGGTAGAACATGGAGGGAGTGTTTGGCTAGGCCAAATGTATGAAGGTGGTAGACAAACTGTGGTGTGAGGCGGACTCTTCTAATTTTTGATACAACGAATGAAAACACCGTTGGTTGCAGCTCCTAGAACGGTCCAATTTTCTGATCTTTTGGCTCCGCAATTCATCTAAGCTTTATTTAGTACCTAAAAACACAAAATTAATTAGTACAAGTATTTATTCTTGAAAACCAAAAAAAATCCAGAATCTGGGATAATATATGATTTTAAAGCGCAAAAGATGAGTTAAATGCCAATAAAAAGGTGTAGAAATATGCACTATTTCGCACTCATCAAATACCCCCAAACCTGAATTTTACTTGTCCTCAAGTGAAACAGAAATTAAGAAATCCTAATTATACCACTGTCGCTGGTTTCTCGAATGCATTTAGCGTATGCACTAAGCCTTTAAACCCCTAGGTGTCCCTAGTGGACGAGTTGTAGTCTCGTGAGGGCCTATCAGAGATGTACCCACAAAACCCTCTCCAACTTTAGAGCGTAAAAGAGTCCCAAGCATCCAAGGAGCTATGAGGACATAGAGTTTCTTCATGCTAGTAACACGAAGTTAGAACTACCAAAGAACGCATTCTCATCCTTAAGAGTTGAGCGAGAAATAACCATACCATATGAAAGAATTCGGGTTCGAGAATAATCACAAGCCTCGACTTCTGCCTCACCAATAGGGTTTTATGATAATTGCACTCAAAAAGACCGCTTTTTTTAGTCTCTCATGTGTGCAGTCATGAATAAAGAGGGAAATCCTGCACACGTTGATGGTGGGAAGGAGAACCTTCCGAAATAATTTCTGGAGACTCCACAGAATTGTGGACAAAAAGAATCTTTTCTGATGATCTCTAAGAAAGGAAATCAATCATTAGCAAGGATGGGAGTACTCACTTACCTTCACATCCGATCGACAATCAACACCACTCTCACAGCATCCATAGAAATGTCTTCAATCTTCGGTCTTCAACTGTTGATGGTGAACTTCTTAGAAACTTGACAATTTGTAACTTTTCCCCTAAATTTCCTTATTGCTTGGAATTTTCTTCTTGAATTCTTCTTCTTTACCATGGTGGTATCAAAACTAAACTAAGAAAATAAACTTCAATATTATTTTTGAATTTTATGATTTTTTTTTTATTTATTTAAACATGAAATGAAAATAACAATAAAAACAATGAAACTACTAACTCCATGGATGAAGTACTTTATCACTCAATTCTTCACAACTTGTATTGTCTTGATTTCATAAACTTAACTAATTCTCATCTTATTTCTTTTCTTTGCTCTTGTAAAATACCTCTTCAAATGTGTATAGTATTCTGCTCTTTGTACTGTACTGTTGCATGTAAACCTTGGACTAATTTTTGATGTTGCTATGCTCGTTGATGATGTGTTTCTATGGATTTGTTGATGTTGTTGAGAGAGATAGAGTGATGCTAATTGCTCATCGAACTACAAGAAGGAGTTTTCATCTTTAGACGTCACCCTCATGATTGACAAAATTAGCACTCAAGAGATCAAAAATAGTGCTGAAAGTGGTGCGAAGTTGGGTAGCTCACCATTCCTACCCGGAATTGACGTACGGTGACACACACTCTAAAAGATTTTTTAGAAAGTCACAAATTGAAGGTCGGTACCTCGCTTGATGTAAAAATGGGTAGTCTCCACTATGGGTGATCACAATTCTACTACCGAATTTCTTTACAGCACCTAATTCGCCCTCCGGCATGGCTAAATCCAACTTTAACGCTTTAATAACATAAGAAACCCGATTGTGTTCTCCGGTACTTCCAAGCTCAGCTATTTCGGTCAGACTCTCTATGTAAACATAGCTAGAAACATGCTAGTGACTCTAAGATCTCTAAAAGTTGGAGGTTTTATGCAAATATTTTCAAAGGTTTTTTATTTTTATTTATTTTTATTTTTATAGAAGACTAAAAACTCTATATGAAAAACACACCCCCAAACCTAAATCTAACATTATCCTCAATGTTTCAAAGGATGATAAGAACACATATCAAGAGAACAAGGCAGAGCAGATTTAAAGGAAAGAGATTACCAGATGCAAAAAGGTTGGTGCTAACCATAATTGAGTGAATGCTTTGAAAGCAAACATTATGAGCACAAGACAAAAAGTTTGGTTAGCACACATAAACACTATGCAAAAATAAAAAGAAAAGGGAAAGATACTGGACTATTAATCCATATGTATGTACACGGGTGGACTAGCTTAGTCCACATAGACGGGGTCTTCCAAGTCTACGGTCTCAACTTCTGGTGGAAGAGGCTCCAGAAATGGTTTCAATCTCTGACCATTGACCTTGAAGATATTTTTGGTCGCTGGGTTTCCGATTTCAACAGCTCCATGGGGAAAAAAAGTACGTACTAAGAATGGACCTGACCATCGAGAACGTAACTTTCCTGGAAACAAATGCAAACGAGTGTTGTACAATAAAACTTTCTGGCCTGGAGTGAATGACTTGCGTAAAATGTGCTTGTCATGGGATACCTTCATCCTATCTTTGTACATCTTTGCACTATCATATGAATCATTTCTTAGTTCTTCCAACTCATTGAGTTGGAGTTTCCTTTGGGTACCTGCCTTATCAAGATCAAAGTTGAGTTTCTTTATAGCCCAATATGCCCGATGCTCTAACTCAACCGGAAGATGACAAGCTTTACCGTACACAAGTCTGTAAGGGGACATGCCAATGGGAGTCTTGTATGCAGTTCTATAGGCCCACAAAGCATCATTTAAACGTAAAGACCAATCTTTCCTAGAAGGATTAACAGTCTTTTCAAGGATACGCTTAATTTCCCTATTAGAAACTTCTACTTGGCCACTGGTCTGAGGATGATAAGGTGTTGCTACCTTATGAGTGATTCCATACTTGCGCACAAGTGATTCAAAGGGTCTATTGCAAAAATGACTACCTCCATCACTGATTATTGCTCTAGGTGTTCCAAAGCGAGAGAAAATGTTTTCTTTAAGAAAAGAAAGAACAACTTTATGATCATTTGTTTTGGATGCAATGGCTTCTACCCACTTAGAGACATAATCAACAGCAACAAGAATGTACAACTTACCTTCAGAGTTAGGAAATGGACCCATGAAATCAATACCCCACACATCAAACAGCTCAACAATCAAAATGGGTTGTAAGGGCATCATGTTTCTTTTAGATATGCTTCCTAATTTCTGACATTGGTCACAAGCAACGCAAAAAGCATGGCTATCTTTGAACAATGTTGGCCAGTAAAAACCACTCTGCAAGATCTTTGCAGCAGTTTTATTGGCACTAAAGTGGCCTCCACAAGCATGGTCATGACAAAAAGAGATGACATCCCTTTGTTCAGAATTTGGGACGCATTTCCTAATAATTTGATCCTGGCAGTACTTGAACAGGTATGGGTCATCCCAAAGGAAGTGTTTAACTTCCGCCAAGAATTTATAACGGTCTTGCTTAGACCAATGAGAGGGCATTCTACCTGTAGCAAGGTAGTTCACGATATCCGCAAACCAAGGCATTTCAGATACAAGCATTAATTGCTCATTAGGGAATGATTCTCTAATAAGCACTGATTCATCAGCAGATTCAGCATTCAACCTAGATAAGTGATCAGCTACAACATTCTCCGACCCTTTCTTATCTCGAATTTCGAGGTTGAACTCTTGTAACAAGAGTATCCATCGAATTAGACGAGCTTTAGCATCTTTTTTAGATAAAAGATATTTCAACGCAGCATGGTCAGAATATATGATGATTTTAGACCCTATCAAATAAGATCTAAACTTATCCAATGCAAACACAACATCTAGTAACTCTTTCTCAGTTGTTGAATAATTCATTTGCGCGTCATTAAGTGTTTTACTAGCATAGTAGATCACATAAGGGAGTTTGTCTACTCGCTGACCTAAAACAGCTCCCACAGTATAGTCAGATGCATCACACATAAGTTCAAATGGCAAGGTCCAGTCGGGTGGTCTGACTATAGGGGCAGATGTAAGCAGAGCCTTCAATTGCTCCCATGCTTCCTTACATGCATCATCAAAGACAAATGCAACATCTTTTGCAAGAAGATTACACAAAGGTCTTGAAATTTTACTAAAGTCTTTGATGAATCGGCGGTAAAAACCGGCATGGCCTAAGAATGATCTTATGTCCCTCACAGAACGAGGTTGAGGTAAGTGTTGAATGATATCAACCTTGGATTTATCTACTTCTATTCCTTTTCCGAGATGATATGCCCTAGAACAATGCCCGAGTCAACCATGAAATGACATTTTTCCCAATTCAAAACCAAATTCTTTTCTTTACATCAAATCAGCACACGAGTAAGATGATGCAAACATTCATCAAAAGAAGACCCAAAGACAGAAAAGTCATCCATGAAAATTTCAAGAAACTCATCTATCATGTCGGAGAATATGCTCATCATGCAACGTTGAAAAGTAGCGGGTGCATTACACAACCCAAAAGGCATACGACGATAAGCAAATGTTCCATAAGGACAAGTAAAAGTAGTCTTATGTTGGTCTTCGGGTGCTATGTGAATTTGGTTGTAGCCTGAATAGCCATCTAAAAAACAATAGTACCTATGTCTCGACAACCTTTCTAGCATTTGATCAATGAAGGGCAGGGGAAAATGGTCTTTCTTTGTTGCCGTGTTCAATTTTCTGTAATCAATACAAACTCGCCACCCTGTGGTCACACGGGTGGGGACAAGTTCATTCTTTTCATTTGGAACTACAGTAATTCCAGACTTTTTGGGTACCACTTGAATGGGACTGACCCACTTGCTATCAGGAACTGGGTATATGATACCCGCATCAAGCAATTTCAGAATCTCACCCTTAACAACATCTCTCATGTTTGGGTTAAGTCTTCTTTGCATTTCCCTGGTTGGTTTAGTGTTTTCTTCCAGATTTATGTGATGCATGCAAATTATGGGACTTATACCTTTAAGGTCTGATATGGACCAACCTAAGGCCTCCTTATGCTCTTTAAGTACTTCTAAAAGTTTATTTTCTTGCTCTGTGTCTAAACATGATGCAATAATCACAGGCAAAGTATCAGAAGGACCTAAGAAAGCATATTTCAATGTATCGGGCAAGGGTTTCAAATCAAGTTTAGGTGGTTCAACAGGAGATGGGGCAGATTTGGAATCAGAGAGTGGAAGTGGTTCCACAGCAGATTTCCATTTAGCAATGTCCATGGGTGGCACAGATTCAAGCAAAGAGTGAACTTCACTAATGTACTTAGAATCGAAGAGATCTAAGTCGAAGTTATCTAGACATGCTTGCAAAGGATCCACAGATAAAATATCAGGCAATGAGTCTTGAATCAGACTCTCAATCATGTTAATCTCATGCAATTCATCATCATCACAATCTATGGGTTGTTGATTTACACGAAAGACATTCAGTTCCACCGTCATGTTACCAAAAGATAATTTCAACACTCCATTACGACAGTTTATGATAGCATTGGACGTATCCATGAAAGGACGTCCCAAAATAACAGGAATGTGACAATCTGGGTTTTGCACAGGTTGAGTATCCAGCACAATGAAGTCCACGGGGAAATAAAATTTATCAACCTTTATCAATACATCCTCCACAATACCCCGAGGGATTTTTACAGACCTTTCTGCTAATTGTAGCGTAACAGGAGTGGGTTTCAGCTCCCCAAGACCTAACTGCACATACAGAGTATGGCAAAAGATTCACACTTGCACCTAAGTCTAATAAAGCCCTATCGATTGTATGCTTGCCTAAAGTGCATGTGATAGTTGGACTACCTGGGTCTTTATACTTAGGTGGTGTTTTGTTTTGAATAATTGAACTTACCTACTCAGTGAGAAAGGCACGCTTATGCACGTGAAGCTTTCGCTTTTGTGTGCATAGGTCCTTCAAAAATTTTGCATAGGCAGGTATCTGCTTAATTGCTTCGAGAAAAGGAATGTTTATATTGACTCGTTTAAACATCTCCAACATCTCATTGTATTGGGTACCTTTTTTCTGTTGCTCTAATCTTTGAGGAAATGGAGCAACAGGTACATGAGATGGTGCATGTACATTAGCATCAGTGGAATTCTTAGAATCAGTATCATGCTCAGATTCCTTTTCCACAACGGGTGTTTTCTGTGGAGTTGTAAGCACTGGTGAGTCTGATCTAGACTCACTCGACTGTGGTACACCTACATTGTTTTCAATAGCTCTACCACTACGAAGAGTGGTGATAGCATTTACAGGACTATGTGAAGTTTCATTGCAAGTTGAAGTACTTGCCTGAAATACATTCTTTGGATTTTGTTGGGGCTGACTAGGGAGCTTGCCCCTCTCTCTCTCTCACTCAAAGCATCACATATCTGACCCATTTTAAGTTCTAGACTCGTGAAACGTTGGTCGGTTGTCTTTTGAAGTTGTACAAGATTTTGGGTCAACAGACTGAAACTGTCTTCAAAACTAGGCTTTTTCTCTACAGGGTACTGAGTGTGTGGTTGTACTTGGGGGTTTCTAGGATATGAGTATCCTTGGTTGTTATTTGATGTTCCCCCTTGGACGGGCCCTTTAGACCATGAAAAGTTAGGGTGATTCCTCCACCCTGGGTTATAGGTTTGAGAGTACGGATTGTTCTCTTGCCTATTGTACAAAGCATTGGCTTGCTCGGTTTTAGACTCTTGAAATGCATGGAGGTCTGGACAAGTATCCACTAAGTGGTCTGAACCATGGCACGTGGCACAAGTGGCCATTTCAATTTGGTTACGGAGAGTAGGGGCATTAGGTTTTACATTCTTCTGCAGCTCTAGCTCTTCTATTCTCCTAGCCATAGATGCCATCTTTGCATTTCCCTCAAAGTCGGACTCAATTCTGTGAAAATTAGCTACACGGGTAGTCTCTTTAGGTGCACGGATGGACTCCCACTGCTGAGTCTTTTCAGCGACTTCGATTAAGAAATCCCAAGACTCATCAGCACTTTTGTCAATAAAAGACCATTGCACATTGCCTCAACTGTAGTTCGGGTCCTGACATCTAGGCCTTCATATAAAATTTGCACAAGTCTCCATTTTTCAAAACCATGATGGGGACATTGGAGCAATAATTCGTTGAATCTCTCCAAATATTTTGCTAGAGTCTCATCATCTAATTGCACAAAACTATTCAGACTTTGACGAATGGTCGTAGTCTTATGATTGGGGAAAAACTTTCTGAAAAACTCTTTTGTAAGGCCATCCCATGAATTAATTGACTGTGGCTGCAAAGCACACAGCCAAGACTTTGCTTTTTCTTTCAAAGAAAAGGGAAATAGTCTCAATTTGAGGGACTCATCCGTCATTTGGTTGATCTGAAGAGTCCCACAAATTTCCTCAAATTCTCTCACGTGGTGGTAGGGATTTTCAGCATCAACCCCTCTAAACTTAGGCAACATATTAAGGATACTTGCCTTTAGCTCAAATTGTCCAACAGCAGCTGGTAAGACAATGCACGAGGACTGGCTTGTCCTCGTTGGGTACATGTAGTCCTTGAGACTGCGGGGCGGGTTTATGTGAACACCCATTGTCTCAGATTGGTCGGGGATTTCTACTTCAGGACTAGGTATGTCGACTATATCTGCTTGGGGAATTCTAACTAGTCGGTTTGTTTGGTCTCTAAAAGACACAATCATAGCCCAGCTAGCACATCAAGCATGCTAAACACTCATACATCCATAACTAGTCGTTTTTTTTTTTTTTTTTTTTTCTAAAGAAGAAATAAAAATAAAATAAATATAGAATACCACAAATAAGGAAGGGGAGTTCTATTCAATCACAAACAAGGCTGACTCCACCATAGTAAACCTACTGATTTCTAGCAAACAAAAAGCATGATGGCTCCACTTAGATTGTTTTCTAGACCAGCTTCTAATCCTTTGAAAGGAAATTCGTTACAATCTGAGCAAACCCCTCTGGAATCAATCTGAGTTAAAGTATATTGAATAGAGGCGAGGGAAGATGCTGGATCTTTGATACCCAAGGCCTCACCGTATCACAAGGCGGCGCAGTCACGCATTCAATTTACAGAAACTATCATGAACTTCGAAGTATGCTTAAAGAGTAACCAATATTTTCCGAACGACTTTCCTACTAAGATCGTTACCTTATAGGTTTTGTTCTATTTCAAATTTTAAATCTTAGGTTCACGTTTAGGTATCGTTTTCCTAAGGCGGGCAAGAAGAGAACGGTGATGAAATCCGAACCCTTATCTTATATGGCCAGTTCTTGCCCTTTACTAGGAAAATAAAAGCAGCCGTATTCAAGTCCTCAACATATATGCAGACGAAGGAATACAGTAACTCGCTAACATGGGATTCATGAGTGTTTCGACAAATTTACCTCCGTACAGAGGGGGATGAACCGTTGTTGTCGACTCGGGCCACGACTCCTATGTCATGAACGAACCCGAGGGGCCGAGGTGATATTATAATCACCGTCCTTCTCTGCAAACAATTTGATATTTAATACTACCCTTCCGTAGGGTTTAAAAATAAAAATAAAATAATGTCCAAGTCCAAAGTCCAAAAAGATAGAATGCAAAAGAAATAGAAAATTACAAGAATAGAGAAATCCTAATACAATCTAAAAATAAATAAATAAAATAAACTCTTTTTTTTTTTTTTATGTAAAAAAAAATTCTTCTTCTTTCGCCCCTTTAGCTTCACCTTTTACTCCAAGACTTTTAAATATTCACCAAAAGCTTTGGCAAATTTTCTTTCGCTCCGAATTCCAAATTCTGTAAGGAAAAGACAAAAATAACAAAAACGTAAAGAAGAACATGTAATTATAAAAAAAAAATTATTTTATTTTTATTTTTTTATTTTGTATAATTTTTTTAATTTTTTTTTTCAATCAGTAAAGATAGAAACCTCAGCTACACCGCTAACCGAGTCCCCGGCAACGGCGCCAAAAACTTGGTAGGATCGGAAAGATACCTACTACTATGTATACTGCAAGTGCACAGTGTCTATTGCAGGAAGGGCAAATACAGGTCGAACCACAGAGACTTGGTGAGTGTAAGTTGAAGTTTTTGATCTTTCTAAACTGATTTAAATAAAAGTAACCAAAAGAGTTTGTTTTTTCTGTACGACGAAATGATTTTTAAGGGACTGAAATAATAAAAGTAAATAGAAGAAAATAACACAGGGTGTAAACACTGAGAATGAGGATACTAGAGCTTTCAAATCCACTACTAACCTACAATATGCATTTAATTTATGATGTTATTCTTGTCCTTATAGCAGATTCAAGTTTACCTTGTATCTAAGGTGTTTCTCCAATGGATAAATTAATCACAACTAAAATATTTCTCCAAAGCATTAACTGTCTAGTTACAGACAACTAATCTAAGGATCAATAATATTTTTAAGCATGAGTTGCAAAGATAATCAACATAGTGATATTCTAACTACAATGGATACATGGCATACATTGTGAGAGAAAAATATTGACAAACTTGGATTAAATTATATCTTAAACAATTTCAAACATTCAAGAACAACTCACAAAGTATGAATGACATATCAGTAGGCTAGAGCTTCATCTAAAATCTAGCAAAGAGTTTTAGAACATACTGAAAATGGAAATGGAATTGTACTGATAGAAAATATGGTGTGTGTTATGGTGTAGCGAGAACCCCTAGCTGCTCCCCCCTTTTATACAAAATTCCCCCCTTCTCTCAACACTAATTTCAGCCGAAATTTAGTATTCTTTAATTGTCCCACGCTGTTGCACATGCCTCTGACACGCCCACGCTGCTCCCATAATATTCTTTTCTCCACACGCCTGTTTTGCTTCCACTTCCCACGACTTTGTGTCAGCTCTTGTCTTCTTGCTGTCTCTACAACTTGTATCTCCCACGACTCAGTCAGCTTTCTCCCACGACTTTGTCATTTTGCTGTCTTCTTTCACCACGCGCTCACAAGCTTGTGTCCCTTTTCCTCCCGCGTCTCCATGTGCTGTCTTCTTCTCAAGCCTTGCTGTCTTCCTTCCAACGACTTTTGTCAGCTCCTACCACGTGTTGTCCCCTCTTTCTTCAACGACCATTCCTCCCAAGCGCTGTCAGCTCCCACTTGCGTTGTATTCTTCCCCCACGAGCTGCTGACCAGCTCTTCTCTTTTCTCCACGAATTCTTTTCTTCTCTCTTCTTTACAACTTGTCTTCTTGCTGTCCTTTCCGCCCACTACCACACTTTTGTATTCTACTCCCACCTTCTTTCCTCTCTTGTCGTTTTGCTGTCTGGTTTCTCTCCTCACGAGATGTTGTCCTTTGCCCACGCGTCTCTTCTAATGTCAGCTCTTCACATGCGCCCATACTTTGTTGTTTCTTTTCACGAGTTGGTGAGGTGTGGGTACTGGGTAGAACATGGAGGGAGTGTTTGGCTAGGCCAAATGTATGAAGGTGGTAGACAAACTGTGGTGTGAGGCGGACTCTTCTAATTTTTGATACAACGAATGAAAACACCGTTGGTTGCAGCTCCTAGAACGGTCCAATTTTCTGATCTTTTGGATCCGCAATTCATCTAAGCTTTATTTAGTACCTAAAACACAAAATTAATTAGTACAAGTATTTATTCTTGAAAACCAAAAAAAATCCAGAATCTGGGATAATATATGATTTTAAAGCGCAAAAGATGAGTTAAATGCCAATAAAAAGGTGTAGAAATATGCACTATTTCGCACTCATCACTTAACTCATAATTTGTTGTTCTACTTTTTAATTTATGTGCTTCCAATCTGTTTCTTGGTATCTCCCCCCTTGCTAGATATGCATGAATTTTCGCACGCCAATCTGCGATAATTCGACTTGATTCTTCGCTATTATTTGCTACTACCATTGCCTCAGCTTCCTCTTCTTCTTCTTTATTAATTGATGGTGCTATGAGTGTTTGTATTTTTATATTTATCGCAGTCGGATCTACCATCATACTTGATATGAACGCAAAATCATCTGCAAGCCTATTATCTCTTCTTGAAATATGCCTCCATTTGAGCTTTGGTATTTTCGTAGATAATTCTTCTACAAGTTTCTTATATTTTTTCAAAGATATATCATTAGTTGCATATTCCCCTTCAATTTGGCGAATAATCAACTGTGAATCACTGGTAATTCTTGCATTCTCTACCTTCATTTCTATCGCAAATCTTAGGGCATGTACTACAGCCTCATATTCTGTCTCATTATTGGTAGACTTGAAGTCCAGTCGAAATGCAAATGCCATTTTTGCACCTTCTGGCGAAATAAAAACGACTCCTACTCCATTTCCTTCTCCATTAGACGATCCATCCACTAATATCTCCCACCTATTTGGTTCTGTTAAAAGATCTCTAGGATCCCCATATTCTTCTTCTATATCCATCATGTCTTCTACAGCTTCATCATCCTCCAAAGGAAATTCTGTGAGAAATTCTGCGACTATTTGAGATTTTGGCGAAGATAAAATTGCATATTGGATCTCAAAATGCCCCACTTGTGCATTCCATCTTTCGACTCTGCCTGATCTTTTTGAATTTTTCATTACTGACTCGATTGGTACTTTTGTTAATACTTTGATTTTATGCGCTTGGAAATATATGCGAAGTTTAGAGGCTGCATAAACTAATGCCAAAATTAGTTTTTCAATCTTCGAATAATTTTTCTCCGCAGCATTAAATGTTTTGCTGATGTAGTAAATAGATTTTTCAACTCCTGCGTCATTTCGCAAAAGTACTGCACTTAAAGCATGTGTAGTTGTCGCAAGATATATCAACAATTCTTCTCCTGGTTCAGCCTTCTGTAATATGGATATATTCATCAAATATTCCTTTATTCCTTGAAAAGCTCTCTCATATTCGTCTGTCCATTTAAATTTTGTTCCCTTCTTTAGTATGTTGAAGAAATGCTTGCATTTATCTGATGACCGCAAAATAAATCTTCCTAGTGATGCTAAAAGTCCATTCAATTTTTGCACATATTTTACTGTTGCTGGAGTTGGCATATCCCGAACTGCTTGCACCTTTTCAGGGTCAACTTGTATTCCTTCTTTTGATACAATATATCCCAAGAATTTCCCAGATGATACTCCGAAAGTACATTTCTTGATTTACTTTGATATTAAAAAGCGATCTGATCCAAAATTTCCTTAAGTCTTGCACATGATTTTTAGCTTCTTTGCTTTTTACCAACATATCATCCACATATACCTCTAAAGTTTTATGTATCCATTTTGCGAATACTTTTTCCACCATTCTTTAGTATGTTGCCCCTGCATTTCGTAACCTAAAAGGCATCTTTGTGTAGCAATATAATCCTCTAGGAGCAAAAAATGCAGTATGTTCTTGATCTTCTTCTCACAATGGATTTGATTATAGCCCTTGTATCCATCCAACGAAGATATTCGATCATTTCCTGCGGCAGATTCCACCATCTGCGGGATATCTGGTAAGGGAAAACTATCTTTGGGACAAGCTTTATTTAAATTAGTAAAATCGATGCAAATTCTTATCCCCTTGTTTTTCTTGGGAACTACTACCATATTGGCGATCCATTCTGGATATTTCGCTTGCCTTATAATTCCTGCATCGAGCATCTTTTGCAATTCTTCTTCTATCTTGGAATGATAAGTAGTTGCAATCTTTCTTATTCTTTGTTTGATTGGTCTCATATTTTTGTTAATCTCCAATCTATGGCACGCAACAGATGGATCTATTCCAGGCATCTCATCCATATTCCATGCAAAAATATCTTTATATTCTCGCAGAAGGTTTATAGTTTGCTCTTCTTCCTCCACATCCATCTTAGTTCCAATTTTCAGTATCTTTGGATCTTCTTCACTTCCAACATTTACTTCTTTTGTTGGTTCTAACTGCAGGTATAACTAGCTTCATGTTCTCCCATTGGTGTTGGTGCCTTTATTACCTCCGCTGGTTCATCATTTTCTTGCGACATATCGCCAAATATTCCTTTTCCTTCTTCTGATTTTATCATGTAAATCTTAAATTCTTCTTCTTTCTTTTCTTCTCTCCTCATTTTTCTGCGCTATTTTCGCAACTGAATTTGATTTTCACGATTCCTTACTTCATTTTGGAAACATAACGCTGCATAATCTGCATCTCCTCTAATTTCGCCATTTCCACTAGGCATAGGGAACTTTAAACACTGATGTAGAGTTGATGATACAGCCTTGATTGCATGTATCCAAGGTCTTCCCAACAACATGTTATAAGGTGATTTCACATCCACCACGCTCAAAGTGACCTGCGTCTCTATTTCCCCCATCGGAATTCGCACTACAATTTCACCTTTAGGTTTTGTTAGATATTTTCCAAATCCATGAATGTGATATGTTGGGCTAAGCATTTCTTCATCTTTGTATCCCATTTTCTTGAATGTGTGGTAAAACATTATATCCACAGAACTTCCTGCATCTACCAGAGTCCTATTCACAGCCCACTCTTCTGTAGATCTTATTGATTTCTCTTTTCTTGTTGGTACAATGCAATACACTGTGATCACCAATGGAGATGTATGACTTAAATTCTCTTTCGGAATTTCTGCTGCCGTGAATGTGATCTTCTGTTTTTCCCAATCTTTTAGCGGTGATATCTCATCTAGCGTCAAGATTTTCTTTCCTTCAAAATCTCGCTTGTGTATCCTTCCTCTAATATCTTCATGGAATTTATCTATCATCATTTTTTTATTACATCACACTCCAATTTCTTTTGATTATCTTTGATTTCAATCATCTTTTCTTTACCAAATTTCTTAATACTCTTCTAATTCTTGAATAATTTCTCTCTTTTACTTAACTTTTACTTTGATTTTCAACTCTTCAATCCCTGTTTCTAGCGCCAAAATGTAGTTGCAGGAATTCCCACACTACACCCTATTCAAGAATTTACCAACATCTATGACATAATTTGAAGATTAAGGACACTTTTTATTAATTTGATCTTAAGGAAGTACAGAAATCAAGAACACAGAACACTTGATAAAGATTTTCTCTCTCCTAAAACTTTCCTAACACTCAAAAATTCATTAGCCTCTATGGAACTATTCATCTCCTTTATATAGGTATTTACATAGTGGATTACAGCTCATGACAGCTCATTTACAGCTAAGATTCCCTTCAATTTCGGATCTGAGTTCTTGCGATAAATCGCAGTTAGTACCGCATTTAACTTTCGCAGGTTTTATTGATATATCGCAGACATGTCACACTTTCTTCGTGTTTCTGTCGTTTTCAGTTATTACGTCATTGTTTAAGTCATCTTTGGATGTGTCGCAGAATATTACTGATGTATCGCAGAGTAGTCGTTTATTATCGATGTATCGCAGAACAGCCGTTTATTATCGATGTATCGCAGAACAGTCGTTTATTTCTCAAGAATATTGTTGTGACAATATTCTGATCCTACAGTATAGTTGAGACCAAGCAACTAAACCTATAGTTCACCTAGTTCCGTCTGTATTCCCACGCCTCCAACCTATAAAAAATTCACGTACCTGGACCAATTCCTTTGGTTCGTATTCCAAACAGTAAAGGAACAACAAATCTGTTTGGTATCAACTCTCTTCAACCAAGTGATATGAGTTGCGCAAAAGTTCCCTTGTTTATCTTAACATAAACTCCTTTGCCAGGTTCCAAGATCTATCTTATGTTCAATCACCCAAAGGCAATCATTAATATTAAGCCAATCAATACCTTTAATCACAAGGAATCGTATTAATGCCGATCTTCCTCAATTAATCAATCCAATCTACCACAAAGATAAACCGATTATTAATTGGATCCTCTTTTTCCCAAATAAGTATTGTGCACAACAAAGATTGTAAAAACCAAGTCAGAAATCTTCAATATCTTCTTTGTCATCAAATCTTCTTAGATCTTCAATAAACACATGCACACAACTTCTTAAATATCTTGTGATCAATCACACACAGAACGGAGTCTATTTAACAATGGATCATCACAAGATCGTCTTTAGATCTAACAACAGTCTAAAGATCCCTGTCGAAACCTTGAACTAATTTTTTGTGAATATTATATCAGAAGAGAAGATTCTCAAGCATAAATAAACTAGGTGCAATCAAAGGTTAACCACCGTTAATCAATCAAATTAATACGAAAACTAAAGATAAACCGCAATATCTAGTTTCCCACCAACGGGTCGCGCTAGAGCTTCTCAATCCCAAAGAAGACTTTAAATTGAGCAACCGTAAGAGATTTCACATAATTAGATTACTCTCCTATCCCATAGGCGGCTTCACCAGTAACAAAGACAAAAGAGTAAGTCTAAGATTTCACCTAATTAGATTACTCTTCTAGCAGGATTAGTTTGCTAGAAATGCAAACTCAAAGTATTTATAGACAAGGAAGTTTAGACACCAAGGAATTTCCAAAACCGAAAATATATTCAATAAATTTTTCCATATTAACCCAAATTCGGTTTTCATAATTCCTGTGAATGCACTGTCCAAAAATATGATCGAAATCTCCTTGGAAAATATTTAATTAGCAAATGCACATTACTAATTCTTATTTACCATATATAACTAAAAAGATTCTTAACTTATTTAAATTCGATCTTGGGATTTACTTCCTTCTTAGCCGTTAAGGAATATCTTTGAACAATATAGAATAAGCATTAATGCACCGTGTTCAAAATGCGATGACATCTTACTCTTGCAAGTCTTTTCCATGCTTTCTCACTTGAAACCGATTTACCACGCTTCCAAACAAGTTTAGAATTGGTTCATCTGACTTTCAAGAACTATGTGATTGATCAAGTTCCATTCAATCACAACTCATGGGGTTTACGGTTCTACCAAAACAAGTTTCGGTTCTACCTCCATGTGAGTATTGTACATAGTTACACTAGCTTACCAAAGATACGGCTGACTAGGTACTTGGACCGGTTCCCCACATATATTTGGTATCTAACTTGTATGCACTGCACATGTCCATAGGATCGGTTCCCCTTTTTTCCATAAACCTTGTTGCACCTCATACAAGGAGCGGTTCCCCTTGTGATGTACTTCACCTCTTACTAGGATCGGTTCCCCTCTTCCCAGTAATAAGTTCAGACACTCACAACCCGATCATACCCCAGGTGATTACTTAATATCGGTTTCACTAATAAAATTCATACCAATACATAAGTCTGGCCTCATGTGAATAGTTTTACCAAGAACACAAACAAGTCATGAGCGGTTATACTAATCACACATATTGGTCGTTTATAAGATATGCAATGTAGAACAGCCCCTATAACGCATGGCGATTTCCTTTTCGGTTCACAACACATATCATGAACTTACTTCCTTAGAACAAATGTAAACATTGTTCCCTAGGATGAAATCCTCACGTCATACCCATACATAATCACAATAGCATTCATACGATTTTGTCGATGTCTTATATACAAAGTTTAATGGTTAAGCAAGAAACTTCGTATTATATTCCTTTATACTATGTCTATCCAGAGTGTTCATGCTTCGCAGTTTTATGTTTTCAATATGCACGACTTGAAAGATACGTTAGGGAATGAAACAGATCAAGTCAAATATCACTAACCTCAAGTGGAAGGATGATGTTTTCGTTGTAGCTTCGTACTTCTTCAAGTCTTCACAATACTTGTAATGTCTCACCCTAATACTTTCAAGCTAACCTATACGAAGTTGACTCTAGTACATTTAAATCAAGCGACTCTTAAATGAGTTTTGCTTCACTAAAATATGATAACCAAACTTGACATACCAATGCTTGGTGGGTTCAACCGAGCAATGCTCTAACAATCTCCCCCTTCATAAATTTTAGTGACAAAACTCTTACAATCATATGGATAAACAAAATACAAGAATTCATTACACATACACTTGATTCCCGAATACAACAACACATAACCTGCATTAATTCAATCCTTAAAATACTACTGTTGACATTATAATAACAATGCTTATACTCCCCCTAAAGGTGAGCTAGGTAGATTTTCAATCCGCACGTCTTTGTTATCCCAATCATATGATATGTTACTCCCCCTTAGTCTATGCTTTTCCTCATTCGTTAGATAAATGTTGAAGCACTATTGTCCTCTTCCCTAGTGACAACAATCAACCATAAATTAATTACGTCATCACTTGTTTACTCCATATATTTCTCCCTCTTTTTGTCACAAAAATGACAAAGAAGCGAATAAATAAAGGACAACATACCATTGATTCAAGCACGAGGGTTCCACATACCATTTTTGATAACCAATATCAAAACCGAAACTACAAGTAATTACGTTTTGATATGTTATAATGGAAATAATTACCCGAAGAAATTTTCCCAACTAGTTTATCAAACCAAAAATCAACTAAGCAACTTAGTTCCTTTGCTAAACAGATTGTATAAATACAACCGCTTCATTCGATAAGACCAAAACAAAGATAAACTCCATTTTTCTCATCAGGTTCTAATTATCCATATAACTTAGACCTTTAGATTTCAAACAAGCTGTAGTTGCAGGATTTCCTACACTACACCCTTGTCAAGAATCTTTGAAAACTAAGCCATAATTGTGGATGAACAACAACATTTTTATTAATTCACTTTCAGGAAGATTTACAAGAAAGATCAAAACTCAGAAGTACAACTTTCTTTCTGGAGTTTCTCTCTCCTCAAAATTCTCTCAGCTTTCAAAAATACATCATCCTTTTTTGGATCTATCGTGCCCTTTATATAGGGATTTACATAGCGGAAGACAGCTAAGATTTTCCCCTATTTCGGATCTACTTTGCGATCTTATCACGATCGTTACAATATTTCTCTATCGCAAGCATGGTGGATATCGCAGGATCAACACATTCTTCTTTTACTTCTTTCATCGTCAGTTTCTTTTAATTGTTCTGCAACCCTCGTGAAATGTTGTTGAAGAATCGCCAGTTACGCTCGCAGAAGTGTTGTTAATATCGCATGAATAGTGTTGTAGCGATATTCTGGTACTACATCTTGCCTCTTCTCATGTCTTTTCAGCGAAGAAGAGAAGATCATGAGAATTAAGAATGCTATAATCGCTTATCTTTTCTGTTTTCCCATTCTAACACGTTTATACGTCCTTCGCCAGCTGTTTTCACGAGTTTCTTTCTACCAATAAATTTTTGACACGTCTTCTGTAGCCGCTGCGATCTGACCATCCACCTCTTTCCTTTGCATTAATTTCCTTCATCCTTTTCGAGAATTTTCTTATTCTATAAATACTCTTCTCATTCCTATTCTTTTCTGTTTTTCTTTCTTATTCCTTCTCTCCGTATTCTCTCTGCAATTTTTACTGTTCTTCCGCAAATTGCGCTTTTATAACCACTGTGATTTTTTTCTTCTTTTCAACTTTTTCCTTCATTCCCATACTTAAAATGGTTGCTGCTGGTGCTAAAAATTTGAAGGCCTTCAATAGAATGCGCGAGAAACTCAGACTTAAAGGTTTTAATTTATCTCTGATTCTGGATCAAGATTCCAAATCAGAACTTTCCCTTAAACTATTTACTGACGACCAATGTTCTCGCGAGAAAAGCATAGTATCGCTAGGACAACTTGAAGTTGGTCTTCCCATCCCTATTTACGATCCTAAGCTTCCGCTGTTTTATCAAATAATTTCTGACGAGAGATTCTCACGAGCAATATACCAATTGGGTGGGGATTGCATCAGATTACTACTTGAATATGCTTCTCATGGCGCTGGTAAAGGAACTCGCTACCCCAAGGCTCCAAAGAATCCTTTGTTCACAGATGTCCCCATTGTTTCTTGCGATTATATTGTGGACAACTTTTTTGTAAACTATAGTATTGTCCCTATGAAGAGGGATAGTACATGTTTGGGTGTTCGTTTGAAGAAAGAGAAGGTCACTGGTGACAATGCCCTTATGAGGAATATTGACTTTCATACATCTACTAACCAAGGTCCTCGTCATTCTAGCGACGATAAGTGGTTCATTTTACCATTAAGTCTTGAAGGTCCTTATATATCTGGTTCTCGCGAACTTCCCGAGAATCTCGCTGAGTATCAACCCTGGGTCTTCAACTGGCCTGAGAGAACTAAAGAAGTATATTCTCTCAATTTTCATATTATTAACGTTTATCATCTTATTTATATTCTCGTCAATGTCTTCTTTATATTCTCGCTAATTATTTTGGTTTTTCTCAGATTGATAGGATGAAATTCAGTTATAAAGCTCTTAGGAAACCCAGCATTCGCCTGGTTTGATGTCTTTCACAGATGAAGTAAGAAATATTTCTTCATAAATTTTAACAATATATTGTTGCCCCTATTTCTTATCTTCATATGTGCTCGCAGGAAATCGAAGAATTAGAACCACTGCCTCCTCCAAAAATCAAGGAGAAATCTCCAAAGGAACCATCTGGGAAATCTATAAAAGAGAAGTCTACTACTTCTTCTAAGGGAAGATCTTCTGCCCCTCGCAATGATGAATCTAGCGATCCTCCGCTAAAGAAATTAAAAACTCATCCTTCTTCTTCTTCAATTCCTCAAAAAATTCCAGAGAATCCCAGTGTTGTTCTTGATAAGGATATTGACGAGGAGTTTAATGTTGGCGGTTTTCCTTCAATAAGAAATTCCTCTTCTTCTGATTCTTCAATGACTCATCTGTCCAAAATTTTCAGTGATATTTCCTATAGTATGACCTCTAATGGAGAGGATGAAGTTATTGAAAAGACATCCCAAGCTCTCGCTAAAGTTTGCGATGATCCTATCTTAGTAGATAATGATTCTCTCCAAGGAATCTCAAGATCATTGACTCCCAGTCTCTTGAATTCTCTTGGTGCTTTGGTATGTTTTTATTTCTTCAATTTGTTTATATTTTCTCTATTGCTAGATTTTAATTTATTTCTTTTCTTCGCAGGTTGGAAAAGCTTCTTTTGCTGTTGCTTCTAACTTAGATAAAAGATGCGTCAATGCTGAAGAAAAAGCAGCTAAAGTTCGCCAAGATAAGGAAAAACTAGAGTCTGAAGTAATTGAACTTCGCAAGAAGAATAAGCAGATGGAGACGGAAGATTCTGTTGATAAGAAAAATATCGCTAATCTTGATAAAGCTAACCAACAACTTTATGGTATGACTGATTTCCCTTCTCTCTTAATTCATTTTATTCTATCGCAGCTTATTTAAGCAATCACTTTTAACTTTCAGATATTTATGGTCTTACTGACGAGGCTATAATCTTTCAAACTTTCCCTGATCCTGTAGATGATCATACTCTTCTCGCTAGTCTTAATAATTCCTTGAGTAACTTCTCAGATGATAAGATTAACTCCCTCTCCATAGATGAACTTAGATCCCAGTTTAATCTCTTAAAACTTGAACACATATTCAATTTAGGCTTGACTGACAAATATAGGCGCCTTTATTTTGATTCAAAGAAAGAAATAGATAAATTAAGGCAGAAGAATAGCGATCTTATTGACGAGAAGGATCTCACCATAAAAAAGGGATCTGAAACCTTAGCATATTTTCATAAAACTCTTCTTGAAGTTCAAATGGTTTGAGATAGACTTATCCGCGAGAATGAAGATCTTCTTGCGAGGGAGACTCAAATTCGATCTCGTCTCCTTATTAATAGCGATGATGAGTTTACCTGGGCTGCGAAGGTTCTTGATAATGCAGGAATGATTTAGGTGTAAATGTTAGCCTTCAAGTCGAACAAGCGGCTCTAATTAGAGATATGATTTCTAACAGAGAAGGTTATTGGCTACTCTTCTTCTCGCTAATTTCTTGTTTTCATTATTCTCTTTTATAAAATTTCTAACTTGTTGTTATATTCTTGTAGAAGTTGAAAAAGGTTATCTTGAAAGGATCAAGGATCTTGAACAAGAGAATGATCAGCTCGCGAATACCCTTGCTGCTCGCAATTACAAACATTCACAAATGAAGAAGCAGTTTGGCATCACTAACGCGAACTTCAATAGATCTCTCATTGTCGTTCGCAATGATTCTGTTAAATTGGTCTGCGATGACCATGGAATTTCTCCTTCTATATACCCTGATCTTGCGAAAGAAGTACCCGCAGTGATTTCAAGTCTTGACATTTCTGATAGTGAGGCCGAAAATTCTGATGAGGATGAAGATGATAGTGATGACGAAGGTGAAAAGTCTGGTGGAGAAGAAAATAATGATGATAATGATAAATGGGAAGAATCTGGCGATGAAGAGAAATCTGATAAGGAGGATCGCGATGGATCTAAATAGATCTTCTTTTTCTTTCTCCTTTTTTTGTAATATTTCCGTTAATTTGTAAATTTCTTTTGCCTCTTTTGTTTCTACCTGTAAGAATCAGAAGATAGTTCTTTTTCTGCAAGTTAATCAGTCAATACAACTATTATTCTTTTAATTATCTGCGTGCTTGTATCTATGCAATTTTTATATGATAGATGAATAATAATTTCATCGTTCTCATGCATTACCATACTTGCCTCTATTATTCATCTACAATATAAAAATTGATTAAAGATTAAATAAAAATCAAAATTTACCTTAATATTGGCGATCTTACCGTCAAATAATAGTTGCGTGAAATCGCAATTCTTATAACATCTGCGAGTATTATCGTAGTAATCCTGTGGTCTTATTGTGCCTTCCTAATTAAAGGTCTTATTTTTCCACGATTCTTCTTGCTGCGACAAAATCGCAGGACGTCTTTACATTTGCATGTATTGACCCATTGATATTGCCTTAACTTTCTTCTTTGATTATATTGCGATAATATGACAAGTCTAAGTTCTCTCGCAAGATCAAAGCCTCGTGACATTATCGTATTTCGATGAAATCGCAGGACGTCTATACACTTTCATGTAAAAACCCATTGATCTCATCTTAATATTGCTCTCGTGGCTTTTTGCCTCTGCATTATTTACGTTATGTGACAATATGACAAGCCTAAATGTTCTTGCGATCATAAAGCCCCATGACATTGCCGTCTTAAGACACTTATCAGCTCCCTAATGGAGGGTGCCGCCCTTATCTTCCCCCTGGTTTCCCCTTCAAGGAGGGCACATCGGCCATACAAGACTAGCTCCCCCCATCCGTATTTTCCAACAACCAGTTGTGTTCGCAACCTCTTGTCCTTTATGCCTATATGTCTTATAGTTACAAGGCTGCACCCTAGTTGGGGTTTTCTTCAGGCCAAGTGAATTGTAGCCAAGACTTACCAAGGATGGCAAGAGAGTTTCGTACGCTCCGGGCACCCTTGGCTCAACCGTGTACCTCGGCGCCTTGGTCATACTCTGCACTTATTGTAAGAGATTCTCAGTCGTGCAACCAGGGTATAACCATATATAGTTGTAAATCCAAGATCTCTCTCCCGGATAGGTTTTATTTAACCCCATCGTCTGCATGACTCAGGTTCCAGCAGCGGTATAACCTTATCGCTAAGTCATTTCCAGAGATACCCCTTTTATAACGCGCTATTAGGTCTTACATTTACCTCTTGCAAAATTTTATTCGCGAACTAGGGTGCACGCCATGAAAGTTCGTCCCATTCTTATGTCTCTGCGAAATTTTATTCGCGTTTCTCGCGAATATTGTAACTCTGATAGTATTTCATAACTTTGATCATTTTGGTAAAGTTTTGCGATTCTTTCAAGCATAATATCTTGTTCAATTACATATTTTTCAAACAAATTATTCGCAGAGTTCTCTGAAGTTCATCATTTTACCTCTTTACTTACTATTTTCTGAGTCTACTTTTCTGCTAAGTTTTGCTGTTGTTTCCTTTTCTGCGAGACGCTCGTCATCAGATTTCACATCTTCTTTTCGTTCTATTGCATCAATCATTAACCTTTCATATTTCTGTCGTTGATTAATTTTGCACTTCCAATTGCCATTCTTTTCAGCTCTCTCTTCGCAAGACTTCATATCGATTTCATAACATTTCTTGCTTTCTCCCCAATCTCCTTTAATAACTCTGACGCCTTTTGGATGAGGAAATTTGATACACTGGTGATAAGTAGATACTACACCCAATATCCCGTGTAACCAGGGTCGTCTTATCAAGGCATTGTAAGGTGATTCGATGTCCACAACACAGAATAAGATTTTTGAAGATATTCCTTTTAACGGTATATGCATTTCTATTTCCCCCTTTGGTTTGTTAGCTGTGCCATTAAAACCATAGATTTTGTATGTTGACGGAATTAGATCTTCGTCTCTTCCTCTCATGGTTTTAAAGGTATGATAAAATAAGATAACAACAGAACTCCATGTATCTATTAAGACTCTGTTAATGGCCCAAGCATCTTCGACTTTACTATCATTCTCTTCATCTTCTTCTTGCATTTGTTTTGGATTAATCTTTAATCGTACGACCAGTGGATTATCGTGTTGCTCACCAACCTCAGGTACATCTTGCGCAGTGAAAGATAGGGTTTGCTTTTTCCACTCCTCTAATGGCGAGGATCTCGCGATATTCAATATCTCTCTTCCATCTGTGTCTCTTGCGAATACCCTGCTTAAGATATTTTCATGGAAGTCCTCTATAGTTTTGCGTGAATGTACAATAGAATTACAAAACAAATTTTTTGCTTTGGATCCAACTTCTATTACAAATGTTTCCGCTCCTTTTACAGCATTCACTCTGCGAGTTTCTGGTGCTGGCGGTAATTGCTGAGATTGTGGATGTCCTACTAGAAAATGATTTAACTTTCCCTGATCAATCATCCTCAAAATTATTCTCTTCACATTCCTACAATCATTTACAGTGTGACCATGAAAATGATGATAAGGACAGAATTCTTGACTTTGATTGTTTAGATGGGGTTCTTTTCCCATGTTCCACGGAGAAGGTATATTTTCCATTAAAATGATAGCTTCCCAAATATTTTCTATGATAGTATTGAGAGCAGGCATCTTTATTTCTTCCTAGATTATCCTCTGATTACCTTGTCCTTTAAAATTATTCTGCCTTTGTCCACCATAAGTTTCTTGAGGTTGATCGAGTCTTTGAATCTTATTATTACCACCGCGATTATAATAATTCTTCTCCCTTTCATATTCTTCTTGATCTCGACTGACCATCGCTACTAATTTTTGTTGGTTATCAATGACCACTTTCTCCTGTTGTGGTTGCGAGGTGCTTGCTATATTATTTATCATTTTAGGGAGCAAACTTCCATTTGCCGCTAGCGAGCTGGTGTTCACAATTGGATATGATTCCATCTCATTTTGTTTCTCCTCCAAAGCAATATATTCTTCCTGTAGCTCTCGCAATTCTGTCATGGTAATTGTATTTTTGATTCTGAAAATTTGAATGTACAGCAAATTAGTCGCAAACATTGCATTAATGAAGGATAGGATCAGGTATCTTTCATCCACTCTTACAGCCATTTCGATGCACATTGATTTCCATCTTATATTTAAGTGCTTCAGACTCTCGCCAAATCTCTATTTTAGCCCAAACACATCTTCAATGCCCGGCCGCGATGAATTATTGCTGATATACGCTCCTAAGAATGTAGCTTTTAAATGATCAAAAGAAGTTATAGTATTCTTTGGTAACCCCTCAAACCATTTCAACGCCTCTCCATTTAATCTAGATGCAAAATACTTTCATAATACATCATCATGATTATCCCACTGTAGCATACATCTAACATAAGCTTTAACGTGTTGAACGGCACAAGTAGTTCCATCAAAAATGCTGGTTAATGCTGGTAAATTGCATTTTGGAGGTATTCCTCTTAACTGTACTTCTTGAGTAAATGGAGTCCTCGCAGCTTCTTCAATAGCTTCATCAAGTTTCCTTCTACCTCCTTCTCTTCTATTGCTTATCATTCCTCGCATTTCTGCTAATTCTCTCAAAATTTGATCATTCTCAGCTGAGTTTTGTTCCATTGGCCTTTTTAACGCACCTTCCCTTCTTCTGCGTTCTTGACTTTCTTGTCTTGTGAGATTTTACGTATCTCCTTCTTCATCATCATCCTGTCTTTCTCTGCGATTTTCTCTTTCACCATCCTCTTGAAATCGCAATTGCCTATCTTCTTCTTTGCGAATTTCTTCATTTCTTCTCATTTCTCTTCGCTATCTCTCTATTCTCCTTTGTATCCTATCATACTCCTCTTGGATATTATCATTATAGCGATTGTGTGTACGTCTTATTTCTCGATTTTCATGGTTATTTTGTCGTAATGCCTCTCGAAATTCTTGCTCTTCTACTTCTGCTCTTAATCTTTCTCTCTCGCAAGCCAGGCGCGCTTGTTCATTATAGTATCTTTCAATTTCTTCTTCAATTATTCTTTGATTCCTTTGATTCTCTCTCCCATGCAATATCCTCCTACCTTCTTCTGGATTTTCTTCTTCAATTTGGTTGCTTCTTCCCTCTTGATTTCTATTGTCACGCAAATTATAACGATCGCCAATTATCTCTTCTTTTCTATGACGTTGCTCTCCATTTAAATTTTGTATTTCTTCTCTAACATTTATCATTGGGGAATTTCGCCTTGGTTCTTCCCTGAATTTGATCTTACAGTACTTCTTGACCTCCTTCTTTGTAACCTCAAATTCTCCATTCTTAGTTCATGATTTTGTCTTGTTAGATTCGCACGTTCCTCCGCCTCTAATCTCCTTTCTTCCTGTGTTCTTTGCCTCAGATCATATACTATCCCATTTTCACGTCCCACATGAACTAATTCTCCAGCCATTCTTTGATTTCTTTCTCCTTCTTCTCCATTTCTTAATTGTCGATTTTCTGCTTCTTCCATTGAATCCGACCTCCAAGTGTGTACGCTCACTCTATCATAATCCACATCCCTATTTTGAGATTGTGCTTGTTGATTCGGCTATTGATTTGAATTTTCTACTTCATTTCTTGCTCTATTTCTTCCTAATCTTATTCTTAAAGATTCTTCTAATTCACCTGTTCCCTCACCTGAAAGTCTTTTACTCCTCCTCACAGTTGTTGGTGGTTCTGATGTATTTCTTCTCCTTCTATCCATTTCTCCAATTCTAACAATTTTTTCAAATCTTCAAGTTGTAATTTGAGATTTCTTAGACTGATTCTCCCTGTTTCTGGGCGCCAAAATGTAGTTGCAGGATTTCCTACACTACACCCTTGTCAAGAATCTATGAAAACTAAGCCATAATTATGGATGAACAACAACACTTTTATTAATTCACTTTCAGGAAGATTTACAAGAAAGATCAAAACTCAGAAGTACAACTTTCTTTCTAGAGTTTCTCTCTCCTCAAAATTCTCTCAGCTCTCAAAAATACATCATCCTTTTCTGGATCTATCGTGCCCTTTATATAGGGATTTACATAGTGGAAGACAGCTAATATTTTCCCCTAATTCGGATCTACTTTGCGATCTTATCGCGATCGTTACAATATTTCTCTATCGCAAGCATGATGGCTATCGCAGGATCAACACATTCTTATTTTACTTCTTTCATCGTCAGTTTCTTTTAATTGTTCTGCAACGCTCGTGAAATGTTGTTGAAGAATCGCCAGTTACGCTCGCAGAAGTGTTGTTAATATCGCAGGAATAGTGTTGTAGCGATATTCTGGTACTACACAAGCCAAATACTAGGTTAGTTAACTAGCATTTCCTTGTTTAGGATTTCGGCTAGACTTGAATAACCGAAACCTCCACTTTGATTAGTCTAACTAAGATCAGAATTAACTTAGTTTATCTTATCCGGAATCGAATTGGACTAAATAACTCGTCCCGTCAACATATTCATTTGTCAAGCCATAAATAATTCATACAAATCAATAAATCAACTTGCATAATTATTCACCTCAACCGGATACAATAGAAACAACACACATAAACCAAAGTTTCACTATTGGACCAAAATTTTGTAAGCTTAAACAATTGATACTACACAATAAAGCACAAATAACGATTGTTTTACTTAACTGGAAGCAATTAAATTAACATAGACATTAAAGCACCGCAATTGTACCAAATTTTGTAATCCTAAACTAATGATATCACACAACAAATTAAGATAACAAAAGTTTTACTTAACCGGAAACAGTTGAATCACACACACACACACATCCATACATACATAATGGAATAAATACATCAATTGTACTGTAGATAGGGAAAAACGATTTGCTGGTTTTTACGGAATTGAAGAGTCGACCGTGTGGGGACTCCTTGAACCGAGCGAAATGTTGAACCTCACACAGATACACTATAAATATGGAGTGCTTTAAGTTTGAGAGATCAATCTGTAAGACTCCATCCTAAACCAAGAACAATGGCCATTCCAGAGTTAATTCGGTCACAAGAGAGGATGGGTTGATATGCAGGAGGGAAGCTGAGAAATGCGTGAGATCAATAGTGATCTGAAATTGTAGGTGTGTTATGAATTCAGCGTGAAAATGCTCTGAATGATCGAATTTTGCTCAATTGAGAGTGATTTCTCTGATTTTGTGTAGGCGAAAGATTGTTTGTATGAACTTTGATGAGAAATTGCTAGATGAATGTTCGAGCATTCAAATATTGTCCTTTTAATCAGGATTTAGAGACATTTTATGATTTCAGAGTTGAAAAAACCATGATCCCATGAAGTTTGACAGTTGCTAGAATCAGAGAGTGGGGAAGTGGGAAATCGTGTTATACCAATTACTCATCGTGCGGAGACTTGGTTAAATTTCCACCCACTACTTTGTGGACTCTTCCAACTGATTGCATGACTTGCTCACATTCTCATCGTGGGTGAACACATGTGCCATAGACCGCCAGACCAAAACCCTAGTTAATATTCCCCCATGTGACACGATTGAAATCTCATGATTGTGGAGTCAGTTGCTGACTTCATGGGACGATGAGTCCATGTATTGCTGAGTTTAACATGATTTTAAAATGTTCTGAAACTTATGAATTTAACATGTCTGCTGAGACGAAACATCATTATAACCTAAAATGAGCAAACTATGTTGTTGAATTGTTGAATATTGATAGTTGAATCAATATTCTTTGATATGAGCAAATATTGCTAATCTGAGCGAATATTACTAGTTTAATGAATTGTTAGTAGCAGGACCAAATAAAATATTAATTTAAGTTACTGACTGCTGGTTTGAGCAAACTAAATAAGAATGTTGACCATGGAATCAACATAAAATTATCCAAGTGTTTGAACCTGCTCAGAATCATGTTTCTGTAGAGCTCTGGATTCAAAACCCTAATTTTATGATTTATTGCAAATCAACATAGAACCGGTTACATGGGATGACGGGTTCACCATATAACGCCCAGATGCTCGAATAAGCAAAAATGCCAAAGTCTCTTGAGGACCAGTTGGTGAAATAATGATTAAATGCTGGTTTGATCATTTACTGAAATAATGCTCGTGTGAGCAACAAATAATGAAACCTGGTTTTATGGAAATATGAAGGACCGACCAAGAAGTCATGAGACCGGATCTTGGTGGGCGTGGGACTAGTGGATGGTCGTTTGAGCAAACTTATAATTGTTTGGAAAGAGTTTGAACCTAATATGAGCAATTGAGAAAATTAGGTTAAAATCGTTAAAACATGCGGGACCAGCTGTTTGCAAGCCTCAAGGTCACCCTTGGGCGGTCAAGAGGATATGCCCGGGTCACCATGGTGTCCGCGCTTCAGTCCTGAGAATTTTGATTGTAGTTGCAGGAAAGCCTACAACTACACCCTCAGTATAATTTATAAAACTTTAAGAAATTCTTGATGAAAAATGACAATCTTGATTAATATTCTCAATTGATTACAAAGAAATATGTTAATGGAGATTAGAACAGTTACAACTTTCTCTGTTCTCTCTCCTAAGACTTGTTCTAACACTCACTTAAAGAACCTCTCCAATTTAACATTTGAACTACTATTTATAGTGAAATCTGTACAACTGTATAAGACTTGCGAAGCATCGCAACCTCTGATCGTAAATTTATTCTATATTCGCAAATTCTTCACACTTCTCCCGTGTTTCTTCTATCATCGCATTGTCTTGCGACACTTTTCTTTTGTATTTGTTACTATGTTCATAACCTTATATCTTGCGATATTCTGTCCCTACATCTTGCCTCTTCTCATGTCAGTTCTGCGAAGAAGAAATGTCATGAGAATCATTATTCTCGCAAATTTAATATAGTTATCATCATCTGTTATGTTCGCAATACGTGTTTTCTCTTCCATTAAATCTTCGACACGTTTCTTCGTAACCGTCCTTCTTAACCACCTACGTCTAATCGCATTGATGAATTTCTATCTTAATCAAACTCTTTTCTTTATAAATACTATCTTTAATTCCTTCTTTTATTCTTTTATATTTTTCATCTTCCTCACTACGTCTGCTTCTGCAATTTCTTCCTTCTTTCTTCCACTGCAATTTCTTGCCTTTTTTATTTCTTTTCTTCTCTGTTTTCTATCCTTCATCTAATGGCTCCGAAGAAGAAAACTGTGGAACAACTTAATGCAGATCTTGCTGATAGAGATCTCGTTCTTTCTGAGATTGATGGTTATACCAATAAATCCCATCTCTGTATGGAACTCTTTATTGATCTCCATTGGGATGATCAAATAGTTTTAATCTCACGAAGCCAAATCCTCGCAGGTCTTCCTCTTCCTCTTTACGATGTCAATCTTCCTTTATTCTATGAGATTATTTCTCACCCAAATTTCTCACGAGCCATTTATCAATTGACTGGGGATTGCATTCGCATTCTGGTTGAATTCGCAAACCGTGCTGCTACTGGAAAATCTTTGTACCCAATTGAACTTAGAAAACCTATATTTAGAGATATAGAGATTATCGCTGCAAATTATACAGTCGAGATTTTTTTTTAAAATTACACATTAATTCCTGCGAAGAGGGAAGATAAGCGTTGGGGTATTCGTCTTCATCGTAAAATTGATGTTGCAGAAGCTGATCTTCTTATGCATGATATTGATTATGCTTCTGAAAATAATCGAACCCCTCGTCATTCTCATGATGAAGATTGGTACAATTATCCTCTAGCATTATCGGGTTCTTATATCTCTGGGATAGTAGATCTTCTTGCGAATCTTCGTGATCGTAACTATCAACCTTGGGTCTTTTCTTGGCCTAATAGAGATAAAGATGTATGTATTTCCATCTTCTTATCTTCTTGTTATTTTTCTTCTTTTACTAATCCTTTCGTAACATTTATCAGGTGAATGAACTTAAGGAAAGTTACCTTAAAACTGGGAAATCCAGTATTCGCGATGCTTTCCAATTGTTTTCAAATGAGGTAAGAAACATTCTTATATGTGTTTTAAACAATATATTGTTGCCTTTGTTTCTTATCCTTATTTCAATTTGTAGGTTCTTCCTGACTTCCCTGGGGCTGTTGTGAGTGAGAATAAGAATTCAACTTCTTTTGAAGCTCTAATTTCAAGACAAAAAAATACTTCGCTCTGCGAAGAACACCCAGATTTCTGGTAATAAAGAAGATATTCTTCGCAAAGGAAAAAGGAAACTTGAGGATATTGTTTATGCGAGGAAGAGGAAGAGACTCCCACCCAGTGCTTACTCCAATGTGATCTCCTCTAGCAAGGATGTTGACGAAGAACAAAGTGATAAAGATGATAGGTTTTTTGGGAAGGATCTTAGTTCTAATTCTGATACTGAATCTGATAGGAGGAATGATGATGATGATGATGATGAAGATGAAGAAGATGAAGATTACAGCAATATGGAAACTTTTTAGTCTGCAATGACTCGATTGTCTGAGGCTTTTCTCAAATCTTCTCGTGGATTAGGAAAGTCTCCTACTGCGAATGCTCATAGGCATATTGCGAAGGCTTGCAAAGTCCCCACTGTAATTCCCTTAATGGAATTTCAAGATTTATTTCTCCTATTACATTATACTCTTTGGGGACTATGGTAAGTTTCTCTTCTATTCCTTGTTAATTTCCCCTACTTCATTGATTTCTAATCCTTTTTATTTGTTCAAGTTGGGAGGGTTAGCTGTGCACATTGCTTCGATTGGGAAAGACGTCATGCAATTGCTGAGAAGAAAACTTTAAGTCGTTTTAACAAACTGGAGGTTGAGAATACAAAACTTCTCCAGAAAATAGAGGATTTGAATATTGATAATGCAGAGTTAAAATCCCGTTGCGAAGATAATGCGCAATCTGCGAGTATCGCAACTGAAAATTCTTCTCTCCTTGAGAAGAATAATCAACTGGAGCTTGAAGTCACTTCTCTTCGTAATGATAAGAAGCAATTAGAAGGTAAATTCGCAAATCTTGATCACTTTAACTCTAAAATTCGCTAATCAATTCCTTAATTTATTCTCTTATTCTTTATTCTCTTATCTCTTACTTATCCTTTTTCTTTGTAAATGTTGAAGAAAATTATACGAAGAGGATTGAAGAGCTGGAAGCTACTCTTGCTGCGCGTAATCAGAAGATTTATGATTTAAAGTCTCAAAACAACCATGGCTTAAACATCAAATGCTTCCGAGCTATGATGACTGGCAAGATTTGTGAAGACAATCAAATTCCTCTTACTAAGTATCAAACGCTCCTTTCTGAAGAAATCCCTGATGATACCCCAGATTTGGATATCTCTGATAGTGAAGTTGAAGATGATATCTCCGAAGAAGAAAGAGAAGATCATTTTGATGAAGATAAATCTCCCACAGAGTAGCTTTATTCCTTCCTGTATATTTGTTTCAGTTCTTTTTGTCTTGTCTGTTTGAGTATAATATTTTCTTCTTTCCTGCACTTTTAATCTACCAGCAATTTTCTTTTCGCAACTTAATTAGTACCAATGTCTTAATTTTGCGATGACGAGTTGATCTTTCTTTAATTGAATGCTTTCCTTATTTGCATAACTTGAACATATGAAGAGAAATAATATATTTTGAAGACCTAGCTTAGTATTCCTTTTCCCCTTATTATTGCTCTTCAGGTGATCAATTGTTGTTATAAGTATTAGAATATCTGCCTCAGTTTAGGTTGCGAAGTTTCAGGTTGTTGCGAAGTAAATAAGAAATCTCCCCCTTGAAGTATAAGAAGTATGAAAACCCCTTGAAGAATTATGAAACATCCTTGAAGAAGTATAAGAAGTATTCAATCCTTGAGGAAATATGAGAAATATTCAATCCTTGAAGAAATATGAGAAGTATTCAATCCTTGAAATTTTTTAATGAGTATGAAATATCCGTCCTTGATTGCGACTAAAATTGTCGCTTTTGGTAGGAATTCTTGATATATATTCTTATTAAGAATATAAAGAATCTCCAATGATATTGACGGAATTGACTTCATTAGTTTCTGTGGTCTTATCATGCCTTCCTAAGTAAAGGTCTTACTTTGCCACCTCTTTTGCGATAAAGTCGCAGGACGTTGGTGCATTCGCATGCCTCAACCCCTTGACCTTATCTTAACAATATTTTTTTGTTTGCGATAATATGACAAGTCTGAATATACTTGTGAATATACAGACTTGTGACATTATCTTCTTGCGATGAAATCGCAGGACGTTATCACACTTTCATGTAATAACCCATTGATCTCATCTTAACTTCTTTGTATTTAATTCTACGAGTATATATATATATATTTATTTTTTTATTTTTTTTTACTCGCAGAAATACGATTGTTGCACAAATATGACAAGCCTTTATGTTCTTGTGAACAAAAAGCCTCATGACATTTGCGTCTTATAGCACGTATCAGCTCCCTAATGGAGGGTGTTGCCCTTTATCTTACCCTTGGTATCCCCTTCAAGGAAGCGTACATCGATCATACAAGGTTAGCTCTTCCCATCCGGTTTTGCCAACAACCATCTTTTGTTCGCAACCTCTTATCCTTTTTGCCTATAGGGCTTATAGTTACGAGGTTGCACCCTATGGGGTATCTTTGGGCCAAGTGCATCATTTGCAGATGTGCTTCAAACCCATCCGACACTCTTGACTCAACCGTGTACCTCGGCGCCTTAATCGTTTTCTGCACTTCTTGGTAAAGACATTATGCCTTAGTCGCCCAACCTAAATCATGTTACATTGCAAGATTAGGTTGAGAATCCAAGGTGTCTTACCCGGATAGGTATCCCGTTTTTGGGTTATATACCCCGTAATGTCCATGTACTCAGGTTCCGTGGTGGTGTTCCGTTTCCCCTGAGCCATGCTTATAGGTACCCCCTTAAATGACGCACTTTAGGACTTTGCCTCTTGCGAAATGTTGCTTCGCGAACTAGGGTGTACGCCACAAAGGTTTGCCTGTGTAAAATTGTTGCGGCTTTCTTTCTTTTTTGAAAGCTGATCACAGTTTGTGTCTTTATTTTATGAAAGCTGATCGAAAATAAATTTTTGCGTCTTTCTTTAATGAAAGATGATCGCAATAAATCGTTTTTACTCGTAAAAACTCATCACAAATTTTTCATGTTGCGAAATACCTCGTTTCATTTTCGTGTGTTATTCCTTGCGAACATTTTGTTATACGTTGCGAACAAATATAATGATTACCTTTTTGTTTCATTACCTTTTTTCTTCATTCTCTTTTCTTCACAAACCATATCCCTTTTTTATCATCATAAATATCTTGTACTCCTTCATGCCTTAGTCCTTAGTCATTAAATTTTCGCTTCTTTTCGCAGCCTTTGCTCTTTTTCTCCAACTTTCCTTTTCAACAGCTTTTCCTTGGCAAACTTCTACTTCTGTATCATAAAATTTCTTCCCTTCTGCCCAATCACCCTTGATAACTCCAATACCCTTTGGATGAGGAAATTTTATGCATTGATGAAGAGTTGAAGCTACGCCTAGAATCCCATGAAGCCAAGGTCTCCCTATCAAAGAATTGTATGGTGATTCGACATCAACAACGCAAAATAGAATTTCAGTTCGCATTCCACTTAAGGGAATTCGCATGCTTACTTCTCCTTTAGGTTTATTAGAATTTCCATTAAAGCCATAAATCCTGTAGGTAGAAGGTATTAGATCTGCGTCTTTTCCCCCCATGGTTTTGTAAGCAGGATAGAAGAGAATATTGATAGAACTTCCTGTATCAATTAGGATTCTATTAATACCAAATGATTCTTCGTTTGTATCATCTTCGCTTTCTTCCATATTCAGACAAATTTCTAATCTCACTACCAATGTATTATCATGTACTTCGCAACCTTCTGGAATTTCTGTGGCTTCAAAAGAAATTTCACGCTTCTGCCAATCTTCAAGTCGTGAGATTTTTGCGATTTTCATTATTTCCCATCCTTCACCATCTCTCTCATATACCCTTCTTAACACATTATCATGAAAATCTTCTATGGTTTTATACGAGTGAACAATAGAATTGCAGAAAACATTCCTTTCTTTTGGTCCCACTTCTATGTGTAAGGTTTCCTTTCCCTTTTCTTGTGTTGTGTTCACCATGCGAGTTATTACTGGAGCCTATGGTAATTGTTGCGAATGTGCTTTCTTGAGTAAAAAGTGGTCCAGTTTACCTTGTTCGATCATTCGCAAGATAATCCTTTTGATATTATTGCAATTATTTGTAGAATGTCCATGAAAGTGATGGTACAAGCAAAATTCATGACTTCTTGGACCCATTGGTGGCTCTTTTCCCATATTCCATGGTGTTGGTATATTTTCCATCAAGATGATTGATTGCCATATCCTTTCTACACTTGTATTCAAAGGTGGCATCTTTATTTCTTATCTTATCATTCTTTGACCTCCCTTTCCATTGTTATAGTTTTGTCTATGATTCCCTTGTCCAAAATAGTTCCGCCTTTGTCCTCCATAATTTTCCTGTTGTTGATCTAATCTTGGGATATGGTTATTTCCTCCTCGGCTATAGAAATTCCTTTCTCTATCATACTCTTCTTGATCCTTGCTACCCATTGCTACCATCTTTGGTTGACCATTTCCAACTTTCTTCTCTTCTGATATCTGCAAAGATGTTTGCGAGGATGTCTGCGAGGTACCTTCTACAATATTGACTATTTTAGGAAGTAAGTTTGCACCTGTATCTTGAGTGTTGGTGTTTGTCACTGGATATGACTCCATATTGTTTTGCTTTTCCTCTAATGTAATGTACTCCTCTTGCAATTCTCGCAACTCTGTCATCATAATGGAATTCTTTCTTCTGAAAATTTGAACATATAATTGTTCAGTTGCGAACATCGCATTTACGAAAGACAAAATCAGGTACCTCTCGTCCACACGCCCTACCATATCACTGCACATAGTTTTCCATCTTCTTACCAAATGCTTCAAATTTTATCCAACTCTTTGTTTTAAACTAAACACATCTTCAATACCAAGTCGCGAGGAATGATTCGTGATATATGCTCCTAAGAAAGTTACTTGTAGATGATTAAATGATGTAATAGTGTTCTTTGGAAGTCCTTCAAACCATTTTAGAGCTTCTCCTATTAAGCTTGACGCGAAATACTTGCATAATACAACATCGTGATTCTCCCATTGTAACATGCATCTTATATACGCTTTAATGTGTTGTATAGCACATGAAGTCCCATCAAAGATGCTGGTTAATGTAGGAAGATTGCATTTTGGTGGAATCCCTCCCAATTGTACTTCTCTAGAGAAAGGAGTCCTCGAAGCTTCTTCTATTGCTTCATCTAATTGTCTTCTATCTCCTCCTCCTCTACTGTTTATCATTCCTCTTATTTCCGCTAATTCTCGAAAGATCCGTTCATTTGCCTCAGAATTATCATCCATTGGTCTCTTCAGTGCAGCCTCTCTTCTTATACGTTCTTGCATTTCTTCGCTTGCGATCCTTCGCATTCTATCATACTCTTCATTAATGTTTCCATTTGCACAATTTTGCAAATATCTTCTTTCCAGGTTGTCACAATTGTTTTGTTGCATAGCATCTTGAAATTCTTGTTCTTCCATTTCTATTCTCCTCATCCTTCTCATGTGAATATCAGGAATTTCTTCTTCTTCATTTCTCCTCCTTCTGCGATTTACCTCTCTTTGATTTTCCTGAATTCTGTTTTGAAGATTTGGTTCATTCCTTGCTATTTCTATTTGTTGATTTCCAACTCTCCTCTGAATTCTACCATACTCAATATCTTGATTGTTGCGAGCCTGTTCATGTCTTCTTACTCCATCTTCGTAATTGTTTTGATGCATTGCTTGTTGCCTCTCAATTTCTTCCGCAAGTTGCTGCTCTTCCTCTCGATTTTCTTCGCCATTCTGGTTATTTTCCCTTGGAAATGGTTCTGTTCATAAATTTTCTACGTTTTGTTCGTTGTTCGGTACTAAAATGAAGCGATTCTCTCGATTTCTTCCAACCAGATTCTGTGTTTGTCCTTGCATAACACTTTCACTATTGATTGTTGGTGAATTTCGTTCTTCTCTCTCTGGTCTAACACTTGATCTCGTAGCACTTTGAGATCTCCTTCTTTGTAACATCTCATTTTCCCTCCTCAATTCTTGATTCTGTCTTGTTAGATTCGCACGTTCTTCAGCTTCAAACCTTCGTTCTTCTTGAATTCCTTGTCTCAATGTTTCTAATGCCTCCATTTCTCTTTCATGAATTATTCCTCCCATCAATCTCCCATTTTCTCTGATTTGCGGTTCTCCATATGTTTCAACTGGTGTATCAGTTCTCCAAGTGTGTACACTCACTCGATCTTGATCTATTGCTCTTATTTGTGTTACTGTTTGTTGAGTTTGATTTCTTCGATTACTCCTTCCCCTACTAGGTTCTCCAATTACGTTTGCCTCTCCACCTGCGAGTCTTACACTTCTTCTTACTGCAGTCAATGGTTCTGATATATTTCTTCTTCTAGCCATTTCTCTGATGCAAAATTATTTAATTATCTCTGTTTGGTTTTCTTCTCTTTATTTCCCTGTTTCTAGCGCCAATTATGTAGTTGCAGGAAATCCTACAACTACACCCTCAGTATAATTTGTAAAACTTTAAGAAGTTCTTGATGAAAAATGACAATCTTGATTAATATTCTCAATTGATTACAAAGAAATATGTTAATGGAGATTAGAACAGTTACAACTTTCTCTGTTCTCTCTCCTAAGACTTGTTCTAACACTCACTTAAAGAACCTCTCCAATTTAACATTTGAACTACTATTTATAGTGAAATCTGTACAACTGTATATAACTTGCAAAGCATCGCAACCTATGATCGTAAATTTATTCTATATTCACAAACTCTTCACACTTCTCCCATGTTTATTCTATTATCGCATTGTCTTGCGACACTTTTCTTTTGTATTTTTTTACTATGTTCGTAACCTTATATCTTGCGATATTCTGTCCCTACATTGATATTTTCTAGTGCACGTTTGAGCAACATTTTGAGAAAATATGCAAAATCCATGGTTTTGCTGAAACTGGGAAAAATACATGAGATGATGAAAATAATAGATAAAACGTGGAATTACAAGGTATGGGACCGCCCACGGCTAGGGCATGACCGGCCGGTTGACAAACACAGTCCCACATGCTTTCCCAGTTTTATGTAATTTTATGTATTTTCTATGATTTGAGGGAAATTCCATGAAACAGGAGAGTTTGATGAAATTAGAGAACTTCCGTGAGATGAGAGAAATAAATTAATAATAAAATAGGGAATGGGAGTGCGGGAACGACAATGGCCGAGGCATGGCCGGCTGGCCAATGGGCGCGGGTCCCAAGCTTCCCAATTTTACCAAATTTCGATGATTTTAGAGAATTTTCATAAAATCTAAGGGATTTGTTGAAAACCAAGATATTTTGTTGAAATCAAGGAGTTTTCATGAAACCAGGAAAAAAACACCAAATAATAATAAAATAATAGGAGTGTGGGACTGGCTAGGGCATGGCCGACCGGCTAGATCCCGGTCCCACAAGTTTTCCCTAATTTTTAAATATTTTCTATGATTTTAGAGAAAATACATGAAATTAGGTGATTTTAGGGAAAATTCATAAAATCAAGGAATTTTCATAATTTGAGAAGAAATAATAAAATAATGGGACGTGAGGTGTGGGACCGGCCACGGCCAAGTCATGACCGGCCGGCGGTCCCATGGCACCTTTCCCTAATTTTATCCTTTTTTGATAAAATCATGTGATTTAGATAAAAATACATGAAATTAGGTAATTTTCATGATTTTAGGGAAAATTCATAAAATCAAGGAGTTTTCATAATTTGAGAGAAATAATAAAATAATGGAGACGTGAGGTGTGGGATCGGCTACGGCCAAGGCATGATCGTCCGGCCGGCGGTCCCATGACACCTTTCCCTAATTTTATTATTTTTGATAAAATCATGTGATTTAGATAATTTCTTTGAAATAAAGAAAAATTGCTCGAACGAGAGGATTTTCATGAGATCAGGAAAATAGTAAAGGTATGATAAAATATAAAATTGGGTGCGGGACTGGTCACGGCATGACTGGCCGGTTGGTGAGCCTAGTCCCCTGGCGCTTTTGCTAATATTTTATTATTATTATTTTCCTTCCTATTTTGCATAGGTTCCTCGTTCGTTCGTATTTTTTGAAATGCTCGTTCGTGCATTCAAAATGCTGGTCTGTGCATTATCTGCTAATTACACTTGTACCATTTTTATGTCAGGGCTTATTCGATGCTCAGATGCTTGTTCCGTTGGATATTTATAGTTAACCCGTGGCATTCTGCTGGGAAAAACCACGAATTGAAGTGACGAAATATAACGAAGAATCGTAGAATATTGCTGGATATTCAGACGATTAATGATTTCTCGTAGAATATTGTTGGATATTCAGACGATGGTTTGTAGAATATTGTTGGATATTCAGACGATTTCAGACAATTAATTGATGGCTCTATACCAGAAGGGCTTCCTGTCTAGGAGCATTAATCATCTGAGGTTTGAGCAATATGAACTTGCTGGAGTGTCATACTCCTCTTGCATAGTCAGGGAAAACCTGGTTGCATCCCGAAGATGTTGTCGCTCTATACTAGCAGGCATGATGTCTAGGAGTCGCCCAATCTTTCAATTATATATAGTATGAGATGTGACGTGGCCTCAGCTGGAAAGATACACATCTACATCTTCTCTGAGAGACTTTCTCCATCAGAGGTGGCATGCGCTTTCATGCATGGAGACATGGGTCTCGTTATTCATCCATTTGCCGGATCCGAAGTAATTACTGAAATTGCTCCATATTCATGAGATGTGTCGTGGCCTCAACTGAGAGACTACACATTCACATGTACTCTGAGAGATAGTCTTCTCAGTCAGAGATTTTATGGCATGATCTTTCATGCTTTAACGAGAGACATGAGCCTCAATACTCATCCGGTTGCCGAATCTGGAGTATAGTTTTACAATTCCGCTAGGTAGCTTTCCCTTTCGCTATTAAGCTGGCTCAAGGTGAATAACTTCCGCTAGGTAGCTTATTCTTGGGATCTTTTTATTCTAACCTGGACTCTTTAGTCATAGACTCCAGAGTTTCGAACTGCTTCATGAAGATTGAATGCTACGCCAATACGATGTTCCTCCAGGCTCTGATGTAGGAACGTTTTGGAAACTAGGCACCCATTCCCCATAGTATCTTACAAAGTTTGAACTCTGCTAATTATCGACGTATTTTCCATGAGAAAGATAACGCTAGGATTATGCGCTGGTCTACAAAGCAAATTCAATCCAAGACGCGCTTCGTTGATGTTTTGGATGATGAGTCTGAGTTCAAGTTCCGCCCTTGGGTGATGGTTTCTCCTCACATTTCTCAATTGATGACTTTCAATACTAGAGAAAGTAAGTATTTGAGATCTGGTGCTGATATGAGCGATGGCGAAAGATCTTTCATGCTGAGTTGCACTTCCAGTTATCTATTATCAGCAACGTATGGAGATTTTTCGGTGGAGGAGTATAATATTGATAGAACCGCCCGTCAGATGGGTATGGACCAATGCGTCCCGACTTTTTGAAGGAGAAAACCATCAGTGGAACAATTTAAAGCTTGTTTAGATCATACATATGCTGAAGGAAGATCTTATTGGTTCCCTTGTGCTGATCAAACTACGTATGTGACTCCAGGTTACATAGAATTCTGGGATCAGCAGCTTGAGCATCTCAATGATTACGTGACGTCTTCCCAACCCTTAGTGAAAGAACCTCTTTCTTCTGAGATGAGTGCCTCTTGTCTAAGATTAAGGAGTATCTCTGGTGGTGATAAGCGAAAGACATCTCCACGAAGTTCATCGGTATGTATTCTCTTGTGTATTCCTAATATAACTTTTATAATTGTATTTAACCATCACATAAATTTCCTCTTGCAGGATGGTCATGCTGTGAGACCTCGAATTGAAGTGAATTTTTCAGAATCAGAGGCAATTGTTCACGGTGGAGAAGGCAGGATCAAGAATTGCAAGTTGTTTCCCAACACCATAAAGTCCCCAGTCGCCTTTTTGGTGAGTTGTTGACATTTTTCTACTCTGACTTCTTCTATCCGCTTTACCAGGATCACAAAATCAATATTTTTTATTTGGTTGTAGAATTTTTTCTCCGTCTGTTATTGATGGTCTTCATTTCACTCCTGGTCGAGCGACTCAGGGATACAATACTGACGAGGAAGTCGATGTAAGCGTTCTCTTTTCATGTTAAACCAGTGTAACATGCCTCTGGATGATTTGATGATGACCATTGTTGATGTATTTGTAGTTGCAGGAAATCCTACACTACACCCTTGATAAGAATTTATAGAAATTAAGTCATATTTGAAGATGAACAACAACACTTTTATTATTTTTACTTTCAGAAATCTTTACAAGAAATGTAAGAACTCAGAAATACAACTTTCTTTCTAGAGTTTCTCTCTCCTCAAGACTTTCTCAACTCTAAAAAGTACATCATCCTTTTATGGACATATTGGGTCTCTATTTATAGGGTAGTTACATAATGGATGACAGCTAACTTTTCCTCTTATTTCGGATTTATCTTGCGATTGTACCGCGATAACTACGATGATCATTCTCGCAAGCTTTGTAACCATCACGGGATAAACATGCTTTTCCCATGTTTTCTTCCATTGTCATCTTTTACGTCCTTCTTTAAAATACTTTATGACACTCGCAGAAGTGTCATTAATATCGCAAGAATACCATTGTAGCGATATTCTGGTCCTACATCTTGCCTCTTCTCATGTCTTTTCTGCGAAGAAGAGAAGATAATGAGAACTTTTAGAATGCTATAACTACTTATCTTTTCAGATTTCTCTGTTCTGACACATTTCTGTATCCTACGCCAGCTGTTTTCACGCATTCTCTCTTCTAATAAATTTTTAACACGTCCTCTCTAACCGCTGCGATCTGACCACTCATGTTTTATCTTTGCATTTATTGCATTCGTTTTCTTCGAGGAATCTCTTCTTCTATAAATACTCCTTTCATTCTTTTCTTTTTCTCTTTTACTTTCTTCTTCTTTTCTCTCCGTAACTCCTCTACAAGTTTATCGTTCCTCCGCAAATTGCGCATCTGCTATCGCTGTGATTTCTTTCTTACTTTCCAACCTTCTCTTTCATTCCCATACTCTAAAAAATGGTTATTACTGGTGCTAAAAATCTGGTTGCTTTCGGTGAGATGCGAGAAAAACTCAAAGGTAAAGGTTTTACTTTGTCCACCATTCCAGGACAAGATCCTAGATCCGAACTTTCTCTTAAATTATTTACCGATGATCAATGTTCTCGCGAGAAAATTATAGTATCGCTAGGAAAACTTGAAGCTGGTCTTCCCATTCCTCTCTATGATCCGGAACTTCTACTATTCTATGAAATAATTTCTGACGAGAGGTTTTCGCGAGCGATATATCAATTGGGTGGAGATTGTATTCGATTGCTGCTTGAATATGCTTCTCGCGGTGCTGATAAAGGATCTCGCTACCCTGAAGCTGCGAAAAATCCTCAATTTAAAGATGTCCCTATTGTCTCTGCAGATTATACTGTAGATAATTTTTTTGAAAATTACAAAATAGTCCCTATGAAGAGGGATAGCACTTGCTGGGGTGCCCGCTTGAAGAAAGAAAATATTGCTGATGATAAAGATCTTATGCTAGACATTGATTGGCATACATCTACTAATCAAGGCCCTCGCCACTCCAGCGATGATAAGTGGTTTATTTTTCCGTTATGTCTTGAAGGTTCTTATATTTCTATTTCTCGCGAATTACCCGCGAATCTTTCAGAATATCAACCTTAGGTCTTCAACTGGACTGAAAGAACTAAAGAGGTATAATCTCTCTGATCTTTTGTATAATTATTATTCATTATCTTCCTCATGTTTTTATATTTTCGCTAATTACTTTAATTTTTTCCAGATTGACAGGATGAAACTCAGCTACCAGGCCTTTAGGAAACCCATGACTTTCTTAGCTCTTTAATCTTTAACAGATGAAGTAAGAAATATCTTTTCACTAACTTTAACAATATATTGTTGCACCTATTTCTTACCTTCATCTATGTTCACAGGAGATTGAAGAACTAGAACCAATAAAACCCGCGAGAACTAAGGATAAATCTTCAAAGGATAAATATATTGTTCCTCCTAAAGGGAAGTCTTCTACCCCTCGCGGTGAAGAATCTGGCGATCTTCCCTTTAAGAAAAGGAAAACCCGACCTTCTTATTCTTTAACTCCTCAACCCATTCCAGAAAATCCAAGTGTTGATTTCGACAAGGACAATAATGATGAGGATTTTAACAATAATGATAAATGCTTCCCTTCTATTAAGGATTCTTCTTCTTTTGATTCTTCAATGGCTCATTTATCTAAAATATTTGGCGATGTTACCCACGGTATATCTTGTAATTATGAAGATGGAGTTATTAATAAGACATCCCAGGCTCCCTCCAAAGTCTGCGATGCTCCCATACTGGTAGATAATGATTCTCTCCAAGGAATCTCAAGATCGTTGACCCCTAGTCTCTTAAATTCTCTTGGTACCCTGGTATGTTTTCATTTCTTCAAACTGTTTATGCATTTATTCTATCGCCAAGTCTTAAATTATATTATTCTCTCGCAGGTTGGAAGAGCTTCCTTTGTTGTTGCCTCTGGTTTAGATAAAAGACGTATTAACTATGAAAAGAAAGCTACTAAATTTCGCCAGGATAAGGAAAAATTAGAATCTGAAGTTGCTGAGCTTGGCAAGAAGAATAAACAGTTGGAGACTGAAGCTTCAGTTGATAATCAAAAGATCTCTGATCTTGACAAAGTTAACCAGCAGCTCTATGGTATAATTTATTTCCCTTCTCTCTTAATTCTTCTTACTCTATTGCGGCTTATTCAAGAAACCAGTTTTAATTTACAGATGTTTATGGTCTTACTGATGAGGCTACATTCTTCTAATCCTTTCCTGAACCTGTAGATGATAATACCCTTCTTGCTTGTCTTAATAGTTCTTTAAGTAATTTCTCAGATGATAAGATTAGATCTCTCTCTATTGATGAACTTAAATCCAAACTTAATCTCTTAAAAGTTGAACACAGGTTCAATTTAAATTTAACCAACAAGTTTAAGAACCTTTATCTTAATTCAAAGGAAGAAGTGAGTAGATTAAGAAAAAAAAAATAGTGATCTTATTGATAAGAAGGATCTTGCTGTTAAAAACGGCTCCAAGGCCCTAGCAAACTTTCATAAAACTCCTCTTAATGTTCAAATGGAAAGAGATAAACTTATCTGCGAGAATGAAGATCTTCTTGCGAGGGAAACTCAAGTTCGATCTCGTCTCTTTATTAATAGTGATGATGAATTTGCTTGGGCTGCAAGGATTCTTGACAATGCCAGAAATAATTTAGGTGTAGATGTTAGCCTCCAGGTTGAAAAAGCGTCTTTAATTAGGGATATGATTTCTGAAATAGAAGGTTGTTAGCTATTCCACCACTTGCTAGTTTCATGTTTTTATTATTCTTCTTTATAAAATTTCTAACTTGTTGTCATATTCTCGCAGGAGCTGAAAAAAGATATCTTGAAAGGATTGGGGAACTTGAAAATGAGAAGAATCAGCTCGCGAACACTCTTACTGCTCGCAATGAGAAGTATTCACGATTGAAAGAGCAGTTTAACATTACTACTGCGAATTTGAATAGCTCTCTCGTTGTTGTTCGCAATGATTCCATTAAGATGGTTTGAGATGATCATGGAATTTCTCATTCTACATATCCTGATCTTGCAAAGGAAATTCAAGCAAAAAATCCAAATCTTGACATCTCTGATAGCGAGGCTGAGGATTCTGTCGAGGATGAAGATAATGATGATAACGATGAAGGAGAAAAATCTGGTGAAGGAGAAGAATCTGATAAGAATGAAGACAGTGATGATAATGATGAAGTGGAGAAATCTGGTGATGAAGATAAATCTGACAAAGAGGATGGTGATGGATCTAGCTAGTTCTGCTTCTTCCTTTTATCTTCTTTATGTATTTATTTTCTTCTTCTGTAACATTGCTGCGAGTTTCTCCAATTTTGTAAATTTCTTTTGCTTCTATCTGTATGAGTTAGAAAACAATTATTTTTCGGCAAATTAATCAATCAATATAATTATTATCCTTTAATTATCTGTGTAGACATGTCATTTAATAATATCTATGCAATTTTTTATATGATGGATGAATAATAATTTCATCGTTCTTATGCATTCCCATACTTGCCTCTATTATTCATCTGTAGTATGAAAAAATTGAGTAGAGATTAGATATTATCTGTAAATTAAATAAAATTTGCCTCAATATTGGCGATGTTATCGCTAACAACAACTGCATAACTTTATGATGTATGCGTAAAATCATAAATTCTGCGAGCATTATCGCAATATTCTTATGGTCTTATCATGCCTTCCTAATTAAAGGTCTTACTTTGCCACATTTTTTCTTTCTGCGACAAAATCACAGGACGTCTTTACATTTGTATGTATTGACCCATTGATTTTGTCTTATCAATATTTTTTCAACATCTCTGCGATAATATGATAAGTATAAACTCTCTTGCAAGAATTAAACCTTATGACATTGCCGTCTTGCGATGAAATCGCAGGACGTCTTTACACTTTCATGTAAAAACCCATTGATCTCATCTTAACTTTTCTCTTTTGGCTTGTTGCCTCTGTATAATTTTTGTCACGCGACAATATGACATGCCTAAATGTTCTTGCGATCATAAAGCCCCATGACATTGCCGTCTTTAGACACTTATCAGCTCCCTAATGGAGGGTGCCGCACTTATCTTCCCCCTGGTTGACCCTTCAAGGAGGGCACATCGGCCATATAAGACTAGCTCCTCCCATCCATATTTTCCAACAAACAGTTGTTTTCTCATCCTCTTGTCCTTTATGCCTATATGGCTTATAGTTACAAGACTGCACCCTAAGTGGGGTTTTCTTCGGGCCGAGTGCATCATAGCCAAGACTTTCCAAGGATGGCCAGGATAGTTTCGTACGCCCCGGGCACCCTTGAATTAACCGTGTACCTCGGCGCCTTGGTCATATTTTGCACTCCTTAGAAGAGGTCCTTAGTCATCCAACCAGGGTATAACCTTATATAGTTGAAAATCCAAGATCCCTCTCCTGGATAGGTTTTCTTTAACCCCCAACATCTGCATAACTCAGGTTCCAGCAGTGATGTAACCTTATCACTGAGTCATGTCAAGAGATACCCCCTTATATGACGCGCTATTAGGTCTTACATTTGCCTCTTGTGAAATTTTATTCGCGAACTAGGGTGAACGCCATAAAGGTTCGTCCCATTCTATTAATCTCTGCGAAATTTTATTCGCGTTTCTCGTGAGTATTGTAACTCTGATAAAATTTCACAACTTTGATCTTCTTTCTTTTTGTAATTCTTTCAAGCAGAGTACTCTATTCAATTACATATTCTTCAAACAAATCATTCATAGACTTCTCTAAAGTTCATCATTTTGCCTCTTTACTTACTATTTTCTGGTTCTGCTTTTTTGCTACGTTTTGTTATTGTTTCTTTATCCGCGAGACGCTCGCCATCAACTTCCTCTTGCCGCTCTATTGTATCAATCATTAACCTTTCACATCTCTGTCGTTGTTTAATGTTGTATTTCCAATTGCTATTCTTCTCAGCTCTTTCCTCGCAAGATTTCATATCAATTTCATAAAATTTCTTGCTTTCTCCCCAATCTCCTTTAATAACTCCAACACCTTTAGGATGAGGAAATTTAATACACTGGTGATAAGTAGATGCTACACACAATATCCCATGTAGCCAAGGTCGACCAATCAGGGCATTGTAAGGTGATTCAATGTCCACAACACAGAACAATATCTTTGAAGATATCCCCTTTAATGGAATTTGCATTTCAATTTACCCTTTTGGTTTGTTAGCAGTACCATTAAAACCATAGATTTTATACGTTGATGGTATTAAATCTCCGTCTCTTCCACCCATGGTTTTGTAGGTATGATAGAATAAGATGTCAACTGAACTCCCTGTGTCTATTAAGACTCTGTTGATATCCCAAGAGTCTTCAGTTTCATCATCATTTTCTTCATCCTCTTCTTGCATTTGTTTTGGATTTATCTCTAATCGTACCACCAATGGGTTATCGTGCTACTCTCCAGGCTCTGGTATATCTTGTGCAGTGAAAGATAGAGTTTGATTCTGCCACTCTTCTAATGGCGAGGCTCTCGCTATATTCATTATCTCTCTTCCGTCTATGTCTCTCGCGAAGACTCTGTTTAGAACATTATCATGTAAATCCTCAAGAGTTCTGTATGAATGGACAATGAAATTACAAAACAAATTCTTTGCTTTAGCCCCAACTTCTATCACGAATGTTTCTGCTCCTTTTACAGCATTTACTCTGCGAATTTCTAGCGCTGGCGGTAATGGATGAGATTGTGGATGTCCTACTAGAAAGTGGTTTAACTTCCCCTGATCAATCATCCTTAAAATTATCCTCTTTACATTCCTGCAATCATTTATTGAATGGCCATGAAAGTTATGGTAAGGACAGAATTCTTGACTTCGATTGTTTGGATGTGGCTCTTTTCCCATGTTCCATGGTGATGGTATATTTTCCATCAGAATGATAGCTTCCCAAATTTTTTCTATACTAGCATTTAGAGGTGGAATCTTAATTTCTTCCCATATTATATTCTGATTACTTTGACCTCTGAAATTGTTTTGCCTTTGACCACCATATGTTTCCTGTGGTATATCAAGTCTTTGGATTTTATTATTTCCTCCGCGATTGTAATAATTCTTCTCCCTTTCATACTCTTCTTGATCTCTACTTCCCATCGCTACTATCTTCTGCTGGTTATCAGTTACCACTTTCTCTTGTTATGTCTGCGAGGTGCTCGCTACATTATTAATCATTTTAGGAAGTAAACTTCCATTTTCCGCCACTGAACTGGTGCCTGCGATCGGGTATGATTCCATCTCATTTTGTTTTTCCTCCAAAACAATGTATTCTTCTTATAACTCTCACAATTCTGTCATGGTGATCGTATTTTTGATTCTGAAAATTTTCACGTACAACATATTGGTTGCGAACATTGCATTAATGAAAGACAAAATGAGGTATCTCACATCCACCCTTCCAGCCATCTCGCTATACATTGACTTCCATCTTATGGTTAAATGCTTCAAACTCTCACCAATCCTTTGTTTTAACCCAAATACATCTTCAATGCCTGGTCGTGATGAATTATTGCTTATATATGCTCACAGAAATGTAGCTTGTAAATGATCGAAATAAGTTACAGTATTTTTTGGCAATCCCTCAAACCACTTTAGCGCCTCGCCAGTTAAACTAGATGCAAAATATTTGCACAATACATCATCATGATTCTCCCATTGCATCATACATCTAACATAAGCCTTGACATGCTGAACGGCATAAGTAGTCCCATCAAAGATAATGGTTAATGTTGGTAGATTGCATTTAGGGGGTATTCCTCTTAGCTGTACTTCCTGGGTGAAAGGAGTTCTCGCAGATTCTTCAATTGCTTCATCAAGTTGCCTTCTTCCTCCTTCTCTTCTATTGTTAATCATTCCTCGCATTTTTGATAATTCTCTCAATATTTTCTCATTCTTAGCTGAGTTTTGCTTCATTGGTCTCTTTAATGAAGTTTCCCTTCTTCTGCGTTCTTGTCTTTCTTGTCTTGCGAGATTTTGTGTGCCTTCTTCTTCCTCTTCATCCTGTCTTTCTCTGCGATTTTATCTTTCACCTTCCTCTTGAAATCGCAGATGATTATACTATCTTTCTTCTTCTCTGCGGATTCCTTCATTTCTCATCATTTCTCTTCACTGTATTTCTATTCTCTTTTGTATCCTATCATACTCTTCCTGAATATTATCATTGTAGCGATCTTGTGTACGTCTCCTTTCTCTATTTTCATGATTATTATGTCGTACTTCCTCTTGAAATTCTTGTTCTTCTACTTCTGCCCTTAATATTTCTCTCTCGCAAGCTAGGCGTGCTTGTTCAGTGTAATGTCTCTCAATTTCTTCTTTAATTATTCTTTGATTTATTTGAATCTCTCGCCCATGTAATATCCTCCTACCTTCTTCTGGATTTTCTTCATCATTTTGGTTGTTTTTTCCCTCTTGATTTCTATCGTTACGCCTATTATCCAAAGCTTCGCCATGCGGATTATAGCGATCATAAATTATCTCTTCTTCTCTATGACGTTTTTCTCTATTTGGATTTTGCAATTCTTCTCGAATATTTTCTCTAACATTTCTCATGGGGGAATTTCGCCTTGGTTCTTCTCTAAATGTCCTTGAATTTGATCTAACAGTACTTATTGATCTCCTTCTTTGTAATCTCAAATTCTCAATTCTTAACTCATGATTTTGTCTTGTTAAGTTCGCACGTTCTTCCGCCTCTAATCTCCTTTCTTCCTGCACTCTTTGTCTCAAATCATTTTTTATTTCATTTTCACCTCCTTCATGAATTAATCCTTCAATTATTTCTTGATTTCTTTCCTCTCCTTCTTCATTTCTTAATTGTCGATCTTCTTCTTCTTCTATTGAATTCGACCTCCAAGTATGCACACTCACTCTATCATAATCCACATTTCTATCTTGTATTTGTGCTTGTTGATTCGGCTGTCGAATTGGACTTTCTGCTTCATTTCTTATTCTATTTCTTCCTGGCCTTATTCTTAAAGATTCTTCTAATTCACTTGTTTTGTAGTTGCAGGAATTCCCACACTACACCCTACTCAAGAATTTATCAATATTTATGACACAATTTGAAGATTAAGGACCTATTTTATTAATATGATCTTAAAAGAATTACAGTAATCAAGAATTCAATTCACTTAATAAGATTTTCTCTCTCCTAAATTTTTTCTTAGCACTCCAAAATTCATCTCTCTCTCTCTGGAACTATTCATTTCCTTTATATGGGCATTTACATAGTGGATTACAGCTCATGACAGCTCATTTACAGCTAAGATTCCCTTTAGTTTCGGATCTGGGTTCTTGCGATACGTCGCAGTTTGCACCGCCTTAATCATTCGCAAATTTTATTGATTCGTCGCAGAAATGTCACACTTTTCTCATGTTTCTGTCGTTTTCATCTGGTATGTCATTCCTTACGTCACTTCGAGATGTATCGCAGAATATCATTGATGTATCGCAGAACTGCTGTTTATTTCGCAGGAATATTATTGTGACAATATTCTGATCCTACATCTTGCCTCTTCTCATATCTTTTCTGCGAAGAAGATAAATATCATGAGAATTTAAATCTTTTGATTTGCCACAACTCCTTGTCTTTTCACACTTCCTTCACTCTGACACGTCTCTGCATCCATCGCTAGATATTCTACGCGTGTTTCTTCTCTCATCTATTCCTTGACACATCTTTTTTCAACCGTTGAATTCTGACCATTCACGTCTTTTCTTCATTGAATGCATTGATGTTCTCAAGAATCTTCTTCTCTTATAAATATCTTCTTCGCTAATCTCTCCTCTTCTTTTTTACTTTGTATTATCACTTTTTCTCTGCAACTCTATTGTTCTTCATCTTCTTCCGCAAATTCCGGATCTATTACTATTTCAATTTTGTTTCTTTATTCTTCTTCATCTTAATCATCATTCCCATACTAAAAAATGGCTCCTGCTAAAAAATTAGGTCAACCTACTTTCCAAAAACACCAACAAAAGCTCCAAACTTTAGGTTTCACACTTTCTGAGATCCCTGGTCAATCTTCAGACTCTGATCTCTCCATTGATCTAGTTTCAGGATTTCCTTCTTCCAATGGGAAAATCCTTATTTCGCTAGGTCAACTAGAAGATGGCCTTCCTATCCCTCTTTATAACCCAGATCTCCCTCTTTTTTATGAAATTATTTCTCACGCTAAATTTTCACGAGCAATCTACCAATTAAGTGGAGATTTTATTCGTCTCATTCTTGAATATGCCTTTCGTGGAGCTGGTAAAGGATCTCGTTATCCTGAATCTGCAAAACATCATGATTTTAAAATATCCCAATTATTCCAGCGAAATATACCGTGGATAATTTCTTTGAGAATTATCAAGTGATTCCCATGAAGAAAGAGAGCTCGTGTTGGGCTGTTCGTTTGAATAAGAATAAGAAGGTTGCGAAGGATAAACTTCTTATGCAAGATATAGACTATCATTCAAGTAAAAACCAAGTTCCACGCTTCTCAAAAGATGATAAGTGGTGTGGATTTCCTCTCCTCCTTGAAGGTCCATATATTTCTGGCACTCTTGATCTTCCTGCGAATCCTGCGAATCTTGCGGCGTATCGTCCTTGGGTTTTTAACTGGACTGAAAGGAATTCTGAGGTATATCTCGCAAAATTTATCATTATTCGCGGATTTGGATAAATGTATTATTCTTACTGATTATTGAAATATCTTTTATCATATTGAAAAAATGAAACTTAGCTATGCCAATACTGGGAATCCCAATCTCCTACAAATTTTGAAAACCTTCACAGATGAAGTAAGAAACAATCTTCTATAACCTTTAGAAATATATTGTTGCCCCTGTTTCTTATCTTTATGTGTGATTGTTTTCAAGGAAATACCATTTGTCGCGGCGGTTATAGCCAAAGATAAAGGCAAAAGATTAATAACTCCAAATGAAGGTTCCGGTGCTTCTCCTCGCCGCAATAAAAATCAAACTGTTGATGGTCCTCCAAAGAAAATCCAAAAAACTCAACCACTTCTATCTTTAAATTCTCCACTCATAAAGACTTCTCTTACCGCTGATAAAGATAATGATATTGAAAAGAATGGTGGAGTTAATAATGATGCTTATGTGGGCACTTCAACACATATTTCCTCTGCAAGAATTAGGTCTGCGATGGGTCTTTCTCAACCTGAGACTCTAATGGATCAATTGTCAAACATTTTTAGAAACCCCATACAAGGTGTTGGAGAGGATGATATTACTCGTACTTGCGACTATCTCTCAAAGATCTGCGACGATTCAATCTTGACTAATAATAAAGATCTTAAAGGAGTCTCAAGATTTATTAACCCAGGTTTTCTTCATGCGCTAGCTTCGTTGGTATGCCCCATTCCTTCATTTTTCTTGTAGTAAACTTTACATTTGTCATGAGTATCAAAGATCTTTTACTTATCTTACTCATTTTCTATTTTCTGTCACAGACTGCTAGAGCTTCTTTTTCTGTTGCTTCAGAATTAGAAAGTTGATTATCATCATCACAGAAAAGGCTTACTGATTCACAATCTGAATCTGCGAAACTTTGTGAGAAGAATAAGCAATATGAAGCTGAAATATCTATTCTTCGCGAAAAATGTAAACGGTTGGAAGTTCTTGGGAATCGAGCTTCTTAATAAAAACAAATCGCTTGAAGTAGAAATTCAAGTTCTTCAACAGAAATTAGTTGACAAGGAGAAATTATGCAAACAAGTTATTGGTATAAGTCTTTTTCCCCTCTTTTTTTTTTTTTTTTTAAATATAAAAAATATTATTAATCATCATCAACAGCAAGGAGATTACAACCATTGGATGGAAGCCTGGCAACAAGCTGGGATCCAATCCCTTTATTGAGAACCGCACCTATCCTATGAAAAAGAAAATCTCCAATATAAACATTCTCATCATGACAAGCCATGTAATTACGTAACCTTTTTAGGAACTCCTCAGTATCACTCCCTATCCCACCTAAAGTCGTGAAGGCAAGAACACCAAATCCCAGCTTCTGACCCGTGCATTTTTCCAAATATTTGGTATTATTTTTTGCTACTGCATTGTCTATAGACCGACCAAGGGCAAAGTTACGCTCCCAATTGCCAGTGAAAGGGGAAACCACCATGACATCCAAGAACATATCATTTCCATTATCCCAACCATACACAAGGATATCCGCAGGGCGTAGAGCCAAACCATCATCCGAAAGGAGCCCTAAATCCACCTTTTTTCTAGCAGAAACACTCCCACGATAGCAAATATATGCGAAGGTGTCTCGGAGTAGGTCATGCCTATATTTGATCCCAACCCCTTTCTTGCAGTGCAGGGCGTGGTCCCCAAAGATATCCATCCTATCACCACAAACAGGACACAAGTCTCCATAATCAAAGAGAGGAATCCTGAGTCTATATTTCAAAACAACACGAAATTTCCTGGCACCAATTGACTGATTGAGCCCGTCAATAGGAATTGCCAACAAGTAGTCCTGAGCATGGATAAATCTGTTACTTTGCCAAAGAGCTGCATCCCTCTTCGACATGTTAAACTGAATGGGTATGTTCTTCTTCACCATATCAAAATACTTGACTGCTAAAGAGCTCATAGAGTGGGGGGAAGTATCATCAATACGCAAGAAGGAAGCACCAATACCACATACCTGTTTGAAACGTGTCAAAGCGTGCTGAAAACTGGGGCTTAGGCCGGACACCCCAGAGTGTCTCAAGATGGTTCCCTGCTAAGATCTCGTCTGAATACATGAGTCCACATAGCAATATTGCTTCGTGTCCTCTATAGTGTACACCCCTAAACCACCATCTTTGATGGGTAGCATAGCTAATCTCTGTTGCAGCAAATCAAAACCCGGGCCATCCCCCGTAACCAAGTGCCTAAGAAACTGTCTAAGATGATCATCAAAGATAACCTGTGCCTCATCCAAAAACTCAGGTTTAGTAGTACGCATGGCAAAATATAACCTAGAGACACCAGAACAATTCCTTAGCAAGAGCAACTACCCTTGTGGGTCCTTCAAATTCTTCACAGCATCAATTAAGGAAATAGTCTTCTGCACCCTCTTGGCAACCATGTTTCTGCAAAACTGGGGGTCCTGGCTAACTGTACCACCTAACAGTTTAACACCATCAAGGGGACGATGTATATCCGGAGGAAAACACCATCCTCCAACCCTCTACTATCAACAGAGGGACAGAAGAGATCTGATTTAGAGACATTGAGATGCAACCCCAGGTGAAAACCATCCCACTGGATAATGTCCAAAGCCTTGGCCACCATCAAAGTATCTCTGACTATTGTTCCATTATCTAAATACCAAGCCTGAAGATCCAAGGTGCAACTCTCAGCAATCATATGTATGAGGGGGTGCAAAGTCAAAACGAATAACATGGGACCAAGAGGATCCCCTTGTTGAACCCCTTGAGCAGAAGAGAGAGTTTTATCCAAATAATATAGCTTAGAGGGAGACGCGTAACAAAACTCCACCCACCTCGATATTGAAGGACAAAGACGTCTAACCTCTTTAATCATAGCAGACCTGCTCACCAGGTTGAAGGCATTAGAAAAGTCCACCAGAAGCATAGACATGGAAGTAGAGTCACCCTTGACTTCCAAAAGCCGGTTAACATCATGAAGAATGGATTCACCACCACAGGGCACCCCCACACCAAATTGGTAGTCACCAAGATAACTATCCATTGCCTTACCGAGCAGCGACCTTAGAAACCAGGCGTCTCCAAATAGTGCCTACGGCAATCGGATGGATACCTCCACCAGAAGAGGCGTGAGGGGTGCGGAAGCTATAAACTCACCAAGTACTTGTGGGCATCCCCCTGCAATCCAAATGTTCACAAGCTCCATAATGGCAGAAATAAGCTCATCCGACACAGCTGTGGCGGCACCCCCCAAAGTATCAATAAGGTGTTGGGCCCGAAGACCATCTCTTCCACATGAGGTCCCCCTAGGAAATCTAGGACCAAATCTCTAGACTCAACTAAGGGTGCATGAGCAACTGGTGTGGACGGAATCAGAGGGGGTGACGCAAATGGATGCTTAGCTTGCAACTCCAACAAAGTGGCTTCGTTAGGAGGAGCAACGCCACTTGAGGTCAGAGTGCGAATGGCGGCGGTGTATAAACCATTACTAATTTTCCTACGGCATACCTGGAGATTAGCTTTTTTCCTATCCTCCTCTGTCTTAACACGGACTGTTCTTTTTTGGTCTTTATCCCTAAGCCTCTGTATAGATTCCTGCTCCTCCAAGGCAGCATGAACCAAGGATGCACAACCGTCCGTTTCTTTCCATTTATTCAAAGACAAGAGAATTGCAGCCACCTGCAACCGTTTCCTATTGCCCGAACATTCTTCATTGCTGCAGGTAGGAGTGTAACGCCGCAAGATACACACAGGGAACAACATGAGCTTTATCCAGCTGGAGATGTCCACGGGATTACGAGATACTTTCTGAATTTCTGCTGCAAAAGATCTTGCGAAACCGAGCTTGCATTTAGCAGGGATACTACTGACAGTCGAAATTTGACTACGCATAACCTTATCAAGCAGCGCAAGATCAATTAGAGGGAAAGCATACGTATTCAAATCATCACCCAAGACAGTATCAACGTCACCAACATCAAGAGCGTGACTGAGAGCAGCAGGCCGAAGAATACCATGAATCAAGAAGTCAACAGTCCTCCCTCTCAGAGGGCATTGAGTTTCTTCACCCTCATGCAAAGCACACTTCTTCTTCCAGCCATGTATGTGCATACAACGATGACAAAGCCATATCTGCATGCCTTGCAATGACTTTTCCCAGGCACGATATACAGCAAGATCGTTGCTAATCCGCTGTCTACACCTCTCTTTGGCCTCCACTGTGGGATAGTGCTTGTCTCTGAGATGTGTAAGAAGGTAACCTTTGATATACCCCCTTCCTCCCACCCCATTTTTGCAACCATCAAGCCCGGAAAATGGGCATTGATGAAACTATGAGTCATCAGCAGAAGATGAAGACATAGACCGAGAAGCAGAGGCAGTTGCGCCGCAAGCAGAAGATTGAAATCCAAGGGAAGTCGCTGATGTTGATAAACTGGTACTGCACATGGAAACAGCAGCATTAGAACTTATTTCGCTAATGGGATGGATGGAAACAGATGATGGAGGTTTAGGAGCGACCGAAGGAGTTGCAGATGATTGATTTCCATCAGATACATGAATCCTAGACCTAGTAGCAACATGGGAGGTTCTAGATACAGCTGACGTAGATGCAGAAGATTGAATTCCCAAAGCTGCAGAAGCCCTAGACCGAGTTCCAAACATTACCGTGGGAGATGAGAAACCCTAAAAAGGAAAAGCAACGGCCGGTAATAGGTGCGCAGAGAAGAGGGGGAAAACCAGAGAAAAGAGAGGATGAATGGCAGGTTAAAGAAGAACCGGGTAATCAAATGAAACCTAGATTCCCTCTCAAACTACCATTCGCCATGAAATCGAAGCTCTGAACCCCTTTTCTTTTTGCAACCATTTTGCAGATGCCTATAATCTTATTGATGAAGCCCTCATTCTTAATTCTTTTGATGAACCCATAGATGAAACAACTCTTCTTCAACGTCTTAATGACGCTTTAAATAACTATTCAGACGAAAAAAATTAATACTCTGTCCATTGATGAGCTTAAATATCATATCCCCCTTATGAGAATGGATTATAGATCTGTCTTGAGTACATCCAATAGTTTAAAGACTTGCAGAGATGAGTTTAGAGAAAAAAATCAAAGTCTTAAAAGCCAAGAAAAATGAACTTGAGAAGGATAAAGAACGCATTACTCTTCAAGGCGCTGAAGCTCTATCAAAATTCCGCAATACCCTTATTGATACTGAATTTGAGAGAGATAAACTTAAGAATGAAAACATTAAATTTCTTAAAAGAGAAGAACAAATCCGTTCCCATCTTCTCATTCAAAGTGATGATGAATTCGCATGGGCTGCGATAATTTTCGATAATGCTAGGAAAAATTTAGCGATATATGTCAGTCTTCATACCAACCAAGCAACCTTGATACAAGAAATGATCCATGAAAGAGAAGGTTATTTATTGATCCTCTAATATCTTTGTATTTCTTGTAGATTTCTAACAAATTTCTAATTTTTTGTTGTATCATCGCAGAATCTGAAGAAAAATATTCCAAAAGGATAACAGAACTTGAAGAAGAAAAAAAGTGGTCTTGCGAAAAATCTTATTTCCCGTAATGAAAAAATCTCAAGACTGCGAGAGAAAATAAAGATATCCAACTCAAACTTGTGTAATAATCTTCTCACCATTCGCAATAATGCTATTGAGAAAGTTTGCAAAGATAACGATCTTCCTCTTAGTCTATATCCTTGTCTTATGGATAATATCCCAGCTAGTTCTCAAGTACCAATTATTTCTGATAGTGAGGCTGATATAGATGAAAGTGAAAATGAAGATGAGGAAGGAACTAATGATGAAGATGGTAAAGACGAAGATGAAGATAATGATAGATATAAATCTCAATAGTTTTGTTTTTTCTTTTTGATCTTCTCATGTATTTATCTCTTTCTTTCTTGCGATAATTATCTGCGACAAATTATAATATTCTGCGAATTATCTGCAACTCCTGATATCTTTTAATATATAAATTCTTTTTTGCTTCTATCTGTTTGTCATTAAAAATTCAAGAAACAATTCTTTTTGCAAGATGGTTAATATAATCATTAATCTCCAATTATTTGTATGAATATATCATATAATGATGAATAACAATATTTACCATTCTATGCATCATTCCCATACTTGCCTCTTGTTATTAATCTGCAATATGATAAATGAATTATCGCAAATAATGCTGCAAAAAATCTGTTATATGCTTCGCAGATATAACCTCTCTTGTGGTATTATTTCGCCTTCCTAGTTAAAGGTCTTATTATGCCACTTTTAGGCGACAAGATCGCAGGACATTCTTACTTTCACATGTAATAATCCATTGATCTTTCCTTATCATTTATTTTGATCTCTGCGACAATATGATAAGTCTAAGCCATCTTGTGAGATTAATCTCTCTTTGCTTTTTAAGACTTATGACATTGGCGTCTTTGAGATGAAATCGCAGGACGTTTATGCGATTTATATCCTCTTTATCATTGATTTTATTTATCTCGTTTTTTGTTCTTATCGCAAAAACCCATTGATCTCATCTTAACATTTCTCTTTAGGCTTTTTGGCCAGTCATGCGGCAATATGACGGGCCTAAATATTCTTGCGAATATAAAGTCCCATGACATTGTTGTCTGTGTCACGCGACAATATGATGGGCCTAAATACTCTTGCGAATATAAAGTCCCATGACATTGCCGTCTTTTTTGATACATAGCTCCCTAATGGAGGGTATCTCCCTTATCTCTCCCCCCGGTTGCCCCTTCAAGGATTATACATCGTCCATACAAGACTAGCACTTTCCCATCCGGTTTTGCCAACAACCAGTTGTTTTCGCAGCCTTGTCCTTTATGCCTATATGGCTTATAGTTACAAGACTGCACCCTAGTGGGGTTTTCTTCGGGCCGAACACATCGTAGCCAAGACTTCCCATGGATGGCCAGGGTAGGTTCATCCATCCCGGTCACCCAAATCTCAACCGTGTACCTCGGCGCCTTGATCATACTTTTCATTCCTTAGGAGAAACTCTCGGGCGCCCAACCAGGGTATAACCTTATATAGTTGGGAATCCAAGTTATCTCTCCCGGATGGATTTTCTATAATCCCAAATCTCCATGATTAGGTTCCAGCAGCAGTATCGCCTTTCCCATAGCCATGCAAAGAGATACCCCCCTTATGACGTACTTTAAGGACATTGCCTCTTACGGAATATAATCCGCGAACTAGGGTGTACGCCACAAAGGTTCGTCCCATTATTATATGTTTTTAGGCGATTTGCGCTCGTCTCATGCATTTGCATTAAAAATTCTTATATGATTTGAAATCATCATCTTTTTCTTTTAATAGAAAAATTCTTATTTTTGAACAAAGTTTTTCTTTTAATATTCTGTCCGCATATTTCTTACTGTTCTTGTTTTTCGATTGTTCGCAACATGATATTGTTGAACTTCTTTTCTTCTGTAACGAATGATTATTCGCAATATTTGCTTGCTTTTTTATTTTCTTGCGCAAAATGAAGATTTCAACTTTATCCCAGCACCTTGAATTTGTTTATTTTCCTGCGAAGAATGAAGATTTCTAATTTTTCCCATCTTTACGCGATTAATCACCATTAATTATTTTGGCACAAACTATTCTTGTAATATATCCTTTCCCCGCGACTCTATACTGTCCACCATCAATTTCTCTGCTCTATGAGTTTGCTTCCTGTTATGTTGCCAATTACGATTTTTGGCATTTCTTTCTTCGAAAGTATTAATGTCAACTTCATAACACTTTTTTCCTTCAAACCAATCACCTTTAATTATCCCAATACCATGGGGATGTTCAAACTTTATGCATTGATGATATGTGGATGCTATGCCCAAGATCCCATGGAGCCATGGTCTTCCAATTAAATCATTATAAGGAGATTCTATATCCACTACACAGAACTTAATTTTTGAAGATATCATGTTCAATGGAATTTCCATAGTAATTTCTCCTTTTGGCTTATTTTTAGTGCCATTGAAACCATAGATTTTGTAAGTTGAGGGGATTAACTCATCATCTCTTCCACCCATTGTACGATAAGTATGATAAAATAAGATGTCTACCGAGCTGCTAGTGTCAATTAAAACCCTATCTATTGCCCAAGAATTATTTGCTGCGTCACCATCATCATCTTCTTCTTCTTCTCTGTACTTTGGATCTATCTCTAACTTCACCACCAATGGGTTGTCATGCATCTTCCCTGGCTCTGGTATCTCTTGTGCAGTAAAAGAAATAATTTGTTTCTGCCATTCTTCTAACGGAGAAATCTTCGTAATATTTATCACCTCTCTTCCCTCTATATCCCTCGCAAATACTCTACTTACCACATTATCATGGAAATCTTCTATTGTTTTTTGCGAATGTACAATTGAATTGCAAAATAGATTTTTTGTTGCAGCTCCTACTTCAATGACAAATGTTTCTGCTTCTTTCGCAACATTGACTCTGCGAATTCTGGTCTTTGGCGGCAATTGCTGAGGTTGTGGATATCTCGCTAGAAAATGATTTAACTTCCCCTGTTCAATCATTCGCAGAATAATTCTTTTTACATTCCTACAATTACTCACAGAATGGCCATGAAAATGATGACAAGGGCAGAATTCTTGATTTTGGTTGTTAGGATGTGGTTCTCTCCCCATGTTCCATGGTGAAGGTATATTCTCCATCAAAATAATCACTTCCCAAATATTGTCTATACTGGTATTTAGAGGTGGAAATTTGATGTCTTCCCATATAATCCTCTGACATCTTTGCTCTCTTGAACAATTCTGCCTCTGTCCACCATAAGTCTCTTGCGGTTGATCAAACCTTGGGACTTTATTATTGTTATTGCGATTATAAAAATTTCTCTCCTTTGACAATTCCTCCCGATCTCTACTCCTCATTGCTACTACCTTACATTGATTATCAATCTCCATTTTCTCTCGCTGATTTTGGGAGGTACTTGCCACTGTATTAATCATCTTTGGTAGTAAACTTCCATTTGCTGCGGCTGAACTTGTGCCTGCGAGAATTGGATATGACTCCATCTCATTTTGTTTTTCCTCCAAAGCTATATATTCTTCTTGCAATTCTCGAAGTTCTGTCATAGTGATTGTGTTTTTAACTCTGAATACCTAGATGTATAATAGATTTGTCGCAAACATAGCATTTATGAAGGAAAAAATGAGATATCTTTCATCTACTCTTCCTGCCATTTCACTTCACATTTTCCTCCATCTTATCGTTAAGTTCTTTAAACTCTCGCCACCTCTCTGCTTCAATCCAAACACATCTTCAATTCCAGGTCGTGTAGAGTTATTGCTTATGTATGCTCCTAAGAAAGTAGTTTGCAAGTGCATGAACGAAATTATTGTATTCTTGGGGAGACTTTCAAACCACTTCAGTGCTTCGCCAGTTAAACTTGACGCAAAATATTTGCACAAGACGACATCATGGTTCTCCCATTGTAGCATGCATCGAATATAGGCTTTGATATGTTGGATGGCACATGTAGTCCCATCAAAAATACTGGTCAACACCGGAAAATTGCATTTTGGAGGTATCCCTCCTAATTGTACCTCTTGAGTAAATGGAGTTTTCGCAGCTTCTTCGATTGCCTCATCAAGTTGTCTTCTTCCTCCTTCTCTTCTGTTATTTATAATTCCTCTCATTTCTGCTAACTCTCGCAAGATTTTCTCATTCCTATCAGAATTTTTCTCCATTGGCCTTTTCAACGCAGCTTCTCTTCGTCTGCGTTCATGCCTTTCTTGTCTTGCGATATTTCGTGCTTCTTCTTCAACATCTTGATTTTTCCCTCTTCTACGATTTTCTTCTTCTTGAATTTGCAAATTAATTTGTCTTTCATTTTCTTCTCTGCGAATTTCCTCATCCATTATCGTTTCTCTTCGTTTCCTTTCCATGTCTCTGCGAATTCTCTCATATTCCTCATTTAGATTATCATTATTACGATTTTGTACACGTCGTCTTTCTCGATTATCATGATTATTCTGACGCAATGCTGCTTGAATTTCTTGTTCTTCTACTTCGGCTCACAATCTCTCTCTTTCTCCCGCTAAATGTACTTGCTCAATATAATGCCTCTCAATATCATCTTCAATCATTCTGCGATTTCTTCGAATCTCTTCATCACGTAACATTCTCCTTCTCTCTTCTTGATTTTCTCCTTCATCTTGATTATGTCTAACGTCCAAAGTTTCACCGCGTGGAATATAACGATCATTTATCAAATTCTCGCCAATATTTTGTATAGGATGATTTTGTCTTGTTTCTTCTCTATATGATCTTGAACTTGATCTCATGTTGCTTCTTGATCTTCTGTTTTGCAACCTCATATTTTCCATTCTTAATTCATGATTTTGCCTTGTAAGATTTGCACGTTCTTCTGCCTCTAATCTTCTTTCTTCATGTATCCTTTGTCTCAAATCATCTACTACCTCATGTCTTTCATTAATTACTCCTCCATCCACTTCCTGATTTCTTTCCCCTTCTTGATTTTCCGCCTCTTCTATCGAATCCGACCTCCAAGTATGCACACTTGCTCTATCATAATCCACATTTCTATCTTGTGCTTGTGTTTGTTGATTCGGTGGTTGAATTGAATTTTCTGCTCCATTTCTCATTCTACTTCTTCCTGATCTGATCCTTAAAGATCCTTCCAATTCACCTGTTCCTTCACCTGCAATTCTTTTACTTCTTCGCACTGTTGTTGGTGGTTCTGATGTATTTCTTCTCTTTCTATCCATTTCTTCAATTCTAACAATTTCTTCAAATCTTCAAGTTGCAATTTGGAATTTCTCAAATTGATTCTCCATGTTTATGGGCACCAAAATGTAGTTGCAGGAATTCCCACACTACACCCTACTCAAGAATTTATCAATATTTATGACACAATTTGAAGATTAAGGACATTTTTTATTAATATGATCTTAAAAGAATTACAGTAATCAAGAATTCAATTCACTTAATAAGATTTTCTCTCTCCTAAAATCATTCTTAGCACTCCAAAATTCATCTCTCTCTCTGGAACTATTCATTTCCTTTATATAGGCATTTACATAGTGGATTACAGCTCATTTACAGCTAAGATTCCCTTTAGTTTCGGATCTGGGTTCTTGCGATACGTCGCAGTTTGCACCGCCTTAATCATTCGCAGATTTTATTGATTCGTCGCAGAAATGTCACACTTTTCTCATGTTTCTGTCGTTTTCATCTGGTATGTCATTCCTTACGTCACTTCGAGATGTATCGCAGAAGATCATTGATGTATCGCAGAACTGCTGTTTATTTCGCAGGAATATTATTGTGACAATATTCTGATCCTACATGTTTCTTCACATGCAAGTCTTTTACTTTTCCTCACAGTTGTTGGTGGTTCTGACGTATTTCTTCTTCTTCTAGCCATTTCTTCAACTCTAACAATTTCTTCAAATGTTCAAGTTGTAATTAGAGATTTCTTAGCTTGATTCTCCCTGTTTCGGGCGCCAAAATGTAGTTGCAGGAGATCATACACTACACCCTTGATAAGAATTTATAGAAATTAAGTCATATTTGAATATGAACAACAACACTTTTATTATTTTTACTTTCAGAAATCTTTACAAGAAATGTAAGAACTCAGAAATACAACTTTCTTTCTAGAGTTTCTCTCTCCTCAAGACTTTCTCAACTCTAAAAAGTACATCATCCTTTTCTGGACATATTGGGTCTCTATTTATAGGGTAGTTACATAATGGATGACAGCTAAGTTTTCCTCTTATTTCGGATTTATCTTGCGATTGTACCGCGATAACTACGATGATCATTCTCGCAAGCTTTGTAACCATCGCGGGACAAACATGCTTTTCCCATGTTTTCTTCCATTGTCAGCTTTTACGTCCTTCTTTAAAATACTTTGTGACGCTCGCAGAAGTGTCGTTAATATCGCAAGAATACCGTTGTAGCGATATTCTGGTCCTACATCTTACCTCTTCTCATGTCTTTTCTGCGAAGAAGAGAAGATAATGAGAACTTTTAGAATGCCATAACTACTTATCTTTTCAGATTTCTCTGTTCTGACACGTTTCTGTATCCTTCGCCAGCTGTTTTCATGCATTCTCACTTCTAATAAATTTTTAACACGTCCTCTCTAACCTCTGCGATCTGACCACTCAAGTCTTATCTTTGCATTTATTGCATTCGTTTTCTTCGAGGAATCTCTTCTTTTATAAATACTCCTTTCATTCTTTTCTTTTTCTCTTTTACTTTCTTCTTCTTTTCTCTCCGTAACTCCTCTGAAAGTTTATTGTTCCTCCGCAAATTGCGCATCTCCTATCGCTGTGATTTCTTTCTTACTTTCCAACCTTCTCTTTTATTCCCATACTCTAAAAAATGGTTCTTGCTGGTGCTAAAAATCTGGCTGCTTTCGGTGAGATGCGAGAAAAACTCAAAGGTAAAGGTTTTACTTTGTCCACCATTCCAGGACAAGATCCTAGATCCGAACTTTCTCTTAAATTATTTACCGATGATCAATTTTCTCGCAAGAAAATTATAGTATCACTAGGAAAACTTGAAGCTGGTCGTCCCATTCCTCTCTATGATCCGGAACTTCCACTATTCTATGAAATAATTTCTGACGAGAGGTTTTTGCGAGCGATATATCAATTGGGTGGAGATTGTATTCGATTGCTGCTTGAATATGCTTCTCGCGGTGCTGATAAAGGATCTCGCTACCCTAAAGCTGCAAAAAATCCTCAATTTAAAGATGTCCCTATTGTCTCTGCAGATTATACTGTAGATATTTTTTTTGAAAATTACAAAATATACCATATGAAGAGGGATAGCACTTGCTGGGGTGTCCACTTGAAGAAAGAAAATATTGCTGATGATAAAGCTCTTATTCTAGACATTGATTGGCATACATCTACTAATCAAGGCCCTCGCCACTCCAGCGATGATAAGTGGTTTATTTTTCCGTTATGTCTTGAAGGTTCTTATATTTATGGTTATCGCGAATTACCCGCGAATCTTTCAGAATATCAACCTTGGGTCTTCAACTGGCCTGAAAGAACTAAAGAGGTACAATCTCTCTGATCTTTTGTATAATTATTATTCATTATCTTCCTCATGTTTTTATATTTTCGCTAATTACTTCAATTCTTTCCAGATTGACAGGATGAAACTCAGCTACCATGCCTTTAGGAAACCCAACACTTTCTTAGCTCTTAAATCTTTCACAGATGAAGTAAGAAATATCTTTTCACTAACTTTAAAAATATATTGTTGCACCTATTTCTTACCTTCATCTGTGTTCACAGGAGATTGAAGAACTATAACCAATAAAACCCGCGAGAACTAAGGATAAATCTTCAAAGGATAAATCTACTGTTCCTCCCAAAGGGAAGTCTTCTGCCCCTCGCGGTGAAGAATCTGGCGATCCTCCCTTGAAGAAAAGGAAAACCCGACCTTCTTATTCTTCAACTCCTCAACCCATTCCAGAAAATCCAAGTGTTGATTTCGACAAGGACAATAATGATGAGGATTTTAACAATAATGATAATTGCTTCCCTTCTATTAAGGATTCTTCTTATTTTGATTCTTAGATGGCTCATTTATCTAAAAAATTTGGCGATATTACCCACTGTATAGCTTGTAATTATGAAGATGGAGTTATTAATAAGACATCCCAGGCTCTCGCCAAAGTCTGCGATGCTCCCATACTGGTAGATAATGATTCTCTCCAAGGAATCTCAAGATCGTTGACCCCTGGTCTATTAAATTCTCTTGGTACCCTGGTATGTTTTCATTTCTTCAAGATGTTTATGTATTTATTCCATCGCCAAGTCTTAACTTATATTATTCTCTCGCAGGTTGGAAGAGCTTCCTATGTTGTTGCCTCTGATTTAGATAAAAGACGTATTAACTATGAAAAGAAAGCTGCTAAATTTCGCCAGGATAAGGAAAAATTAAAATTTGAAGTTGCTGAGCTTCGCAAGAAGAATAAACAGTTGGAGACTGAAGCTTCAGTTGATAAGCAAAAGATTTCTGATCTTGACAAAGTTAACCAGCATCTCTATGGTATGATTTATTTCCCTTCTCTCTTAATTCTTCTTACTCTATTTCGGCTTATTCAAGAAACCATTTTTAATTTACAGATGTTTATGGTCTTACTGATGAGGCTACATTCTTCCAATCGTTTCCTGAACCTGTAGATGATAATACCCTTCTTGCTTGTCTTAATAGTTCTTTAAGTAATTTCTCAGATGATAAGATTAGATCTCTCTTTATTGATGAACTAAAATCCAAACTTAATCTCTTAAAAGTTTAACACAGGTTCAATTTAAATTTAACCAACAAGTTTAAGAACCTTTATCTTAATTCAAAGGAAGAAGTGAGTAGATTAAGAAAAAAAAATAGTGATCTTATTGATAAGAAGGATCTTGCTGTTAAAAACGGCTCCAAGGCCCTAGCAAACTTTCATAAAAATCCTCTTAATGTTCAAATGGAAAGAGATAAACTTATCTGCGAGAATGAAGATCTTCTTGCGAGGGAAACTCAAGTTCGATCTCGTCTCCTTATTAATAGCGATGATGAATTTGCTTGGGCTGCAAGGATTATTGACAATGCCAGAAATAATTTAGGTGTAGATGTTAGCCTCCAAGTTGAACAAGCGGCTTCAATTAGGGATATGATTTCTGAAAGAGAAGGTTGTTAGCTATTCCACCCCTTGCTAGTTTCCTGTTTTTATTATTATTCTTTATAAAATTTCTAACTTGTTATCATATTCTCACAGGAGATGAAAAAATATATCTTGAAAGGATTGGGGAACTTGAAAATAAGAAGAATCAGCTCGCGAACACTCTTACTGCTCGCAATGAAAAGTATTCACGATTGAAAGAGTAGTTTAACATTACTACTGCGAATTTCAATAGCTCTCTCGTTGTTGTTCGCAATGATTCCATTAAGATGGTTTGCAATGATCATGGAATTTCTCATTCTACATATCCTGATCTTGCAAAGGAAATTCCAGCAAAAAATCCAAATCTTGACATCTCTGATAGCGAGGATGAGGATTCTTGCGAGGATGAAGATAATGATGATAATGATGAAGGAGAAAAATCTGGTGAAGGAGAAGAATCTGATAAGAATGAAGACAGTGATGATAATGATGAAGTGGAGAAATCTGGCGATGAAGAGAAATCTGACAAAGAGGATGGTGATGGATCTAGCTAGTTATGCTTCTTCCTTTTATCTTCTTTATGTATTTATTTCCTTCTTCTGTAACATTGCTGCGAGTTTCTCCAATTTTGTAAATTTCTTTTGATTCTATCTGTATGAGTTAGAAAACAATTCTTTTTCGGCAAATTAATCAATCAATATAATTATTATCCTTTAATTATCCGTGTAGACATGTCATTTAATAATATCTATTCAATTTTTTATATGATGGATGAATAATAATTTCATCGTTCTTATGCATTCCCATACTTGCCTCTATTATTCATCTGTAGTATGAAAAAATTGAGTAGAGATTAGATATTATCTGTAAATTAAATAAAATTTGCCTCAATATTGGCGATGTTATCGCTAGCAACAACTGCATAACTTTATGATGTATGCGTAAAATCATAAATTCTGCGAGCATTATCGCAATATTCTTATGGTCTTATCATGCCTTCCTAATTAAAGGTCTTACTTTGCCACATTTTTTCTTTCTATGACAAAATCGCAGGATGTCTTTACATTTGTATGTATTGACCCATTGATTTTGTCTTATCAATATTTTTTCAACATCTCTGTGACAATATGATAAGTATAAACTCTCTTGCAAGAATTAAACCTTATGACATTTCCGTCTTGCGATGAAATCGCAGGAAGTCTTTACACTTTCATGTAAAAACCCATGGATCTCATCTTAACTTTTCTATTTTGGCTTGTTGCCTCTGTATAATTTTCGTCACGCGACAATATGACAGGCCTAAATGTTCTTGCGATCATAAAGACCCATGACATTTCCGTCTTTAGACACTTATCAGCTCCCTAATGGAGGGTTCCGCCCTTATCTTCCCCCTGGTTTCCCCTTCAAGGAGGGCACATCGACCATACAAGACTAGCTCCTTGTAGGAGCAGAATCTCGCAGCATTATTATGCTTGCGAATAATTAACGACGCAACAAATGATAGCTTGCGAAATTGTGGAGAGAAAAGAATCTTGCGAACAAGGCTGCGAAGACTCGCATGACATATTTTAGATCCGAAATTGCGGGGCAACACAACTGTCATCTTTTATGTAAAATCATATAAATATCCATTTAAGCATGAGATAAAGGGAGAGTTCTTTTGGAGAATAGATTTAGGAGAGACATTTGAAGTTAGAATTTTGTAAAGAGAGAGAGATTGATTTTCTTGATGATCTTATTCCCCAAAAATCTAGAGCTCCAAATATTATTTAATGGAGTCTCAATTGTAAAATCATGTAATTATATACAATCACTAGTGAAGAACCATGAATGTAGATCATAATGATCGAACCATGTAAAAATTCTTGTGTCTCTTTTAAAATTTTAGTACTTTAATCTTCATTTTAATATCAAAAAACTTAGATCATCAAATCAAATTAATAGAATCTCATGAGGGTGTAGTTGTGGGATTTCCTGCAACTACATAATTGGCGCTAGAAACAGGGATTAAAAGGATTTATCTTTCCTATAATGTATTGATTCAAGAAGTTCCCATGAAGGTTAGCTATTGTTCATGATCTTAAAGTTGCAGGAGCAAAAATGGAAAATTCGTGGAAGAAGTTACACTTTCAGGGAGTAAAAATGATCAACAACTTCTCTCTTTCATGTTTTAGGGGCGAAATTGAAAGATCTAAAAAAATTACCTACTGCTTGTTGGTTCCAAGAAGATTCAAAGAAATTACCTACTACTTGTTGGTTCCAAGAAGATTCAAAGAAATTAATTATTGTGAATCTGGATCTATAAGGTTCAGAGGTGAAAACGGAAATTCCAGTGAAGGATCTTCATCTTCAAATTAACAATAGATAACATCAAATTAGCTATAGTTGGAATTAGATCTCAGTGGATCGTTAAATTTGAAGAGTGAAAATAGAAATTCCAGTTAAAGAATTCTATCAGTAGACAACGGGTGATATTGGAAGTTTGGAGAAATTAAATAGATTCAAAATGAAAGTTGTGTTCGTGAAATCAAAAGAAGAAAATCACCAACAAAGTGAAAGTAGCCAGAATCCTCGACAATGAACAATCAAAACATCTGACAAAAAAGTTTCAGAGGCAATCGGCGAAGAGAAGTTAGCAAAAGGTAACTCAACTTCGCAGGGATAAAGAAATACAGGTGAACGAGACTTTTAGTATTTACTTCGCAAAAATTTTTATTTTTCGCACCAAAAGAAGAATAAAAATAAACAGTTAGAAGAGACTACGGGTTACCAAGATGGTGCAAGCTTACATGAAGAGGAGTTGATCAGATTTAATCTAAGAGAATTGAAACTTCGCAAGCTTACTAATTATTGTTTACGAATGATGAGTACTCCACTTCGCAAGTTTATTATTTACTTCACAAGTAAAGAAAACAGCTTCCTACTGATAATACACTTCTGCGAAAAATGAAGAGAATGAGAATTCAAAGATATGAAGAGAATGAGAGAAAAGATTAGTTATTGTGGTGAAATTCAAGGGAAAAATGGAAGTTTTAGTTGAGGAATTCTGTGTTCAGAAGAAGAAGATAATATGCAGATGCAGCGATTTCTGTCACGAACAGAAGTTCGCAAAGATGGTTTAAGGCTGAATGAGTAATAGAGAGGTCGCAGGTTCGATTATGCTTGCGAGCATAAATTTTTTTTTTTTTACAAAGAGCGAGAAAAATGAATTAGTTCGCAATATTACTTCATTATTTCGCAAACAGAAATTAGCACAAGTGGTCAGCTACGAAGAGGAGAAGTTTAACATCGCATGTTCGAGTCTCCCCACACAGGAATCTTTTTCGCAGATTTTTGATATACACAGAGCAATTAAAAGAGAATAACTTATATGAATCTCACAACCTCAACACAAACAGCAGCCAGCACAGATGGTCATGATCAAAGCGAGGGAACTCAGCATCGCGTGTTCAAGTTTCTCTTCTCGCAACACTTTTAATATTTTTTCGCGAATGAAGGAAAATTGCTAAGAAATAGATCATAGTAAGTTCGCTGATTGAGGACTTTCTATCACAACTTAACGTTAGAACAAATGGTCATGTGTGTAGTCAACGAACATGAAGATTGAAAACGTGGGTTCGAATCTCCCCCAATGCACAGAGTTTTTGTTCCTCGCGGATGTTTACTTTGCCAACATTCATAGCACAAACAAATACTTATGATATTTACTTTGCTAACATTCGCAGCATAGACAAATACTTCTTATACATGATTACTTCGCAAGAGAAGCTTAGCACAGTTGGTATGTCGCGAGAAAATCCAAGAAGCAGGTCAAGGGTTCAAGTCTCATTTCTCACACTTCTTTTTGCTGCGCGAGTTTCATACATGAAAGATAAGTACCACTTCCTTGAACATTTTACTTTATTTTATACTCGCATGAAATATAATATTTTTTAATTTGATTTACAAAACGCGATTCAATCGCACGATTACAAAAATTTCAAAGATTACTAAAATTTTAAGATTACAAAAATTTCAAAATTTCAAAGACTTTGAGAGTTCAAAATTATAAATATTGAGAAAATCCAATTTATATGTTTCTAGATTATTTTTATCCAAAATAAAAGAATTTTTGACATGATTTACAAAATGCGATACAATCGCAGGAAACTTCAAAACTATTTTATTGCGATCAGCTTTCATTAAAGAAAGGCGCAAAAATTTATTTGCGATGAGCTTTCATAAAAAAAAGACGCAAACTGTGATCAGCTTTCAAAAAAGAAAGAAAGCCGCAGAAATTTTACACAGGCAAACCTTTGTGACGTACACCCTAGTTAGCGAAGCAACATTTCGTAAGAGGCAAAGTCCTAAAGTACGTCATTTAAGGGGGTACCTATAAGCATGGCTCGGGGGAAATGGAACACCACCACAGAACCTGAGTACATGGACATTACGGGGTACATAACCCAAAAATGGGGTACCAATCCGGGTAAGACACCTTGGATTCTCAACCTAATCTTGCGATGTAACATGATTTAGGTTGGGCGACTAAGGCATACTGTCTTTCCCAAGAAGTGCAGAAAACGATCAAGGCGCCGAGGTACACGGTTGAGTCAAGAGTGCCAGATGGGTTTGAAGCACATCTGCCATTCTTGACAAGTCTTGGCAAATGATGCACTTGGCCCAAAGATACCCCATAGGGTGCAACCTCGTAACTATAAGCCCTATAGGAAAAAAGGATAAGAGGTTGCGAACAAAAGCTGGTTGTTGGCAAAACCGGATGGGAAGAGATAATCTTGTATGGTCGATGTACGCTTCCTTGAAGGGGCAACCAAGGAGAAGATAAAGGTCAGCACCCTCCATTAGGGAGCTGATACGTGCTATAAGACGCAAATGTCACGAGGATTTTTGTTCGCAAGAACATAAAGGCTTGTGATATTTGTGCAACAATCGTATTTCTGCGAGCCTTCTAAAAAAAAAAAAAAAAAAGAACTCGCAGAACATAGTAAAGAAGTTAAGATGAAATCAATGGGTCGCTACATGAAAGTGTAGAGACATCCTGCGATTTCATCACAAGACGGAAATGTCACAGGGCTTTATTTTCGCAAGAATATTTAGGCCTATCATATTGTCGCAACACTTCCTGAAGAGGCTAAAATACTATATATAAAAAATTTAAGGCAAGATCAATGGGTTTTTGCATGGAAGTGTGAGAACGTCCTGCGATTTTGTCGCTACAAGAGATGGCAAAATAAGACCTTTAACTAGGAAGGCAAAATAAGACCACAAGAGAATATGAAAATAAACTTGCGAAGATGATTATATGTAAGAAAAAAAGCTTGCGAACATATATACTGAAATGAAATTGAGATTATGCATCTTTAATATTTTAATTATATTATATCATGCGAGACTAATAGTGCAGGAATGGAAGCGATTTAAAGCTACATCAATTTTACCGCGACAAAATGAGATAAGTAACACAAACATTAGCTAATACATTGCAATAGATAAGCATTCTCATCATACAAGCATCATACTCGCATCATAAAAGCATTGCATAAGCATTTCATGGCATAAACATCGCATACACATCTCATAACAACATCATCACATAAGCATTATATTCGCACAAGTATTTTACATAACTTTACAGAATATTCAGAACTTCACAAAAATATTCAGAAATTCGCAACACTATTCGCAACACCATTCGCAACACTATTTCAGGAACATTATTCAGAATATCGCAGAATACTTCATAATTTCACAGAGAACTTTAGAAATTCGCAGAATTACTCAGAATTTTAAAGAATGTGTCAGAATCTAGCAGAATATTCAGAAATTAGCCAGATCATTCTTAGTATTCAGAATTTTAAGAATGTGATTATTTTCTTAAAGAGATTATCGCATGAGGCAGAGGCAAGATAAGAATAAAGAAACAATTCGTTCATTCAACATTTTCTCAAGGATTCTACTCTCACAGATAAAGAATAGAGGCAACTATGGATACCCAAGAAAATATTTTATGATTCTTTATCTTCTCGACAAGAATCCTCACCAAAAATGGAATAATATACTTCATACTTCTTATATATTTCGAGGATTGAGTACTTCTTATACTTCTTCAAGGATATTTTATATTTCTTATACTTCATCAAGGATATTTCATACTTCTTATACTTCAAGGGTGAGACTTCTTATTTACTTCGCAACATTCCGGGACTTTGAAAAAGAATAGAGGCAAGTATATACTTTTCAATTCCAGTATTCTTTCGCTCGTTCCTTCATCAACAAAGATTAAAGACTACTCCAATAGTTACAACAACTAGTTTTTTTCCTGAAGATCGCTCTTCAAGCAATATTCAAGAAAAAAGAGGCAAAATGTAGGAGCAGAATCTCGCAGCATTATTATGCTTGCGAATAATTAACGACGCAACAAATGATATCTTGCGAAATTGTGGAGAGAAAAGACATCTTGCGAGCAAGGCTGCGAAGACTCGCATGACATATTTTAGATCCGAAATTGCGGGGCAACACAACTGTCATATTTTATGTAAAATCATATAAATAGCCATTTAGGCATGAGATAAAGGGAGAGTTCTTTTGGAGAATTGATTTAGGAGAGACATTTGAAGTTAGAATTTTGTAAAGAGAGAGAGATTGATTTTCTTGATGATATTATTCCCCAAAAATCTAGAGCTCCAAATATTCTTTAATGGAGTCTCAATTGTAAAATCATGTAATTATATACAATCACTAGTGAAGAACCATGGATGTAGATCACAATGATCGAACCATGTAAAAATTCTTGTGTCTCTTTTACAATTTTAGTACTTTAATCTTCATTTTAATATCAAATAAATTTGATCATCAAATCAAATTAATAGAATCTCATGAGGGTGTAGTTGTGGGATTTCCTGCAACTACACTCCTCCCATCCAGATTTGCCAACAACCAGTTGTTTTCGCAGCCTCTTGTCCTTTAAGCCTATATGGCTTATAGTTACAAGACTGCACCCTAAGTGGGGTTTTCTTCGGGCCGAGTGCATCATAGCCAAGACTTGCCAAGGATGGTCGAGTGCATCATAGCCAAGCATTATCGCAATTATTTCTTGATTTCTTTCCTCTCCTTCTTCATTTCTTAATTTTCAATCTTCTTCTTCTATTGAATCCGACCTCCAAGTATGCACACTCACTCTATCATAATCCACATTTCTATCTTGTATTTGTGCTTGTTGATTCGGCTATCGAATTGGACTTTCTGCTTCATTTATTATTCTATTTCTTCCTGGCCTTATTATTAAAGATTCTTCTAATTCACTTGTTTCTTCACCTGCAAGTCTTTTACTTCTCCTCACAGTTGTTGGTGGTTCTGACGTATTTCTTCTTCTTCTAGCCATTTCTTCAACTCTAACAATTTCTTCAAATCTTCAAGTTGTAATTAGAGATTTCTTAGCTTGATTCTCCCTGTTTTGGGTGCCAAAATGTAGTTGCAGGAGATCCTACACTACACCCTTGATAAGAATTTATAGAAATTAAGTCATATTTGAAGATGAACAACAACACTTTTATTATTTTTACTTTCAGAAATCTTTACAAGAAATGTAAGAACTCAGAAATACAACTTTCTTTCTAGAGTTTCTCTCTCCTCAAGACTTTCTCAACTCTAAAAAGTACATCATCCTTTTCTGGACATATTGGGTCTCTATTTATAGGGTAGTTGCATAATGGATGACAGCTAAGTTTTCCTCTTATTTCGGATTTATCTTGCGATTGTACCGCGATAACTACGATGATTATTCTCGCAAGCTTTGTAACCATCTCAGGACAAACATGTTTTTCCCATGTTTTCTTCCATTGTCAGCTTTTACGTCCTTCTTTAAAATACTTTGTGACGCTCGCAGAAGTGTCGTTAATATCGCAAGAATGCCGTTGTAGCGATATTCTGGTCCTAAAGTATTCAAGAGGAATTTGTCATGGATGAGGAGGATATTAATGCACCACACTCATCATTGAGTGATAATAATGTGGAAAGCTCTCGAAATCCCGAATCGAATGAAAATATGGAGAGTTCTCAAAATCCAGAGTCGAATGAAGATAACGAAGTTGCTAATGGAGATTCCAACATTGCTGAGTCTTAAAATGGTTTGGAGACTCCCTTAGTAAGTATCTTCTCATGTAGTTTATTCATAGAAGTATTAAGATGCTGATTTGTGCATGAATGAATGAAAACCCATGTGAATATGCACATAATTTCGGTGAAATACGTCGTCAGAAAATTTCAGGCTTCAGTTTTTTAATGAAAACCCCGTAAAACCTTCATCCGGAATCAGATTTTCAATGTCTGCATATGCATTATCATGCTCAGGAAATTTCCAAGTTTTTTTTCAAAGAAGATTTTTAAGTTCTGAGCACGTCCAGAGCCTGAAAAAGGCAAAATATAAACTTCTAGGAGACTTTCAGAACTTTTCCAAATTACGGGTTTCTTAATGTTTCAGCCACATCTCCTTACTTGTTTATCCAATCATCATGAAATTTTGATATGTTGTAAAGGAATTCCATACAGATATAATGGTATACAACCCAACTCCATATTCCATACCAATTGCTCCCAGTTCGTCGTTGAACATAGGGTAGTGTAAATTTTTCTTCAGCTGAGTTTCTTCGAAAACGTGTTTCATGACTTTGATGCTACTTGCACATATCTTAAATGCATAATAAGGAACTAAGATGATGTTAGTTCACTTAATTTCTTAATTTTATGATTGTATTGGCCTTCCACTCTTGAATCATTCTAATCCCATGTAATCTTCGCATTAGGTACCGAACAACGAAGTTGGGAATCATATATTCAATTATGATGGTTTGGACAATCCAGGAGATGTTGGTGACAAGACTTCCACATATGCGCCTCAAAATGATGAAGTGCTGGTCGTTGATGCCTTAGAGGTGGTGGAAACTCCAATTGTGCCTCTGACGGTGGAACCTGAACCCAAAATAGCAGAAGCTACTTCCTCTGAAGTCGTCTCTATGGTTGTCAACATTGCTCCAGTAACTGAGAACCAGATGATAGTGCACGAATATCCCACTATAGTGATTTCATTTGACCCTCAATTTGGTGAGTTACTCCCATATCACCAGCTTATTGGAGGATTTAGCGTTCCTATCGGATATGCTGCTATGTACAAGGAACTGTGGTAAATGTATGGATAGATTGTTATTACTCGGGATCTAGGACGCAGTTATTTCTTGACGAAACAAGTAGAGGCCATATTGTGTGTTATAGATGATATTCGGACTACAACAGAAATGTTATTTCTCAAGATGTACTCTTTGATTGGGAGTACAACTTCAAGAATGTTGAAGATCTTATCTTCAACCTGAGGTGGCTCCGTCAAAGACTTGAAGCTATCAAGAAAGCAGTAAAGGGTGATGCTCCTTTCCCTGCTAGTGATGTCGTGTTGAAGAAGATAAATGAGGTCGCTGAGCTGACCAGGAAGCTGAAGGTGGAAAAGGCAGCCTTGAAAGTTTTGGAGGAGGCAGAGGAGCAAAAATATTTCTCTAATGGGTTTCTTTATTTTCCTTTCCGTAATCTCATGAACATGAACTATGTGAGAGATGTGAGATTTTATTTGGGTTTTTTATTTTTGGTAGGTATTGAGTCTATGACTGAGGATTTTCTTTTGATTTTGGATTTGATAAAGATTTTTCTTTAAATAAGGTGAACTGAATTTTTAATAAATTGTTGAATTCAAATACTGGTTGCAATTATTGCAAACGTTTTGGAGGAATTGAAATACAATGAAAGAAAATCCTAATGCTAAATCCAGACGTCATGAGTGCTTAAACGCCCAGTACCTCAAATGCCCAATAATATCAGACAAATGCCTTAAGCCAATTCCCATGAATTACTGGTAGGGTTCCGCCATCTATGTTGATCAATTTGTAGTATCCTCCAGTTATGTACTTAGCAACTGTAAAAGGTCCTTCCCAATTGGAGCTCCTTGCAAAATGGAGATCTGGTTTAGTTGCCTTTAAAACCAAATCTCCCTCCTCGAATTTGTTCGGCTTTGCAGTTCATGCCTTGAAAATCTTGCGCTGATTCCATGGTTGTGGCACATATGGACACTCGTGCAGAGGATAGTATCCAGCATACTGTTTGTCGTGCTTAGCCAAGTCTTCAGTAATAAACCTTTTGATTGAATAATCAACATGGAGATGCTATGAACCCAACCACTGGGTATAGTATTGCCGAGGTGAAGTTATCCATTTGTAACTCTTAGTCATTGCTAAATTTTTCATAGGGAGAAGTCCCTGGATCAACATAGCATGTTTGAACATTGGTAATATTGGAACATGAGGAGGAATAAGACTTGCCGGAGCTTGAAACCTTTTGAAGAAGGTATGTGGACTTTCTACAGGTTCTGCGTAAGTCCCGTCAAGGTTTTAACTTCCTCCAGATGCTCAAATAGTGGGGCATCTTCTGCTGCTTCTTATAACTCAGAGTCCTTGTCGGAGACAAAGTATGTTGAAGGCATCAGAGTTATCCTTCCAGCATGAATCCAAGTTCTTCCAAGGATCATTTCATATCCAGGATCTTCTTGGATTATGTAAAACTTGGTCTCAGTGCAAACCAAACTTTCTGTAACCTTAATAGTAATGAAGCCATACGCGTCTCTGGAGATTCCTTCATGGTCTCTGATTGCTATGGGAGCATGAGTGGCTTCTTGTAGAGTGATGTCGGCGGCTCTGAAAGTTTTCAAAGGGACGATGTTAATGGCAGTACCAACATCGACAAATTCCATTTTGAATTCATTTCCTTTAATGTGCACTGTGGTGAGCAGTCCCCAGTCGTACATTTCTTTGTCAGTGGCTAAAGGTTCAGGAGGTACGTCTGGGATCAGCAGGCGTTTCCCAGAAACTATGTGGTTCAAATACGTGAACATGTATCCCCTTTATGCTTTCGACAAGTAGAGAAATTCGCAGACATGCTCTATCAATGACTGAACTGCTTCCTTGACTGGTGCTTCGGAAATAGAGAAAGTTATGACGGGAAGAGGATCTCTGTGCACCCCTTCGAACCCAATGTTAAGATCTCCTAACTCAACCTTTTCTCTGAATATGCGTTTCATAACTTTGCAACTGCTTGTTGGATGATTCACGAACCGGTGGAATCGGCAATAACGAGGATTTTCCATGTCTTCCTCAGTTGGGTCTCTCCTAACGTATGGAAATTTGATTGCACCATCTTGGATCCATGCATCTAACAGTTTGAGCACTTTTCCAATGGGGAGAGGAAAATCAGGGGCATCATCAGGAGATTCTGTGCATTGGCCAGGAGTCCGTGTCTCTGGTTTGTCCTTCTTTTGCGTCTTTGGAGGAGCTGCAGCATGCTTGTTCGGGGATTCAACCTTGCACTTGCTCCCTTCTGCAACATTGTTTGTAGAGGGATGCAGATTTTACTTCTTGTTGATCATACGTCTGATTTCTCTGGTGTCGCGCACTTCCTCAGTCTTTGTATATTTTTCTCTTTCCAACAGAGCAGGTGCAGTGGTTGCTGATCTCTTTGTAGCTTCATGAAGTTCTGATGCACAAATCGATCAGCTGTTGTTCCGTGACATTTGGGTCATGACAATTCAGGTCTTGGACTCGGAATATTTCCACATAATCATTGGGATTTTCACTGACCCTCTGAAACATCCTTCCAAGGTCAGAGAGAGTGACTTGCTCTGACACGAAGAAGTATTTCCTGTAGAAGGCGTTGATCATTTCCCCCCAATTGTTGATAGTCCCTGGTTAAATGTTGTTGTACCAGGTATATGCTCTGCCTTTCAAGGATTTTGAAAACTCCTTGAGCCGAACAACATGGTTATATTCATGCTCTCCCAAGGCTTCGAGGAAACGAGAGACGTGTTCTCGAGCGTTGCCTGTTCCATCATACAGAGTAAAAGTTAGATAAATGTAACCTTTAGGAAGAGGAATATTCTGAGTAGCGGCAGTATAAGGAGGTTGGTGATGATGGACATGTGATGTATTTCCCTTTCCATGGTTCTCCAGAAGACGCTCCAAGTCTTCACGAGTAATGAAATTTAATGACTCATTTGCTGATGGATCGCCCGCAGCTTTGTCGGCTTCATCATCATCCACTGTATGAATTGTAATTACCTCAAGATCATCATCTGAGGATTTCTCATTCTCTTTTCCCTTTCCTTGAATTTTCTCTGACATCTTGTCAGTTATATTTTTCAACTGATCAAATAGTTTTTTCTGGGCTGCAGCCATATCTGTCTGATACTGTGTAAAGATTTCATGTGCTTTGATGAGATCATCAATGGTAGGTGGTTGGTTTCCTCTGATTTCCTCAGGGTGTCGGACGAACAAAGGATGACCCTCTGTGTGAGGAGGAGTAATATCACCACCATCAGTATTTGTGGTCGGAATTGTTTCCGGAATGTCCTTATTGTCATTTCTATTGTTGTTGTCGTTGTTGCTAGTGCTAGAACCATTATAATTGGAACCTGTGAATAACCCAGACCTAAGACCAGCCATCTTGTGAAATTGTGAGATTGCAACCGAGATATTAACCTCCCACTGTGGTCGCCAATCTGTATATATGGGGAAAAACGATTTGCTGGTTTTTACGGAATTGAAGAGTCGACCGTGTGGGGACTCCTTGAACTGAGTGAAATGTTTAACCTCACACAGATGCACTGCAAAAAGGAAGTGTTTTAAGTTTGAGATATCAATCTGTAAGACTCTAGCCTAAACCAAGAAAAATGGCCGTTCCAGAGTCAATTCGGTCACAAGAGAGGATGGGTTGATCTGTAGGAGGGAAGCTGAGAAATACGTGAGATTAATGGTGATCTGAAATTGTATGTGTGTTATGAATTCAGCGTGAAAATGCTCTGAATGATCGAATTTTGCTCAATTGAGAGTGATTTCTTTGATTTCGTGTAGACGAAAGATTGTCTGTATGAACTTTGATGAGAAATTTCTAGATAAATGTTCGAGTGTTCGAATCTTGTCCTTTCAATCATGATTTAGAGACATTTTATAATGTCGGAGTTGAAAACACCATGATCCCATGAAGTGTGACAGTTGCTAGAATCAGAGAGTGGGGAAGTGGGAAATCGTGTTAAACCAATTACTCATTGTGCGAAGACTTGGTTAATTTTCCACCCACTACTTTGCTGACTCTTCCAACTGATTGCACGACTTGCTCACATTCTCATCATGGGTGAACACACGTGCCATAGACCGCCAGACCAAAACCCTAGTTAATATCCCCCCATGTGACATGATTGAAATCTCGTGATTGTGGAGTCAGTTGCTGACTTCATGGGACGATGAGTCCATGTATTGCTGAGTTGAACATGATTTGCAAATGTTCTGAAACCCATGAATTTAACGTATCTGCTGAGACGAGATATCATTATAACCTAAAACGAGCAAACTGTGTTGCTGAATTGTTGAATATTGATAGTTGAATCAATATTCTTTGATATGAGCAAATATTGCTAGTCTGAGCGAATATTGATAGTTTAATGAATTGTTGGTAGTAGGACCAAATAAAATATTAATTTAAGTTACTGACTACTGGGTCGAGCAAAATAAATAAGAATGTTGATCATGGAATCAACATAAAATTATCAGAGTGTTTGAACCTGCTCAGAATTATGTTTTTGTAGAGCTATGGATTCAAAACCCTAATTTTATGATTTTTCAAATCAACATAGGACCAGTTACATGGGATGACAGGTTCACCATATAACACCCAGATGCTCGAATGAGCAAAAATACCAAAGTCTCTTGATGACTAGTTGGTGAAATAATGATTAAATGCTGGTTTGATCATTTACTGAAATAATGCTCGTGTGAGCAACAAATAATGAAACCTGGTTTTATGGAAATATGAAGGACCAACCAAGAAGTCATGAGACCGGCTCTTGGTGGGCGTGGGACCAGTGGATGGTCGTTTGAGCAAACTTCCAATTGTTTGGAAAGAGTTTGAACCTAATATGAGCAATTGAACAAATTAGGTTAAAATCGTTAAAACATGCGGGACCAGCTGTTTGCAAGCCTTAGGGTCACCCTTGGTCGGACAAGGGGATGTTCCCATGTCACCATGGTGTACGCGCTTTAGTCATGAGAATTTTGATATTTTCTGGTGCACGTTTGAGCAACATTTTGAGAAAATATGCAAAATCCATGGTTTTGCTGAAACTGGGAAAAATACATGAGATGATGAAAATAATAGATAAAATAGGGAATTACAAGGTGTGGGACCGGACACGTCTAGGGCATGACCGGCAGGTTGACAAACACAGTCCCACATGCTTTCCCAATTTTATGTATTTTCTCTGATTTGAGGGAAATTCCATGAAACATGAGAGTTTGATGTAATTAGGGAACTTTCGTGAGATGAGAGAAATAAATTAATAATAAAATAGGGAATGGGAGTGTGGGACCGCAATGGAAGAGGCATGGCCGACTGGACAATGGGCACGGGTCCCAAGCAACTCTTCCCAATTTTACCAAATTTTGATGATTTTAGAGAATTTTCATAAAATCAAAGGGATTTGTTGAAAACCAAGATATTTTGTTGAAATCAGGGAGTTTTCATGAAATCAGGAAACAAAACACAAAATAATAATAAAATAATAGGCGTGTGGGATCGTCTAGGGCATGGCCGGAATGCTATATCCCGGTCCCACAAGTTTTCCCTAATTTTTTAATATTTTCTATGATTTTAGAGAAAATACATGAAATTAGGTGATTTTAGGGAAAATTCATAAAATCAAGGAATTTTCATAATTTGAGAAGAAATAATAAAATAATGGGACATGAGGTGTGGGACCGGCCACGGCCAAGGCATGACCGGCCAGCCGGAGGTCCCATGACACCTTTCCCTAATTTTATCCTTTTTTGATAAAATCATGTGATTTAGATAAAAATACATAAAATTAGGTAATTTTCATGATTTTAGGGAAAATTCATAAAATCAAGGAATTTTCATAATTTGAGAGAAATAATAAAATAATAAAGACATGAGGTGTGGGATCGTCCACGACCAAGGCATGACCAGCTGGCCGGCGGTCCCATGACACCTTCCCCAAATTTTATTATTTTTGATAAAATCATGTGATTTAGATAATTTCTTTGAAATAAAGAAAATTTGCTCGAACGAGAGGTTATTCATGAGATCAGGAAAATAATAAAGGTATGATAAAATATAAAATTAGGCACAGGACTAGTCACGGCATGACTGGCTGGCTGGTGAGCCCAGTCCTCTGGCGCTTTTGCTAATATTTCATTATTATTATTTTTCCTTCCTATTTTGCATAGGTTCCTCGTTCGTTAGTATTTTTTGAAATGCTCGTTCGTGCATTCAAAATGCTTGTCTGTGCATTATATTCTAATCACACTTGTACCATTTTTGTGTCATGGCTTATTTGATGCTCAGATGCCTGTTTCGTTGGATATTTATCGCTAACCCGTGGCATTCTGCTGGGAAGAACCACGAATTGAAGTGACGAAATATAACGAAGAATCGTAGAATATTGCTGGATATTCAGACGATTAAAGATGGCTCATAGAATATTGTTGGATATTCAGATGATGGTTCGTAGAATATTGCTGGATATTCAGATGATTTCAGATGATTAATTGATGGCTCTATACCAGAAGGGCTTCCTGTCTATGAGCATTAATCATCTGAGGGTTGAGCAATATGAACTTGCTGGAGTGTCATACTCCTCTTGCATAGTCGGGGAAAACCTGGTTGCATCCCGAAGATGTTGTCGCTCTATACTAGCATGCATGCTATTTAGGAGCCGCCCAATCTTTCGATTCTATACAGTATGAGATGTGTCATGGCATCAGCTAGAAAGCTACATATCTACATCTTCTCTGAGAAACTTTCTCCATCAGAGGTGGCATGAGATTTCATGCATGGAGACATGGGTCTCGATATTCGTCTGTTTGCCGGATCCGAAGTAATTACTGAAATTGCTCAGTATTCATGAGATTTTTTGTGGCCTCAACTGAGAGACTACACATTCACGTGTACTCTGAGAGATAATCTTCTCAGTCAGAGATTTTATGGCATGAGCTTTCATGCTTTAACGAGAGACATGAGCCTCAATACTCATCCGGTTGCCGAATCTGGAATATAGTTTTACAATTCTACCCTTTGTTGAAAATCCACCATCTACATGTACCAACAATTTCTTTTAATAAATATCAATATATATCAAATAAAAATAGGCTTTTATTAAAACAGGAAAACAATTAACTAACAAGATTGTTACCTCAATTTCGCATCCAACTTCTCCAAATATGATTCCATCGCTTTCTTCTTCCTGGATAATTGATATCTAAATACCATTATGTTGTCATTCTCATGTCAAAAACAAAAGAATAACAACAACCAACCTTTACAAGAGAAAGGTTGAAAATCAGTTTTAACAATTGCAAGCAAAAGTTGAAAATCGTCGAAACACATATGCTTTTATGCTAAACCAAAACCGATTCAACATATTGTGACTTTTTCACATATTGTTTCTACAGGAATCCCTCATGATCCTTTGATAAAGCCTACCAACTTGGGCTAGAACTTAATCCCGCTAAATCAAAAAGTCACCCAAACCATAAGGGTACACAACATATTATGAGATCGAATATCAAGGTAATAAAACCGAAATCAAACATCTCATACACATACATAACAAATAAATAAAGCATTAAAGTACCGGCTATGTAAATCAAAAACTATCACAAGAAAAATTATAAGTCAAATAAGTTTATTCATAATAGTTTTATTCAATAGACTCATACAATCAATGAAAGCAATCAAAAAAATGATGTATATTTTTCTAGTACAACTCATTCCTTCATATCAATGCCACATGAAGGTAGGTTTCTATTTTCGTTCTTCAGATTGTGAATTTCTTCAAGTAGAAAACGTTTTTGCTTAACCAGAATCTCTTGCAGGTGAGAAATTTTCGAGAAGGACTCTGCAAGAGCATGAAGTTCTGTCTTTGATTGAACACAAAAGAGTGTCAATGCCTCAATACACTGATCTTTCTTCAGCGTATTCTATCTTTCCTTCTTGCTAAGCCAATCTCCCTTTTTGATTTCATCCCTAATCTCAAGAGAACCCCTGACTTATTTTTAAGATGATCATTATGATCTATCATCTTTTCATGCATAGATGTTTGATCCAGACTCATGGTTCGGACAAGGAAAGATCACAAACCGAAAAGGATCTCTTTATATTTCTCATATTTTCGAAAATATAGTATATTTACATATACGAATATATCAATTTTTTTCATTTTTTAGATTTTATTTCCATAATCTACACAAAAGGTTCCTTGAATTCTTCTTCCTCACTCAAATATGTCATACATGGTGAGGAAAGAATTCTAATACCGATTAGGTGTTATTAGTATGAGATTTTCTCTCATTATGGAAATTTGAACAACCTGAGTGTTCTTGATCTAGAATCATATGAAAAATTCTCCTTTTGTTACCTCGAACTAGCGAAGTGTCTTGACTTTGGTTGTCAACGCAACTCTTAGCAGTTTTGTTCTTGAGACAGTTTATGCATCTTATCTTATCTTTCCCTTTACCATTAGATGATTTAATAACATCGGAAGACATGTCCATTCTTAAAATGGGTAAATCAATAATGGAGGAGGAAGAAATAAGATTGACAACTAATGCAAAATTAGTTATTTCCTCTTCTTCATAATCATATGAATCAGAGGTCTCATCATGAGTTACAACCAATGTATTACTTCCAGTGTACTTATTACGATTGGGACAGTCTTTAGCAATATGACCAAACCCTTTACACTTGAAGCATTGCGGCTGATATTCATCATCTTCTTCATGTTCCTTTTTGACATGAACTCGATCATGTGGTCGAGAAGATTGGTGAGTATCCTTTATGAATCTCTTATTTCTCGACCTTAAGAGATCTCGAAACTGTCTAGTAATCAAAGATAATGATTCTTCGATTTCATCATCAGAGTTTCCTGCAATATGTTCATCTGAATCATCCAACTGTCTATTCCTTTCCATTGGAAATTTAGGAATTTTTCCATCTTTAAAATCAATTCCTTTACTTTGAATAAACTGTGATTCATGATCAAAGGTCTTTAACTTTCCAACGAGTGTGCTTTGTGAGAGAGTTGAGAGAACATTTATCTCTATGATTGCATGCTTCTTAGTATCTTGGTGGCAATGATCTAAGAATTTTACACACTATATCCTTTTCATAAATAGTCTTTCCTAGAGAGAAATATTCATTAATTATCTCAGAGAGTTTAAGATGAAACTCTTCAAAACTGTCATTGTCATCCATTCGAAGGTTTTCCCAATCAGACGTAATAGTTTGAAGTCTAGCTTCTTTCTCTGATGTGTCTCCTTCGAACACGATTTGAAGATTATCCCAAGCTTCTTTCGAAGTTTGACATGTTGATACATGATGTTGTAGATCACGGCATACAACATGTATTATAGCATTCAAACCATCTGAATTCTACTTATCTAGTGCCTTTTATTCGTTCGAAAAATCTACTAGGCGTTTAAGCTCAGTATCTGAATTTTCTATCTATGAAAGAATATAACCATCGACGACTAATAGACAAGTATTAAAGTCTCGTGATTGAAGAAAAGATCGCATAGCAGATTTCCACCATAGATAGTTTGTTCCATCAAATCTTGGCGGTACGTTAATTGAATTCGATTCATGAGAACTCGAGTTCATTCTTATAGGATGGATCGTACCAAACACAGACTTTTAGATATTTTCGTGTTTGCCTGCTCTGATACCAATTGAGGCGAGGGTACCCCAAATATACCTCAAGCTATTACTTTTCCTTCATATAAGTCTTTTCCACGAAAGTGATTGTCTATGGACTGAGTCGAGACAATACAACAAATCGGTTCACACTTTGTGTGATCGTCTATGGATACGAGATCGAGACAATACAACAACAAAGTGTGTTTACTTGAAACAAAGGTTCACACTTAACCAAACCCAATATGATTCGCGTATCAAGTAAATAGGAATTAACGTTTGTGCAATTTACTTTAATTATAATAAAATAATTATAATGCGGAAATATAAAGTAAATGACACAACAAGATTTTGTTAATGAGGAAACCGCAAATACAGAAAAACCCTGGGAGCTAGTCCAGAATTGAATACTCTCAGGATTAAGCTGCTTTAGGAAATAAGACAACTTCGTATAGTTGAAACCAATAAACTAAACCTATAGTTCACCTAGTTTCATCTGTATTCCCACGCCTCCAACCTGTAAACAAGTCACGTACCTGGACCAATTCCTTTGGTTCGTATTCCGAACAGTAAAGGAACAATAAATATATTTGGTATCAACTCTCTTCAACCAAGTGATATGAGTTGCGCAAAGTTTCCCTTGTTTATCTTAACATAAACTCCTTTGCAAGGTTACAAGATCTATCTTATGTTCAATCACCCAAAGGTAATCAAATCAATACCTTTAATCTCAAGGAATCGTATCATTTCCGATCTTCCTCAATTAATCAATCCAATCTACCACAAGGATAAACCGATTATTAATTGGATCCTCTTTTTCCCAAACAAGTATTGTGCACACCAAAGATTGTAAAAACCAAGTCAGAAATCTTCAATATCTTCTTTGTCTTCAAATCTTCTTAGATCTTCAATAAACACCTGCACATAACTACTTGAATCTCGTGTGATCAATAACACACAGAACGGAGTCTGTTAACAATGGATTATCACAAGATCTTCTTTAGATCTAACAACAGTCTAAAGATCCCTGTCGAAACCTTGAACTAGTTTGAGTGAATCTTATATCAGAAGAGAAGATTCTCAAGCATAAACAAACTAGGTGAAATCAAAGTTCAACCACTGTTAGTCAATCAAATCAATACGAAAACTAAATATAAACCGCAATATCTAGTTTCCCACCAACGGGTCGTGCTAGAGCTTCTCAATCCCAAAAAAGACTTTAAATTGAGCGGCCGTGAGAGATTTCACCTAATTAGATTACTCACCTCTCTGATAGGCGGCTTCACCAGTAACAAATACAAAAGAGTAAGTCTAATGTTATGCAGGATTAGTTTGCTAGAAATGCAAACTCAAAGTATTTATAGACAAGGAAGTTAGGACACCAAGGAATTTCCAAAACCGGAAATATTCACAAGATATTTTTCCATATTAACCCAAATTTGGTTTTCATAATTCCTGTGAATGCACTGTCCAAAAATATGATCGAAATCTCCTTGGAAAATCTTTAATTAGCAAATGCACATTACTAATTCTTATTTTCCATATATAATTAAAAACCCTTAATTAAAAAGATTCTTAACTTATATAAATTCGATCTTGGGATTTACTTCCTTCTTAGCCATTAAGGAATATCTTTAAACAATATAAAATAAGCATTAATGCACCGTGTTCAAAGTGTGACGACATATTACTCTTGCAAGTCTTTTCCATGCTTTCTCACTTGAAACCGATTTACCACGCTTCCAAACAAGTTTAGAATTGGTTCATCTGACTTTCAAGAACTATGTGATTGATCAAGTTCCACTCAATCACAACTCATGGGTTTACGGTCCTACCTCCATGTGAGTACTGTGCATAGTTACACTAGCTTACCAAAGATACGACTGACTAGGTACTAGGATCGGTTCCCCACATATATTTGGTATCTAACTTGTATGCACTACACATGTCCATATGATCGGTTCCCCCTTCCCAAAAATATGTTGCACATGTTCATAGGATCGGTTCCCCTTTCTTCCATAAACCTTGCTACACCTCATACAAGGATCGGTTCCCCTTGTGATGCACTTCACCTCTTCATAGGATCGGTTCCCCTTTCCCAAATTTGGTCAGACACTCACAAACCCGATCATACCCCAGGTGATTACTTAAGATCGGTTTCACTAATAAAAGTCATACCAATACATAAGTCAGGCCTCATGTGAATAGTTTTACCAAGAATACAAACAAGTCATGAGCGGTTATACTAATCATACATATTGGTCGTTCATAAGATATGCAATGTAGAACATCCCTAATAACGCCTGGCGATTTCCTTTTCGGTTCACAACATATATCACGAACTTACTTCCTTAGAACACATGTAAACATTGTTCCCTAGGATGAAATCCTTATCTCATACCCATACATAATCATAATAACATTCATACGATTACGTCGATGTCTTATATACAAAGTTTAATGGTTAAGCAAGAAACTTCATATTGTATTCCTTAATACTATGTCTATCTAGAGTGTTCATGCTTCGCAATTTTATGTTTTTCAATATACACGAATTGAAAGATACGTTAGGGAATGAAACAGTTCAAGTCAAATATCACTAACCTCAAGTGGAAGGATGATGTTGTCGTTGTAGATCCGCACTTCTTCACTTCTTCAAGTCTTCGCGATACTTGTAATGTCTCACCATAATACTTTCAAGATACGAAGTTGACTCTAGTACATTTAAATCAAGCGACTCTTAAATGAGTTTTGCTTCACTAAACTATGATAACCAAACTTGACATACCAACGCTTAGTGGGTTCTACCGAGCAATGCTCTAACAATAATAGATGCACAGATTGCTAAGTCATCAACATATGTCTTTTCTTCAGTAAAATTCTCCATTGAAATCCAAAGTCTTCTCTCGGACAAGCCGAAGATATAAAGGATCTGAGAATATAAATAATTTTTTGGTTTAAGAAAACCAAAACTATATTTGCCAAAAATTGAAAAGATATCTATTATTTTTCACAGACGGAATCACTTGCCTGGATTTATGCTTCCTCACACATAGAATTTTGGGCAACAAGTGAGGATGCATGTTTCAACATAATCGGTGTATGTTGAGGTGATAATTATTCCCACCATATTGAACCAAGACATCCTTAGAATGACTTATAAACACAACAGATTGTGTTTCCTTTGTGTTCCTTCTTTTTCTTGTAATTGCATGAGTTTGCAATTTCCTTTTGAGATCTTATAAACTTATCAGTCTTCAAAATATTTACCCCTTTGCGAAGAAACTTGATAAATTTATTTCCAAGGAGAGTCTTAGTATGATTAGCTCTTCTACATGAAGATCTTATCATATTTTCAGAAAACCTAGTCTCTGATTCTTTCGATTTTTCATCCGATTTTTCTTGTTCAAATTTCACCATACTGGTTTTATCCGAAATATTTTTCAAAAGGTTTTCAAGAACCGAACTTAACCTTTTATTCTCCTTAATTCCCAACTCATGTTTTTCTAAGAGTTGTTTAGACTCACATCATTCATCCTCATTAGAGTTGGCAAGAAGTGCATCACAATCAGATAATTCATCATTGGATTCTTCCTCCGGAATATCATCAAGAGTGGAGACATACGCCTTGTTGCACTTCTGAGTTCTTCTGCTGGGACAATGTTTTGCCATATGTCTGAATCTTCGGCACTTGAAGCATTGAACTTCATTATTACCCCTTTTATGGCAAAAAGAAACTGTATCAGGAACATGTTTATCAATAGATAAGATGTCCTTAATTCGTTGTGCTAGAAGCACAATTGTTGTGTCAAGCTCTTTTTCAACAGTAATCTTGTCTTTTCATACTGTTGAGAATTCCTTCACCTAATTTATTTGGAATCTTTTCCCTTGCATTTGACCAGACAATTCCAAAAGAACTACATATTCTTGTAATTGAACAAGCAAAGCCAGGTGTTCTTCTTTTACCTTTTCGTATTGTGATCATTTGTCTGATTATTAAGCCACATAAATCAAAATTTTTGACACCTATGACAAGATAGTATACAAGTTCAGCAACATCTCTGGTCCATTTTTTCTTATGCATATTGCTAGGACATATGTTAGCACAAGCTAATTTTCCAAAGACTTTGAGATGAAATTCAACATTGTGAATAAGAAGGGAGTTACCTGACCATGTTCCACCAATTACTGAAGAGATGGTATTGTTGTCAACTTTGTACATTTTATCCGAACATGGCAAGAAGGTATTCATGTAGGGATAGAGAATCAATTCTGAAATTACTTGTTTGTTGACTTCAAACGACTTTGTACCAATCATAGTACGAAAAATACAACCTTCAAAGTTCATCTCATGCATATTGGCATATAATAGCTTTACAAGGTCCGGAGTTGCCTTGAAAGAACTTTCATGAATGATGCCCTATTCACGATTCTTCACAAAGTTCATATATTTCATATCCGAAACTTTGACAAATAACATTTCCATGACGGGTTCTTTGATTGACCTAAACTTCATAAGACATTCATCATTCACAAAATAATTTTGAGAACTAACATCATAGGTAAGACTAGGCATGTTTTCTTAATTTATATCCATGGTGGAGTAAAGCATCGAATTCCTATTTGACCCTTCTCCTCTAACAAAGTTTCTATTACCCCTAGTTCGATTATCAATTGAATTAACAAGAGAAGTGGAGAACCACTTAAAATCGGTAGGGCTTCTTGAGAGATTAATCTCCTTGCTTGTGACGATTTGGAAAAAAATAAGAGCAACCCTTTGTTCCCTTTGATGAATAAAATCGAATGATACAAATTTCTTCTCTTGAATCGAACATGCAAAAATTACAAGAAGAGAAATTTCGAACCTTCGTGAACTGTTGGAGTTTTTATGAACTAGATGAAGGTAGAGAAAGAGATAGTTCAATCTTTCATTGTTTTTATCACCAACTCTTTCTTGTATTCGGATGTGGATCCGGATTCGAACACTAAAACTCAAAAACTGGAACTTCCTAGGGAATAGCCTACAATCGGTTTCTTGACCAATCTTAGAATGATTGATTTTTGATGGGGTTGGCACACAAGGTGTTGCAATGAACCTGTTAGTTAATGAAGTTTCACTGGACAGGTTATGACTGATTTCAATAGACTCACAACCTATATCAGAGTCATTATAATCTTCAAGAGAAAATTCTTCTGAATCATTATAGAGAGAGTCTTCATGAAGATTATTGGATTCTCCAGAAGTATAATTCATTAAATACTCATGAATGAGTTGATTTACTTTAGAATTACTATTTTTCTTTGAATCTTCAAGAATTTTGAGTGTTTTAGATAGAGACTCACCTTACTTTAGTTCATATATCTTAATTTCATTCTTTAAATCAGAGAGTTGTTTCTCCATTTCTGCAAATTCAGAAAGTTTTCTGTCAATATTGCTAGATACATCTTCAGTGAGATTAAGATATAAATGACATTCATCGAATGTCCAAAATTCTTTTGAACGAAGCAACTCAACAATTTCAATATTTCACATTCCTTCAAACAATTCTGAGTAATCAGATCTTGTTATTACGTTAACTGAGTCAGACATGGATTCAATTCTTATAGGATGGATCGTACCAAACACAGATTGTTAGATCTTTTCATGTTTTCCTGCTCTGATACTAATTAAAAAGGCGAGGGTACCCAAATACACCTCAAGCTAAAAAAATTCCTTCTTATAAGTCCTTTCTCCGAAAGTGATTTCCTATGGACGGAGTTGACACAATACAACTAATTGGTTCACACTTTGTATGATCGTCTATGGATACGAGATCGATACAATATAACAACGAAGTATGTTTACTTGATACAAAGGTTCGGACTTAACCAAACTCAATAGGATTCACGTATCAAGTAAATAGGAATTAACGTTTGTGCAATTTACTTTAATTATAATAAAACAATTATAATGCGAAAATATAAAGTAAATGACACAACAAGATCTTGTTAATGAGGAAACCGAAAATGTAGAAAAACCCCGGGACCTTGTCCAGAATTGAATACTCTCAGGATTAAGCAGCTATACAAAATAATCCAACTTCGTATAATTGAGACCAAGCAACTAAACCTATAGTTCACCTAGTTCCGTATGTATTCTCATCCCTCCAACCTATAAACAAGTCACGTACTTGGACCAATTCCTTTGGTTCGTATTCCAAACAGTAAAGGAACAATAAATATATTTGGTATCAACTCTCTTTAACCAAGTGATATGAATTGCGCAAAGGTTCCCTTGTTTATCTTAACATAAACTCCTTTGCCAGGTTCTAAGATCTATCTTATGTTCAATCAATACCTTTAATCACAAGGAATCGTATTAATGCCGATCTTCCTCAATTAATCAATCCAATCTACCATAAGGATAAACCGATTATTAATTGGATCCTCTTTTTCCCAAACAAGTATTGTGCACACCAAAGATTGTAAAAACCAAGTCAGAAATCTTCAATATCTTCTTTGTCTTCAAATCTTCTTAGATCTTCAATAAACACCTGCACATAACTACTTGAATCTCGTGTGATTAATAACACACAGAACGGAGTCTGTTAACAATGGATTATCATAAGATCTTCTTTAGATCTAACAACAGTCTAAAGATCCCTGTCGAAACCTTGAACTAGTTTGAGTGAATCTTATATCAGAAGAGAAGATTCTCAAGCATAAACAAACTAGGTGAAATCAAAGTTTAACCACCGTTAGTCAATCAAATCAATACGAAAACTAAAGATAAACCGCAATATCTAGTTTCCCACCAACGGGTCGCGCTAGAGATTCTCAATCCCAAAGAAGACTTTAAATTGAGCGGCCGTAAGAGATTTCACCTAATTAGATTACTCACCTCTCTGATAGGCGGCTTCACCAGTAACAAAGACAAAAGAGTAAGTCTAATGTTACGCATGATTAGTTTGATAGAAATGCAAAATCAAAGTATTTATAGACAAGGAAGTTAGGACACCAAGGAATTTCCAAAACCAGAAATATTCTCAAGATATTTTTCCATATTAACCCAAATTCAGTTTTCATAATTCTTGTGAATGCACTGTCCAAATATAATGATTGAAATCTCCTTGGAAAATCTTTAACTAGTAAATGCACATTACTAATTCTTATTTTCCATATATAATTAAAAACCTTAATTAAAAGATTCTTAACTTATTTAAATTCGATCTTTGGATTTACTTCCTTCTTAGATGTTAAGGAATATCTTTGAACAATAAAATAATACACATTAATGCGCGTGTTCAAAGTGTGTCAACATCTTTCTCTTGCAAGTCCTTTTTCATACTTGCTCACTTGAAACCGATTTACCACACTTCCAAACAAGTTTAGAATTGGTTCATCTGACTTTCAAGAACTATGTGATTGATCAAGTAACACTCAATTATAAACCATGGGTGTAACAGTTCTACCAAAACAAGTTTCGGTTCTACCTCCATGTGAGTAGTGTGCATAGTTACACTAGCTTACCATAATTCGGCTGACTAGGTAATAGGATCGGTTCCCCACATATATTTGGTATCTAACTTGTATGCACTACACATGTCCATAGGATCGGTTCCCCCTTGCCTAAAAACGTGTTGCACATGTTCATAGGATCGATTCCCATTTCTTCTATAAACCTTGCTGCACCTCATACAAAGATAGATTCCCCCTTGTGATGTACTGCACCTCTTCATAGGATCGGTTCCCCTTTCCCAAATTTGGTCAGACACTCACAAACCCGATCATACCCCAGGTGATTACTTAAGATCGGTTTCACTAATAAAAGTCATACCAATACATAAGTCAGGCCTCATGTGAATAGTTTTACCAAGAACACAAACAAGTCATGAGAAGTTATACTAATCATACATATTGGTCGTTCATAAGATTTGCAATGAAGAACAGCCCTAATAACTCCTGGAGATTTCCTTTTCGGTTCACAACACATATCATCAACTTACTTCCTTAGAACACGTGTAAACATTGTTCCCTGGGATGAAATCCTCACCCCATACCCATACATAATCACAATAGCAATCATACGATTATTTCGATGTCTTATATACAAAGTTTATTGGTTTAGCAAGAAACTTCATATTGTATTCCTTAATACTATGTCTATCTCTAGAGTGTTCATGCTTCGCATTTTTATGTTTTCAATATGCACGACTTGAAAGATACGTTAGGGGATGAACAGTTCAAGTCAAATATCACTAACCTCGAGTAGAAGGATGATGTTGTGGTTGTAGCTCTGTACTTCTTCAAGTCTTCGCAATACTTGTAATGTCTCATCCTAATACTTTCAAGCTAACCTATACGAAGTTGACTCTAGTAAATTTAAATCAAGCGACTCTTAAATGAGTTTTGGTTCACTAAAATATGACACCCAAACTTGATATACCAACTCTTAGTGGGTTCCACCGAGCAATGCTCTAACATGTAGCAACTCTAAGTTGTGGGTGAGATATGCTAAGGGAATCAAGTGCGTAGTATCCTGCTGGGATCAGAGATTTAAGGAGCGGTTCAACTACAGTCCAGACCGAAGTTAGATTATAGTAGGCTAGTGTCTGTAGCGGCTTAATACAATGTGTGTTCAATATAGACTAGGTCCCGGGGGTTTTCTGCATTTGCGGTTTCCTCGTTAAAAAACTTCTGGTGTCTGTGTTATTTCTTTTCCGATTATATTTTGTTATATAATTAAAATATCACAGGTTATGCATTAAATCGATCTGTTGGTAAATCCAACCTTTGGTTGTTGATTGCAAGTGATTGTTACTTGAACATTGGTCTTTGGTACCGTTCAAGTTAATTTCTATTGTATTCAATTAGAATCGCAGATTTTTATTTGCTTGAGTAAGTATTGAATCGATAAATTGAGAAATAACTCCTTGATATACTTTTTATTAAGATTAAATCTGACTGTCTTTCTTTTCTTCTAAATCATGAAATTTTATTACCAAAAGAAACCAAAAAGAAGATTACAAAAGTGAAGCCCAGCCATTTTTAAGGCAAGGACCAAAGTAAGAAAATAAAAAGACTGAGCCCAACAGTAGGCCCAATTAAAACAAAAAATAAGGTACAGCCTAATAAAACCTTCAGTAGTTGTTACAGAAAATCAAGACAATATATTTCTTTCAAACAATAAATCTATAGTACACACCATCTTCACTCTCCAACTGATTCAAGCAACTTGGTTTGTCTTCATAGTACATAACAGTCCCTCTTGCAAGTAAAACACCCTGCTTAGCCATTATATCAGCAAAGAAATTTATCTCCCTATATGAATGTATGAAAGTGATTCCTAAAATATGTTTTCTAATATTATTCCACCTATTCATAACAAATCATGGGATTCTACCATTACTGAAGGCTAGTAGAACATCTTTTGAATCAAGACTGAAACAAACATTGTCATACCTTTTCTTCACAGCCCATTCACCAGCAACCACTACGGCCATCATCTCTGCCAAATAGTTTATTGCTACCCCCAATCCACCAGAAGCAGCATCCAAGCACCCACCTTGATTATTTCTTGCTACAAAACCAAAACCTGCATTCCCAGGGTTACCCTGTGATGCTCCATCACAACATATCAAAACTTGTCCACTTGCAGGTAATTTGAAGAACACTTGTTTCACCTCAGTCATGTGAGTTTTAATTCCTGTAATTCCAAAGTAAAGTAAAATTTTAAGATCATACATACTTCCCCATTTGGACCCTTTCAAGCTTACCCCACACTTCTTTGTTGAAAGTAGAATTCTCTGCTTGAATTTTTCAGTATTAGGCTCATCATTCTCATATATCTTCTTATTCCTTGTATGCCAGAGTTCCACCATCACCTTGAAAGCAGAGTTATACTAGATTTCTTGTATTGCACCACTTTTACCCTTAGCATATTTCAGAACTTCCTCAAAAGATGATGGATTAGGCAAGCAGAAAATACCTCCCAACCAATACCATATCATTATGCTAAAAGAACACTCCCATAGTATATGAATCATTGTATCTTGTGCATTGACACACAAATAACATTTTGATACAGTCATAAATCCTTTTTTTCTTACAGACTCCTCATTGGCACAAGCACCTCTCAGAATTTTCCATAAATTGGAAGAAGTATAGGGATGTATGCATGGATTCCAAACTTTCTTTGTCCAAGACTGCACTGGATATTTCTTCCTTATCTGCTAAGATGCATTAGCAACAGATAATTTTCCATTAAGATCACTCTCCCATATCAGTTTATCATGGCCATCACCAATTACTGGTACTTCATTTCTTTCAAAAAAGTTGAATATTTGCTCTGGAATTTTCCAAACACCATCTATAATCAAGTAAGCAACCTTGAGATCCATATTGCACTGTACATAGTGATCTGCTGCATGTCTTTCAATTAGAGCATATTCCTTGATCCATTTGTCCTGCCATACATAAATTGATTTTCCATCACCCACTAACCATCTTTTTCCTTCATTTACTTCATCCATGACCCATTTAATCCCTGGCAAAATAGATGATTGTTTGTAAGATGAAATCCATTCATTCTTCTTGTTCTTATACTTTTCTCTCATAAATTGAGTCCATTCCACCTTCTCTGTTTCAATTTTCCATAAAAATTTCATTAACATAGCTTTATTCATCACTTCTAACCTCCTTAAACCCAAACCACCTTCAATTGTTGGAGCATATACTTCATCCCATTTAATAGTGATTAATTTTTTAACTGCAGGGTCACCAGACCACAGTTAAATTCCTGATAATTTTTTCACATTACTTTGTAACAAATTGGGGCCACTTGTAAACTGCCATATTATAGATGGATATGCTGCACAACACATGTTTTACCAAAGTTAATCTTGCAAAGAAAGCTAATAATTTTCCCATCCATCCAGCTAACATCTTCTGTATTAGCTCCACCATCCCCCATACTTGATATGATTTAACTCTACCAAGATTTAATATAACACCCAAATAAGTATCAGGCAGCTCTGAAAGTCCCATTTGCAGATACTCAGCAATTTCATTTCTTTTTACATTTGAAACCCCCCAACAAAAAATTTACTCTTGTTTCTATTCACGGCCCGTCCTGATGCATGCTGATATTTGCTTAATAAATCCATTAATTTATCCAAAGTTTTCTTATGGCCATTGCAAAAAATGAATATATCATCAACAAAAATTAAATGTGAAGGCTGACAATTACCTCTAGTTACCATTGCTTGTATCTTGCTTTTCTGCACCAGTAATGATAAATTTATTCTAAGAACTTCCTCTGCAAGGATAAATAAAATAGGTGACAAGGGGTCACCTTGTCTAAGGACCCTTCCAACACCAAAAAAACCACAAGGGCCTCTATTAACAGGTATAGAGATCATTGCAAACTCAAATATTTTCCTGATCCAATTGATGCTGATTTCAGAGAAACCATATCTTCTAAGCACTTCAAACAAAAATTCCCAGCTCAATGAATCATATGCTTGTGCTATATCCAGTTTTAGGCCAACATTTCCACCTCTTCTCTTTATATTCAGTTCATTAATCATTTCAGAGGCTAGCACAATCTTATCTTGAATACTTCTCCCTTTAATAAAAGCACTTTGTTGAGGTGATATTAATCTCTCAATTAAAGTACTTGTAGTTACAGGATTTCCCACACTACACCCTTGTTAAGATTTTGCTATAATCAACTCATAATTGAAGATGAAAAATGACACTTTTATTATTTTGGTTTCAGAAATGTTTACAGAAATAAGAGAATTCAAGATTACAACTATTCTCTTGAAGTTTCTCTCTCTTCAAGACTTTCTTAACTCTCAAAAATACATCATCCTTTTCTGGACACATTGGGTCTATATTTATAGGGTAGTTACATAGTGGATGACAGCTAAATAAACATCCTTTTCTCTCCAGTTTTGTAACCATCGCAGGATAAACATGCTTTTCTCAAGTTTTCTTCACTCGTCATTTATTGCGTCGCTCTTTTGACTAATTTTGTGACACTCGCAAAGTGTAGCTGATGATCTTGCGGTGATGCTCGCTTCAAAGTGTTGTTAATCTCGCAGAGAAGTATTATGGTGGTATTCTGGTCCTACATCTTGCCTCTTCTCATGTCTTCTTCGTAAAGTGGAGAGGATATGAGAATCTTCAATTCTTCAAAATGCTCGCAGCTTCTCTGGTTCCCATATTTCATTGCTCCATTAATTTAGCTTTAACCGCCTACACGTGTTGTAAATCCATATTTTTACGGACATGTCTTTACTCAACAGGTTATTCTCTTTTGCCTATAAAAGGCAGAGTTAAACTTCAAAACTAATTTTCTTCTTCTACTTCTCTATCTTCTTCATCTGTTTATTTTATCTTCCGTCTGCAACTTTTCTTCTTCTTCGTATTCTCTTGATACTATTCTAATGGAATCATCAAGGTATGTTTTTTGATTACAATCTTTATTTGATTTAATTCTTACTCATATTCTTAGATCTTCTCTATTTGATCCTTCATTAACTCCCGTATTATGTTTTATCTTCAGTGGAACTATCCCTAACACCCAATCTTCAGGTCAAAACCCTAATGCTCGCAAAAGACCAATTGAAAATAAGAAGAGAAGTTCTGCGAATGATAAGGTGGTAAGAAACACATTCTATTTCTAAATAACAATATTGTTGCCTCTGTTTCTTATCTAAGTTATTATTCGCAGAATGTCGAGAACATCGCCAATCCTCCCAAAAGATCTCGTCATTTCAAAGCTCTTGAGGCTGATTTCTCCATTCCCACATTAACATCTGCAAGAGTTACTCCCACACCCTCGCAACTGGGTCCTCTTCCTTTTGTCTGCGAGAACATCACTGCCAACACCTCTTCTTCTTTTGACTCATTGACAAATCAAGCTCCTGAAATTGTTGTGACTAAAATTCCTTCTAGCCCTTTACTGCCTTCAACTGTTGTTTTTCCCAACACTCCTCCTTATGATAATACAGCCATCGCAAATGACTCAAATCGTCAACTTTCCCTTGTCACCACTTCACCCTCTGCATCTCTTCCTCCATCAAATGGAATCTTCGCTGGAGTTGATGTTGCTTTTAAAATTTTGTCTAATATTTTAGACAATGCTAGAAAATATTCTTCTGACTCTCTCCAATATGAAGCTTGCGAGACCTTACTTAAATATTTTGGCTCTTATAATACTTCTTCACGAGCATCTCTAGAAGCTGAAGTTGAAACTCTGAGAAAAAACCTTCAAGTCAAAACTTCTGAATGTGATGCTCTGAAACATATGCTTCGCAACTCTTCTCTTGACTGCGAGAACCTTCGCAGAAAAAATAACGAGCTGAAAGGTATAATTTTCCTGCCTCTGATCTTTTGTTTTTCTGTTTTTCTTTTATATCTTCTGTACTCAAGTCTTTTTCTTAAATTCTTGATTCATATATTAGTTTCAAATCGGACTCGTTTCATGGAGAGACTTAAATTTGAATCTATTGCTGACGAAGCTCGTTTTGAAAGAGATTCTTGGATGGACCAGTATAATAGATTAGATAATCTCCACACATATTCGACCGATCAAATAGATAATCTTACTAATGAGAATAACCAATTATCGCGAAGTCAAAGTTTATTAAGTAACGAGATTTCTCGTCTCTCATATTCGTTAACCAAGTCTAACTTGGCGGTAGAATCTTTATCAGATGAAAATAGAACTTTATCCCAAGAGAAACATAGATTTTCAATATTGATGGCGATTTCTTCACAACAATTGAGTAATCTACAAAGGATATGCAATAATCAAGAGCAATCTCTTCGTTCCCTTAAAAATGATCTCAAGGAGGTAACTGAATCATCCGCTGCTGAGAAGGATAAACTTATCAAAGGTAGGTTAAATCTTAGTTTGAAGGCCAGCGAGCTTCAAGACCAGTGCTCTCAATTGAAGGAATATCATTCTTTACTAGCAAAGGAAAACTTGTATCTACGCACCAGAGAAGAAAACATGAAGTCTCGTCTTAAGGGTGTGGTTGGCGATAAATTCGATGACGCTATGAATCAATGGGAAAACTGTTTCTTTACATTAATTCAAAACTTAACCTCGCAGAAAGAAGGTAGTCAATTGACTGCCTCTCTTGTTGACCTTTCTGTTAAATTTTGTGTTATATTTCTTGCAAAATCTTTGACTAAATGATCTTTTATCACTTTTTTCACTCACAGAATCTGAAAGAAGTCGCCATTCTACCATCGCTGATCTTACCAACAAATTGGATAAAGTTCGCAAAGAGAACAAGACTCTTCTTTCCAATTATATTGAAGCTCGCGACAAAGCAGAAAGAAGACTTGATTATCTCAAGTACTTCAAAAATATAGAGATTAGGAATCGTGACAGAGGTTTCCTTCGCAAGGTTCACCTCAGTGCTGAAGTTCTCGTGAACGATATTCTACTCTCCCATTCTCTTCCTCCTGTGTCTATTCCTCCTTTGAAAGTTGATGATGATGAAATTCCTCTTCCCATGGATAAGGAATTAGAATTTACTGAAGAAGAAAATACCACTCAAGAAGATGATGAAGAAGAGAGAAGTCCTCCTAAAGAAGTATCTACAAGTGGTGAGAAGAATACTGACGAAGCTGACAATTCTGGCAAGAATAACGAATCTGGCGAGCAAGAATAGTGAATCTGACGAGACAATCGTCAAATCTTGAATTTCTTTTGTTTTTATTTTTTTTCTTCTTCTTTAATTTTTGAAATTTTGAGGATTCAACTTTTGATTTTGTTTACTTTGAATATCCTCAAGGAAGATAATGAAATCTTATTTCTCCATTCCCCTACTTTCCCTTCATTATCTTGCTTGAAATGGTGAATTATTTCCTGTGTCTCCTTTCTGTGAACTATGTGAAAGTATGAATATGTATGCGATGTTCCGAATCTGCTTTCTTTTATATTCTCCTGCGATTAACAAATTTTTCCTGCATCTTAAAATATAATAGTTAATTAATTTTATTAAGATTATTCTATTGGTCTTATTTTGCCTTCCTAGTTAAAGGTCTTATTTTGCCACCTTTTCTTTCTGCGACAAAATCGTAGGACGTCTTTACATTTGCATGTATCGACCCATTGATCTTGCCTTATCAATATTTTTTCAACATCTCTGCGACAATGTGATAAGTATAAATTCTCTTGCAAGAATTATATCTTATGACATTGCCGTCTTGCGATGAAATCGCAGGACGTCTTTACATTTGTTAAATGTAAAAACCCATTGATCTCATCTTAACTTTTTTCTTTTGGCTATTTGCATTTGTATAAATTTCTTCACACGACAATATGACAGGCCTAAATGTTCTTGCGATCATAAAGCCCCATGACATTGCCGTCTTTAGACACTTATCAGCTACCTAATGGAGGGTGCCGCCCTTATTTTCCCCCTGGTTTCCCCTTCAAGGAGGGAACATCGGCCATACAAGACTAGCTCCTCCCATCCAGATTTGCCAACAACCAGTTGTTTTTCGAAGCCTCTTGTCCTTTATGCCTATATGGCTTATAGTTACAAGACTGCACCCTAAGTGGGGTTTTCTTCGGGCCGAGTGCATCATAGCCAAGACTTGCCAAGGTTGGACAGGGTAGTTTCGTATGCCCCGGGCACCCTTGTCTCAACCGTGTACCTCGGCGCCTTGGTCATACTCTACACTTCTTATAAGAGGTTCTTAGTTGTCCAATCAGGGTATAACCTTATATAATTGGAAATCCAAGATCCCTCTCCTGGATAGGTTTTCTTTAACCCCAACATCTGCATAACTTAGGTTCCAGCAGCGGTATAAACTTATCACTGAGTCATGTCAAGAGATACCCCCTTATATGACGCACTATTAGGTCTTACATTTGCCTCTTGCGAAATTTTATTCGCGAACTAAGGGTGCACGCCATATAGGTTCGTCCCATTCTATTAATCTCTGCGAAATTTTATCCGCCGATCTTGCGATTATGCTCGCAGTTCTTGATTTGATTTTAGGAGAACCTCGCAATCGTTAATTTTTTTTTTACAACGTACCTGTATCTCTTATCTTGCAGAAGTTGTTATTGATAATACTTTTTCAGATATAGTCTATTCCATGGTCTGTCAAGTTTTTGACCAACATCTCTCCCTTCAGGGTCCATTAGTTTGTATGCCCCAGCTCCAACTATCTCTTTAATGATGTATGGTCCATCCCATTTTCTCGCCAACTTTCCACCATACTCTCGCTGATAACTTGGTGTTTCTCGCAACACTAAATTGCCAGGTTGAAATTCACATTTCTTAACACGTTTGTTGTACTCACGAGCTAATCTTCGCTGGTAATTTTCCATATGTTGCAAAGTTTTTTCTCTTTTTCTTCTAATTCATCCAATTTATTTAAAATCATTCCAGCACTTAGATTTCTTTCCCAAGCCTCTCTTTTTGTTGTAGGAATAGCTACTTCTGTTGGTAACACAGCTTCAACTCCATATGTCAAACAAAAAGGTGACATTCCAGTAGCTTCTCGTCTAGTTGTATTGTAGGCCCATATTGCATTATGCACCTGTTCACACCATGCTCTGTGGTATCCTTCTAGCTTATTTTTTAAGATGTCTACGATTATCTTATTGGTTGCTTCAGCTTGACCATTTGCTTGTGGATATAGAGGAGTATATTTTCCACACTTTATCTTAAATGCATTAAGTAGCAATTCTATATTCTTCCCTTCAAATTGCTTTCCATTATCAGATACCAACTGTGCTGGAATCCCGAATCTGCAAATTATGTTCTCAAATATGAATGTAAAAATATCTTTATCGCGAATATGTTGTACTGCCTTTACTTCTCCCCATTTTGTGAAATAATCTGTTGCGACAATCAGATATCTTCTTTGTCCAGAACCAGGTACAAATGGTCCCACAATATCTAACCCCCATTTCCCAAAAGGCCATACACTTGTTGAAGATGATAATGGTGCTCCTAGTGTATGTATCTTATTTCCATATCGCTGGCAATCTTCGCAACGCCTTGAGAGTTGTTTTGCATCTTCATGCATATATGGCCAGTAATAGCCTTGCATTTTTGTTCTATATGCCAAAGATATTCCTCCACTATGATTAACAGCGTCACCACTGTGCAACATCTTCAATATCTTTTGTCCTTCTTCCCTCGTCAAACATCTTAGCGATGGTCCACTAAAAGATCTGCGATATAATACTCCATCTCTTAATTCATAATTGGTTTCCCTACTTTTTAATTTATGTGCTTCCAATCGATTCTTGGGATTTCTCCTCTTGCCAAGTATGCATGAAGATCTGCTCGCCAATCCGTAATGTTGTTCTTTAATTCCTCTTCGCCAACTTCAACCATCATCACATCTTCTTCTTCCTTTTCTTCCTTGTTTATCGCTGGTGTAAAAAGTGTTTGAATTTTTATGCATCTCTTGTTGGATTTGTCATCATACTAGATATGAAAGCAAATGCATCTGCGAGCCTATTATCTTTCCTTGATATGTGTCTCCATTTTATTTTTGGAATTCTTGCAGATAGTTCTTCGACTAACCTTTTATACTTTCTTAAAGATGGTTCATTTGTTGTGTATTCTCCTTTTATCTGGCGAATAACCAACTGTGAATCGCTGGTGATTCTAGCATTTTCCAACTTTATTTCTAATGCAAATTTTAAAGCATGAATCACAACCTCATATTCTGTTTCATTATTAGTGGATGAAAATTCCAATCTAAATGAAAAAGTTGTTTTTTCTCCTTCTGGTGAAATTGTAGTTGCGGATTATCTCACAACTACACCCTCATTAGAATCCATTAAAATGATTCCTAAACCTAATTAATTTGATATGAAACTAAGAATTAAGGTACTAAAATTATAAAGAGACACAAATATTTTTACGTGGTTCGATCAATGTGATCTACATCCACGGTGCTTCACTAGTGATTGTATGTGATTACATGATTTTATAATTGAGACTCCATTAATGAATATTTGGAGCTCTAGAATTTTTTGGGGAAGAAGATGATAAAGAAAATAAATCTCTCCTAACATTTTCTCTCTCCTCCTAAAATCATCCTCTCTCTCAAAATGTGTCTCTCTCTTTTCTCATGCCTAAATGGCTATTTATATGATTTTACAATAGATGACAGTTGTGTTGTCCCGCCATTTTGGATTTGAAGATTATCTTGCGAACCTTCGTGGTTTCCTTTGCTCGCAAAATGTCCTTCTTGCTCGCAACATATTCTTTGTTCGCAAAATGTATTTTCTCTCCACAATTTCGTAAGTTATCATTTGCTGTGATATTCCGCTCCTACATCTTGCCTCTTTTTTCTTGAATATTGCTTGAAGAGCGATCTTTAAGAAAAAATCCATTGTAGTAGTCTTTGATCTTTGTTGGTGAAGGAACAAGCGAAAGAATATCAAACTCAAAAAGTATATACTTGCCTCTATTCTTTTGCGAAGTTCTGAAGCTTTAAGAAGTAATTAGAAGTATCATCTTGCGAAGTATGAAGTATGCGAAGTATCTTGAAGAAGTTTGAAGTATAAGAAGTATAAAATATCCTTGAAGAAGTATAAGAAGTACTCAATCCTCGAAATATATAAGAAGTATGAAATATCCTTAAGAGATATTAGAAGCACTTAATCCTCAAAATATATAAGAAGTATTCGTCCTTAAATGAGAGTGATAAATATTGCCTCTGTTCATGTGAAATTATCATTCCATTTTTGGTAAGGATTCTTGCTGAGAAGATAAAGAACATAAAATATTTTTTTGGGTATCCATGGTTGCCTCTGTTCTTTATCTATGAAGTAAAATCCTTAAGAAAATGTTGAATAACTAAATTGCGTCTCTATTCTTATCTTGCCTCTGCCTCAAGTGGTAACCCTGCTAACTTCTGAATTTTTCTGCAAATTTTTGAATTTTTCTGTGAATTTCTGGTGTTTTCTGCGAATTTCTGAACTTCTGAATAGTGATGTGAGTATAGTGTTGCGAATATAATGTCGCGAATAGTGTTGTAAATAGTGTTGCGAATATACTGTTGCGGATTATGAATAGTCCTGCGAATTATGAATATTTCTGCGAAGTTTCGTGGTATTTTCCTGTAGAATTTTGTACAATACTTGTGCGAATATAATATTCATGTAATGATTATGTTATGAAATGTGTATGTGATTCTTATGCCATGAAATGTTTATGCAATGCATTTATGATGCAAATATGATGCTTGAATGATGCGAGTATGATGCTTGTATGATGCAAATATGATGCTTGTATGATGCAAGTATAATGCTTGTATGATGTGAATACTTATCTATTATAATGCATAGCTAATGTTTGTGTTACTTAGCTCATTTTGCCGCAATAAAATTGATATATCTTTGAATTGCCTCTATTCATATAATCATCTTCGCAAGTTTACTTGTGTATTTTCGCAAATGAAATCGCCTCTTCTGGTATGACTTCGTGATATATATTCTTGTAAGAATTCTTCAATGATATTGATGGAATTGTCTTCTTTGATATATATTGTCTTCAAAATTCTTCAATGATCTTGATGGAATTGTCTTCTTTGATATATATTCTCTTCAAAATTCTTCAATGATCTTGACGAAGTTGTCTTCTCTTCAAAACTTCATGATGTATATTCTTGTATAATTTCTTCAATGATTGTAATGAATTTCATTAATTGTTGTGGTCTTATCATGCCTTCCTAAGTAAAGGTCTTATTTTGCCACCTCTTTTGTGATAATATTTTGTATTTGCAATAATATGACAAGTATGAACATTCTTGCGAATATACAACCTCGTGACATTATCGTCTTGCGATGAAATCGCAGGACGTCTTTACACTTTCATGCAAAAACCCATTGATCTCATCTTATCTTCATTGTTATGTTCTGCGAGTTCTTTTTTCTTTTCTTTCTTTTTTTTTTTTTTTAGAAGGCTCATGAGAACTTCATTTGTTGCACAAATATGACAAGCCTTTATGTTTTCGCAAACAAGAAGCCTCGTGACATTTGCGTCTTATAGCACGTATCAGCTCCCTAATGGAGGGTGCTTCCCTTTATCTTCCCCCTGGTTGCCCCTTCAAGGAAGCGTACATCGACCATACAAGGTTAGCTCTTCCCATCCGGTTCTGCCAACAACCAGCTTTTGATCGCAACCTCTTATCCTTTTTGCCTATAGGGCTTATAGTTACGAGGTTGCACCCTATGGGGTATCTTTGGGCCAAGTGCATCATTTGCCAAGACTTGTCAAAAATGGCAGATGTGGTTCAACCTCACCCGGCACTCTTGACTCAACCGTGTACCTCGGCGCCTTGATCGTTTTCTGCACTTCTTGGGAAAGACAGTATGCCTTAGTCGCCCAACCTAAATCTTCTTACATCGCATTTTATATTGTGTAATGTTGCTAGATTAGGTGAGAATCCAAGGTGTCTAACCCGGATAGGTACCCAATTATTGGGTTGTACCCCTAAATTTTTACCATGTACTAAGGGTCCTTGGTGGTGTTCCGGTTACCCTTAGCCACGTTTATAGGTACCCCCTTAAATGACGTACTTTAGGACTTTGCCTCTTACGAAATATAGCTTCGCGAACTAGGGTGTACGCCACAAAGGTTTGCCTGTATAAAAATTTTTGCGGCTCTCTTTCTTTTTTGGAGGTTGATCACAGATTGCGGTCTTTTATTCGCAAGTTAATCGTAAATGGCGGTATTTTTCGCCTTTTTAAAAATTCATCGTAAATTTTTCATGTACATAAAATGTTGAATGTTTTCATGAAATATTTAGTATAAGAAGTATGAAAAGTATGAGAAGTATTAATCAAAATTGTTCTATAGGAATATAGGAATTTAATTTTTTCTATTTTTTGTAATTTTGAAGTCTTTGAAATTTTTTGAGATCGTTAAATTTTTGCGATAAACTCATTTTTGAATCTTGCGATTGTATCACTTTTCACCAATCTAAAAAATCTTTGAAATGTTTTGAAATCTTATAAATTGTAGAAATCTTGCGAGTATATCGCTTTTGGGGAATAAAATCAAAAATCTTTTGTCTTTTGTAAATAAAATATTCAAGTAAATGGTACTTACCTTTTTACGGCTTGTTGTTTCCCTTTGCGAAATAATGAAACAATACTGGTAACTTTTGAACTGGTGTATTTCCGAAGATACATGCCCGCGAGAGTTGTGATAGAGTTCACCTTATGCTTCTGATGGATTGCTGGTTGTTCAAGGAGTAGTTTGCTTCTTCCCAAAGTAGGTTATGTCGATGCAAGTCTTGGAAAATATATGCGAAGTAAACATTTACGAAGTTAGATATTTGCGAACTTAAGTGAATATTTATGAAGTAAATGTTCACGAAGTTAAATAGTTGCAAACTTCCCTCTTCATGAAATGGATTCTGGTTACCGCCTTAGGGAAGCAATATACAGTCATTGGCTGCTGTTCTTTTCACCTTCGCAAAAATTGATACTTGGTTCTTTGTGAGTTGGACTAATTCATTTCTCCCTTATTTATTTGCGAAGTATATCTTCACGCATCAAATGTTCTTAGTATATATGTTTCTTCAGCAGAATGAAATTTCTTTATATCTGATGTGAACTGCATCCACCTACAGGAAGTTCTGCTAGGATTTCTTCTCAGAAATGATGTTGACTCAAATGATGTTTTTAACTTTCTTTGCTAATAAACTTAATATTTGGAGAAACGTCATTGCATTTTTGCATCACTGGAAAATATTTTAGTCTCAGCTATAGTTGATTCTTTTTGTTGGCTTTGAACATGCTTGCTGGATTTTAATTGTTCTCTCGCTGGAAAATCTTCTTTGATCAATAACTCTGTTTCTTCACAATCTATAATCATGTTTATATCCTTGCTGCTTCCGGATTATGGTCTTTTCGCTCTCATGTTCGCTGATTGTTGACAATGATTGTAGTGGTAATGTTATAATCTCATCAACATTCCTTTCCAGCTAAGATTGCGAACATTCGTCAGTATAATTACACTAGCAATAACATTCATCAATTTTTGCGAAGCTGTAGAATTGTTTCCAATATGTTCTTCTTTCATGCTATACTTTTTTCTTTTTTTTTTTGTGAACATTCGCAATCTAATTCGTATAATGATCTTTGATCTTTTCCTGATACTTTTATTTCTTCATGTGATGTTCCTCCATTCATCTTAACAGTGATAAATATTCCTCCTATCAGCTTTATGTCTTCCCTAGAGGATTTTCAACTTCCCTTTTTCCACTTTTCGAAGTGATGGATCCATTTTATTAGTTGGCTGGACATTTTCTTTTCACTCTTTGCTTTTATTCTTCATAACTGTTTATATCTATCTTCGCAACTATTCCCTTGTATCTAATGATACAAATTGTTTAAGATCTCCCCATGTGTTCTTCTCCGGAGTTGCTGATGGTATAAGCTTCGCAGATTTTTGCTCACAAATTTTTGCCCGGCTTAAACTTTTGTTTTTTCTCTTAAAATTTACTTGCTGATGGTATTTACTTCTAGCACACGAGACTAAAGCATCCTTTAGTAACATCATTCGTAAGAATTAGTAGCTGCGAACTTTCTTCTTCGTATACTTCTTCTTTTGTTCGTAATGGGGATAATCTCTTTCGTAAGTACATAAATGAACATTTGTACGTAAATCTTATTTTGTTCTTTTGCTTACTTATATCTCCCTGAACAGTTTATGTAACTCAAATTTTTTTGTGCAAAATGAACTACTGAATTTCACCCCGTCCTAATGAATTTCTTCTTCTTCTCCCTGGACATTTATGTTCGTAAGATTCGAACTCATGATGACATTTATCCCATTTCTTTGTAGGAATGACATTTCTTCGTCAGTGACGCAGAGCTTTGCAAAAATTTTGCTGCAAACGATTAGTAAATTTGGTTACTACAAATTTATAGCAAAAACATTTTTAAATTCAAAATTTCCATAATAAATCAGATTTCTACAAAAAGCAAAGTTTAGATCGCAAAAAAATTATTTTTCAATTTATGTTTTGAAATTCCCAAATTTTGAAAAATGAAACAAAGAATAAGAAAAGTGAGAAGAAATTTGTCCTTTTTGGAAGCGATTGTTGACGTAGCATGTGTAAATTTCATTTTGCTTGACGATTTCTCCATATCCACATCTCTCTTCCTGAACTACTACTAATGTGTTTGTTGTTTGAAGATGCCCATAAAAGAACTTCCATTTCTGTCTTCAAGACTCATAGATCCGGTACAATTCATCACCATCAATAACCAATTTTTCGAACTTTCTTGAACCAACAAGGTTAGGTCCCATTTTAGCGCCAATTATGTAGTTGCGGATTATCTCACAACTACACCCTCATTAGAATCCATTAAAATGATTCCTAAACCTAATTAATTTGATATGAAACTAAGAATTAAGGTACTAAAATTATAAAGAGACACAAAGATTTTTACGTGGTTCGATCAATGTGATCTACATCCACGGTGCTTCACTAGTGATTGTATGTGATTACATGATTTTACAATTGAGACTCCATTAATGAATATTTGGAGCTCTAGAATTTTTTGGGGAAGAAGATGATAAAGAAAATAAATCTCTCCTAACATTTTCTCTCTCCTCCTAAAATCATCCTCTCTCTCAAAATGTGTCTCTCTCTTTTCTCATGCTTAAATGGCTATTTATATGATTTTACAATAGATGACAGTTGTATTGTCCCGCCATTTTGGATTTGAAGATTATCTTGCGAACCTTCGTGGTTTCCTTTGCTCGCAAAATGTCCTTCTTGCTCGCAACATATTCTTTGCTCGCAAAATGTATTTTCTCTCCATAATTTCATAAGTTATCATTTGCTGTGATATTCCGCTCCTACAGAAATAAAGACAACTCCAATCCCATTTCCTTCCCCATTTGAGGATCCATCCACCAATATTTCCCATCTGTCGGGTTCTGTTAATAACTCTTTTGGATCTCCATGTTCCTCTTCTATATCCATCATTTCTTCCACGGCTTCATCATCTTCTAAGGGAAATTCAGCTAAGAAATCTGCGATAACTTGTGATTTTGGCGAGGATAAAACTTCATATTGAATATCAAAGTGTCCTACTTGTGCATTCCATCTCTCGACTCTGCCTGATCTCTTTGAATTTTTCATTACTGACTCAATTGGCACTTTCGTTAACACTTTGACCTTATGTGCTTGAAAATAGATGCGAAGTTTAAAAGTTGCATGTACCAATGCTAGAATTAGTTTCTCAATCTTTGAATAATTTCTCTCTGCATAATTGAATGTTTTACTGATGTAATAAATTGGTTTTTCTACCCCTACATCTACTCGCAGCAACACAACACTTAGCGCATATGTGGTTTTTGCAAGATAAATCAATAATTCTTCTCCCGGTTCAGCTTTATGTAAAATAGTTATGTTCGTCAAATGTTCTTTTATTCCTTGAAAAGGTTTTTCACATTCATCTGTCCACTTGAATTTTGTTCCCTTCTTGAGTATATCGAAAAAATGTTTGCACTTGTCTGAAAATCACGAAATGAATCTTCCTAGCAAGGCTAATAGTCCATTTAATTTCTGCACATCTTTTACAGTCGCAGGTGTTGGCATATCGCGAATTGCTTGTACCTTTTCTGGATCAACTTGTATTCCTTCTTTCGATACAATATACCCCAAAAAATTCCCTGAAGTTACTCCAAAAGTACACTTATCAGGATTCACTTTAATATTGAATTGCCGCATTTGATCGAAAATCTCTTTCAAATCTTGCACATGATTCTCAGCTTCTTTGCTTTTGATCAACATATCATCTACATACACTTCTAATGTTTTGTGGATCCACTTTGCAAACACCTTCTCCACTATTCTTTGATATGTTGCACCAGCATTTCGTAAGCCAAATGGCATCTTTGTATAACAATATAATCCTCTTGGAGCAAAAAATGCGGTATGTTCTTGATCTTCTTCATCGAGAGGGATTTGATTATATCCTTTATATCCATCCAACGATGATATTCTAGCATTTCCTGCTGCTGATTCAACCATTTGTGGGATATCTGGTAATGGAAAACTATCTTTAGGACAAGCCTTGTTTAAATCAGTGAAATCTATACAAATTCTTATCCCCTTGTTCTTCTTTGGGACCACTACCATATTTTCAATCCACTCTGGGTATTTTGCTTGCCTTATAATTCCTGCGTCGAGCATCTTCTGTAACTCTTCTTCTATTTGATAATGATATGTTGTTGCAATTTTCCTTATTCTTTGCTTAAATGGTCTTATATTCTTGTTGATATCTAATTTATGACATGCTGTTGATGGATCTATCCCTGGCATCTCATCCATGCTCCACGCGAAGATATCTTTATATTCTCGCAAGAGATTTATAGTTCTTTCTTCCTCATCTGCCTCCATTCTAGTCCCAATTTTCAGCATTTTAGGCTCTTCTTCACTCCCAATATTTACTTCCTTTGTTGGTTCTGCTGCAATATAACTGGCTTCGGGTTCTCCCATTGGTGATGGTGTTTTCATAACTCTCGCGAGTTCATCTTCTTCTCGCGAGGTTTCGCTGGGTATTCCTTTACCTTCTTTTGCTCTTATCACGTAAACTTGAAATTCTTCTTCCTTCTTTGTTTCTCTTGCCAATCTTCTGCGAGCCTTTCGCAGCTTTGGACGTTCTTCACAATTTCTTACTTCAATTTGGCAACACAATTTCGCAAAATCTGTGTCTCCTCTAATTTCTCCAATTCCACTGGGTGTAGGAAATTTGATGCATTTATGCAACGTTGATGCTACATCCTTGATTGCGTGTATCCATAGTCTTCCTAATATCATGTTATACGGTGATTCCACGTCTACCACACATAACGTTACTTGTGTTTCAATCTCCCCTAATGGAATTTGTACCACTATCTCTCCTTTAGGTTTTGTTAAAGACTTTCCAAAGCCATGAACATGATATGTTGAATAAGACATTTCTTCATCCTTATATCCCATTTTCTTGAAAGTATGATAAAATATCATGTCTACAGAACTTCATGCATCCACCAAAGTTTTATTCATAGCCCATTCTTCTACAGATTTTATTGATTTCTCATTTCTCATTGGTATAGTGGATACTGTGACTACCAATGGAGATGTATGACTCAGATTTTCTTGTGGTATTTCTGCTGCTGTAAATGTGATTTCTTGCTTTTCCCAATCTTTCAATGGTGATATTTTTTCCACCGTCATAATTTTCCTTCCTTCAAAATCCCGTTTGTGTATCTTCCCCTTAATATTTTCATGAAATCTATCAATCATTGTTCTCGTTACCATATCACACTCCAATTTTCTACAATCCTTTTTGATTCTAATTATCTTTCCTTTAAATATCTCACTGATTTTTTTTTATGATTTTCTTATTCTTGAACAATTCTTATCTTCTTCTTCACCTTTTTCTATGATTTTGCTAATCCAATCCCTGTTTCGGGCGCCAAAATGTAGTTGTAGGATTTCCCACACTACACCCTTGTTAAGATTTTGCTATGATCAACTCATAATTGAAGATGAAAAATGACACTTTTATTATTTTGGTTTCAAAAATATTTACAGAAATAAGAGAATTCAAGATTACAACTATTCTCTTGAAGTTTCTCTCTCCTCAAGACTTTCTCAACTCTCAAAAATACATCATCCTTTTCTGGACACATTGGGTCTATATTTATAGGGTAGTTACATAGTGGGTGACAGCTAAATAAACATCCTTTTCTCGCCAGTTTTGTAACCATCGCAGGATAAACATGCTTTTATCAAGTTTTCTTCACTCGTCATTTATTGCGTCGCTCTTTTGACTAATTTTGTGACACTCGCAAAGTGTAGATGATGATCTTGTGGTGATGCTCGCTTCAAAGTGTTGTTAATCTCGCAGAGAAGTATTGTAGCGATATTATGGTCCTACAGTACTTATTCTAGTAGTAAGAATTCTGGTGAAGATCTTGAAAATGAAATTAGCTAAGCCAATAGGTCTATATTGTTCCGCTCTTCTTGCACCCCGAACTTTAGGAAGAAGAAATAAAAAGTTGGAGTTTAAGCCTTTAGGAATGAATCTGTAATTCCAATAGTATTGAATGGCTTCAATTAACTCTGCACCAACAATTTCCCATGCAAATTTATAAAAACAGCCAGGAAATCCATCTGGGCCTGGAGCACTATCTGCATTCATGCCAAAAACAGTTTCTTTAATCTCCATTGTAATGGGAACAACATCAGGGTATTTATTATCTTTAACATTTAAGATCTTAGGTATTGCTCCCATTATATCCTCAGGAAAAGTAACATTTTGTTGCTCAAATTTCTTTGTATAATGTGCTACCAAAATATTTGCAATTTGTGCTTGATCTGTAACTACATTGCCATCTGCACTTTCTAGCTTTATAATACTGTTCTGAGCTTTCCTTAACTTTATGGAAGTATGAAAAAAATATGTATTAGCACCACCACCCTTTATCCATTGCACTCTAGCCTTTGCCCTCATTAGCTCATTATACTGCTGAGAAACAATTTCATGTTTCCCTCTTGTTGTAACCAAATTATTAAGTAATTCAATATTTTTAGGATCTTCATCAGATAACAACGAAGCTGCAAGTACTTTATCTTCTGTAGATTTTACTTTAATTTTGACAACTTCTTCAAAATTTGTTTTAATCTTTTCAATTTGTTTAAGAAAGAAAAAGCTGGGTTACCTGATATTTCTTCATTCCATGAGTTCTTTATTACTTCAAGAAAATCAGGGTGAGAAGTCCATATATGTTGATATCTGAAATGAGCATTCATAGGTTTAATAGTATTAACAACAGAACCAAATAAATGACCATGATCTGAGGTGCCCCTGACCCCCCACTTTATAAGACCAACCGTCAAATTTTTCTAGCCATTTAAGATTATATAAATCTTTATCAAAATCACAAATATTTTTTTTTTCCAGCCCTATTGTTGCACCAAGAAAATTTGATTCCAGTTTCATGTAGCTTGAATTAGATTGCATGACTCCAAACAATCTCTGAATTCCTGCATTGATATTATGAGTGGTCTTCTACCTCTAAATTTTTCATCATAACCCAACACAACATTTAAGTCCCCAATGATCATTCATGGGTAATTCATTTGACTAATATCAATCAAATCACTCCATAATGCTCTTCTGTCCACAGTATGACATGCTACATGAATTCTAGTTACCATCACATCACCAACTTTAACTATAATTGCTTGACTAGAAGATAAAACCTCCACTGGTCTAGATAAGGATGAATTCCAAAAAATCCATATATTACCTTTTGAAGTATCATTAGAATTGTGAATAATCATTTTGTGCATTCCAGGTAGGTGTAAACACTTAACTCCACTACTAGAGACTTTGATTTTGGGTTAAACTATCCATAATAATGAAGGACTAAAAAATTTAACTAAATTCCTCAACTTTTCTTTAGCTTGAATTCTTTTCAAGCCTCTGATATTCCAAAAGAGGACTTTCATTGAGAAAAGGTTAACTGAGAGGTATTAGCTCCTCCCACACTAGAACTTGATTTAACTAAAGTACTTGCTTGCTTCCTAGTGATAACATTAGGGACACCTTTAGTATTTTTTCCTTTAACAGGTTTGCTAATTACTTTAGAGAAAAGTGGATCCTGTTTTTCAGCAACCTCAATTAAAGCTTGAAATTTACTAGGTGAAGCAAAACTTTTACCTGAATTAGGAAGAGTATTCCCTTTCTTTGAGTTGGACCCTGTTACTTCCTTCCATCCATCTGACTGTGTTACCTCAGTACTTATATTTGAAACAACTTGAGTTAGTAGCTCATTAAAAATATTGGTTGTTCTTTCTCCTGTATTTGGCTCAACATCACTGCTATCCCCTTGCACTGGAATTATGGTTGATGGAATCTCAATGATGAAATGCAGTGATTGCACACTAGCACCTACATCAATAATCTTATTCATAGATAAAGTGGGAAAATCATTTGGTGAATCCAGAAGACCAGTAAACCCTTTCTCCTTATTAACTGAAGGAGTAGTATCCTGAAAAGGAGGAATTATTGTATCATCTTGTTCTGCCTCCAAGTTAGAACTAGCAGGAAAACAAATATCAAAACCACCTGAGCTCAGATTTGTGACCTTTTTTGGAGTATACCTCCATTGAGATTTCTGATTTCTATTCACTCCTTGGTTTTGTTCTTTCCTTGCAACTCTGCACTCAATTACTAAGTGACCCACAATTTTGCACTTACTACAGAATTTAGGTAGTTTGGAAATACGAATCTCTTGCTCAAACTTACAATACTTTGATTCAACTACTACCTTATTGGGAATTTCATTTGCAAGGTCAATTTCCACCAAAATGCTAGCATAATAACCAATTTATTTTTTCAAAGTAGTAGGATCAATACGAATTGGTCTACCAATAGCACTCCCCATAGCCATAAGAATTTCTTGTCTCCAATATTCAATGCTAAGACCAGGAAATAACATCCATACAAAAGCACTTGTAGATTTTTGTTGCTCAGGCTTAAAATCACGCTCCCAATAACCAAGTTTTAGATATTGATTCTCAACTTCCCCAAAACCTTCATACACTAATTTCATATCAACCTTATTCTCTAGTTTGATAATGAAAAAACATTTTCCAATAGGAATAAATTAAATTGATAGTTACTTGTAAGAGTCCATTTCTTCCTTAAAATTGTTTTTCTGCAACTAATATCTTCAATTTCACAAAATCAAGCTTTCCAATTAAGCTGAACCTCCATTCATGAACACTTTCATCAATAATCTTATCAGGAATAAACACGGATGGACAAATTTCCATTGGAACAAAAGTTTTTGAAATATCAGATTCCGGTCGAGAATTTGAATTTTCCTCCATCGGTATTCAATTTTAGGACATATTTATGATGTTAAAATGAAGAAAATGTGTTGAAATTCCTCTTACCAACACTTGAAAACAACTTTATTCACCTGAATAATGATGAAGAATCAAGAAAACTAGAAAAATCTGAAGAAAAAAGTCACCGTTTCGATCGCCGAGTTGCAGAGCACGACTCGGTCTGATCCTTTTTCCAAGCTATGTGTCAAGTCGAAAAGGTTGATTAAGTTGAATCTGACTGTCTAGTTGATTCTCTTAAAAGTATATTGAGTTAGTCCATACTGATTTCTAAGCTAATTATTGGGTGAGGTTGTTGTGCCCCAACTTTTTCACAATGACTTGGTGAGAATTTTTCGCAAAATTAACAACACAAATCCTTTCGACAAGTCTCAAACAACCAACATGTTTTGGGAACAAGTTGTTGAAGAATTTGTGATAATCGATGGTAATGCTAATGGGAGATACCAAAAAAAACTAAAATTTCGTTTAGCAAGCATCAAGCGTTATTGCAAGCTTTTTGTCGTTTCATTAAGGGAATCAAATCGCAATCGTGAAGATGCTTTGAATTTATACAAAACGGATCATGGAATGTCGTGCATTCATATGTCACCACTTTGGAGATATTTGGTGGAGCTCGAAGTTAATTTGAATGAAGTATATGCATGAAGAAGTATTATGAAGTTCTAGTTAAACATATAATATAATTGTAAATGTACCTAAGTGAAAAAAAGAGTATTATGGAGTTTACAAGAACTAATTAAAATGTTTACTTATTAATGAAAACGTGCTTGATTCTCATAAAATGCTCCATCTCCTTGAGGGTCATATTGGACTTCATCGGTGTCCACGTCGGTTGTACCCTCATAAACTTCCGGCAATGCATTATCCACAAGTATATAAATTAGAAAATTTAGTCAAATATTCAAGAAACTTAAAATGAAAATGAGTACAAATGTAAACGTACTGACCAATGTCAAATTCATCTCCTGAAAGTTATACAGACAAGCTACCCCTAGAAAATGGTAAACTGAAATCTATCTCCACAGTTGTGATGGGGGCTCATTCTGTGTGTCATAAGTATATGTTTGCGACATCATGTCAGGAGGCGGATGACTAGGAAACAAATGGCGAGGAACAGCTGAGCTACCCAATGCTACCTCATCGACGTTCTGTGCATGGCATGACTCAGTGATATAAGGTTCAACACTCTTCTTCTTACACCAAGTGTTATATTGATCCTCAGTGACTGTATAATAGTTGGTGACCTCTACAATCTCTCCGTCATCAATTGATTCCAAATTTGGAGGATTTGCTGAGACTACAGTCTTACCTGTAATCTGTCTCTGAAATCTCTCTTCCAAGTAACAACTAACTCTTGTGTGTTTTTCCAGGTCAAAAAACATAACTCTCCTTTTGGATACCTTTAGTGCGTTTTCATATTGTTCTCTCAAAAATACTCACTATCTTCCCATGGTTGCCAAATACATGATTCACTTATTCTAGTGTCAATCTGTATTCTTGCGCTTATGACTGAGTATTTCATAGTATCCTTTTGTCCTCCTTGATGTCCTCTCTTCCTTGATGCAATCTTTATCTTCTTGAAGAGACAAATCTTTAGGAAAACATCATAATGTCCTACAGGTGTCTGAAAAAGCAAGGGTTGCATGTTGCGGAAGTAATAATAATACCAATACTCAAGTACCATAACCATGCCAGCTAAATTCGTAGCCTTGGTTGACCAATCATCGAGATATTTATAGGTATTACCTAACAAAGCTAAACCCAATCATATTCCCCAACTTTATCTAAGTCAACCACCAACAGAACCCAATATTTATCTACTTTTCCAGTAGAATGCACTAGAAGAAAATAACCAAAAATCCACATAAAGAATGCTCGTGTCAATGTCTCTGCACACCCAGTATTATCATGGTCTTTTCTACTTTCAATGTACTCTTTCAAGATAGCTAAGGATAATGAATTTTTCTTAGAGTCCCATGCATGATGATTTTTTATATCAAAAAATTATAAATCATCTAGAGCGGGATATGTAAGATCACTACCCAACGGCGGCATAACTACTGGTCGTTTACTGGGGTCACCAGTGGGAATTCACGTTAACATGTACCAATTTAAAGGAAGGAGGCCAATTTCAAACTCCCAAAAATGAAAGCTCTTCGTTTTTTACCACCATCTCTCAGTTATGGCTTCAAAAATAGGCCTCTATGGGTTGGCGAAATGAAACTCAAAAACAGAAAAAAGCCACAATTGTCACAATATCGCTGTGCTACCGGATAATCTTTCACTACAATCTTGTAATACACTTCAATATCTTTCAAACTACCTCTAAATCTTAGTTTATGAGGGTCTTTCGTAACATCTTAACATACATGTTTATCACAATTTTTTGATGAAACTATATCCAACCGATCTAGCGATTCATCCATATTCATACTACAATCAATAACAAACATGAAAAAAAATATCAATCATACAAACTAAATTATCATACAAATTATCAAAAATAATTCATTATCATTCATTTTCATCATATAAATAATCAAATTATCATACAAATTTTACCTACAAACTAATCATATAAATTATCATTCATTTTCATCACAAAATTCAAAATTTCATTTTTTGTTCATCACAAATAATCAAATTAAACCACAAAAATTCTAAAAATCAATTTCAATCACATATCATTTAAATCATGTAAACATATCATCTAAATCATGCATTGTATTAATATCAATCATCAAATTCATCATAATAAAAAAAAAAAAAAAAAAAACCTAAAATTTTAAATCCTTGCCTCAATCAATTTCGTGGACGGAATTGAATGAGAATACTTTCAAAAGATCAAGAATCCGGTGGAGAACAAACCCACAGAAGGATTTTGTTAGAGCATTGCTCGGTCAAACTCGCATGCGTTGCTATTTCAAGCATGTTTGTCAATCTTAGTGATCAAAACTATAAAGTCTTGATTTCTAGTCTACTATAGCTAAGGTCTCGGACTAGGATAGAAAGTGAAGTTGAGCTCAAGAACTCCATAGCGATCATCATACAAGACGAAGGACTACTCAAGGAACCAGTGGATCTTCATCGACTAAAAGGTATGTGGAGACTTGAACTTATCTATCACTCAAAAGTCTATCTACTCTATCTCCTATCTTGAGACAAAAGTCGTTTTACTATATGCACATGTGACATTTCGAGCTGAGTATATCTCGCTTATCTATTTCCCGAAATGGGTGTTGGTAAAGCTTTCGCTTTAGCCAAGTTCATCTTTGCCTAGTGACGAAAGTCATGTTATGTTTCAATCACTTTGGAAATCGCTCTGACGAAAATAGTTTGTGAATAAAAACTATATAACGCCCTTTGAGAATGTTTCAATGATTGAAATGAGAGTTTCGACTATATAACCATTGTGGGATATAAACATTGTTATGGAAACACATATATGTATAAGTCCTTAACACTTGAACCGAAGTTTGCGAACTTTGTTGATCAAGTGGAACCAGAAAGTGAGCAGCAACTCAGTCCGCGAACCCAGTCCACGAAGTGGCGTAAGTTCTCGAGCCCGAGAATATCTGCTGAAGTTAAAGCTTAGGTGCAGTCCACGAACTGACAGAAGTTCTCATCCCGAGAAATTCTGCTGGAGTTTATTAACTTCAACCGGTTAGCTTGAGTCCGCGAACTCAGTCCACAAACTCAAGAGGTTATGTATGAAAACGTTATTCGTGAACTAATCTTAAATTACTAAGGAATGCTTATGTAAACTGTGGCTTTATAGTTCATGAAATGATTTGAGTGAATCATAATGTTTTTGATTCAATTGTGTCTCTTGTAATACTTGAGATCTCATAGCAATTGAACAACTCTCTAACTAGTTTATTTGAGTCATTTGGACTAGTTATGGTGAAGAAGAATATGGTTGATATGAAAGTTATCATTTGGCTAACCATTTGGTTGACTAATATTGAACCAACCATTGTACACGTTTGGGTACGGTTACACGAACTCAAAACGTCAAGTACATGTGTGTATGGAAAGATAAGTTTTCGATCTAACGGTTGAGAGATATTAGCTTGTATCTAATCAGGTTTTTATCTAACGGTGAATATTGAATGCTTTGTTACTAAGCTAACATTGATTGCAAACCCTGATTTGAAAGACTATATAAGGGAGAACTCTAGCAACTGAGAAACCTAATCCCCACACATTCTGTGTAATGCTAGTTTGTTAAAGCTAGAGTTGATTCTCCTTTAACCTTTGGTTTTCTTCTTCTAAAACCATGTTAACGACTTAAAGACTTAATTGGGATTGTGAAGCCAGAACGATACTACTTTTCTTGTAGTTGTGTGATCTGATCTTGTTGTTTCTATTGTACGAGTACAATTGTAATAATTGGCTTTAGATTTCTATCTCCGATAGGCAAGATAAAAGTAGTCACAAACATCTTTATCTCATTGTTTGTGATTCCTCAATAATCTTCTTCGCTGCGTCGATTAAGTTTATTGTGAGGTGATTGATGAAACTGAGTTGTTCTTCGGGAATATAAGTCTGATTTTATCGATTGGTTCCTGTTCACCTTGATTTATCAAAATACGGAACAAAACTCATAGGTTTATTCGTGGGAGATGAATTTATCTATTACCTGTAGACTTTTCTGTGTGAGACAGATTTGTTTGCTAAAGTCTTCGACTTTGTATCGTAGAAACTCTTGGTTATGGGTGAGATCAGCTAAGGGAATCAAGTGCGCATTATCCTGCTGGGATCAGAGGCGTAGGAGCATAACTGTACCTTGGATCAATGTGAGATTGGTTTGGGTTCAAATACAGTCCAGACCGAAGTTGATTTGGAGTAGGCTAGTATCTGTAGCGGCTTAATACAGTGTATGTTTAATCTGGAATAGGTCCCCGGGTTTTTCTGCATTTGCGGTTTCCTCGTTAACAAAATTCTGGTGTCTGTGTAATTTCTATTCCGCATTATATTTTTTTATATAATTGAAATAATACAGGTTGTACGTTGTTCAATCGATTAGAATATCCGACATTATTGGTTGTTGATTTAAATCGATTGATACTTGGATATTGGTCTTTGGTACCATCCAAGTTATCTATCTTTGATTAGGCTCGCGAATCATATTTGCTTGAGTGAATCAAATCGAGAGATTGAGATAATAACTCATTGAGTATTTTCTATTGATTGAGTCTTGTTGATTCTCTAAAAAACAACTCGGAGTTGTTAATACAGATTGCTAATCAAAATATTGGGTGAGGTTGTTAGACCCCCGCATTTTCAATTGGTATCAGAGCAGGCAAACACGTTAAAGAACTTACAAGTCTGTGTTTGTAGCGATCTGACTCTATGGACAAGAGTAGTATCTCTGATAACGCAACACCAGTACAACGTCACTCAGGTAATGCTCAAAGACTTGAAGCTTCTGAGAAAAACTCTGTCAACTGTCCTGTGACTGAATCTACATTTGACTAGGAAAAATCTCTTGATAAGAAATTGGATGAATTTTCAGATGACAGTGATTCAGAAGAAGGACCGAGTATTGATACGGAAGTCTCAGAATATATCAAGTTTTTTGATCATGAGCTAAAGATAAAAGGTCAACAGCCTTCCTGAGTAAGTATATGGCTCCTCTTTGTCAAGAAAACAGAAAATTGAGAAAACTTTTTAAAGGATATGATGGTGCGTACAATCTCCTAAAATCTATCGTTAAAGATCATGAAGAAGATGTTCGTACGAAAAGGTCTGAATGTGACAATCTTCTCCGAAATCTCTATGTGTTGAAAGAAAGACTTGCAGATACTGAAGCAAAGTATAACTCTCAACAAAAATATTTTCATGATAAAGAATTCAGACTTCTTACTAAAGGAAAGTCATTGGAGACTGATCTTGCAGCTGCCCTTGATAAAGTAAGATCTCTAGAAGAGAGTCTGAAAAGATTCAATACCAGCTCTACAAAATTGACTTCTATGATTGGAGCATTAAAGGACATTGTGATACACTCGGTCTGGGCTATAAATGAATAGTCACTCCAAAAACAAGTAAGATCAATTTTGTCAAAGTTGTTGATAACTCTTCATGTGAAACAACTTTTGCAGCTTGCAATGTGCCTAAGGACAAAGGAACTTCTCCCAAATTTACTCACAAAAGAACATTTAAAAACAATTCCTGTAACTGCTATTATTGTGGGAATAAAGGGAATCCTGAAAGGAATTGTCGTTTTCGTTTGAGGAATAAAAAACTTCACGACATTCTTATATGGGTGTCTAAGGAAGTGATTAAACTTGTTCCTCATATTCCTGGAGTAAAAGGTATATTCAACAAGCAAGAAAAATACCTTGACAAGTCACCTCTTATTCGTGACCTTCAAACACTAAATGTGAATCAAGGCAGAAATAAGAACGATAAATGGGTGTTTAACAACCCTGAAAAAATGAAAAGGCACAGGAGAAGGAAAAAGAGAACAAGTTCCATGTCCCCTTCTGTGAAAGGCTGTGAATCCAAGAATACTGTTCCAGATTTTCTTCACATAAATAATCGAGTCTCAGAACTTAAGACAAGTATAAACAGACTCAAACGGGGCGTCTCCAAAACATGGAAAGTGGCTAACTCAGGTACTCCTAGTTCTTCTTCTATTATAAGTTCTTCAATTTTGTTGAATAAATCATCTCTATGTTGCTCTAGAGGAGAAGTCAACCATGATGAGCAAAGTGCTCATCTTACCACACCATGACTGTTTTTTGAAGCATCCTTTTTTTGAGATAAGAAGGATGCTCCGTGCTCTCAAGAAATGTGTCTTGAGAAAGTTGTCAAAGGTGTATGTATTGTTCCTTATCTTAAGGATTTATTTCGAGTCTCCTTCGAAGTATGTTCAATTGTGTTTGACAATAATTTTCTTGTTGAATTTTTTTCCTCCTCTTCTTGTTTGGTTCTCCACGTTTTGGTCATCCTTGACCACCTGTGCACGGCCACTAAAGCCGCATGGACGCTCTTGTGCCTAGGGTTTTATATGAACCCCCTTATATATGTTGTCAATTGACACTTTATTCTATAAGGATAAAAAGATTCTACTGGATTCTTGGCACAATGGAGAAAAGCAACAAAGAAGTGATCATGGAGGAAAAAGCTATTGAGTTTCATGAAGACCTTGTTTTCATAATCTGTCATCAGGATATTGACCATGAAAACAATCTACCAGTTCAGATGTCCTCACAATTGGTAGGAAATCTTCTTCGTGATTTTGAAGTTGTTCGTGAACAACTCGGGATAGCAAGAAGAAATCTTGAATTTATGAAGAACGAACTAAAGGAAGCTTCTGATGAACTCACTACTGTTCAAACTTTAGTTGGAAATCGGATTTAGCATGTCTAATAAATCTTCTATGTTTTCTATTTTATTTAGAAAAATAATTAGTGTTTTGGAATAGCAATGATTGTGACTACACATAGCTATATCCAATGATTTCATCTTCTTGTTTTTAGATTTATTGGTTTTAATTCTAAACTGGTTTGGAAGATGATAGTTGCAGTATTAATCTTTATGGTTTTATATATTGCAATATTTTGATGAGATTTGTATGTTTACGTCCGTGAACTTGATTATCCCATATTTTGTCAAAAGTAAAGTCGTTCACATATTGGTATGCAAATATTGATAAAGGAATGAATGGAATTTTGGCAAAACACAAAAGTTAAGCCTATATTGTCAATTGTTGATGTAAGATAAGTTAAAATATTTTGTGATTCAAGGATAAAGTCTATTGTGTCACTTTGTGATGGAAAAATAGAATAGGTCTTTGTTTTGTGATCCACGGTATAGAGCTTAATTGTTTCATATTATTATGTATTACCGTGAAGGTTCCATCTTGTATCTTATGTTGAGTATGATACGACTAAGTCGATTTCTTATTGGCATGGTTGGTTGTTCCATAAAGATGCAAAATGTTGAGCATTAAGAACTAAATTAATCAACTTGTGTGTTTAGTTAGTTTGTATTCCATGAGTTCTCTAATGTTGAGTACATGTACGGTTAAGGTTGTCATTTTCTATGATAATCTTAGTCGAGGTTCCATAATCTCTTACGTTGAGCCCAAATGAACTAAATCAATCATCTTGTGTGATTATTTAGTTAGCACTCCATAGATTTTTCTCATGTCGAGTGTGGACAATTGAATTGATTATTTTGTGATTAGTTTAATTGTGTAATCCAGTTAGAGTATTTATGGGTTCTCTTGTGAATAATCTAATCGATGAATTAAGTCTCCATAAGTTTACTTGTGTTGAGCATATTTAGTCAAATTAATCTTGGTTCGCTTTGGTTAATATGATTGAATATTTTGGATTCCAAATTCATACTTGTATGTAATTTGTTGAGTCTAAAGAAATCCTTATTTTCTCTTGAAATTAAGGTCGCTCTTGTTGTTCCTTTGGGAATGACATCTTATGGGGAAAGTTTTTTTGAACTTGCGTTTAATTTCCAAATCTTTGTGGGGAGTGCGGCTGTGGAATTTTTAGGGGTTATCTTGTATCTTTATAAACTCCTTGATGAATGCATTTAGCCTCGGCTTTATGATCGCATCTAAACAAGATGATAGAACATTTACCTTTGGTCATGAAATGTCTCTTACGGAAATTTCATTAGTATCCCGTTCTTGTACCTTTGCCAATTTTATTGACAAAAAGGAGGAGAATTAATTGTAATTCACACTACAAATACATATGGTTTTCGGATCATTATGTAAGGGGGAGTGGTTTCCATGTGAGATGGAGTATTGACTAAGGGGGAGTGAAGTATCACCATAGTATTGTTGTTGAAGTTGTGATGCAATTGGACTTTGATGCAGTGTAATAATACTATGACATTGTATAACAATGATTGAGAACCAATGCTTTTCTCATTGTTATAGCTACAAATTTTCAACAACGATGATACTAAACTTACAACCTTTGGGATCATTGGACTACTTGGAAGTGACAAAGATTTCGAGTATTGTTGAAGATTAGGCATGTGGAATAGGAGCTACAAAGTTTATTTGTATAATTTTTGTATTACATATGTATTAATAATTTTGCCACTAAAATTGACAAAGGGGGAGATTGTTAGAGCACTGCTCGGTCAAACTCGCATGCGTTGCTATCTCAAGCATGTTTGTCAATCTTAGTGATCAAAATTATAAAGTCTTGATTTCTAGTCTACTATATCTAAGGTCTCGGACTAGGATAGAAAGTGTAGTTGATCTCAAGAACTCCATGGCGATCATCATACAAGACGAAGGACTACTCAAGGAACCAGTGGATCTTCATTGACTAAAAGGTATGTGGAGACTTGAACTTATATATCACTCAAAAGTCTATCTACTCTATCTCCTATCTTGAGACAAAAGTCGTTTTACTATATAGACTAAGAATATGCACATGTGACATTTCGAGATGAGTATATCTCGCTTACTTATTTCTCGAAATGGGTGTTGGTAAAGCTTTCGCTTTAGCCAAGTTCATCTTTACCTAGTGACAAAAGTCATGTTATGTTTCAATCACTTTGGAAATCGCTCTGACGAAAAATAGTTTGTGAATAACAACTATATAACGCCCTCTGAGAATGTTTCAATGATTGAAATGAGAGTTTAGACTATATAACTATTGTGTGATATAAACATTGTTGTGGCAACACATATATGTATAAGTCCTTAACACTTGAACCGAAGTTTGCGAACTTTGTTGCTCAAGTGGAATCGGAACGTGAGCAGCAACTTAGTCCGCGAACCCAGCCCGCGAACTGGCGTAAGTTCTCGAACCCGAGAATATCTGCTGAAGTTGAAGCTCATGTGCAGTCCGCGAACTGACAAAAGTTCTCATCCCGAGAAATTCTGCTGGAATTTATTAACTTCAACCGGTTAGCTTGAGTCCGCGAACTCAATCCGTAAACTCAAGAGGTTATGTCTGAAAACGTTGTTCGTGAACTAATCTTAAATCAGTAAGGAATGCTTTTGCAAACCGTGGCTTTATAGTTCATGAAATAATTCGAGTGAATCACATCGTTTTTGATTCAATTGTGTCTCTTGTAATACTTGAGATCTCATAGCAATTAAATAACTCTCTAACTAGTTCATTTGAGTCATTTGGACTAGTTATGGTGAAGAAGAATATGGTTGATATGAAAGTTATCATTTGGATAACAATTTGGTTGAATAATATTGAACCAACCATTGTACACGTTTGGGTACGGTTACACGAACTCAAAACGTCAAGTACATGTGTGTATGGCAAGCTAAGTTTTCGATCTAACGGTTGAGAGATATTAGCTTGTATTTAATCAGGTTTTCATCTAACGGTGAATATTGAATGCTTTGTTACTAAGCTAACATTGATTGCAAACCCTGATTTGAAAGACTATATAAGGGAGAACTCTAGCAACTGGGAAACCTAATCCCCACACATTCTGTGTGATACTAGTTTTCTAAAGCTAGAGTCGATTCTCCTTTAACCTTTGGTTTTTTTCTTCTAAAACCAGGTTAACGACTTAAAGACTTCATTGGGATTGTGAAGCCAGACCGATACTACTTTTCTTGTAGTTGTGTGATCTGATCTCGCTGTTTCTATCGTACGAGTACAATTGTAATAATTGGCTTGAGATTTCTATCTCCGATTGGCAAGATAAAAGTAGTCACAAACATCTTCGTCTCATTATTTGTGATTCCTCAATAATCTTATTCGCTGCGTCGATTAAGTTTATTGTGAGGTGATTGATGAAACTGAGCTGTTCTTCGGGAATATAAGTCTGGTTTTATCGATTGGTTCCTGTTCACCTTGATTTATCAAAAGACGGAACAAAAATCATAGGTTTATTCGTGGGAGACGAATTTATCTATTACATGTAGACTTTTCTGTGTGAGACAGATTTTTTTGCTAAATTCTTCGACTTTGGGTCGTAGCAACTCTTGGTTGTGGGTGAGATCAGCTAAGGAAATCAAGTGCGTAGTATCCTGCTGGGATCAGAGGCGTAGGAGCATAACTGTACCTTGGATCAATGTGATATTGGTTGGGTTTCAAGTACAGTCCAGACCGAAGTTAATTTGGAGTAGGCTAGTGTCTGTAGCGGTTTAATACAGTGTATTTTTAATCTAGACTAGGTCCCGGGGTTTTTCTGCATTTGCGGTTTCCTTGTTAACAAAATTCTGGTGTCTGTGTTATTTCTATTCCGCATTATATTTTGTTATATAATTAAAATAATACAGGTTGTGCGTTGTTCAATCGATTAGAATATCCGACCTTATTGGTTGTTGATTTAAATCGATTGACACTTGGATATTGGTCTTTGGTACCATCCAAGTTATCTCTCTTTGATTAGGCTTGCGAATCATATTTGCTTGAGTAAATCAAATCAAGAGATTGAGATGATAACTCCTTGAGTATTTTCTATGGATTGAGTCTTGTTGATTCTCTAGAAAACAACTCGGAGTTGTCCATACAGATTGTTAAACGAAATATTGGGTGAGGTTGTTAGAACCCCGCATTTTCAGATTTGAGAAACAAATTTCTAGAATCATTGATCTTGAACATGCATTTTCGGGAGTGTTTGAGTGAAGAAATGAAATGGGGAAGAACTGAGGGAGAGGGGGTTCTGTGAGGAAGAAAACCCGATTTTCAGGCGCTGCTTCTTTCAGCGCTGTCAACCTAGTTGACCAAGTCAAGCGTTGTTCTATTCAACGTTCACCTGGGCGATGATCTATTCAGCGTTTCCCTGCCAGATTAGCAATACCATAAGACTTAGGAGGTTGTCCTAACTGACGTGGATTGTCAATCTCGCTGCTAGATTAGAAGAACATACGACTTGGCCTTAGCAATCATTCATTTTGATTCCTAGTTTTTAAAAGTGTGGAGAGGAAACCATTTATTGACTTCCAGCGACCCATTTGACTCGGTTCCACACCATAAATTCCTAAATTTGCTTCTCTTTTAAAATTTTACTTCCGCCGCTGCTAATTTCTATAACTCGACACTGAGATCAGTGATATCTCTCTCAGCCGAACTTCATTTTCCCTTCCCGTCAAAATTAATAGATACTACTGTCTAAGGGTTCTTTCTTTTGTTTATTCATCAACAAATTTCTGGCAATAAGCGATTTGAGAAATGTTGAAGTTTTCATCTTAAACCCTAGCTAGGTTTCAAATTATGTTCACTCTAGAGTGAATTTTCATATTTTTGGTCAGAATACTATAATTGGGATATATTGATGCTGATGATAGTGAAGATGTTGATGATGATTATAGAGCATTAACTATTCGAAATTGGTGATTAATCAAGAGGAGATTGGTTAATTCTTCATTTTGTGGAAGCTTCACAGTTTAGGTAATCTTTTAATTCACTTTTAATTATTTCTTTGTGTTCTTGATGTTTATGTCACTTTTAATTTCTGCTCTTCATCGTCTTTTGATTGTTGATCTTTTTTTATGTAATTTGTGCTTGATGTTGTCTTTAAATTAGCTAGCTTCGTTGTTAGGCTAACAGACAACTAGTTATGTTTATGCAATTAGATTTTGTCTGCATCACTAAGATATATTCATTATGAACCCCTTTCCATTTTTTTCTTAATTTGAACACAGGAATTGGAATCGCATGGATTTAAACAACATTGGTGAGGCAGAGGATATGATAAGCGAATTACCTGACCCACTTCTTCATCGGATCCTCTCTTTCCTTGATACCAAGCAGGTTGCTTGTACTTCTGTTCTATCTAAAAGATGGATTCACATTTGGACCTCTATCCCCACTCTTATATTTCCCGACTTGTATCATACATCCGAAATCAATAAGTTCATGGATTTTGTGGATAGAACATTGCGTCTTCATGATGCATCATCAAATATTCAGAAGATCCATATTTACATCAATGAGCACTTCAATGCATCTAGGGTTCACTCATGGATCTCTAATATAACAGAGCGTAATGTTGAAGAGTTCGATCTCTGGGTAAATCAAACGGAACCTTTTCTTATTCCTTTGTCTCTTTTTACATGTGAATCATTGATTAAGTTGGAGCTAACTGCATCCTTTATCCCTTTATCTATTCCTAAAAGTTTCTCTTTACCAAAACTCAAGAGCCTTACACTTCGTGGATTCCATTTTATTGATGATTGCTGGAATGAGCAACACATTTCTAATTGCCCTGTCCTTGAAAATTTGATTTTGGATTCAAATTGGTTTGGTGTGAGGAATTTTTGCATCTCAACTCCTTCACTGAAGTACCTTGAAATTGATCACGATGATGATGATGGTTTACAAAACTGTGCTCTCAAAATTAATGCACCAAATCTAGGGTCACTTACCTAGAATCTGCAAAAGTTTGGCTTTGTGACCAATATGTACCAAGGGAGCAAAAGATAGGTGCAGCTGTAAGTAAGTTTTTTCAGGCGCTTACGCATGTAAAAAGTCTAACAATATATGATGTAACCCTCAAGGTATTCTTTTTTCTTTTTCTCTCTTTATATTTTATGGATTATATGCTCAAGCGGATTCCTCAACACTGATATACTTGTTGTTATTGCTTTGTAATGAATAGGCAATCTCCAGTGCGGACGACTTCGTAAACATCCTACCTACATTTCGTAATTTGGAGAAGTTGTTCCTAGAACTGGAAGAAACTACACTGCTCAAAGCAGCACCCAATTTGACTCATCTCATATTTAATGAGGTAACTACACAAAACTTCTGATGTTTATTAGCCATTTTAGAAAAATAGAAAAACAAATCGTGGATATTGCTAGGCATATTTTAATGTTTATCTGTTTCATTGTTTTCTAATTCCAACTCAGCGCATTCGCGACCATGTAGACGAAGATAGTTGGGATGGTCTTATTTCGACAGTAGGATGTTTGTTTCAACACCTCCGGTATGTTTGTTTTATGTGTTTTAATGGAAATGCAAGGGAGATGAGATGGTTTAAACTGATTTTGAAGAATGCAGAAGATTTGCAGACAATTACTTATAGATCTTGTGTCAATTCTGTCGTTGCGAAATGCAAAGAAGTACTATGTCAGAGCTCCCAAGTCTTCCTATAGCCTCCAGTAGATGTGTGCTTTGAATTCTACCGATGATGCTGTTTTCTATTTGCTGATATTTATTGTGCTAAATAGGTTCTTTTCGTTGCAGACGAATATGTAGATAATCTACCTGATGGAAGTTGCTCAATACATTAACCTTGAGTTTTTTTTGCAAACCAATTAGAATTCAGTATCTCAATAAATAAGAATTTAAGAGTGAATTTTCATATTCGCTGTGGTTTGATTAGTTTGAGGTTTTGTTGAAATCTAATTCACTTTTAATTATCTTCTTTTAAGTTTTTTTTTAGTGAATATACCTGATGATGTTGTTTTTTCATTAACTAGCGAGTGTACCTGATTATTCATGTTTAAAATAGCGAGTATACCTGATGATGTTGTGGATGTTGTGGGTTCAATTGTTGTGGTCAACCCCTCCAGATCTCAATACACTTTACCCTCTCCTATGTTACTCCAATCGGGGGGTACATGTACTTGTGTCATGGTTTTGGTCTTGATACATTATCACATGTATACAAGGCTGTAATTGTTTTTATTTCGAAAGACAACGTCTTTGTATGGTAACTACACTGGGAACGTGTTCATGGAGAAACATAACGAGTAAAATGTCTGAAATCTCACCACCACCTGGTTTTTCTTCACCTTTTCCTAGTCGACTGGTAACTAGAGTTTTGAGATCATTTTGTATGGAAATGTTGCTCTTGATAGTGATTCAGGTCGTGCGAGCACTTTTCTGATTTAAGTAAGAAGTGGTTGATGGAAAAACTCAGGCCTCTCCCCAGGCTTGTTAAGTATACGACTACGAGTCCTGTGTTTGATGGGTACGTAATATTTATGATAATATGTGTGCTACAAAGTGTCTATATTGTCTTTTGTTTTTTCAATATATAGGGAAAATAAGGCAAAGTTCCTTTTTGTTAAAGAAAAAAACGCTAAAGAAAAGAAACTTGGAGAATGATATAACTCACCTTTCTTTTTTTCAGGTAAAGGTCTAAAAATGTAGGGCTCACACATGTTTAAAATTTCAGTCCTTTACTCAGGCGGTAGATACAAAGGTAGTTAATTTGGGTAATTGAGTTCAATAAATTGGTAGTTGGTTCTGGTAGTCAATTAGCAAAGCCGTGTTTAGGCTCAATGACTGTCGCTTTCTCTAACTCCAGCTGTAAAAGTTCTTCTGATTAGGTCCACTATTCGCATGTGAATTTATTGTCTTACTGCATTCAGTTAAAGGCTCAAGTTTAGTGATTGTCATTTTCTTTCTTTCTAACTGCATGCACTAAGATTTTTCTAGAAGACATTGAATGGGTTATATATACAGGTAGTAGTAGGAAGAACAGAGTCTACAATTTATCAATCCCCTCATCTCTCTTTATTTCTAACTTCATCTTTTAACATTTCAAGACATAAACATGGTTTTCCGAAAAGAATTTCAGATGTCTGGTTTCCTCTACGTTTTCTTGTTTTCGGTTTCTATTGTTAGTACTAATGGAATAGGAGGATTATCTGCAGTAGGTAAGATTGATGATAATGGTTTTTCATCGACTTTGAAGACATGCAATTTCCCTGCGGTTTTCAATTTTGGAGATTCAAACTCGGATACTGGAGGTCATTCAGCTGCATTTTATGCGATCGGTACTCCAAATGGAGAAACTTTCTTTGGAAAGCCGTCTGGAAGGGCCTGCGATGGTCGTCTTATTGTTGATTTTATGGGTAAGCAGTACTAGTTTTCTTTTTAAGATTTGCTAATTTACTTAATGCAGTCAGATTCGCAATACATTCTTTCCTGTAGTTATAATACACTAATGATATTTTGTTGCTGCATGCTAATGATGCCTGGCGACTGCAATCTCGGTGGATGCTGCAGCTGAGGAATTGGGTTTAGCCTACTTAAGAGCATATCTGGACTCACTTGCATTGAGTAGTTTCAAAAATGGAGCCAATTTTGCAACCGGAGGATCACCCATTAGAAAAGACAAGGGTTATAGCCCATTTCATCTAGACGCCCAGATTGCTCAATTCCGACAATTTAAAGCTAGAACAATTGACATTGTAAACTCTACTCAACAGGAAAAAGGTCAGAATCAATTCTACCCTTTACATCATTTTGACATCTTTTATTTTTGTAAAGCTGTACAAAGAGCATTTTGGTTTAAGATTTGATCTCCGATCTAGTTTTTACAGCTTTAAACATATTGTTCCGTATGTCCAGGTAAAGCAGATTTACCGAAACCAGAAGATTTCTCCAAGGCTTTATACACATTCGACATCGGGCAAAACGATCTTCAATTTGGTTTATCCACATCAGAAGGAGCACGTGCTATAATTCCTGAAATCCTTGATCTGTTCTCCACAGCAGTACAGGTACAAAGAAACTAGCATCATAGGCATTTGTTAGTGACAACTTATATACCGTAGTCTAATGTGGTTTTTATTTTTGTTGCAGCAACTTTACGGTGAAGGTGCAAGAGTGTTTTGGGTGCATAACACAGGACCTATTGGATGTTTACCTAGAAACAACAAATACTACTATGACAAGGAGCCGTTGGACAAGAATGGTTGTGTAATATCTTTGAATGAGATAGCTCAAGAATTCAATAGGCAACTCAAGTCCAAGTTAGCCCAACTCAAGGCCAACCTCGCTGGTGCAGCCTTCACATATGTTGATGCCTATACAGCTAAATACAACCTTATTAATTCTGCCAAGGATCAAGGTAAGATGATTGTAAATCTTATAAACTTCATGTTGCTAGGTTGAAGTAGGTCAGTGATTAATCATCAGATATTGATCAGGTAATTTCGTGATGATGATTGCAGGTTTTGTTGACCCCCTTGACTTTTGCTGCTGTCCTGAAAAGGTAGTTGTGAACGGGACGGTGTATGGTGGCCCTTGCGCAAATCCGTTGAAACATATCAGCTGGGATGGAATACATTATTCGGAGGCAGCTAATCAATGGGTTGCTAAGTTCATACTAAATGGTTCTATGTCAGACACATCGATTCCGATCAATCAAGCTTGCCATGCTTAATGAAGTATAATTAGTATATGCTTGATTAGGATTATCATCTCCATTACTACCATCGTGTTGTCATACTGTTATTTTAACCTAATTAGAAAAGTTATGTCAAGAAACTTGTGGCTAAATATTACCAAATAGGGAAACACAAGATATTTACAGTATATGTTCATGTGAGTGTTTAAAAACGAAACTTATAAAGAAATGTTGCCAGAATGACTTCAAGATAGATATATTATTTCTGATATAATTTTTTGTTTTAGCCGGGAGACAAATGAATCATCCAGACTTCATTTGATTTGCTATCACAACAAACTTATTCATTATACTCAAATTTCGCATCATGTATCTACATTTTATTTAAAGGTCCTTATAACATACGGCGTACCTAACTTTAAATGGTTCTTGACTTCGTAAATTCAAGTTATTTTCTTTTATTAAAAGTGTTTCTTTACGCAAAATAATGACCTTTTTAGTCATTCATTTACGAAAATGCTAAACGTACTGAGAAGTTTATCCCGATAAAACCTCCGGACAGAAACAAATCAGGGGATCCACTCCACCGCTCCAAATCCCAATGTTCTGAACGCTTTTATCTCGTCCATGAGATCCTCTCTCGGGAGAAATTGTTGGTGAAATTGGGGTGAGTGCATCACTCCTCTTCATTTAAGTGTAATGGACAATAAAGATTGAGAAAAGATCACGAAATGAGGATGCAAAACTGTATTTTTAGTATAGTTCTTATTAGAAAACTACATTATTTATTGAAGAAAGTTTTGGTTAGAATCTTTTTCATTTTTGAAGAAATTCATTCGTATGGGTTTCATGTTATATCTCTAGTCATTGTATTGTAAGGAACGCTAACAGATTGTAAGTTGAGTGCAATTGGTTTCTCAAATATTTGAATAGCATCTTGCATTTTCTCGGAGGCAACTATTTTTGCAAGAGTATCCTGGTAAAAGGGATGCATATCATCCGGTTACAGTGTCACATTATTGATTTTGGGAGCGCCTACTACGGTTAGGACAGCAGGCCTGGTCCAAATTTGGAACATGAGGTGGCACAATTTTAATGGTCGATTGGGAAATGTAACTAGCATCGGGGTGAAGAGGAAAATAATTAAAGATCCAGGTTTATTGTCCCATATCTGGACAATAACAATTGTCCCGGTTCTAGAGTTTTCTATTGATTTTTGTGAGTGGAAGTTAGAATGAACTCTTTGTCCCATCATCACCCATATATACGCATTTTTTTATTTTTAGGACCCAATATGATTCTCAGTGTTATAAACGTGTAATTATGTTAAGAATATCTAGGGAAAATCCCATTTATTACTGTGATGCCCTTGTGTCTAGCCCTATAAATAGAGGCTCTAATGTCTGTCTATTGTACACATGAATAAGATTTATCTCTCCTTCTCCCTCTCTACTTTGTATCTCTTGTTCTTTGTCTTCTATTTCACAAGACGTTATCAGCATCGTAACTCTATATCCACTAAGCGACGATAGAAGGACACCTTTTAACACATCCGTGATCAAGTTTTTGGGATTATAATACCATCGGCCTTTCGAATAATTTTCACTGTTCAATCCTTTCACCTAATCTTTTTGATATTGATTGGAGTTTGTTTTTCTTATTACGGTTTATAAATCATAAAAGTGTATTCCTATACTAACACTTGTTTGTCTTATTTTGCAAGTATATGGCTGACCCGATCCGTACCTTGATCACGCAAAAGGAGCTAAACATAAAACGGATAAGTCCGCCTGTATTGGAATTTTTGAATCAACTATACTAATATTAATTATGTTTGTCTCTTTTGCATGTTTTCGGCTGGATTCAATTCCTTAACAGCCACATGTTCCATTCTTGAATTCATCAAAACTCCAGCCATGGACGGAATCAACGCCACATCTCCAAGTACACCTTACGAATCTTTGTATACTTGGTAAATATTTCCAAGATATTTCCAAAATATTTTATTTTTATTAATACTTTCCAAGTTCCAAGTTCTGTTTATATTTTTTCTCACGTCAATCTATATAACTGATTTGAGTTACCCAATTATATATGGATAATTAATTTAATTACGAAATAAGTTTGATTTTTTTTTCTCTTACTTTTTTTATAGAGAAAGAAAAAAAAAATCCACCGTAAGATGGTTTATAGTTTCCATCCTTCTAAAAGAAACTATAATCACCAAAATTGGTGTTGTCGCAATTGAAATACCTTTACGGTAATTAATCACGTGCGTGGTTGAAAAACCTATGGCCAATTAAGTTTGGTATCTTCTTCCATTGGAGGAAGATCATGTGATTTTTATATATTGTTTCTAGGGTATATTAATTATATGTCCCTACTTTTAACTCCCTACAAATATATCCTTATGCAACTATAAATATGTCCCTCCTTTTTTTTATAACCTTATCCATTTAATATTAGATTACCTTAATACCCTCACCCATATAATATTTTTTCTTTATTTCAAAATGGAACAAATTTCTTCCACTACTTCACCACCACCACTAGCACCACCACCACCACCACCAAAATTCAACTACCATTCCACCACCACCGTTCAACAACCACCACCTACCAACTGCCACCACCACTAATATTCCACCACCACTCCTTCACCACCACCATTAGTCCTCCACCACCACAAGTTCGTCGTCGTCGCCGCCACCGTCACCGCCGCCACCACCACCACTGGTAATAGTTGATCCAAATAAAAATAGAACCAACAGTAGAAGTTTATCTAGTTTAGGGGATCAACAACGATAGTTGATCCAAGAAAAAATGATCAATAGTAGAAGTTTATCCAATTGAGTGGATCAACTTCCATTGTTGATCCACCAAAATTGGATCAACAATCATTGTTGATCCATGGAAAATGGAGTGAACTTGGCGTGAGTCGAACACGCATCATCTGACATGGAGTCAGTCATGCTACCATTGCACCACAAGTTCAACATTGGAAGAAGTTTACATGATTTAAACTACAAAAGCATGAGTTCAAAGGATCAACAACAGTAGTTGATCCCATATAGATGGATCAACAACCATAGTTGATCCAAAATATATGGATCAACAACCATAGTTGATCCAATATGACTGCCTACTTCAACCCATATAACCACCATATTTCATTACCTGATCATTACATGTAGCTTCATAAACACCAACAGCTCCAAGACCAGCTTCAAAACCAATCTCAGTTGAATGAACAATAGATGTTTATCCGTTTCAGTTGGATCAACATTGAATGTTTATCCATTGCAGTTGGATCAACAACCATTGTTGATCCAATATCACTGCCTGCTTCAACCCAGATAACCACCATATTTCATAGGCCCTGCAAGCAAAAATGGAGTGAAAATTTGGATAACCACAGAAACTAGAAGTAAAAATTATACACTTTGAAGGTCGCCATACTTGTAGCACATAGGGCAGGGACACCGTTCATCTTCACACTTGTATATTTTTGCATTGGCGTAACCAAGCTTAATTGTGATGTTACGCTCCAATTCATTCTTGAATCTCACTGTATGTATATGAATAACAAAGGATATTAGAACTACAAAAGCATTCATGCAAATAATATCTACATTTTGTAGGGAAATAATTAAGATACCGAAGAAGGGCACCAACTTAAGATTGTGAATTGTGGCCAATAAAAAATGATTACACATTGAGCAAAAGCCAAACTAAGACAAAAACAACATATTATAGAAATCAATGAATTACACTAGGGAAAGCATATCCTAATGCTCCGCATCCACCTGTATTACCTCCAGACTTCTCCACTGCCACCAATAACAATTACACCAACACAAAATTGCCTCCAATTTCAAATCCACAACCAGCACCACCTCTACACCCTAGTCCACCAATTTTACCAATCCTGTCAACTACACTCCCACCAACTTCAGAAACCCACCAATTTCACCTCTTCCATCTCCAGTTACAAACAAAAACAAATTAAAGAACTACCATACAGAAAACACCAAACATCCACAGCCACCACAATGTTGCTATCTCAAAACCACACACAAAAGAAACTAACGAATCGCGACTATGGTAAAAATCCATTAAATTCTACTTACATGAGTCAATACAAATGATGAAACAAAAATTAAAAATGAAAATAGTTAATTACTTGAATCAATTACCGATCTAAAGAAGAATGAGATCCAAAATTACGGTTCAAGGAATCAATTATATATTCCAGATTTGAAATTAATATACAATTCACTTGAAATGAATCTAATGATTCTGATGCTTGAAATTAGATTTTGGAGACTTATTTGTCGGTGGTTCATCACTAGATTTAGGTTTCATACTTGAATGAAGTAAAAATCGATTGATTAAGAGGTCGATAAATGGTGACATGTTAGTGAAGATGAAGATGGTGGTAGGGGTGGTGGTGACGATGAAGATGATGGTTGTGGGTTTGGGAATTTCGGTTGAAGATCTTTCCTCAATCTCAAATTTATTCTCTATCTTTCTTTGAAATGATGGTGGTTGTGATGTTTGTTGCAGAGGCGATCTATATGGAGATGACAATGGTGGTAGTGGGAGCAATGGAGATGGTGGTGGTGGTGGTGGTGGGAGGCTGGAGCGAATGGAGAACTTTCTCTGCGCTGTAAAAAAAAAAGGAAAAGTGAAAATGAAAGGTTAAATAAGGTTAAATGGGTATATTTGGAAGTCCCTAAATTTTTGATGGGCCCCTGATGGGCTTATTGATAAAGAGGGACAAAATTATTATGTGATAAGGATATTTGTGTAGACCATCAAAAGTAAAGACAAAAGTTCAATTACCACTTGTTTCTATTCGTTTACAAGAAACTATCCGTAACCATAAAGTGGATTTTCCATATGCGATGACTAAACCAATTTTTTTTCCGTTGTCATTGAAACGACTTTGGTATATCGTATCAACCAATTGATATTGGTTTTCTCTCATCCGTCAATACAGGGAGATGAGATGTAAAAATTGGCATTCGAAGAACTTTTAGCCAATATTGGTTATTGATTTATATTCCTTTAAAGATATCTTCATCAACCAAAAGGTAGATTTTTCTCTACAAAGAATACTAATGATTTCTTTATTTTTCTCAAAAGAATCATCTAAACCAATTGGAAATAGAATATAATTGGACACTGAAGATCAAAGGGTGCGCACCCAGCTTGTTAGCCTATATTAGTAGTCCTTGTAGTGACTAAATTGATCTTGAATTTATTTTCTTTTGAAAAAGAAAGTGTCCATAATCTCATTCTAAATCATTATCTCATTGGCCATAGAGGTCATGAAATTATTTGGAGATTTATTTACATATTTTATATGTTTTGGTTGTAACCAATAAAACCTATGGTTGATGTCAAAAAGACTACAATTTAATTTAATTTTTAGGACAATTTCTTATGGATTTTGAAGTCACTATCTATAGTCCAACTGGTATTGCTAAAATCCAGAAATTATTCTGAGTATATGTCCTTGATTTAATCGGATAATACTCTATGAAACTAGTTTTCTTATATGAGATGATAAATTTTTTTACCATGATCAGGGGGAGACATACACTATCAAAATCATGTGTTAATTAACTTAAAAGTTATATCTCTTTCTCTCCCAATATGATCAAATTGAAAAAGGCTGCCACTAATAATTGGTGTGAAAATATCTCATATAGCTTATGACGTTTAAAAAGGAAGACTCAATCACATCTAGCAAGCATGTAGCATTTGTATGTATGCTACATATAGCTCTAATAGAGTCTATCATAATACGACTCACAATCTCAAATCTCAAAAAATCATATCTACTCATTTTAATAGTATAAGATTATCACGCCCGTGGGCACTGGTACCAGTAAATTTAGATTTTTTTCAAAGTATGCATACACTGAAAATTATGTGAGATCGTGATAAGCTAATTTGGTTGTCGAATAACAAAGATGGTGGTTGTTAACCCCTCTGCAGAGGAATATCGACATATGTGATTGGATGGCATACAATCCAATTAGGTTGGATTAATTTCTCAGTTAACGCAATTTTGGATCCAAAACTTAACACTATAAATGCTGAGCCTATCAAGTACATGCTAGTGTAGTCATAATGCGTTATACGAGAAAATTTTCGTTGTAAAACTATTTAAGGGTTCCATTTTTCTCGGACCCTAGGATTGATTCAATAAATGTTTTTGTTCTCCATGTATGATGCTTTTGGCGTGGTAGTCTTTGAGGGACTCATATAGCATTCACACAAGAAATGTGGTCGGAGAACATATTAAATTTGTAATCCTTGGAGGATTCAAATTATATTTAGGCAGCCACCTTATTTGGTTACATAAGGTTTAACAATCCTTTATGTGTTTTTAGAATTTGGTATAAAACCAAGAATCCGGATTAATTATTTGATGATTTCAACATTATAGGTCTCTTGAGGAGTCCTTAAAAACACAAAAATCCACGTTTTAGCCGCATAAATTCATTTTTCTTTCTTTCTTAAATATGCAGTTAAAATTATGCTAGCCTAAACTCTTCTTTGAGATAAATTAGAGTTATTATTTTTTTTATGCCTGTCTTTAGTAAAACTCATATAGTTGAGTTGATTAGCATCCATATTTACGTCAAAAGTTGTACTCTTTTCCCTTCGTTTCAGGTTTTGTTCCAAGTGGTTTTCCTGACAAGGTTTTAACGAGGCAACATCTTGCTGACGTTTAATTTTCTTTCAAAATGTTGATATTTGTGCTCTCTTTTTTCCTTCGTCCAAATTTTTTCCCATTGGCCATTTGGTTTTAGTAAGGCAAATTAATTCAACATGGTGGTCATCCAAGGGGGAGTTGTATCTATTTTGGTTATTTGGTGGATTCCCACCATTAACTAGGTTATTTTGTTAGACCACATCAACATAACAGTCTCCTATGAATTTGGATATTATTCTAATCCATATATGGTATGATCACAACTTTTATTCACCTTTGGAACTATAACTGCGTATTGGCACTTTGTTGAAGAAACTACATCAACTACTTTTGCAAATCATCTCCGAGAAGCTAGGAATCCAAGAAGCAAGTCCTCAATGTACTTAAAGAAACGTGAAGACTCAAAAACACTACCATTAGAAGACTAACACAAAAGAAGACTTCATCAACTTGGAAATTTCTCACGAAAGCATTGCTATCACCAGCATTCAAGAAATTCATTTACCGAAATTGGCTCGACTCGAAGATTTGCAAGCCAAGATTTAACTAAAGTACTTATCAGGGGTAGTATCAAATTAGAAGGTATTTTACTGGACTATCACGTTGTACTCTTTTTCCTTCATCAAGGTTTTTCCCATTGGGTTTTCCTTGTCAAGGTTTTAATGAGGCAACATTTGCGTGTCCAAATCTTTTCTAAGTTTTCTCAATTGTACTTTTTTCCCTCCGATCAGGTTTTGTCCTTTTGGAATTTCCTGACAAGGTTTTAACGAGGTAATTAGCTTAGACACAATGTCATCAGGGGTGTTATAAACGTGTAATTATGTTAAGAATATCTAGGAAAAATTCCGTTTATTACTGGGATGCCCTTGTGCCTAGCCCTATAAATAGAGGCTCTAATGTCTATCTATTGTACACATGAATAAGATTTATCTCTCCTTGTCCCTCTCTACTTTGTATCTCTTGTTCATTGTCTTCTATTTCACAAGACTCAGGACAATCATTTTTTGAAAACATATTAAACTTTTTAGTCTGACACCACTTAAAAGCATCAAAAACTTTAACGGAGTCCATTTGGAACCGTCTCCGTTTCCTGACGAGGAAAACGTGGCAAGATATTTTCCGGTTTCCCAATTTCTACCCCGTGGCCTAGATGTTACTTTGAGCTTACATTACATAAGCATGAAAAGAAAATGCACACTTTTACTGTCATCTGCATTTAATATTTTTTTATTTACTTTTTACATTTCCAATTGAACTGATATAGGGTGGGGTAAGAAAGTACCCAATTTAGCTTGGGGAAACAAATATGAAGTACATACGGACCATCCGGTTAATGGTTTGTCATTCTCTATTTCAGTTGATGGTTTAAACGAATTCATCCCGGTTACAATAATGACTGACTGAATGAACAGCTAACATCAAAATATGTCTAGTGATGTCTCTAGAATATTATAGATAGGGGAAAATATCGTTTGGGCCTATTTTAGGTGGTCCCAAGTTTATTTATTTTTTTCAGAATTTATTTTTTCTATTTGGTCCATAATTATTTAAAAATATTAAATGGACCAAAGTATCCTTCCGTGTTAATTCCTACTTATTTTTTGTAGCAGTTCATTCTGTAAACCAAACTAAATTTCCTACTTATTTTTTGTAGCAGTTCATTGTGTCTGATGAACTCCGGAGTTCATTCCTTCAAATGAACACCTAATAAAACCAAACTAAATTTCCTACTTATTTTTTGTAGCAGTTCATTATGTCTGATGAACTCTGGAGTTCATTCCTTCAAATGAACACCTATTAAAACCTATGTGGAAACATAGTTCATTCTTCAAATGAACACCCGATAGAACCTATAAGAAAACAGAGTTCATTCAACAAAATGAACACCTATCAAAAACTAACTATTTCAAACTTAGAAATGAGTTCATTCTTTACATGAACACACACAAAAAAAAAAAACAGAGTTCATTCTTTACATGAACACAAAAATAAAAAATAAAAATAAGGTCATATTCATCATTCACGAGTTCATTCTTTTTGATGAACTTCGTCGTCTTCATCATTCTTCATCTTCATCTTCAACAACAACAACAACAGAGTTCATCTTCATCATCTTCATCTTCAAAACGAGCAGAAACATAGTTCATCTTCATCTTCAACAGCAGCAACAACACGAACAACAACAGAGTGCATCTTCATCTTCAACACGAACAACAACAGCAGCAAATCCAAAAATCAAGAAAAGAAGATCCAAAGTGATGATGAAGAAAAATAAAAAGATAGAGAAATCAAAGGATTTCAATGTTCTTTTGTAGATCCGAAACTTACCCAAGCATGTGAAGATGATAAAGGTTCATCATCATCATAAATAGCAGCAGAATCTTTAACATCACCATCTTCATCATTAAAACAACAACAAACATAAATAAAAAAAAAAAACGCAAAACTTCATCGTATTCATCATCATCATCATCATCGTTCATCTTCTTCATCACTAGCACATGAAAAAATGGAGAGAAGAGAGTATCGTTCATCATCATCTTCATCTAGCAGGAAAAAAAATGGAAAAAAGAGAGAAAAGGAGAGAAACTAGATCTGAAAACAGGAGGAGAGAAAAAGTAAATCTGATAATAAGATATTTTTTAGGTTTTTTTTCTTCTGTATATGTGGTCCCAAAAGGTCATCCTAGGCCCAAACCATAATTTCTAGAACCAAACTGTAAAATATATTTTGAAAATGGACCAAACAGACAGTTGACTTAGTCAACTGGACCAAACTCTCTCTAATATATTATTTATAGGACCTATTGGTATTTCCTACTTATAGATATACATTGTTCATTTACAAGAAACTAACTGCATTATCTTATGAAAAAAATATGTTAAGAAAAGAATCCTACTATTGAGGTTGTAGGGGCTGAGTTTTTGGGGGCTTAAAATGATAATCAAAACCAAAACGTAGATATGGGGGACCTAATTTATGTAAAAGTTCAAAAATACCCTAAATCATTTTAACTTATTATCCTTTTATCCTTCCATTAGCTAATTAATCTAATAAAAAAAAACCTGAAATTTAATAAACCAAAAGAAACCACCGAAGATTTCTTTTCTTCTTCTTCTTCTTCTTCTTCTTCTTCTTGTGTTTTTCTCCCTTGCTTCTTTTCTTCTTGTTTTTCTTCGTTTGAGACAACTAATTGTCGATTAAAAAAAAATCATTGTCGATTAAACTCATCGTATAAAACCATGAAGACAAAGGAAAAGCCATGGAAATCATCGTCAAATCCACCTCCTTATGTATTAGAGGAATCATCTTCATCAACTGAAGATGAAACTTAAGATCAACAACGAGTGATTGAAGGAGATGAACCAGCCACATAGGCTCTTGATATGACTACAATAAGGTATGAATTGAAAAACCCACTCTTTATTTAAGCATTTTATTGATTATTCGGTTGGTTTCGAAAATTTTATGTCTGAAAAAATAGTTTTTGAAACTGCTTACGACTGGGAGTTCTTGTTTCCTAGCCGTAAATAAGGTTTGTTGTTTGGATCACTAAGAACTCCCAACCGTAAATAAGGTTTGCAGTTGGGATCACTAAGGCTTATATGACTGCAATAAGGTATGAATGGAAAAACCCACTATTTATTTAAACGTTTTATTGATTATTTAGTTGGTTTCAAAAATTTAGGTATGAAAAAACAGTTTCTGAAACTGCTTACGGTTGGGAGTTCTTGTTTTCCCAGCCATAAATAAGGTTTGCGGTTGGGATCACTAAGAACTCAAAGTCGTAACATAGGCGACGAACGAGAGTTCATTTATTCCTATCAGTATATTCTTATGTGTTCGATTTTTTTTTCCAGCGGTAGTGTTTACGTCTAGGTTTTTCCTATCCGTAATTTTATTTCCTAACCGAAAGTTTTATTTCCTAGCCGTTTTATGTGTAATGGCTTGGTCGAAACCTCAAAATCCCATCTGTATCTTTCATATCTAGGTTATTAATATTCCTAGAAGTATCTTCTATTGTGCTAAAAATTAATCCAGCGGTAGTGTTCACTGTTAGAGCATTGCTCGGTCGAACTCGCATGCATTGCTATCTCAAGCATGTTTTTCAATAGTGATCAAAACTATAAAGTCTTGATTTATAGTATACTATAGCTAAGGTCTCGGACTAGGATAGAAAGTGTAGTTGAGCTCATGAACTCCATGGAAATCATCATACAAGACGAAGAACTACTTAAGGAATCAGTGGATCTACATCGACTAAAAGGTATGTGGAGACTTGAACTTATCTATCACTCAAAAGTCTATCTACTCTATCTCCTATCTTAAGACAAAAGTCGTATTGCTATATAGACTTAGATTATACACATGTGGGGTTTCGAGCTAAGTATATATCGCTTATCTATTTCTCGAAATACGTGTTGATAAAGCTTTCGCTTTAGCCAAGTTCATCTTTGCCTAGTGACGAAAGTCATGTCATGTTTCAATCACTTTGGAAATTGCTCTGACGAAAAATAGTTTGTGAATAACAACTATATAATGCCCTCTGTGAATGTTTCAATGATTGGAATGAGAGTTTAAACAATATAACCATTGGAGGATATAAGCATTGTTGTGGAAACACATATATGTATAAGTCCTTATTGCTTGAACCAAAGTTTGTGAACTTTGTTGATCAAGTGAAACCGGAGTAGTACGTGAAATTCAGTCCGCGAACTCAATTCGCGAACCCAGTCCGCGAACTAGCGAAGTTCTCGAACCTGAGAATTTTTTCTGGAGTTTGTGAACTCCATCCGGGAACTTAAGTCCGCGAACCTAGTCCGCAAACTTGAGTAGGTTATGTCTAAAAACAATATTTGTGAACTTATCTTAATAAACTAAGGAATTGTATTGCAAACCACGCGTGACTTTATAGTTCATGAATCGATTCTAATGAATCACATCATTTTTGCTTCGATTGTGTCTTGTACAGTACATAAAGATCTAAGCAATTGAACAACTCTCTAACTAGTTCATTTGAGTCATTTGAACTAGTTATGGTGAAGAAGAATATGGTTGATATGAAAGTTATCATATGGCTAACCTCTTGGTTAACTATTGTTGAACCAATTAATGTACAAGTTTGGGTACGGTTACACAAGCCTAGAAACGTGCATTACATGTGTGTATAACAAGCTATGTTTTCGATCTAATGGTTGATAAATATTAGCTTGAATCTAATCAGTTTTTCATCTAACGGTGAATATTGAATGCTTTGTTAGCAAGCTAACATTGATTGAAAAACCTGATTTGAAGACTATATAAGGGAGAACTCTAGAAACTGGGAAACCTAATCCCCTCACATTCTGTGTGACACTAGTTGTGCTAAGCTAGAGTCGATTATCCTTTAACCTTTGGTTTTCTTCTTCCAAAACCAGGTTAACGACTTAAAGACTTCATTGGGATTGTGAAGCCAGGCCGATACTACTTTTCTTATAGTTGTGTGATCTGATCTTGCTGTTTTTATTGTATGAGTACAATTGTAATGATTGGCTTGAGATTTCTATCTCCGATAGGCAAGATATAAAAGTAGCCACAAACACTTCGTCTCATCGTTTGTGATTCCACAATATCTTTTTTTGCTGCGTCGATTAAGACTATTGTGAGGTGATTGATAAAGCTGAGCTGTTCTTCGGGAATATGAGTCTGGTTTTATCAATTGGTTCCTGTTCACCTTGATTTATCAAAAGACGGAACAAAAACTTTTAGGTATATTCGTGGGAGACGAATTTATCAATTACTATAGACTTTTCTGTGTGATACAGATTGGTTTATTAAAGTCTTCGAATTTGGGTCGTAGAAACTCTTAGTTGTGGGTGAGATCAGCTAAGGGAATCAAGTACGTAGCATCCTGCTGGGATCAGAGACGTATGAGCATAACTGTACCTTGGATCAATATGAGATTGATTGGGGTTCAATTATAGTCCAGACCGAAGTTAGCTTGGAGTAGGCTAGTATCTGTAGCGGCTTAATACAGTGTATGTTTGATCTGGACTAGGTCCCGGGGTTTTTCTGCATTTGCGATTTCCTCGTTAACAAAATTCTGGTGTCTGTGTTGTTTTTTTTTCCGCATTATATTTCGTTATATAATTGAAATAATACAGGTTGTGCGTTATTCAATCAATTAGAATATCCGACCTTTTTGGTTATTGATTTAAATTGATTGACACTTGGATATTGATCTTTGGTACCATCCAAGTTTATCTCTCTTGTATTTAAATTGAGTCTCGCATTTTTCTTGAGTAAGATTTAAATCGAGAGATAGAGATATAAAAACTCTTTGAGATATTTCTATCTAGATTGAGTCTGACTGTTTAGTTTATTCTCTAAAAAGTAACTCGGAGTTTGCCCATACAAATTGATAATCGAAATATTGGGTGTGGTTGTTAGACCCCCGCTTTTTCATTCACGTCTAGGTTTTTCCTGTCCATAATTTGAGTAACCAAGCCGCAAATTATATTTATTAGCCGTTATTGGTGTTACGTCTTGGTAGATTACTAAATATCCCATCCTTAAATATTGTTGTGGCTGGGACTGTCAATTATTCTTAGCCGTGTTTGTTGTCACATCTTGGTTATGTCTAGATTTCCCAACTGTATTTACTTATTTGATTTTATTTTGTTGGTCTTATTTGTCTTTGAACTGAGAAAATGAAAGGAGGAAGAAAATAACACAAGAAGTAACACCTTGTAATGTGTCGACTCCGCAACCTCATCACACATAACCATTAGGTGCAAACGCAAGGAATACAAGTAGAGTTGTGGCTGGTGGATGAAGTGATGGTGGGGGAAATATAGTTGGAGCTGGAACTGTTGGAGGAAGTGAAGCTGGAGTTTCCACGGGTGGAGAAAGTGAAGGTGGACTTGCTGTTACGTACTGGAGGAACTGAAGTTGTAGTTGCCACAGGTGGAGAAAGTGAAGGTGAACTTGGTGTTACTGGAGGAAGTGAAGGTAGACTTGGTGTTACTGGAGGAAGTGAAGTTAGAGTTGCCACTGCTGGAATAAATGAAGAAGAAGAAGAAAAAAACTTGGCCAAAACAAGTGGTGTTGTTATTGATAAAAGGTAAATCTGTAGTGGAGCAGGACAAGTAGGAAAAAAAGAAATATGCACCAAAAGAAACGGCAAGACAAATCATTGATGGTATGGTGTTTTTACCTTCCAAGAAGAATGGGAGACCTTGGGGTGAGCCAAAAGATAGATCTATCTTGTTTTGTTAGCGGTCATCATGGGCTGCTAGGGTCTCTGCCACAAAGATAATAAATCAAACTTAATATATGTTATTTTCATATTGTTATGGATATTTAATTGTAACAACCAAAATTTTATATTTTTTTATAGTTTCCTGATAAAGGATCCCTAAACTAAAACACCAACAAGGAAGGGTTTGGCCGTTGAATAGAGAGCATCCATATGTGGTATCCTTGGTAAAATCTTCGGGGTTATGGTCTGAAATCGAGGCTTTGCAGAAGACCTATGATGTTGTGACTGTTTGTGGGTTTAGAGAAAGATTCTGGCCCGAAACCATGACTTTTCTATTCTATCACTCCGGATGATGCAAAGCATATATCACCGATCTTGTTTTGGAAGGAAAAGTTATGTTTGAGGGTTTCAACAATTTTGTTCCTTTTGATCAGCTTTATGACTTAGCGAAAGACTGTCTTGGGTGGGGGAAATATGAAGCGGAATAAGAGTTTGAGATAGGTGGTAGAGCCGTGCCTAGATATAAGAGCATTTAGTGTACCGGGTCAACGTCCTGAAACAGTTAATATGACAAGGAAGATTAACATGGTTCGTCTGAGGGAGAAGTGTGATGATTCTGTCCCCAAGAATGCTAGTGGAATGGTGGTGATTGACGAAGAAAGAGTTTTACATACAGCTATAGCTTACTTGTTGCACTCTCTTGGGACCGTCTTTTTTCAGATTTCTCAGGAAATAAGGTAAGTGCGGAAACAAACGAGGTACCTAGGTACTCGTGGGGCACCGCCCTTCTTTTTAGTGTGATGGACAATCTTTGCAAAGCTTCTGGGTGGAACGAAACACAAATTACGGGATGTGTTTCTCTTATCCAGGTATCTTTTTGTTTCAACATAACAAATGTTTATTTATTTTTACTTTTAGGTTGGTTTGTGTGTAACATCTAATTTATAATTTTTTTTGTCCCGTAGTCATGGGTTTACGACCATTTTAAATGCTTGAGGCCTTCTCGGGATATGAATTGGGCTCTAGAGGAACCTACAGGAGGAAGATACCCATTTCGAGGTACCCAATACAACGCTAAAGAGTCAGAAATGGTCGACATGAGGAAAAAGTTAGATGCTTTGACAATCGATGATGTGGTTTTTGATCCATATTTGAAACTTGATGAGGATGGAGAAGATGAAGTTGGTGATGGAGTATTTTATGTAAACATCATCTAAGATTATGATATTTTTACGGAAACCAATTTAAGGCATAGAGCTATATATGCCCTTCCTTCATCGTTTTTCTTTTAACTGCAACCACTTCCATAGTTGTATTGGAGGACTGTCTCCAGCAAAGAGATACTATGATTGATGTACTGAAAGAAGCTCTTCATAATGACTAAGAGAGGATGACAATGGAGACAATGGAGAGATATTTTGTTGTTGAAGATAGAGTTTACCTTAAGTTTCAGCCTTACATACAAGCTTCAGTGACGTTGAGGAAAAATTTCAAGCTTGTAGCTAAGTACTATGGTCCATTCAAAATACTATAGAGAATTGGGTCTATAACTTATGTTGCAACTACCCATCAGTGCCCGCATACACCCTGTCTGTCACACCCCACAATTCTGGGGCTCAAATACCTAGTCCAGAATCCCGGAGTGCCACTGTCGTAGGTCCAGATTTTCCTTTTAAAAATAAGAACAATTTAGACTTACGTAAAAAAATTCCAATAAATAAATAAATAAATTATTTACAAAACAATTTTAAGTGATTACAATCCATAATTCAAATAAATAAATAACAACTCGACGATATTTAAATACCAATTCCCAAATCCCCGTGATAAATTATAATTTCTTTTCTTCAGCTAGTGTATACTCTGTAGGAAGAGAGAGAGAAAAGGGTGAGCAACTACAGCCCAGTAGGAAATTTCCAAAAATAATATAGTGTAGCGGAAAAACAAACCGAATGATGCGTCAAAGGCACAAATAAGTAATTATATTCTTTCAATTATTTACTGGGTTTTTATTTCAAGCTTTTACTCAATCGCACTTCCAATTTAGCTTCTTAAATTATTTCAGAACATTTTTTTTTTTTTCGTTCAACCAAATATCACTTAGTAATTTCTTTATGTAGATATTTCTCATTTCATTGTCTTAACTAGATTTTTCCAACAAATCCTTTAATACTTTAGACTTACAACCACTGCCCACCGCGACACATACTATTTGAATAGTTGTGGCCCTGAACTCGGCAAACTCGACAAACCCAATTTTTATCCATGGACCGTAGCCCAAATCACAAACAACCTTTAGACAACCCCAAATCTGGTGCACCTCACAAGCGCAATAGCTATTCTGACCACACCGGTATTCATAAGCGCGATAGCTATTATGGATACCTGATCTCATCAAACACATCTATTGCCGGTGGGCAATAGATTACCCAATTATACTATACCATCGATCGAGTAACATTTCTTGGACCAGAAATGTTATTGATTTTCTCTTATTTAAATCTTTTACTTAAATTCCTTTATGTCTGCCGTTAACGTATTTTCGTAGCTCGTAACCTTTTAACTCATTTACATTCATTAATATCTTATCAAGAAAAATCATTTACAAGGTGCATCGTTCCTGTTTCATTTTAGTTAGTGTCAATATTATTTTACACGTTCTCATAACAATTCAAACCATTGTATGTTGTATTCACGTTTCAAGCAATTTGTCACCATGCGGAAGAAAGAGTTAATAAGAGGTCACAAGCACGTACACTCAAAACCATCGACAAAAATTACTTCTACGATATGGCAAGTCAATTAAAGTAAGCAAGAAGGAAAACTATACGTAAAGCTAGTAAAACGGTACAGATCAAAACCATCCGTGTGTGCAGTGTGTCTCAATGGTCGATTCAAAACCCACTCACGTAATCATCATATATAGTATTTAGTAAAAATTCCAAACAACACCCTAAAACGATTTTGTTTTTACCATAAGTAGAAACGCCACTTAATGGGCCGAATTGATACTTGAATCATCCTTTCGTCCCCGTCCAAGCCCACTAACCAGTCAACCAAGGCGGACCACCAGTCTGCACAGACCGGTCAATGGTCAAAGTCGGGCAACTGCCAAAGTCGACATCCGGTCAAGGTCAACGGTCAAAGTCAACCGTCGGTCAACTACCGGAGTCAGACGCTCCTCCAGCCAATTTTCAGTCTTATAGCCAGCAACGCTGCCAACCATGCTGCCAGCCAGCCCATCAAGTCAGCTAACCAATTATGCTGACAGCCAGCTTCTACCCATGTAGCCAAACTAGTCTGTCAGCCAGCATCCTCCCACACTGCCAGTCAAGCCAGTCCGCATCCATGCCTACCAGACGACCCGATGCGCTAGCCTCGCCATTCAATCAAACCCGCTTGACCATTTCAAGAAAACATTTTCAGCGAATTTATCAAGGGCCATAAATGGATAGTTTCATACATAAATCACCATTAAGTCATGCGCATTAATTCCGACAGTTACATACAGATTTATGATGGAGACATAAAGGAGGCAGTTTCATACAGATTTATGATAGAGGCATAAAGGAGGCAGTTTCATGCAGATTTTATGAGGGAGGCATAAATGGGCAGTTTTATGCCATTTATGTTTGTTTCCATGATGTAGGGAATTTAAAAACCGTTTGAACGTTCCATCATGATGCTTAATGGATTTCAATCTTGAGCCTGTTCATTGCGCAATTTAATTCATGAAATTAAATTAAAAATAAAAGAGATTTAAGTATTGAAATGTACGCTTTAATTCAAGGAATTAAATCAAAAATCATTTAATGAGATTTAAGGATAAAAACGTATGATTTAATTCATGGAATTAAATCAAAAATAATTTAATGAGATTTAAGGATAAAAACCTATGCTTATCTCCTTTGCATGTGTTGTCCGTGATGATCGCATTGACCAGTTCAGGCTGAATACTTCTGATGCTGGTCATTATTTGGTCTTGTAGCGAAATCGATATCTCCAACCGGTGTTATTGGCTTAGGAGTGAACCTCCAAGAAGTTTGTTGGAAACAACTTTCGCGAGCTTCATCTATTAAACCTCCCATTTCGAACCGAGGTTGCAGGGGCTTTATTTTATTTTTGTGATCGGATCCATTGATGTTTACGACAACACGAACTAGAAAGCTGATTTTTGCATGAAAATTCGTGGCATGATTTTTGAGCTTTTGACGCACCTATCTCAATGATAAAACACGATTTTTTTAAACGAATCCCCTTAGTCGACGCCAATGTTTTGTACCCAAAATTACTTTTGGGCACGAAACACGATGTATGGATAGTTTTGGTGTGTTTTTAGGGTTAGGAGACGAATTGCTGGAACAAATAGAAATACACAAATTTTACGTGGTTCGGCATGGTTTGCCTACATCCACGGGTGAATCCCCTTGGGGAGAAATGTTTTATTCACATTTGTGTTACATTGCTATTTTTTGTCTCCTATTGGCTCCCCCCTTAGAAAATTTCCGCTCTCCCTATTTATACCTTTTTACATCTCAATTTCAATATCAACATAAATGGCATAAAACTGCCCATTTATGCCTCCCTCATAAAATCTGCATGAAACTGCCTCCTTTATGCCTCTATCATAAATTTGTATGAAACTGCCTCCTTTATGTCTCTATCATACATCAGTATGTAATCGTCGGAATTAATCTTTGCATGACTTAATGGTGATTTATGTATGAAACTGTCCATTTATGGCCCTTGATAAATTTCGGTTTGAAACTGTTTTTTGAAATGGTCAAGTGGGATGGATTGAATGGCAAAGCTAGAAGACGGGTCGTCTGGTAGGCATGGATGCGGATGCTTTGATGGAAGTGTGGCAGATCTTCGAAATGATCGGTTTGGTCGCATGGGTAGAAGATGGTCATCAAGATAATTGGTTAGCCGACTTGATGGGTCATTTGGAAGCATGGTTGGCGCTGTTGCTGGCTATAAGACCGAAAATTGGCTGGAGGAGCGTCGACTCGATGAGTTGACCGAAGATTGACTTTGACCGTTGACCTTGACCGGATGTCGACTTTGGCAGTTGACCTACTTTGACCATTGACCGGTCTGTGCAGACTGGTGGTCCGCCTTGGTTGACTGGTTAGTGGGCTTGGACGGGTACCAAAGGATGATTCAAGTATCAATTCGGGGTTAGGAGATGATTCAAGAACAAACAAAAGAGATTGACACAGATTTTACGTTTCACATTGACCAGCATCGCAGTCGGAAGCCACCAAAGATCACTCACTGCAGAAATCACCAAGATTGTTGTTAGGATGTTCGATCCGCATCACGTTTCAAAAAAAAAAAAAAATGTCCGGCGGCCATGTTCAAAAAAAAAAAAAAAAAATCTTCATCAAAATTGTTGTTGGATGTTCGATCTGCAACATGGCTTGATCCAGTTACGTTTTCAATCGCTGCAGTCCAGCTGATCGCAGCTGCTGCAGACTAGCAAATTACCATTACTGCAGTCCAGTTGATCGCAACTGCTGCAGTCAAAGATTGTAATGGAACCGCCAAAGCCGACTCATCTGCGAAAATCACCAAGGTTGTTGTCGGGATGTTCGATCCAAAGATGTTCGAGTACAAAGTTCGAAAAATTTGCTTCTCGAATAACACATTACCCACATGTTCGAGTTTGATGTATGTCAAAATCACAACTGTAATTACCACAAGGTTGTCAAGCATGCATCTCAAGGTGCTTGAATACCCAAGGAAAACCTCGAGTAAAAGCATCTCAGAAAACTCAGAATAGGCCACAAATTGAAGGAAAACCATAGTGAAAATTCCATGAGAAAAACGCAACAATCCATACAACCGTTGCTAAAAGCCCATTAGGTTGTTACGAGAAAATTCCAAGGAAAAGATCACAAGTCAGAAACAGCTGTCACCAAATGCACGAGTAAAGATCACGGTTTTTGAAAACTGTCACCAAACAAAAAAAAAAAAAAATGCCGGCGGCATCACCCGGCGGCATCATCCGGCGGCATCACCCGGAGGCATCACTCGGCCACTCGAACCGGCGGCCTCACCCGGCGGCAACTCAACTCAAGATCCGTTCACCCACGTCAGCGTTTATTCACCCACATCAGAAATTGTTAACCCACGTTAACAACCCTCACCCACCTCTGAAAGTTCGTTTAACCTTCTTCAACATGGGTGTTGTTTACCCGCTTCAATCAGTTACACGGGAAAACATTTGATGCTTATGGGTATATCAATGTTCGATGATCTTCGCATTAGAACCATTGATGCTATTGGGTTCATCAAACTTCGATGACCCAAGACACATCAAAGTTCCACTCTCAGCAACAGTTCGATGCAACATGGAACATCAACTTTCGATGTTCTGGATACAAAGACCGTTAATGCTCAACGGGACATCAAATTTCGATGCTCCGCCTTACATCGAAATTTTAATTAAAAAAATAAATAAAAAATAACCGGCGGCTCGACCCGGCGGCCAAACCCGAGCGGCAATCGGCACTTCTCTTACGATAAATAGGCGACAAGTTGGAATGGGCGATTAATTAGGGGCGATTATTTGGTGATGCTGATTCAGCGAAGCGCGACGCAAGATAATCCCATGGGCCTGATTCAGCGAAACGCGATGCAACTTAATTAGGTAGCCCTGATTCGGTGTATCTCGGCGCAACCCTAACGCGTAGTCCCGATTCGGTGTGACGCGATGTTACTTAATAACGTAAACCTGGATGTTTCAGCCCAACGCCGCTAGCCTGAAGGATTAATACGCCCCACTTGGGCTTGGTAAAAAATTTCTTTCGTTGATATCTTCTCCGTCTCGCGTCCGAATCGGATGATTTTTGGCTCGTTGGAATCGCCTTTCAATTCCCTACAACATGGGAGTAAAAAATCATGAGTTTAGAAAATTTAATTTTTGAGGTTTCGAGTAGCACGTCAACCATTATCAAGTGAAAAATACACATTCGAAGTTCGCAGTCGCTAATGCGTAGAGTTCCTATCCACAAAGCGCCCGTGTACAACTTCGTGAGTGTTGGTTTGGTTCGACACACACATATTTGATCGATCCACTGGCATCTAGTTCCTCAGCAATACTTCAGTCCAGTTGATCGAACTGCAGCAATCATTTTCAAACATAACTGCCACAGTCAGTTGATCGAACTGCTGTAATACAGTTTCACAGAAACAGATGCTGGCATGTTGATCGAACAGCCACAACCCTTTTTAATTCCTACATTCCAGTGGGTAGAAATGTTGTAGTCCATTTTTCCTCAACAATCTATCAATCGCTGCTGTTGAAATACAGTTCCATGGCAACTGTCTCCAATCCAGTTTTAATTCAACTGGTGCATTTCAGTCCCATAGACAAATCAATTTACTAAGTCGAGACGAGACGCTAAGGCAACTATACTAGTCATCATCGTTGGAAAACATCTACATAGTTGATGGGCATCCTATTCATTTCATAAACAAAGTCGCGATAACATTTTCGATATGGTAAGCAAATGGTAAGTTTAAAATTTACATATTTTTGCATCTTTTCATATATTCATGCATACTTTTATTCAGTGTTTTCGCATATGCATACATACTTTTGTTCAATAAGACACCTTTAATGTGGCAAGCATTTTCTCAATGAGGGGATGCACACATTTCAATTCTGCGCAAATCTAGAATAGTGGGATTGGCCCCCCGCGCGAATTCCAGATAGCAGACATCTTCAAAATTCCATGAGAAAATAAAAGCAAGGCAAGTGCACCTTGTGCGAGCATTGAGCAGCATGACAATTACTATCTCCGGAAGTAGTTGCATATCACTTCAACGTGACTGACTATCACTTGGGGGCGAGATATGTGACACCTCATGGTCTGAAATGGCAGGCTACGTAAACACTCTATACGATTGGGGGCAAGTTACATAGCGCCTAAATGCAATGCGGATTTCGGCTTCCAAAAATCCAAACTTCAGGTAACCCGAACTTCTTAATCCTCCAATGAATTGCAGGATTAAGAGGGGGCGAGCATACACCATAATATTTTTACGCATAATATTTTTTCAGTAATGTTAAACTACCATAGTTATATTGAATTATTGTACTCCAGTTCAAAAGAAACTGCTGCATCGGTTGGACGCAACCGATGCAGTCCAGTTGCTTGCGAATACTGTATGATTGGACGCAATCGATCTGATCTGGTGACACTTAGTTGGACGCAACTGGTGCCGTCTAGTTTATTAATAGCTTTTTACACCCTTGTTTATCGAACTTTTTAAGTTCAGTCCTTCAGCAGCTGCTGCAGTCCATCTAACTGTTACTACTGCAGTCCAGCTAACTGTTGCTGCTGCAGTCCAGCTAATTGTTGCTGCCATAGTCCAGCTAATCGTTGATGCTGCAGTCCAGCTAATCATAACTGATACATTCTAGCTATGCTCTAGTTCCGCAGATCCAGTTAACGTAGCTGCAGAGGAACCTTGTTCGATGCTGCTGCATTCCAGCTGATCGCAGCTGATGCAGTCCAGCCTTGCTCGCAGTTCCGACAGTCCAGCTGAACGCAGCTGCTGCGGCGGAACTTTATTCGTTGTTGCTGCATTCCAGCTGATCGCAGCTAATGCATTCCAGCCTTGCTCGCAGTTCCGGCAGTCCATCTGAACGCAGCTGCTGCAGCGGAACTTTGTTCGTTGATGCTGCATTCCAGCTGATCGCAGCTGATGCATTCCAGCCTTGCTCGCAGTTCCGGCAGTCCAGCTGAACGCAGCTGCTGCAGCGGAACTTTGTTCGTTGTTGTCGCATTCCAGCTGATCGCAGCTGATGCATACAAGATATGCTCGTTGTCCCCATAGTCCAGCTGATTACAGCTGTTGCAAACCAGCTTCACAGTACCACTCCACTTGATTGTTTCTCGCAAATCTCCCAATCATAATAGCCTCGCTTGGGGGCGTCTCGATTGTGATTTCCGCAAACAACAAAGGGAGTTCTCCAATCACCTCAATATCAATAATCCACATCTTGGGGCGAGTTTTATCATTGACTAAGGAAAACGGAATTTTCTTAACCCCCAACAAGTTGGAGGTTAAGAGGGGGCGATGTTTGTACCATAAGTAAAAACGCCACTTAATGGGCCGAATTGATACTTGAATCATCCTTTCGTCCCCGTCCAAGCCCACTAACCAGTCAACCAAGGCGGACCACCAGTCTGCACAGACCGGTCAATGGTCAAAGTCGGTCAACTGCCAAAGTCGACATCCGGTCAAGGTCAACGGTCAAAGTCTACCGTCGGTCAACTACCGGAGTCAGACGCTCCTCCAGCCAATTTTCAGTCTTATAGCCAGCAACGCTGCTAACCATGCTGCCAGCCAGCCCATCAAGTCAGCTAACCAATTATGCTGACAGCCAGCTTCTACCCATGTAGCCAAACTAGTCTGTCAGCCAGCATCCTGCCATACTTCCAGTCAAGCCAGTCCGCATCCATGCCTACCAGACGACCCAGTCTGCTATCCTGCCATTCAATCCAGCCCGCCAGCCATTTCATCAAAACAGTGTCAGGCGAATTTATCAAGGGCCATAAATGGACAGTTTCATACATAAACCACCACTAAGTCATGCAGCATTAATTCTGACCGTTACATACAGATTTATGATAGAGACATAAAGGAGGAAGTTTCATACAGATTTATGATAGAGGCATAAAGGAGGCAGTTTCATGCAGATTTTAAGAGGGAGGCATAAATGGGCAGTTTTATGCCATTTATGTTGATATTGAAATTGAGATGTAAAAAGGTATAAATAGGGAGAGCAGAAATTTTCTAAGGGGGGAGCCAATAGGAGAGAAAAAATAGCAATGTAACACAAATGTGAATAAAATATTTCTCCCCAAGGGGATTCACCCGTGGATGTAGGCAAACCATGCCGAACCACGTAAAATTTGTGTATTTCTATTTGTTCCAGCAATTCGTCTCCTAACCCTAAAAACACACCAAAACTATCCATACATCGTGTTTCGTGCCCAAAAGTAATTTTGGGTACAAAACAGATTTAATGCAAAAATATAGATTCTAGTTTATACTATGCAAAAATCCCCTGTATATTAGAAGATAAAGATACGATGCAAACAAAATCCATGCCAAAATAGTTTAGTTTTTAGTATTACGTAGAAACGCCTACCTCAAATCGCTTAAAATCCAAATACAATAAATGTCACCCTGGCTAGAAAAATTACGATCGACTCTACGTTACCCCACCTCCAAATAAGATCCATAGCTTGGCCGTACAAACAATTTAAGTGGTGAAAATAAATAAAAGAAGAGAAGACGATTGTTTAATGCTGCTTTTGGTTTTGTGTTCAAAATAGGACAAAAGGGAAAAGGAATTGGAAAAATAGCACAGTTCGTTTACGTTGGATTTTTTATTTTTTTTGTAATATTGGTAAAGTTCGGTTAGAAAATAGTTTTAGCCTTCATTGCGAACCAACCGAACATAGTGGGCAAAGTTCGGTTAAATCAAAACTCAACATAGTGGGAAAAATAGCACAGTTCGGCTTTTTTTTTTTTTTTTTGTAATATTGGTAAAGTTAGGTTAGAAAAAAGTTTTAGACTTTTTTGCGAACCAACCGAACTCAACATATTGATTTTCAGAGAAGGGTTCGGTTAGCAACATATTGATATGCGAACCAACCGAACTCTGCATTCGGTTAAGAAAAAATTAATTCGTGATAACCGAAGTGTTCTTCGTGCTCTTGGTTTCAGAATGTTCGGTTAGCAAACTAGTTTTTTTAACCTATTCCTAACCGAACATGCCACTATAACTTACATTTAAACCATATTTTAATGATTTCTACTCAGTTTTCTCAATAAAAAACAAATTAAAAGTGATGAGTTTTTCAATCGAACGAGTAACGTCAAGGAAAGAGAGAAGAAGAAGAGAAGATTTTTTTTTTCAAAAATAAATTATTTTGATGCCCATGCTATCTCTGTTTTTGTTTTTGATTTTGGTTAATGAAATTAGATGTATATGATTAGATTTATATAGTTATTAGGTTAGTTTTAATTTAAATTAAATAAAAGTAAAGTAAAAGGTAAATGTGTAATTGTCTAACTTCAGGACACCCCTTATAAGTATAGGGAGGTTGGCCTAATAAAACCATGGTCCCCCAAAAAAACCATGGTCCCCAAAAAATCATTCTTTATATAGCACAAGTGCTTTACTGGACCAGGTTAACAGTGCGAAGGCCCATTATTTTTGGAAGGTATAGCCTAAAATGGATGTACCTACCTTTTATAGAGTCGGTTTTGGTGGAAGTAAATTTCAAAAACAAGGGTTATGACACTGTTTTCCACGTCTCTCAGTTGAAAAAACATATTGGTGCAAGTCACATTTCCTTTCTCGAATTACCTCTTTTTCCACCATGCACGACAGTTCTTTGTACCTCTCAAGACATTCTGAACACCAGAATCATTATAAGGAATGAAGTTTGTGTCACTTAACTGCTCATTTTGTGAATCAACTCCAACTCTCGAGGATGCAACTTGAGAGAACTCTTCCATCTTCTAACCATTTTCCTAATTTTTATCCTTGAGGATAAAGATTTGGTGGCGGAGAGGGTATTGTTATGTACCTTTCAAGTAGAGAGTTTGTCGTATTTCTATTTAGTTAGAGAAACTCCAGTGGAGTTGGAAAATGAGCTAATTTTCCCACCCCATAGTAAAATAGGCAAATTGACAAAATATATGGGCAAAGGCTCAAATATGAGAGTTTGCCCATCCCATCTCAGGTTGAGTCGATCGCCTCAACTTGAGACGACGAATCAAACTCAATTTCTCGTGATTGAGAAGGCCAAGTCTTGGATTTGGTTGAGATGATCGTCGTCCAATTTGAGGCGACCTACCTTCTCTGAGCTGATAACAACTACTTTTATCTAATGACTCTAATATTATCCCCAGAAATTTAACAATTTTCGACTCAAAAATCTCATATTCTTCACCCAAAATTTCATATAATTTCACTTTCATTCTCGTCACTCTCGCTCTAATCAAGACCAATGATTCCCACAGTCCATCCTCCTAGGTATACCCAATAACAAGATTTAGTTATTTGTCGAGATTATGTTTTGGAAACAAGAGATAGTACATAGTAATCAAGCCTTGTCGAACGAAAGTTCTTTGTAAAATATTCTTGTGATGTTCGCAGAAGGAACGAGAAATCCCAGTATGGGTGATGTTCAAGGATTGTCGAGTCTTTTTCAAGTAATTAGTTTCCAAGTCAATCAATTCCTAGGATTCGTAATGCCAATAACCACCACAGATTGAAAAATGAAACTGAATCCGAACTGATATAAAGAACTCTATCTATATGGTATTCATCTAATGACATATCTTTCTCTTGCGAAACTTCTTTCAAGATTCTTAGAGAGTTCCACATATTCAACTCCTTCTGCTTCCTAGATGCTCTACCACCCAACCATTAAATGAGGACACTAATCAATGTGTTTCATAATTTAGTTCTAATTGAATGATATATTAGTTTAATTTAATGTAATTGATTTAATCAAATGAAGTTTTCTCTAATCCAATGTAGTTTGCTTTAAAATAAGAACGATTCAAAATAGGTATGATAGTGCACTGATTGAGAAAATACAAGGATATTTTTATTTATTAAAAAACATAACACAACATGACACCAAAATAATACAAAAAAACGACGGTGAATCAGTTCTTATACTTAATCAGTCCATTCCACCAAAAAACACTTAGGACATTTCCATAAGTGCTTTCCATATGTTCCTTTTTTGTAGAAGTGTAGAAATGCGTATAAGTCTCCAACTGCTTTGAACATCCACAAATTCTCTATGGACAATGTTTGTTTTGGTGAATCCTACTCCATAATGGTCGTAGTATAACTTCTTCAATTTGGATTTAAGTTTTAAGTTTTTGCACAGTGCTGCTACATTTTCCTCATCTTCTTTAGCCTTCACATGACAGTTAGGATCTTAACATTGCAAATACCCTAGCTTTTCCGGTTGTGATTCGATGACCATTATGATACGTAAACAATCTACTTGTGAACACCTAAAATACATCCAAGGGCATTGAATCAGACTTAGGTTATCCATGGAACATAGTGGACAAACCTTTTTTTACCTCCATACATAATATTTGTTTTCTTTTGCTTTTAGAATACATGGTTTTGGTTGAAAATGCTTTCGATAGATTGTGTTTAGATGTTCACTTATGTGCATTTTTATAAGGGAAAATATAATCGTTACAAATTTTGTTGTTATATAACCATTAATTTTCAAACTTTAGCTGTTATCCACCGACTCTCTTTGAATTCTCTATAAACACTCTGTATTTCATTGCTAAATATGGTTTGATGTCATTTTGTCGTTATTAAACCAAGTTAACTAAATTTAAGTCTAGATGTAATAAGCACCAATTAATTAAAAATGGAAGTCTAACTTTTAAGTTTTAAATATTTTAAAATCAATTAATATTACTGGCTCATCTTTTACGAGACCTTAATAAAAATCTCGAACAATCTTTTGCTTCCTATTATATCTTTAGTTGACGTAACTTTCATTCAATGCGCTCGTGAACTGTTTTTCCGTGGTTTTTGTAACTTTGGTTGTTAACTTTTAAAACTCGAGCTCTTATTTGCTTTTCAATGAACATTTTTTTGGATTGACTTCTAATTGCACTACTCTTTCCCTTTTAATACATAACACATATATTATCAATAACAATTTCAAGTTTGGATTAAAAAAAGTGTGATTTATTTTTGATACATTTCAACTAAGGAATTTAGAATCTTACAATTGTGATTTTTAATAGAGAAAATTCAAATAAAGATTGAAGTTTGGTTTGTGTTGTGTTGAGTATTTAAAGTGGTGTGTTTTTTGTAAGGTTATAAAATAGCCATTTGGTTCGACCATTGTCGAAGAAGTTTGAGATTGTCGTCTCAACTTGAGTCGAGCCTCGACTCAATTTGGACGAAGACTCAGTCTCAAGTTGAGATGACCGTCTCAAACCTTTACGGTCGGCTCAATCTACTACGGTAAACTATATTCCTAGTGCCCAAAACTGTTTTGTCCGTCAACGTAGAGCATCAAATTGGTTGTTTTTCCAATTCCGGTTGCACATGCTCTTAGTATCTAGTGAACAATGGTCGTTATTTTTCCATGTACCTCTTCTGCCTTCCTTAATAGATTGTAATTCGGATAGGCTATATTTAGTCTAGATGTTAAGATTAGAATGATTTGAATCCAGATGTTAAGAGTAGTGAGATAGGGTTTGAGAGGTATAAAGTGTAATAACTCTTTCTTCCTGTTTTGTCGAATTTTGAATCATGTCTTATCGAATATTGAAGGAAGTTGTGGTGAGGCTGCATATGCAGTCTTGCAGAGGTTAATTTTACTTAATCTCTTCCAAACATGTATGTATATTTCCAGTTATTTGTTCTTTACTTTTAGTTATGAATCCAATTTGGGTACCCAAGGTTTATAAAAGTCGGAGGTTGATTTTATACAAAATTTCATTCCACAAAGACAGTTGAATTCTCAACTAACAAACTAATACCAAAAAGAAAAGGAAGAAAAGAAAAGAAAAGAGAATGGATAAAAACTTGTAGTATTCAACGATCATCACCACATTCTTGATGATGGCAGTAACACAAATATTAATTATTTTATCTTTTTAATAAAAATATAAACATGTTGGGTATCTCAGAATACCAAAATGAAAAGAACCTTATAAAATACCTCGCGGCAGGTCATAAAGTCATTTGATTAATTCATCTCATTACTGTTTCATACCAATTTTCTTAACAAACTTAAGATTATGTGAATCATTCTATTTTATGTTTGTTGCATGTATTTAACCTATACATACAACAAATTATGTAATAGTATTTTAAGTTAATACTTTCGACGAACGAATTTCCACTTATGTTTTTAATTTTTTATTTATTTAAAAGAATATATACATATATCAAATGTGCTTGTTGTTTTTTCTTATTGTGAAAGCAAACATGGTTGTTTCTTATTCCTATAATAACAGTTGCAATTGTAAGTTAACCACATCTAATGATGTATCTCTTTTCTTATTTGAACAACTCGCTATCATCCGATCAGAGTAGTCCTGAGGCGTAATTTTCCTATGGATGAAATAAAAGGACAAAATTGTTGTTGTTTACTGCAACAACAATGCAGTTGTGATCATCGTTAAATGTTATGAAATGAAAAAGTATGCGTCAACTTTTAAATGTTAAGAGATATTGAAACTGTTTTTAATTATTTTTTTTAATTATATTTTGTACGAGTTAAGTGAAAAAACATATAATAAATTCCAAAAAATTGTAAAAGAGAAGGAGACACAAAATAGGGAGAAGAGATAAAGAGAGATTTCTATTAATGTGTATAGAATTACAATGGGCTAAGCCTCTATTTATATAGATAGAAGACTTGGCTCCCAAGATATGTAAACCATAATCTTAGATACAAAGGAAATCTTAGTAAATAAACTTGGTTTATAACACTCCCCCTGATGACCACTGTGGCTAAGTCATTACAAAGATAACAGGAAAACTCAAAAGAGAAAAACCTGAAATTACATAAGCATGTAAAACTCAGATAGTGTTGGACACGCATATGTTTCCTCATTAAAACCTTGACAAGGAAAACCCAGTGGGACAAAACCTTGACAAAGGAAAAAGAGTACAACGCGATAAAGTCCAGTGAATGCACCTTAATTTGATGATGGCGCTCCCCCTGATAAATAATTCAGTCAAACCTTGGCGTGCAAATATTTGAGTCGAGACTTTCCAATTTTGAAGAAAGAATTTCTTGAATGCAGAAGAGGACTGTGCTTTCATGAAGATGTCGTTGATGAAGTCTTCATTTGTGTTGCACAAGAAGTAATGCCTTCGATTAATACTTTTGCGGAGTCTACATTTTTCTTCAACATATTGAGAACTTGTGTCATGGATTGCTAGCTTCCCGAGATGATTTGCAGAAGTTGTTGATGTATTTTTTTTCAACATATAGCCAAGATGTAGATAAATTACTGTAAGAGACAAAACTTTGTTTGTGGTCATACTTATGTGGATCCAAATGACGTCCAAATTTCCAAGGGATTTTTATGTTGATTTGGTCTAACAAAATGTTAATACTGGGAATCCACTAAACAAACAAAAAATTAATACGACTCCCCCTTGGATGACCACCATGTTGAATTAAATTGCCTCACTAAAACCTTGCCAGTAAAACCCAATGGGAAAAAATGTGGACGAAGGAAAAAGAGCACAAATATCAATATTTTGAAAGAAAATTAAACATCAACAAGATGATGCCTCGTTAAAACCTTGTAAGGAAAACCACATGGGACAAAACCTGAAAATGAAGGCAAAAGAGTACAACTTTTGATGATTTATGGATGCTAACTCAACTATATGAGTATTACAGAAAACAAGCATCAAAACCATAACTCTAGTCTACCTAAAAAACAAGTTTAAGCTAGCATAATTCTAACTGCAGATTTAAGAAAGAAAAATAATATAATTTATGCTGCCAAAGCGTGGATTTTAGTGTTTTTAGGGACTAAGAGACCTATAACGTTGAAATCATCAACTAATTAATCCGAATTTTTGGTTGTGTACCAAATTTCTAAAAACACATAAAGGATTGTTAAACCTTATGTAAGAAAATAAGGTGGCTTCCTGAATAAAATTTGAATCCTCAAAAGATTACAACTTCAATATGTTCTTCGACCACATATCTTGTGTCAATGCAATATGAGTCCTTCAAAGACTACCACGCCAAGTGCATTATATAAAGAGAATAAATCAATCCTAGGGTCTGAGCAAAAATAAAACTCTCAAATGGTTTTTACAACGAATATATTTCTCCTTTAACACATTGTGACTACACCAACCTGATAGGCCTGGCACATTTACGGTGTTAAGTCTTGGATCCAAAATTGCGTTTGTCGAGAAATAAATCCAATCTAATTTTGATTGTATGCCAACCAATCACATTTGTCGATATTTATCTGTGGAGGGGTTTAATAACCATCATCTTTATTATTTTAAAAGCTAATATAAATGAATATTCGACAATTTATAGCTTACTACGATTCCACATGATTCCCAAATGTATGCATACTTCGAAAAATTCAAAATTTACTGGTACCAGTACCCACGAGCATTATAATCTCCTCTTATTCAAATGAGGAGATATGTATTTTGAGAATGTAAATCATATTATCATAGACTCTGTTGGAGCATATATACATGCTTGCTAGATGTGATTGGATTTGCCTTTTCAAACGACATGAGCTTATTGGAAAGCTAAATGAGATTTTTCACGCCTATTTAATGGCAGCCTTTTTCGATTTGATCATGATGGGAGAAAAGTGATATAACCTTTAAGTTAATTAATGCCAACCTGGCGGAAATTGTCATCTCATATACGAAAACAAGTTTCGTAGAGTATTATCCGATTAAATCGAGGACATATACTCTAATAATTTCTGGATTTTAATAATACCAGTTGGACTGTAGATAATGACTTCAAGAGCCATAAAAATAATGTCCAAAAATAGTAGTTTATACAAATTGAACATCAACCATATATGGATTTATTGGTTACAACCAAAATATGCAAATAAAATCTCCAAGAATTTTGTGACCTATAGGGCTAACGAGAAATATTCATTCACTATAGAATAATTACAGACAATTTCTTTAATAAATTTTTTTTTTTTATCTCAAAGATCAATTTAAGTCACTTAAGGAGTAGTTAAATAGGCTAACAAGCCGGGTGCGCACCCTTTGATCTTTTGTACCCTAATAATGACATCTCATTCTAGGGTCGATAGAGAAAATGTTTCTTTTTAAGAGCATAAAGAAATCATTATCGTTATTTTCTTTTTGGAAAAAATCCACTTTGTGTTCGATTAATGATGGTTTCTTATAGGAAATAATAGAAACCAATCAATGTTCCTTGCAAGGAATGGAACCATATTGGCCTAAGAATAATTTAGACTGCCAATTTATTTACATCTCATCTCCTAGTACTGGCGGAGGACAGAAAACCAATATCAATTGGTTTATATGATATAACAAAATCGTTTAAATGACAACGAGGAAAAAAAAATGTCGTTTTAGCCATCACATATGGAAAATCCATTTTGCAGTTGCGGATAGTTTCTTGTAAACAAATAGAAACAATATATAAAAATCACATTATCTTCCTCCAATGTAAGAAGATACCAAAATCAATTGGCCGTAGGTTTTTCAACCATGCACGTGATTAGTTACCATAAAGGTTGCGATAACACCAATTTCGGTAATTACCGTTTCATTAAAATAATAGAAACTATAAACCATCTATTGATGGATTTATTTTTCTTTTTCTATAAAAAAAATAGAGAAGAAAGAAAACACCAATTTTTGGTGACTACAGTTTCATTAGGAAAATAGAAACCGTAAACCATATTTCAATGATATTTTATATTTTTTGCTCTATAATAAGAGGAGAAAGGAAATAAACTTATTGAAAAAGATTGATCATATCAGTCTAAAGAAAATTTCTGGATGGTAAAATATAAAAAAAAATTAAGATTGTATATAACTTGTGTACCGATTTTGTTTTTAATGTAGATTGATTCATAGCCTTAGCTTTTCAATTGTCCCACCTTGTGATGTATTGTAGGACATAAAGTCCCCACGTAGCTTTGTATGCCATCCAATAAAACAGACGTACATACAAATACAAAAACCAAAACAAATTTAGAGTTAGTGGTCATTATATAGTAATACAATAATAGCTTAACTAAGACACAAAAAAATAAAAGAAATATGTAAAAAATAGAAAACCGTTCACAGAGTAAACTCTTCCCTTTATTAACTTTTCAAAACTCATATGATTTATCCTCGAGAAACCGAGTTTAATATCTATTCATACTTGTTTCGATGTGATTTGTCTCCGTTAAGAGCAAAAGTGCTGATAATGTATTGTGAAAGAGAATGAGACACAAAATAGGGAGAAGAGATAAAGAGAGATTTCTATTAATGTGTATAGAATTACAATGGGCTAAGCCACTATTTATATAGATAGAAGACTTGGTTCCCAAGATATGTAAACTCTAATCTTAGACATGAAGGGAATCTTAGTAAATAAACTTGGTTTATAACAGATCTAATATTATATGTTGTCCTACTTCAAAAATTACGGATGTATCAATTAATGATAACAAGGTAATGGACCTGTTATAACAACTAATATTGGTAATTGTTGGACGAAATATGTATCTATTTTCTAATATTTTTACGATTATTATTGTCTTTATTTTAAAAAGATAAATATAAAACATATCTTCGCAGTTAAATAGCTCAATCCCTATCAAGATTATTTAATGAATAGAGGATCATATATAGAGTTGAGTAGATTATAAAGATTTATGATGCAGATATAAAATTGGATAAAAAGTTACGAAATGAACATCAGATTCGAATATTTATCCATCCTTTTAGTTATATATGTTATCCAATTTATTATTTACAACAAATCAAAGCAATTTCTCTTGGACCCTTGGTTTCAACCCTTATAAAGATATTCAAAGTAACAAAGTATAGGTGTATCAGATCTCATGGTTTCAATTGAAATTTTATACTGGATAAATCATAAGATTAACTAGAATCATTTGGAAATTCAAAATATAATATGATAATTGTTGTGGTATCACTAAATATTGTAATTTTTTATTTTAATTTGATATGTATGATGACATGTCTGAAGAAAACTTAATCAGATTGTGTGTAAAAGTTGTTTTCTATTCATCTACACACGAAACTTTGATAGGAAGATGTTATTCATAGTATGACACTTTTGTCCCTCCTATATATATGTTTAATTTCTTTAATTACATTAGATTTATAACGTTCTATTATGGAAGTACATGCGATTGAGAAAGAGGGTATCAGAAATGTAGGAAACGTCTTTTGGGAATTATTACACTCATGTGTGCAACATCTTCATAATTTTCTCTATATAAATCCAAAGATACCAAGGTGTAGGGGAATCATGAAGACCAAATTAGTGTGAAAGTTGAAGTTGTTTCTCGTTGTTAAGACAAATATAATGAGCTTAGGGGATGATATCCTTGTGTTGATGTTGCTATTGATAATAAGTTGATGATATCGCTTTTATTTTTTGTCTTTCCTCAGTTGTAGCTTTTCTTCGCATGTGATGGCATAGTGGCTTTAATTTGTTGTTGCGATGTTACGTATTTCCTTTGCGATGCTATTCTATTCGTTTTGCCTCAGCTTTTCGCATGAAATTGATTCTCTTGTATTATGTTATGCGATATTATTCTATAAAACAAAATCAAGAAAAAGGTAATGAAAAAGAGGGAGTATAACAACCACACCCAATAATTCGTTCGGCAATCTATATGGACTAAACTCCAATATAATTCTGAGATCACCAACTTAAAAGTGAGACTCAATCAAGAAATATATCAAAGATATTTATCTATTTCTCAATACAATCAGCAAATCAAACAGATAGAAATTTGTGAGCCTGATTGATATGAGAAATAACTTGGACGGTACCAAGACTAATGCCCAAGTGTCAATCAAGTTATATCCAACCATCAAGGTCGGATTTATCAACTGATTGAACTACGCACAATCTGTGATATTTTAATTATATAAAAAAATATAATACGGAAAAGCAATAACACGGACACCAGAAATTTTGTTAACGAGGAAACCACAAATGTAGAAAAACCACGGGACCTAGTCTAGCTTTGAACACCACATTATATTAAGCCGCTGCAGATACTATCCTACTACAAGTTAACTTCGGAATGGAATGTAGTTGATCCCTAACCAAGTCTCACACCGATTAAGTTACAGTCGCGTTGCTTACGCCTCTAGAACCACGCTGGGCATACACACTTGATTCCCTTAGCTAACCTCACCCACAACTAAGAGTTACTACGACCCAAAGTCGAAGACTTATAAACAAATTTGTCCCCTATATTCTTGTAGTTGCAGGATTTCCTACACTACACCCTTGTCAAGAATCTATGAAAACTAAGTCATAATTGTGAATAAACAACAACACTTTTATTAATTCACTTTCAGGAAGATTTACAAGAGATATTAAAACTCAGAAGTACAACTTTCTTTCTGGAGTTTCTCTCTCCTCAAAATTCTCTCAGCTCTTAAAAATGCATCATCCTTTTTTTGGATCTATCGTGCTCTTTATATAGGAGAATATATAGTGGAAGACATCTAAGATCTCCCCTTAATTCGGATCTACTCTGCGATCTTATCGTGATTGTTACAATATTTCTCTATCGCAAGCATGATGACCATCGCAGTATCAGTCTTATTCTTCTTTTACTTCTTCCATCGTCAGTTTCTTTTAGTTGTTCTGCAACGCTCGTGAAATGTTGTTAAAGAATTGTCAGTGACGCTCGCAAAAGTGTTGTTAATATCGCAGGAATAATGTTGTAGCGATATTATGGCACTACATCTTGCCTCTTCTCATGTCTTTTCTGCGAAGAAGAGAAGATCATGAGAATGCTATAATTGCTTATCTTTTCTGCTTTCCCATTCTGACACGTTTCTATGTCCTTCGCCAGCTTTTTTCACGAGTTTCTTTCTTCCAATAGATTTTTGACACGTCTTATGTAACCGCCGCGATCTGACCACCCACGTCTTTTCTTTGCATTAATTGCCTTCATCTTTTTCGAGAAATCTCTTCTTCTATAAATACTCTTCTCATTCCTCTTCTTTTCTCTCTTACTTTCTTCTTCTTTCTCTCCATATTTTGTCTGCAATTTTTACTGTTCTTCCGCAAATTGCGCTTCTATAACTGTTGTGATTTATTTCTTCTTTTCAACTTTTTCCTTCATTCACATACTCAAAATGGTTGCTGCTAGTGCTAAAAACTTGAAGGCCTTCAATAATATGCGCGGAAGACTTAGAACTAAAGGTTTAATTTGTCTTTAATTCCAGATCAAGATTCTAAATCAGAACTTTCCCTTAAACTATTCACTGATGATCAATGTTCTCGCAAAAAAATCGTAGTATCTCTAGGACAACTTGAAGCTGGTCTTCCCATCCCTCTTTATGATCCTGAGCTTCCCCTGTTTTATCAAATAATTTCTGACGAGAGATTCTCACGAGCAATATACCAATTGGGTGGGGATTGCATCAGATTACTACTTGAATATGCTTCTCGTGGCGATGGTAAAGGAACTCGCTACCCCAAGGCTCCAAAGAATCCTTTGTTCATAGATGTCCCCATTGTTTCTTGCGATTATACTGTGGACAAATTTTTTGTAAACTATAGTATTGTCCCTATGAAGAGGGATAATACATGTTGGGGTGTTCGTTTGAAGAAAGAGAAGGTCACTGGTGACAATGCTCTTATGATGGATATTGACTTTCATACATCTACTAACCAAGGTCCTCGTCATTCTAGCGACGATAATTGGTTCATCTTCCCATTAAGTCTTGAAGGTCCTTATATATCTGGTTCTCACGAACTTCCCGAGAATCTCGCTGAGTATCAACCCTGGGTCTTCAACTGGCCTGAGAGAACTAAAGAAGTATATTCTCTCAATTTTTCATATTATTAACGTTTATCATCTTCTTTATATTCTCGTCAATGTCTTCTTTATATTCTCGCTAATTATTTTGGTTTTTCTCAGATTGATAGGATGAAACTCAGTTATAAAACTCTTAGGAAACCCAGCATTCGCCTGGCTTTGATGTCTTTCACAGATGAAGTAAGAAATATCTCTTCATAAATTTTAACAATATATTGTTGCCCCTATTTCTTATCTTCATCTGTGCTCGCAGGAAATCGAAGAATTAGAACCACTGCCTCCTCCAAAAATCAAGGAGAAATCTCCAAAGGAACCATCTGGGAAATCTATAAAAGAGAAGTCTACTACTTCTTCTAGGGGAAGATCTTTTGCCCCTCGCAATGATGAATCTAGCGATCCTCCGCTAAAGAAATTAAAAACTCATCCTTCTTCTTCTTCCATTCCTCAAACAATTCCAGAGAATCCCAGTGTTGTTCTTGATAAGGATATTGACGAGGAGTTTAATGTTGGCGGTTTTCCTTCAATAAGAAATTCCTCTTCTTCTGATTCTTCAATGACTCATCTGTCCAGAATTTTCAGCGATATTTCCCATAGTATGACCTCTAATGGTGAGGATGAAGTTATTGAAAAGACATACCAATCTCTCACTAAAGTTTGCGATGCTCCTATCTTAGTAGATAATGATTCTCTCCAAGGAATCTCAAGATCACTGACTCCCAGTATCTTGAATTCTCTTGGTGCTTTGGTATGTTTTTCATTTCTTCAATTTGTTCATATTTTCTCTATTGCTAGATTTTAATTTATTTCTTTTCTTCGCAGGTTGGAAGAGCTTCTTTTGCTGTTTCTTCTGACTTAGATAAAAGATGCGTCAATGCTGAAGAAAAAGAAGCTAAAGTTCGCCAAGACAAGGAAAAACTAGAGTCTGAAGTAATTGAACTTCGCAAGATGAATAAGCAGATGGAGACGGAAGCTTCTGTTGATAAGCAAAAGATCGAAAATCTTGATAAAGCTAACCAACAACTTTATGGTATGACTGATTTCCCTTCTCTCTTGATTCATTTTATTCTATCGCATCTTATTCAAGCAATCACTTTTAACTTGCAGATATTTATGGTCTTACTGACGAGGCTATAATCTTTCAAACTTTCCCTGAACCTGTAGATGATCATACTCTTCTCGCTAGTCTTAATAATTCCTTGAGTAACTTCTCAGATGATAAGATTAACTCCCTCTCCATAGATGAACTTAGATCCAAGTTTAATCTCTTAAAACTTCAACACAGATTCAATTTAGGCTTGACTGACAAATATAGGCGCCTTTATTTTGATTCAAAGAAAGAAATAGATAAATTAAGGCATAAGAATAGTGATCTTATTGACGAGAAGGATCTCTCCATAAAAAAGGGATTTGAAACCTTAGCATATTTTCATAAAACTCTCCCTGAAGTTCAAATGGTTAGAGATAGACTTATCCGTGAGAATGAAGATCTTCTTGCGAGGGAGACTCAAATTCGATCTCGTCTCCTTATTAATAGCGATGATGAGTTTTCCTGGGCTGCGAAGGTTCTTGATAATGCCAGGAGTGATTTAGGTGTAAATGTTAGCCTTCAAGTCGAACAGGCGGCTCTAATTAGAGATATGATTTCTAACAGAGAAGGTTATTGGCTACTCTTCTTCTCGCTAATTTCTTGTTTTCATTATTCTCTTTTATAAAATTTCTAACTTGTTGTTATATTCTTGTAGAAACTGAAAAAGGTTATCTTGAAAGGATCAAGGAGCTTGAACAAGAGAAGGATCAGCTCGTGAATACCCTTGTTGCTCGCAATTACAAATATTCACAACTGAAGAAGCAGTTTGGCATCACCAACGCGAACTTCAATAGATCTCTCATTGTCGTTCACAATGATTCTGTTAAATTGGTCTGCGATGACCATGGAATTTCTCCTTCTGTATACCCTGATCTTGCGAAAGAAGTACCCGCAGTAATTTCAAGTCTTGACATCTCTGATAGTGAGGCTGAAAATTCTGATGAGGATGAAAATGATAGTGATGACGAAGGTGAAAAGTCTGGTGGAGAAGAAAATAATGATGATAATGATAAAGGGGAAGAATCTGGCGATGAAGAGAAATCTGATAAGGAGGATCGCGATGGATCTAACTAGTTCTTCTTTTTATTTCTCCTTTTTCTGTAATATTTCCGTTAATTTGTAAATTTCTTTTGCCTCTTTTGTTTCTACCTGTAAGAATCAGAAGATAGTTCTTTTTCTGCAAGTTAATCAATCAATATAACTATTATTATTTTAATTATATGCATGCTTGTATCTATGCAATTTTTATATGATAGATGAATAATAATTTCATCGTTCTCATGCATTCCCATACTTGCCTCTATTATTCATCTGCAATATAAAAATTGATTAAAGATTAAATAAAAATCAAAATTTACCTTAATATTGGCGATCTTACCGTCAAATAATAGTTGCGTGAAATTGCAATTCTTATAACATCTGCGAGTATTATCGCAGTAATCTTGTGGTATTATTGTGCCTTCCTAATTAAAGGTCTTATTTTGCCACGCTTCTTCTTGCTGCGACAAAATCGCAGGACGTCTTTACATTTGCATGTATTGACCCATTGATCTTGCCTTAACTTTCTTCTTTGATTATATTGCGATAATATGACAAGTCTAAGTTCTCTCGCAAGATCAAAGCCTCGTGACATTATCGTCTTGCGATGAAATCGCAGGACGTCTTTACACTTTCATGTAAAAACCCATTGATCTCATCTTAACATTGCTCTCGTGGCTTTTTGCCTCTGCATTATTTACGTTACGCGACAATATGACAATCCTAAATGTTCTTGCGATCATAAATCCCCATGACATTTCCGTCTTAAGACACTTATCAGCTCCCTAATGGAGGGTGTCGCCCTTATCTTCCCCCTGGTTGCCCCTTCAAGGAGGGAACATCGGCCATACAAGACTAGCTCCCCCCATCCGGATTTTCCAACAACCATTTGTGTTCGCAGTCTCTTGTCATTTATGCCTATATGGCTTATAGTTACAAGACTGCACCCTAAGTGGGGTTTTCTTCAGGCCAAGTGCATTGTAGCCAAGACTTACCAAGGATGGCAATAGAGTTTCGTACGCTCCGGACACCCTTGGCTCAACCGTGTACCTCGGCGCCTTGGTCATACTCTGCACTTCTTGGAAGAGATTCTCAGTCTTCCAACCAGGGTATAACCATATATAGTTGGAAATCCAAGATCTCTCTCCCGGATAGGTTTTCTTTAACCCCATCGTCTGCGTGACTCAGGTTCCAGCATCGGTATAACCTTATCGCTGAGTCATGTCCAGAGATACCCCTTTTATGACGCGCTATTGGTAGGCTCGGAAAGATACCTACTTCTATGTATAAACTGCAAGTGCACAGTGTCGACAAGCAACACAGGGCAAGCACAGGTCGAACCACAGAGACTTGGAGAGTGTAGAAGTTGATTCTAAATCCTGATTTAGAGTAACCAAAAGGGGTTTGATTTTGTCGATACGACGATATGATTTTCAAGTGACTGAAATAATAAAAGTAAAAGATGCAAATAACAAGATATGTAAACAATGATAATATGGATACTAGGGTATTCAAATCCACCAATAACCTATGATATGCATTCAACTTGTAATATTATTCTTGTCCTTATAGTAGATTCAAGTCTACCGTATAACTAAGGTGTTTCTCCAATGGATAATTTAATCACAACTAAAGTATTTCTCCAAAGCATTAATTGTCTAATTAAGCACAACTAATCTAAAGATCAATATTTGGTTAAGCATGAGTTGTAGCATAATCAACATAGAGATATTCTAACTACAATGGATACATGGCATACATTGTGAGAGCAAGATGTTGAAAAACTTGGATTAAATTATATCTTTAAACAATTCTAAACTTTCAAGAACAAGATACAAGATATGAATACATACCAATGAGATTAGGGCTTCATCTAAACCCTAGTAAATGAAATTAGAACATGAAGAACATTACAACAAAATTGAAATTTGATAAACTAACATGAACAAGCTATTCTTGGATTGGTTTTCAACACAACAACCCTCTCTATTTATACACAAAATTCCCTCAAGCACTTGGATCCGAATTTTGGCACTCATCCACTCAACAAAACATGTTTTCTTAATTGATGGAATATATTTGGTTGTGGGAAACAAATTGGGAGTGATTGAGTGAGAGAATGGGGGTGAGGTGGATGTTTTGGAAAGAATCCAATGGGGGGTGAGTTTTGGAAAGAATGGAAATGGATTTGGGTCTTGGGTTGGGTTTTGGATCATGGGTTGTTTAATCCCATGAATTTGTAAACAAGTTGCCACTGATGCGCGAGCGGGTTGCAACGCTTCCAACTTTCTTCTATTTTGTCTTCTCAATTCTTCCAAGCTTTATTTAGTACTTAAAAACACAAAATTAATTAATACAAATATTTATTCTTGAAAATGGTAAAAATGCCAAATTTGGGATAATATATGACTTTGAAGCGCGAAAGATGAGTTAAGTGCCAATGAAAAGGTGTATGAATATGCAATATTTGGCACTCATCAAATACCCCCAAACCTGAATTTTACTTGTCCTCAAGTGAAACAGAAATCCGAGAATCCTAACTATACCACTGTCGCTGGTCTCTCGAATGCATTTAGCGTATGCACTAAGCCTTTAAACCCCTAGGTGTCCCTAGTGGACGAGTTGTAGTCTCATGAGGGCCTACCAAAGAAGTACCCACAAACCCTTCTCCAATATCGAGCATCCATAGAAATGTCTTTGTCTTCGGTCTTCAATCAGTAGATGATGATCGTAGAACCTTGATAATTTGTAACCATTTTTGATAATTTGATCATCATATTTTTTTAGTAAGACCCGCTGATCATCATTTTTTGATGATCATTTTTTTTAGTGACCCGCTACACTGGTCATCATGATCATTTGATTTTTAATTTATTTATTTATTTTTTAAAAATGCTAAAAAAAAAGACTACAAAAGATCCTACAAAATACCCGCTACACAGCTGGTCATAAAAAATGCAAAAGACTGCAAATGATCCTACAAAATACCCGCTACACAGCTGGTCATAAAAAAATGCAAAAGACTACAAAGGAAAATGATCCTACAAAAGACCCGCTACACAGCTGGTCATCCTAAAAAGAAAACACTCTACAAAAGACTAAAAAAAAAAAAAAATCTCACAAAAGACCCGCTCCACAACTGGTCATAGAAGATTTTTATGCTAATTTGATTTTTTTAATAAAAATAAAAACTGCAAAACCCAAACCTAAATCTAACATTGTCCTCAATGTTTCAAAAGAATGAAACAACAAAACATGAGAACAAAATGATTCAAAGGAAAGAGATTACCAGATGCCAAAAAGGGTGGTGCTAACCATAATTGAATGAATGCTTTGAAAGCAAAAAATATGAGCGCAAGACAAAAAGTTTGGTTAGCACACAAATATATCAACAAGATTCAAAATTTTACCTACTAGATTATACAATGATGACTCACCATGTACCAATAATCTAAAAAGTTGAGGATCAACCCAAAAGACGTAGTGCGGAAACATCAAATGACCTTACACAATTATAACATGACAGCAATGCAAGTGAGACTGCATATGTGAATGAGTTACCCCCAAACCTAGATTTTTCAATAGATATACTTTTGGGTACAAAATCTAACAATTTCAGGGGTGCAACATGCACAAGATCTAGTTCAAAGTGGATTTTGTCGGGATGGATGGAGAGACATGAGTGAACTCTAATTGTGGCTCATCAAAGGTATTATATTTAACTGCAAAATAGTCCAAGAGGACTTGAGAGGCACACAGTTCCAATCCTAGATTAGGTACTCTTAGAAAAGTAGGTTTAACAATAACTTTACAAACCAAATCTAGGTTGGGTGCAAGATTACTAGTTTGTGACATGGGAAGGGAGGTAGGCACATCATTATTAGGCGCATATATAACTCCTAAATCATTTGCCAGTGTCGCAGCATGCTCACATTCATAGAACAATCCATCAAGACCCAAATAAGTATCATGCTCATCCAAAGTTTTATTCTCATGCATAGACAAATCCAAAGAGACATCACAATGTGACCCAGTGCAGAGAATCGAAACGTCAATTATGTTTTCATGCATAAGATCATTAGTGTTGACAGGAGATTCAACACTACCTATGTCAGACACAAGTACAACATCATGCTCATGCTCATAAAACAAATCAATAAGCCCCAGTTCACAATCATCCCCTAGAACTTCAGTTTCATGCATAGGAATATCACAAGAAACTTCACACTGTGACTTAGACAGAGAATCAGACACATCAAATTTATTTTCATGTATAGTATCATTGGTGTCGACAGGAGATTCAATATTTTCTAAGTCATACACAAGAAATGTGTCATGCTCTTGTTCACGGGACAATTGCACAGGCTCAAGATCAGTATCAACATCACATGTATATGTAACACTAGAAGAAACATCATTCATTAAGGTCGAGGCAGAGAAGCCTAATGTCTCGAACTCAAAGGTTCGACAATATTTTCAGTGAAAACATATTCTTCTAACATAACATCATCATCATCACAGAAATGCATTTCCTTATTTAAAATCGTAGTATTTCTAGTCCCTTCATTTAAAACAGGTTCATATGCAATATAAGCTACACAAGTAAGACTAGGCATACTATTTTCACATTTTATTTCATTAGGACAAACAAATATTTCATCCTGAAATTCCTCCTTTCCTACATTTTGTAAATGAATCAAATTCATTTTTAATAATACATTAAGTTGTTCAATGGAATGAGAGTCTTCAACAGTAGGAAATTCATAATTAATGCTATATGGTTTATCATGCAATACACTCCTAGCATTATTTTGTTCGATGAGTCTGAGATTTTCCTCCATAGATTGAGAAGTAAAAAATTGTTCAACTTCCCACTGTGGTGGATGATACATGTGTGCATGGTCATTAGGGTCTATAAAATACTAATCGCAACCTTCGAAAGGTTGATTATGGTCCCAATGACTATCATCTTTGTAATCTGTTGGCATTTCATATTTTGGATTTTCATGATATTCTCTAGATTGCCTAAAATCATGCAAAATATAGCAATTCTCAGCAAGATGGCCTAAGCCTCCACATAAGGTACAAGCATATATTTCAGATTGCCTAGAAGAATTATTCTAATGCATTTACATTTCTAAAGTGATTTAGCTTCTAACTGGTCCAAAAGTGATGATTGTGAGAGTTGGGCAACTGTAAAGATGTTCATTTTCACCCTGTGGTGGATGATACATGTTTGAGTAGTTACTAGGGTTCATGTATTGATGCTCAGGATGTGAAAATGTCCATAATAATCCCTATAACTAGTGACATCATGGTATGTTGGAGTTTCATAATGTGAAGCATGCCCGTAAGCAAGCTCTCGATGGATTTGTTTCCATCCCCACCTGCACCATAATCGACATGATATCTAACTAGCACTAGGCTTGTTGCAGAGATTGGGATGTACACACTGAAAACATACCAATATTTTTTTTTTCATTATTGTTTTTTTTTTTTTTTTTTTCAAGCCCGTTCTCTAATTACCTCGGGCATACATTAGAAAAACAAAATAAAAGAAGAAAAATCATAAACGGAAGGGAAGTTCTATGCAATCGCAAACAAGGCTGACTCTACCACAGAAAACCTACTGATTTCTAGCAAACAAAAAGCATGATGGTTCCACTTAGATTGTTTTCTAGACCAGCTTCTAATCCTTCGAAAGGGAATTCGTTACAATCTGAGCAAACCCTCTGGAGTCAATCCGAGTTTAAGTGAATTGAATAGAGGCGAGGAAGCCGCATGAGCTTTGATACCCAAGGCCTCACCGCAATACAAGGCGGCGCAGTCACGCATTCAACTCACGAAACCGTCATGAACTTCGAAGTATGCTTAAAGAGTAACCAATATTTTTCAAATGACTTTCCTACTAAGCTCGTTACCTTATAGGTCTTGTTTTATTTCAAATTTTAATGCTTAGGTTCACGTTAGGTATTGTTTTCCTAAGGCGGGCAAGAAGAGAACGGTGATGAAATCCGAACCCTTATCTTGTATGGCCAGTCCTTGCCCTTTACTAGGAAAATAAAGCGGCCGTATTCAATTCCTCAACATATATGCAAACGAAGGAATACAGTAACTCGCTAACAAGGGATTCGCGAGTGTTTCGACAAACTTACCTCCCGTTCCAAACGAGGGATGAACCATTGTTGTCGACTCGGGCCACGACTCCTATGTCATGAACGAACCCGAGGGGCCGAGGTGATATTGTAATCACCGTCCTTCTCTGCAAACAGTTGATATTTAATAATACCCTTCCGTAGGGTTTAAAAATAAAAATAAAAATAGAATGTCCAAGTCCAAAGTCCAAAATAAAGTGCAAAAGAAAAAGAAAATTACAAGAGTGGAGGAATCCTAATACAATCTAAAAATAAATAAAATAAACTTTTTTTTTTTTTAATTTAAAATAAAAATTTCTTTCGCTTCCTTTCCTTCACCTTTACAACAGCTACTCCGGCACCTGTTGAGCTCAAAAGAGGTAGTTAGGGTTTCGAAGTTTTAAAGAAAAAGCAAAAATTTAAAAAAAAAATAACAAAAATAAGTGTAAAATTGAATGTGAATAGTTACGCTGCTACAGTGATTATGCTACATTGATATTGAACAGTGATATGTGAACAGTTCCAGGAGATGAAAAATGAATAGTGACAGGAGATGAAAAATGAACTACACCACTACCGAGTCCCCGGCAACGGCGCCAAAAACTTGGTAGGCTCGGAAAGATACCTACTATTGTGTATAATGCAAGTGCACAGTGTCGACAAGCAACACAACTGGGGCAAGCACAGGTCGAAACCACAGAGACTTGGAGAGTGTAGAAGTTGATTCTAAATCGATTCAGAGAGTAACCAAAAGGGGTTTGATTTTGTCGATCGACGATATGATTTTCAAGTGACTGAAATAATAAAAGTAAAAGATGCAAATAACAAGATATGTAAACAATGATAATATGGATACTAGGGTATTCAAATCCACCAATAACCTATGATATGCATTCAACTTGTAATATTATTCTTGTCCTTATAGTAGATTCAAGTCTACCGTATAACTAAGGTGTTTCTCCAATGGATAATTTAATCACAACTAAAGTATTTCTCCAAAGCATTAATTGTCTAATTAAGCACAACTAATCTAAAGATCAATATTTGGTTAAGCATGAGTTGTAGCATAATCAACATAGAGATATTCTAACTACAATGGATACATGGCATACATTGTGAGAGCAAGATGTTGAAAAACTTGGATTAAATTATATCTTTAAACAATTCTAAACTTTCAAGAACAAGATACAAGATATGAATACATACCAATGAGATTAGGGCTTCATCTAAACCCTAGTAAATGAAATTAGAACATGTAGAACATTACAACAAAATTGAAATTTGATAAACTAACATGAACAAGCTATTCTTGGATTGGTTTTCAACACAACAACCCTCTCTATTTATACACAAAATTCCCTCAAGCACTTGGATCCGAATTTTGGCACTCATCCACTCAACAAAACATGTTTTCTTAATTGATGGAATATATTTGGTTGTGGGAAACAAATTGGGAGTGATTGAGTGAGAGAATGGGGGTGAGGTGGATGTTTTGGAAAGAATCCAATGGGGGTGAGGTGGATGTTTGGAAAGAATCCAATGGGGGTGAGGTGGAAATGGGTTTGGGTTTTGGATCATGGGTTTTGGATCATGGGTTGTTTAATCCCATGAATTTGTAAACAAGTTGCCACTGATGCGCGAGCGGGTTGCAACGCTTCCAACTTTCTTCTCTTTTGTCTTCTCAATTCTTCCAAGCTTTATTTAGTACTTAAAAACACAAAATTAATTAATACAAATATTTATTCTTGAAAATGGTAAAAATGCCAAATTTGGGATAATATATGACTTTGAAGCGCGAAAGATGAGTTAAGTGCCAATGAAAAGGTGAATGAATATGCAATATTTGGCACTCATCATCTATTAGGTCTTACATTTGCCTCTTGCAAAATTTTATTCACGAACTAGGGTGCACGCCATGAAAGTTCGTCCCATTCTTATGTCTCTGCGAAATTTTATTCCCGTTTCTCGCGAGTATTGTAACTTTGATAGAATTTCGTAACTTTGATCATTTTGGTAAAGTTTTGCGATTCTTTCAATCATAATATCTTGTTCAATTATATATTTTTCAAACAAATTATTCGCAGAGTTCTCTGAAGTTCATTATTTTACCTCTTTACTTACTATTTTCTGATTCTGCTTTTCTGCTACGTTTTGTTGTTGTATCCTTTTATGCGAGACGCTCGTCATCAGCTTTCACATCTTCTTTTCGTTCTATTGCATTGATCATTAACCTTTCACATTTCTGTCGTTTCTTAATTTTTCACTTCCAATTGCCATTCTTTTCAGCTCTTTCTTCGCAAGACTTCATATCGATTTCATAACATTTCTTGCTTTCTTCCCAATCTCCTTTGATGAGGAAATTTGATACACTGGTGATAAGTAGATGCTACACCCAGTATCCCGTGTAACCAGGGTCGTCCTATCAAGGCATTGTAAGGTGATTCGATATCCACAACACAAAATAATATTTTTGAAGATATTCCTTTTAACGGTATCTGCATTTCAATTTCCCCCTTTGGTTTGTTAGCTGTGCCATTTAAACCATATATTTTGTATGTTGATGGAATTAGATCTTCGTCTCTTCCTCCCATGGTTTTAAAGGTATGATAAAATAAGATATCAACAGAACTCCCTGTATCTATTAAGACTCTGTTGATGGCCCAAGAATCTTCAACTTTACTATCATTCTCTTCATCTTCTTCTTGCATTTGTTTTGGATTAATCTCTAATCGTACGACCAGTGGATTATCGTTCTTCTCGCCAACCTCAGGTACATCTTGCGCAGTGAAAGATAGAGTTTTCTTCTGCCACTCTTCTAATGGAGAGGATCTCGCGATATTCAATATCTCTCTTCCATCTGTGTCTCTCGTGAAGACCCTGCTTAAGATATTGTCATGGAAGTCCTCTATAGTTTTGCGTGAATGTACAATAGAATTACAAAACAAATTCTTTGCTTTGGCTCCAACTTCTATTACAAATATTTCCGCTCCTTTTATAGCATTCACTCTGCGAGTTTCTGGTGCTGGCGGTAATTGCTGAGATTGTGGATGTCCTACTAGAAAATTATTTAACTTTCCCTGATCAATCATCCTCAAAATTATTTTCTTCACATTCCTACAATCATTTACTGTGTGACCATGAAAATGATGATAAGGACAGAATTCTTGACTTCGATTGTTTGGATGGGGTTCTTTTCCCATTTTCCACGGAGAAGGTATATTTTTCATTAAAATGATAGCTTCCCAAATCTTTTCTATGCTAGTATTGAGAGCAGTCATCTTAATTTCTTCCCAGATTATCCTCTGATTACCTTGTGCTTTAAAATTATTATGCCTTTGTCCACCATAAGTTTCTTGAGGTAGATCGAGTCTTTGAATCTTATTATTACCACCACGATTATAATAATTCTTCTCCCTTTCATATTCTTCCTGATCTCGACTGCCCATCGCTACTAATTTCTGCTGGTTATCAATCATCACTTTCTCTTGTTGCTTCTGCGAGGTGCTCGCCACATTATTTATCATTTTAGGAAGCAAACTTCCACTGGCCGTTAGCGAGCTGGTGTTCACAATTGGATATGATTCCATCTCATTTTGTTTCTCCTCCAAAGAAATATATTCTTCCTGTAGCTCTCGCAATTCTGTCATGGTAATTGTATTTTTGATTCTGAAAATTTGAATGTACAACAAATTAGTCGCAAACATTGCATTAATGAAGGATAGGATCAGGTATCTTTCATCCAATCTTCCAGCCATTTCGCTGCACATTGATTTCCATCTTATAATTAAGTGCTTCAGACTCTCGCCAACTCTTTGTTTTAGCCCAAACACATCTTCAATGCCCGGCCGCGATGAATTATTGTTGATATACGCTCCTAAGAATGTAGCTTGTAAATGATCAAAAGAAGTTATAGTATTCTTTGGTAACCCCTCAAACCATTTCAACGCCTCGCCAGTTAAGCTAGATGCAAAATACTTGCATAATACAGCATCATGATTCTCCCACTGTAGCATACATCTAACATAAGCTTTAACGTGTTGAACGGCACAAGTAGTTCCATCAAAAATGCTGGTTAATGCTGGTAAATTGCATTTTGGAGGTATTCCTCTTAACTGTACTTTTTGAGTAAATGGAGTCCTCGCAGCTTCTTCAATAGATTCATCAAGTTTCCTTCTACCTCCTTCTCTTCTATTGCTTATCATTCCTCGCATTTTTGCTAATTCTCTCAAAATTTGCTCATTCTCAGCTGAGTTTTGTTCCATTGGCCTTTTAAACGCAGCTTCCCTTCTTCTGCGTTCTTGTCTTTCTTGTCTTGCGAGATTTTGCGTATCTCCTTCTTCATCATCATCCTGTATTTCTCTGCGATTTTCTCTTTCACCATCCTCTTGAAATCGCAATTGCCTATCTTCTTCTCTGCGAATTTCTTCATTTCTCCTCATTTCTCTTTGTTGTCTCTCTATTCTCCTTTGTATCCTATCATACTCCTCTTAAATATTATCATTATAGCGATTTTGTGTACGTCTTCTTTCTCGATTTTGATGGTTATTTTGTCGTACTGCCTCTCGAAATTCTTGCTCTTCTACTTCTGCTCTTAATCTTTCTCTCTCGCAAGCCAGGAGCGCTTGTTCATTATAGTATCTTTCAATTTCTTCTTCAATTATTCTTTGATTCCTTTGATTCTCTCGCCCATGCAATATCCTCCTACCTTCTTCTGGATTTTCTTCTTCAATTTGGTTACTTCTTCCCTCTTGATTTCTATTGTCACGCGGATTATAACGATCGCCAATTATCTCTTCTTCTCTATAACGTTGCTCTCCATTTAAATTTTGCACTTCTTCTCTAATATTTATCATTGGGGAATTTTGCCTTGGTTCTTCCCTGAATGATCTTGAATTTGATCTTACAGTACTTCTTGACCTCCTTCTTTGTAACCTTAAATTCTCCATTCTTAGTTCATGATTTTGTCTTGTTAGATTCGCACGTTCCACCGCCTCTAATCTCCTTTCTTCCTGTGTTTTTTGCCTCAGATCATCTATTGTCCCATTTTCACGTCCCACATGAACTAATTCTCCAGCCATTCTTTGATTTCTTTCTCGTTCTTCTCCATTTCTTAATTGTCAATTTTATGCTTCTTCCATTGAATCCGACCTCTAAGTGTGTACGCTCACTCTATCATAATCCACATCCCTATTTTGCGATTGTGCTTGTTGATTCGGTTGTTGATTTGAATTTTATACTTCATTTCTTGTTCTATTTCTTCCTGATCTTATTCTTAAAGATTCTTCTAATTCACCTGTTCCTTTACCTACAAGTCTTTTGCTCCTCCTCACAGTTGTTGGTGGTTCTGATGTATTTCTTCTCCTTCTAGCCATTTCTCAAATTCTAACAATTTTTTCAAATCTTCAAGTTGCAATTTGAGATTTCTTAGACTGATTCTCCTTGTTTCTGGGTGCCAAAATGTAGTTGCAGGATTTCCTACACTACACCCTTGTCAAGAATCTATGAAAACTAAGTCATAATTGTGAATAAACAACAACACTTTTATTAATTCACTTTCAGGAAGATTTACAAGAGATATTAAAACTCAGAAGTACAAATTTCTTTATGGAGTTTCTCTCTCCTCAAAATTCTCTCAGCTCTTAAAAATGCATCATCCTTTTTTTGGATCTATCGTGCTATTTATATAGGAGAATATATAGTGGAAGACAGCTAAGATTTCCCCTTAATTTGGATCTACTCTGCGATCTTATCGCGATCGTTACAATATTTCTCTATCGCAAGCATGATGACCATCGCAGTATCAGTCTTATTCTTCTTTTACTTCTTCCATCGTCAGTTTCTTTTAGTTGTTCTGCAACGCTCGTGAAATGTTTTTGAAGAATTGTCAGTGACGCTCGCAAAAGTGTTGTTAATATCGCAGGAATAATTTTGTAGCGATATTCTGGTACTACAATTCTTTATTCTTTTTGTTTCGTATTTTGATACAAAGATCAAGGTGAACAGGAAATAACTAATACCCCAGACTTATACTCCCAAAGAGTTGCCTAGAAATATCAGTCACCTCATAATAACCCAACTGATTAACATAAAATTTATTGCGTGTCACAAGAGTCTAAGACGAAGAACTGTTGTGATTACTTTTTATATCTTACCTACAGAAGATAAATCTTGAGTAAATCTTAGAGAAGATAAAACTCAAAACGATAGAAAAAGTAAGATTAGAATATGCAACTATAGAGAAAATAGTTGGATCTGGCTTCACGAATCCCAAATGAAGTTTTCAAGTCGTCAACCTAATAATGGTTTTGGAAAACCTAGGTTAAAGGAGAATCGACCCTAGTTTGCAACTAGGACACATGGAAGTGTCGGGATTAGGTTTTCCAGTTGCTAGAGTTCTCCATTACATATCCTTTCAAATCATGGTTCCTTACAATCAAAGCTAAGATAATTTAGTAATCAAGCATTCAATATTCACCGTTAGATGAACTCCTGATTTAAGATTCAAGCAAAATCTGCTTAGAAATAAAAAAATCAATCTCCACCGTTAGATGGTCTTAGATTGTCACACACAAATGAAATATACTTATATTTAGGTATAGGTAACCGTACCTAAACGTGTATATTGGGTTGGCTCAATAACAGTTAACCGAAGTTAGCCATATGAACACTTTTGACTTATCCATAATTATCTAACACTGCTAGATCAAATATGATGATCCATCAATCATGATAGATAATAAAATGAATCTAATTGTGTTTCAAATAGAGTTGTTCAATTGTTTACTATCTCATAAAAATATTTATGAACAAACTGAAATGAAATCAGATTGATTCGTAATCATACAAAGTACTTATACAAGAATCAATTCATGAACATCAAGCCATGGTTTGCAAAGCTAATTCGCATTCCTTAAATCATAAATGGTTTAGATCATGAGTATGAGAATCATACATAACCAATTTTAGAACTTAACCACTGTGTTCGAAAAATGGGTACACGAACAGTAACTCCGGACCTTGGCCTAGTTAATCCGTTTGCAAACCCCGGTTCGCGAACAAGAGTTTAGTTCTGGAAGTGAGGTTGATAAGATTGATAGTGTTAATTTGAGGTGAGTTGAAGTAGTCTATATCTTGGCCGCAACTGATGGATTATGTTTGTACAATGAGTAATTTGTAGAATGAACAAATGAATGGAATCAGGTCGGTAGGGATTGAAGAAGTTGTTTTAGAGTTTTGGTTTGTGTTGGTGTTGTTGCACCATGATGGTGCAACAGGGTATTTGGCTTGTGCAACGGCTCAGGCCAGCCTTCTTTTGTTCAGTCAGATGTCTGAATGATTTACTTTTCCTGACTCAGCCATCTGACTGAGTTGAATCATTTTGACTCACTGAGTTTCTATCATGACCTGTGTTGACTCAGTTGACCGACTCAGAAACCTGACCAGTGACCAATGGGACTTAGACTTGACCATTTGACTAGGACTTGACCTTGACTGGACGTTTACCGTTAATTGACCCTTTGACTATCATTGACCGTTAGTTGACTATGATGGACTAGACCTTAGTTTGATGGGCTGGTTTAAACTGTAATTAGCTGGGGAGAGCTCTGCAAATCAGACTGACTCAGGCGACAAAATCGGTGCAAATCGGTAACATTTAATCATCGTTCTACTTCTTTTCTTACAAATTCCTTCATTAATTCAGGTGTTCTTTATGGGGTTTTCAATGATCGGTGTTTATAAATATGATGATTATATTCATTAAAATAGTAAATATGTCAGAAATAATCAAAAATCGATCAGGTGGATCGGAACCTGGATCTAAATAAAAAACATATGAAAATTCTAGTGTTCCTAATTCTGATGAATCTAATCATCCTGCTTCTGAAAATCTTGTAGATGAACCATCATCTTTCATTCCTGATGATGATATAGATGAAAGTTTAGAGGAATGGAAATTTAGCTTGATTGGCAGATTAGACTTTGTGAAATTAAAGTTTGAGATTGCAGAATTATCATTAAGGAGACAATGGAGTATATCAAGTAAAATTCAACTAATTCCTGTTGAAAAGGTTTTTTCATCATAAAATTAGAAAATGAAGCTGATGGAGAGTGTAGAAAGATCGTTTTTCTTGTTTAATAGCATGTTTCTTAGACTCGTATCTTGATGGTAGAGACCTGAGAATTTTACACACAATACTTTCTCCAGAATAGTTTTTCCTAACGAATATGAGGAGTTAACTATTTGAGAAAGTCTTTGGTTAAATTCATCAAAGGTTTCATCATCATACATGCGAAGGTTTTCCCAGTCAGATGCTAGGTTTTGAAGCCTTGATTCTTTCTCTATGGCATTCCCTTCAAATACGGTTTCTAAGATATCCCAAGCATCTTTAGACTTATTGCATGGTTGATAGCATATAATCCATCAGAATTTTGCCTTGCAGCACTAATCTTGACAACACTATAACTATCAAATACCAATATCCTTTGCAACAGTTACACCATCTACTATAACTATTGGAGAATCATAGCCATTTACAACATAAACCCATGACTGAAAATCATGTGCTTGAAGAAAGGCACACATAGCAATTTTCTGCCATAAGTAATTCGAGCCATCGAAGACTAGCGGTACGTTTATAGAGATATCACATCTGTCCATAGAGTCAGATTGCTACAAACACAGACTTATGAGTTCTTAGCGTGTTTTCCTGCTCTGATACCAATTAAAAACGCGTGGGTACTACACCACACCCAACTTTTTGATATTTTGCTTTCACAAAATACCTGTTTGATTTCCCTTTAGATGTGAATCAAGGTTTTAGAAATCTTGTGTTTGTTTTGAGAAAAATAATTACTTGGTAAAAGTAATATCAAACAAACTTCTAGATTAGGGTTTATTATACTCTTCAAAAATGGAAGAGAAACCTAATTATTTTACAACAAGAACAACTAGAATAAATCTAGAGATATCTTGTCTAAAACTTCTTAAGGATTTTTACGAGATACCTCAATCAAAGTTTTCTTTCCAGTTCCTATTTCAACTAACAAGTGTTGGTATACGATCGAGAACTGAAATCTATTAAAACCTAGGGTTTGTAATCAACAACTCTTGAATGGTCTTATATTAGAAGAGAAGAGTCAGAAGACCTTAGAATAGATAAGAGGTGAAAAACCTAGATTACAAGTTGTACAACAATCACGAAGATTATTATAAACTCGGCTCTGTGATCCCCAATACAAAGACTTTTATCTCACTCTTGTTCACGAAGAACAGAAGACATGGAAAACAACCTTATGAATCTATTGATGGCGGTTTTTAGCTTAGGGATAAAATTGTAAAACCCTAGTCAGATAGTGACGTCACATAACTTGAGTAATAATGTCTCCACTAAGCACACTTATTGAACCCTATAATATGTCTGCGAGAAAATAACCAGGGTACCTTTTTTTAATACTAATTAGGGTTTCGATAGGCCAAACCCTAATTCCCACACCACATGTGCCAATCGCATTCCGTGCCATCCACATCTCCGCGCCAAGGCATGCCAACCATGTCAGCCGAACCACCGTGCCAATGGCAAACCATGCCAGCCACACCTCCGCGCCAAGGCATTCCAACTATGCCAGCTGCACCACTGTGCCAATGGCAAACCATGCCAGCCACATCTCTGCGCCAATGCATGCTAGCCACACCATTATGCCAATGGAAAACCATGCCAGCCATGTCAACCACACCTTTCCTTGGCCCCAATCATGCTAGCCGCACCATGTGCCAATGGTATGCCAAACCCTTTGCCCCACCATGCCAAGCCAACCGCACCTTGCCTTGGCCCCACTATGCCAAGCCATCTGCGCTATTTGCATTGGCCCCACCATGCCGACCTTCCCTATTTGGATACCAAAACGAAGGCATGTGACGATCAACGGCCACCCTTCCATCCTAGATGCAAATCCTAGCCGTCCAAGGTCGCCAATCAACGCATGGAAACCTTTGTCCCAAAACCCTATCTTTGGCCACGCCAATGCATGTTATGCCACATGTGCCAATGACATGCCAACCACCTTGCCACGCCATACCATGTCAGTCTTCCCTATTGCGGCTGCCAAAACGAAGACATGTGATAATCAACAGCCACCTTTCTATCTTAGATATGAATCCTAGCCGTCCAATGTTTCCAAACAACGCATGGTAACCTAATTAGTGCCCATCAAAATACTATTAAAGGGCACTAATTATGGTTTCAGCATACCAAACCCTAATTTATACAAAGCCGCAAGCGCTTCCCTTCCAAACTGCACAATGATAGTGGCTCCACTCCACGTTAAAGCCATGCCATCCATGCTTTCACCAAACAAAGGGTTGCAATGATCAACGACCACCTTTCCGTTTAAAATGCAGATCTTAGCCGTCCAAGGTCACCAGCTAACGCATGGACACCTTTGGCCCAACGCTAAAATCCTAGCATGGCCACGCCAAAATCCTAGCCTAGTCACGCCAAAATCCTAGCCTATTCACGCCAAAATCCTAGCCTGGTGTTTGAGGGTGAAAACGGTTTCTGTTGATTTTGGTAATTTCGGGTGTGTGGGTGAGAAACGAATTTAAACCCTAAACAAAATATTCTGCAAGGGAGTACTTTAGATTTTAGAGATCAATCTGTACAAATCCGTCCTAAACCAAGAAATGGTCGTTCCAGACTTTCTTCGGTCACAAAGTGAAGGAGAAGGGTTGGTTTTGGGGAGGGAAGCGAAGAAAGTGTTGAGACCAGAATAGTTGATTCTGGAAGAGTAGTTGTTTTACGACTTATATCATAAAGTGGGAAGTTAGCATATGGAGATATAGAAAATGTTTTCTGAGTGTTGTATATTCCTGACCTCAAATTGTCGTTCGGTGGAAATAGGTAATGCCTTTTTATACAAGTCGAAGTGAAACGTACTCTGGTCTTATTAAGAAATGGAAAACGGGTGAGTAAATGGGAGGAGGTGGTAACCGGTAACGCCTGAAATTGATGTTCCATATAAGAAAGTGTTTCACCATTACTCCCTGTCTTTACTAACCGCCTCATCCTTATGAAACTTTCTTATAATGGGCGTAGTATACGCCGCACGCTGTAAACCGCCAAAACAATACCCAATGAGCATCCCCAAGTTTATGACATGCATTGATGTCTTGAGTGTTTTCATGGAAAACATGTAGCTACGTGTGTCGTGGCCAAAGGATTGGCGTTTGTAGACAAGTTGGTGTTATGACCAATGGATAGGCGTCGTAGTCAGGTTGGTGTCATAACCAACGAATAGGCATCGTAGCCAGGTTGGTGTCATGACCAAAGGATAGGCGTCGTAGCCAGGTTAGGATTTTGGCGTGGCCAGGCTAGGATTTTGGGCGTGACCATGCTAGGATTTTGGCGTGACCAGGCTAGGATTTTGATGTGACCAGTCTAGGATTTTAGCTTGGCCATGCTAGGATTTTGGCGTGGCCGGGCTAGAATTTTGGCATGGCCAGGCTAGGATTTTTGCGTTGGGCCAAAGGTGGCCATGTGTTAGCTGGTGACCTTAAACGGCTAAGATCTGCATCTTATACGGAAGGGTGGCCGTTGATCGTTGCAACCATTTATTTGGTGAAAGCATAGCTGGCATGCCTTGGCGCGGAGATGTGGCTGGCATGGTCGACATGCCTTGGTGCGGAGACGTGGCTGGCATGGTTTTCCATTGGCGCAGTGGTGCGGCTGGCATGGTTAACATGCCTTGGCGCAGAGATGTGGCTGGCATGGTTTTCCATTGGCACGGTGGTGCGGCTGGCATGGTTGGCATGCCTTTGCGCGGAGATGTGGCTGGTACGGCATGCCATTGGCACATGTGGTGTGGGAATTAGGGTTTGGCCTATTGAAACCCCAATTAGTATTAAAAAAAAAGGTACCCTGGTAATTTTCTCGTAGACATATTAATGGGTTCAGTAAATGCGCATAGTGGAGACATTATTACTCAAGTTCTGTGACGTCACTATCTGATTAGGGTTTTACGATTTTAACCCTAATCTAAAAACTACCAACAACATTAAGTCCCCTACTTAGCTCGGAACATGGGAATTTTTGCGAGGTAAGCATAAGATGGTGACAGACAAGGACAAAATTGAAACATAAATCATGCAAGATGGTCAGGAAGTTCCGTCTAACCCGTTTTTCGGGAAGTAAGGGGAATCTTGATCCTCGTACTTTCCTTCTTTGCATAAATTCTGCTTGTGGTGCTATAATTTAGGCTGGAACGGATCCGCTAATGTATATTTGGTGTGAAGGAAAGCTGCTATCACTGGTCGGCTTGGACTTGGAGCCGTTAGCACTGGATTGGCTTGGAATGGGAGTCGCAGGTATCGTGCGGCTTGGAAAGGAGCCACGAGCATTGGATTGGCTTGGAACGAGCCTTCAGCATTGGTTGGCTTGGAATGGGAGCCGCAAGTATCGTGCGGCTTGGAAAGGATCCACGAGCGTTGGATTGGCTTGGAATGAGCCGTCAGCATTGGTTGGCTTGGAATGGGAGTCGCTAGCGTAAATTTGGAACGGGGCTGATCTATTGGCCTGGCATGGCATGATCGTTGTCTTCGGGAAGATAACAACTTGCTTCAGTTCTGTGGGAAGGTGACGACTGGTAGAATCATTGTAAAATTCTCGTACGAGCTCGAACTTTGACGATCCGCCCCTCAATTTTAATCGGAAAAGAATTTCCTATCTTCCCACGCGGGAATATTTATATTTTGAGCTCGTTTAGGAGGTGAAAACAGCCTGACAGTGAAACTTAGGAAGAATTCAAGAGGGATGTTGCGGGCCCGGGGTAGCATAGTCGCGCCGAGTCATCTATTCCCGTTCAGGGAGCAAGAAGGAAACTTTATTCTGTGCAAACTCTAGAAACCCCGTCTGTATGAAAAGAGGTATTGACCTTCTTCTATTTTATGTTACTCTTCCGGATCCGTGCTTTCGTCTGTAGTGTCTCTCTAGTGGATTCCAAAATTTACCAAAACTCCACTGCATTCTTGGGATAGATGGCTCGGCAACGATCATGTCAGGGATAATCTTGGAGATTGTTATTGCGCTGTCGGTCCATCCTTGACTTTAGGTTTTTCAGTGTCTGGATCTTCTGATCGCGATGATTGATATATTGTGGATGATTGTATGGTAGAAATCTTCAGAAGACACATGATGAAATAGATGAGTTGGGAGACATTTTGTTGTCGATGTGCTGTTATCAAGTCTTCAAGGACTTTGTTCCAAGAGACATCCTTCGAACTAGATTCTGAATCTTGGACTATTGTATGGAATGGGATACGGTGAGAAGTCCCCAGTTATATTTCTGTTAGATCTTATGGCATGGCCGAACATGTGAATGTATCTTTATGGCATGCTTTTGGAGTTGTCAATGCACATGTACGGCTTCATGTTGAGAAATTCCCGCAGCTCGAAAAACTTCGGCAGTGATGATGTTAAAATCAGAAATAACCAGGTTGAGGGGAGTGAAAGCATCTCATGCTGGCAGTCCCCATGTGTAGCCTACTTTCATCGCATCGCCTTGAATCCATGTCCACGGGATTTGATATAAGCTTATTGTACTCTTCTGGATATGACGCTTGGATGCACATAGACAAAATTAATTGGATAGCGAAGAGGCAGGAATGAGATAGTTATGTTGTTTATCGTGGATCCCTCTGTTTCTTTAAGAAAATGTTTCAGCAGCATCTCTGGAGTTATCTCATGAGTCTTTGATGGTCATCGGGATGGACTGCGAAGGCTTGGGATCCCCGCGACCTCGTAAAGTGTTGAAGGCGTATTTTAGACAGAGAGGTGATGATATTCTTGCGCTACACCCTTGAAGAGTAGATGACCTTGTTGTGGTTATGGCCTTTTGGTTGACTGTGTCTTCTGAGATTTGACAGTGAAAGTATTCCTTGTAGATCCTCAGTCCCCAAGTAATGTTTACATGTTTCCATCTTGTATGGTCAGTGGGTTGACCATTATAAAGACATCGCCATCGTTCCTTCGTACTGGCAATTTTATTACTTCTTCCACGTGAAACTAAAATATGAAAGAGTACGGGTTACATTTGTAGTGATTGTTGCTACGGTGAATCTCTGGATGGTATAAAAAAAAAGCGGCAACAGTTCTTGGTAGCAGATGTAATCATAAGAGATTACATTGTCGTGGGAACAAAGTAGGTTGGCTAGAATGTATGGACATCCATGGAAGTAAAAGGATTGGCTGGATGCATAAGCAAGCAAACTGTCCATGGTCATGAGTTTTGGCGGGATGGATCAAAATGTGGTCATAACTACGAAGATTAGATGCATGCGATCATGATCCTTGACATGGGGAGTGTGGTGGCACGACCCTTTACAGGAAGGAGTGGTGTTGAAGAGGCTTCGGCTCTTGGAGAGGACGTTGAAACTTAAGGAGCCAAATGATTCTTGGATCCTGGAGAAGCTTATGGAGATGACGCTAAAGAAGAGCGGATGTTGTAGCGAACGTTAAAGCGGAGCCCCTGCTTAAGAACGTTGAAGCGGAGCCACTTCTAAAGAGAACGTCAAAACGGCGCCTTGAAACTCTCATAGCCTTGACGGTTACAATGTTGAAGCCGGAGATTGCGCCACTCAGCGTTCTGTCAAACTCGACATCCCTCAAGTGAGGGGTGGTTAGGAGTCCCTAGTTCCATCTATCCATCGTGATTTCCAGGAGAGGTTGGGGTTTTGGAAAGGCTTCCCTAGATGAAAACAACTGCTTTCCTGATGCAGTGCGGTTGAGGGATGCAAATATGTCTTGACGTTATGCCTTGGAGGAATCTAGAATCTCACATATCTGTTTCATCATAGACTGCACGATTTTGTGGGCGAAGTCCCCAGAAACCATGCATCTCTTGACGAGAAGAGGGTCTCTGTGAATTCAGGAGGGTTGCTGATTTCTTTTGCCTCGATTTTGGTGAAGTTTTTCATGATCTTTAAGTGTGACGAAATTGGATTACTGATTCCCTTCTATTAGGCGTTCAAGAGAAACACGATCCCCTTCATCTATAAACTCACATCATGTTGAAGCGCCTGCGCCGGATGTTAAAAATATTCCTTGTCAGCTCCCTCTTGGGTTGACGTGAATCTTATGGTGGCCACTCCATCAGTGTCTTGAGGAAATAGGTATCTCTTTACGAGTGATAAATACGTCTGTCTGAGCCTTACGAGAACCTTTTGTCTTTTCATCAAATCAACAATGGTAAAATGAGGTAGGCTTCTTCCGGCTCTTCCAGTATCTTGCCCTGATGGTGGAGTAGCAACATCTCTGGTGACGGTTGGAGTTGTCATACTTGAAGAAACGTTGGGTGGCGGAAGCGGCTCTGGTTCTAGTGATCATAGGTGTATCGTGCAGAGATGGCACGGTTTTTATCACGGAGTGCTGGAGCCATGGCGCTGTTTCGAATATTGAGGATGGCGCTTGTTTGGATGGTTATGGAGCGGAGAAGATGGATATAGAAGGGTGCAAGTTGTTAGCGCTGGAAAGGATGCAATCTGCTTGCGCTGGAAATATGCAAGTTGTTAGTGCTAGAAGGATACAAGTTGCTGGCGCTGGAAGGATGCAAGTTGTTAGCGATGGATTGTCTTGGAATGGGCACTGGCTTGGCGTGGGCGCTTGCTTGGATTTGGTATGGCATGGAATGTTGGCTAGGCATGGTGCGGACTGTTGGCTTGGCACGGTGTTGGTTGGCATGGAGCAGACTGTTGGGCACCGTGAGGCTTGTTCTTGCGGGTCCAGTTGCCTCTTTCCATACATAGCTCAAATAGGAAATCCTTTCCTTATTCAAATTCCAAAAAGTGTTAGCTTATGAAAGGGGTTGGCTCCCCTTTTTATCTCATATCTTTATTATCACGTCCTGGTGTTAGCGGTAGTGTGGTATCAATAAAGTGGGAAAGCATATTCCAGTTATGTACTCCAGCGTTTCTCTTTCAATTTATCTTGTTTTCTTGTGTTGGTGCAAACCCTAGCCATAGGTATGCCTTCCATAAATCTGTAGAAATATTTTTCTTCTGAACTGGTGTAAACCCTAGCCATGGGTATGCCTTTCATAAACTTGTAGAAATACTTCATCATAAACAATTCCTCTTCGAATATCACCGTAGTAACGTCGGCTACCTCATGAATGGTGACGGGTAATCATTATTATGCAAAGTAGGCAGGTGCGGGTGGGCGACTTTTTTTTTTTTTTTGAAAGGAAAATCAAACGCCTAGTTTATGGTTTTGATTTCCTGGATTTCTTGGGTTGATAGACAAATGTTACCTTGATGGCTTTGGATTATTCTTTTGGAGTGAATTATTTAGGAATGGATTGTTTTGGAAATGATGTTGTGTTAGTTACGATTGAAAGTGACGCAGACACCCTAGGAAAACCATGGAACCGTGTGTTGGTAGATGACATGGGGTGAAACACAACATGGCTATCGATTTTGCCATTCTCGTGAAAACTTGAATAAGCAAACCACGTATCTTGTCTAGTTAAGAATTACTCGGTTTCTCAAGTCTCCTGATAAAAAGGGAACCTTTCGGTGTAATATTGAGTTTTATGGGAAGCGCCGCCGTGATTGTGGAAAATCCCCAGTCGTCTCATCCGATAATCGAGTCGTCGATCCCTGGTTGGATCATTCGCTTTTGATCTCTAGGTAGTCCTCGGTCATCCATTGTCATGTCAAGACTGATGATCGGGTTGTCTACTTCTACCATCTAGATGTCTAGGTCGAGGCATGAGATCGATGGTCGAAAATTGATATTGTAACCAAAAGATCAATCTCCCACTGTGGTCGCCAATTGTTTGAGGGTGAAAACGGTTTCTGAAGATTTTGGTAATTTCGGGTGTGTGGGTGTAGATGGGGAAAAACAATTTGCTGGTTTTTACGAAATTGAGGAGACGACCGTACGGAAGAGACTCCTTGAACCGAGTGAAATGTTCAACCTCACACAGATGCACCGCTGCAAAGGGGGTGCTTTGAATTCAAGAGATCAATCTGTAGTACTCCGGCCTAAACCAAGACAATGGCCGTTTCAGAGTAAATTCGGTCACAAGAAAGGATGGGTTGATCTGTAGGAGGGAAGCTAAGAAATGCGTGGAATCGATGGTAATCAAAGATTGTAAGTGTGTTGTGAATTCCAAATAAAATAAGTTATGAATGATTGAAATTGCTCAGTTGAGAGTAACTGCTCAATTGATGAGTTGTTGATCTCGTATTGTCAGTGAGATGTAAGATTCTTGTTGTTCTATTTTCAATCATGATTCAGAGACTTATTTATATTGATGGAATTGTAGACACCATGATCCCCATGAAGTGTGACAGTTGATAGAATCAAGGAGTGGGGAAATGGAAATCGTGTTTGAAACCAGTTTCTCATCGTGCGGAGACTTGGTCGATTTTCCACCCACAACTTTGTTAATCCCTTCCACTGATTTTACGACTTGTTCATATTCCAACGTGTGTATGAACACATGTGCCGTGGACCTCCAGACCAAAACCCTAGTTGATATCCCCCCAAGTGACACGATTGACGTCTCGTGGTTAATTAGTCAGTTGCTGACTTCATGACTTAATGGGACGATGAGTCCATGTATTTGCTGAGTTGAACATGGTTTGCAAAAATGTTCTGAAACTCATGAATTAAACGTGCCTGCTGAGAAAGAGGTGAAATTCTGACATTGAACTGAAATAAAACATTAATTAAATCGATGGTAGTTGAACCGAGCATAATTAATAAGAATACTGATCATGAGATCGTCGTAAAATTATTAGTGTTTGAATATGGAATTATGATCCTTGGACTCAGAAACCCTAATTTGATCAATTGATGACCAATTCATGGTTAATTAAAAATTAACCATGGAATAAAGGAGGGACCGGCTATATTGAACCGTGGGTCAACCATATAGCTCATGTATGCTCGTGTGAGCAAATGCCAAGGCCTCTTGAAGAGTTGGTGATTTGTTGATGAAAGAATGATCAAATGTTGGTTTAATCATTAATTCGAAAAATGCCCGTATGAGCCTTAGGTGATAAAACCTAATTAATTAAGAAGAGGTAAGGGACCGACCAAGGGATCATAAAATCGGCCCTAGGTGGTCACGAGATCGACCGACGATCATTCCATGAAAATCCAAAATTATTTGGAAGAGTTTTGGACCTAATACGTGCAATTGCGCAAATTAGGTCAAATCGTGAAAATACGTGGGACCGGATCATTGCGAGCTAAGGAGACAACCCTGGTCGGTCAAGTTAACATTCTCACGTCCCCAGGGTGTCCATGTCTCAGTCCTGAGAATTTTGATATTTTCTGGCGTGTATTTGAGCAACCATTTGAGAAAATATGACAAAATCAGGGTTTTGCTGAAACTGAGGAACTTCATGAGATGAATGAAAATAATTATAAAATGAAGGAATGATGAAGTATGGGACCGCTGAGGCAAAGGCATGTCCGGTCGGCCAGTGACCACTGTCCCGTGGCGCTCTTTCCTAATTTTATATTATTTTTCATGATTTTATGAAAATATCATGAAATCAAGGAATTTGTTGAAATTCCTTGAAGTGAAGGAGTTTCCATGGGATCAAGGAAGCAAATAATATTAAAATAATAAAAATAAGGGTGTGTGGGACCTGCTAGGGCATGGCCGGCCGGCTTGGGCCCGGTCCCACGAGTTTCCTTAATTTTTGTATTTTCTGTGTATTTTTCCATGATTTGAATGAGTTTTCATAATTTGAGAGAAATACCATGAAATCAAGGAATTCCATGGGACCAAGGAAAACTTAAAATAATAATAAAATAAAAATAAAGAGAGTGTGGGACCGGTCCCACGGGTTTCCCTAATTTTATATTATATTTTTCATGGATTTGTGAAAATACCATGAGATGAAGGAGTTTTCATGAGATTAGAGAAATAATAATAAAATAATGAGGAACCATGAGGTGTGGGGCCGGACAGGATTAAGGCATGCTCGGTTGGCCAATAATCACGGCTCCACAATATTTTTCCCAATTTTATATTATTTCCTTGGTGCAAAGGAAACACCAGGAAACTGAGGAGTTTCCTCAAAACGAAAGATATTTGTTCAAATTAAAGGATTTTCATAAGATCAAGGAAAATAATAAAAAAATATGATAAAACATAAAATTGGAGTGGGATTGGCCAGGGAACGGCCGGCCAGCCAGTGAGCCCAATCCCCCAGCGCCTTGGTCAATATTTAATTATTTATTATTTTCCTTTCTATTTTGCATATGTTCATCATTTCGTCGTATTTTGAAATATTCATTCATGCGGTGATTGTTAGTGCATCATCGTTGAACACACTTGCACCATTTAAATCGGGGCTTGCTCGAAGGTATCTCAGACGCCCGTGTGTTGAATATTTATTACTAATCCATGAAATTCTGCTGGGAAGAACCATAGATTGAAGTAACGAAATATTGTGAAAATATTTGAATATTTTCAGAAATTTAGTGGATGAATCCAAAAATTTAAGAATAATTAACTGAGGGCTCTATACTAGCAGAGAAAGATGTCTAAGAGCATCAATTATTCTGACATGAGCCTGCTGGAGCTTCATATCCTTTATATAGTCAGGGAAAACTGTTGTTTGTATTCTGAAGACGTTATCGCTCTATACTAGCAGATCAAGCTGTCTAGGAGCCGTCAATCTCGTGATTCTATATAAAAATAATTACTGAAGTGTCCAGTATTCATGAGATATGTCGTTGTCCAGCCGAGAGACTACATATCTGCATGTACTCTGGGAGACAGTATTCTCTGTCAGTGATTTGATGAGAGACCTGTGTCTCAATACTCATGTCTGATTGCTGGATCAGAAGTTCGTATAATTATGGGTTTATTTAGCCTTTATCGAAAATCCACCATCTACATTAAGTCCCCTGCTTAGTGAGGATAGCCGTGTTCCTCAGTTAGCATTGAATGGTGATTTTCCGGTCATAAACAATATAAGTTATTGAACTTAGTCATAAGTTAAGATGTTACCAGATTTCGATAATACAAGCATACCATGACTTGAATGAAGATTCCAAAGGCATGATAGAGTGTCGTTTGGTGGAAATAAATTGGTGTTGAACCGCTGATTTGGACGACGGGACCTTGGTCGTTTAGGATTCGCGGGCCGGGCCCAATAAGGAAATCCTTAGAAAAATTAGGTTTTGGAAATAAAATTTGATATAAAAGGAATTCATCCTTCTTCTTTTTTTCTGTTCATGACCAGCATATTCATCACCTCTCCATCACCTTCACGCCAGCAACAGGAAGAGATAAAAAAAAATTCCGGAGCACCTCCATCCGCCGTCGTCGTCCGATCACCGTCCGACTAGTTTCCGGACGGCGCTGACCAGGTGCGATTTTTTTTTTTTGCTGATGTTCATGGGTTCTATGAGTTGTTCATATCTTGATCATGATAAAGTTATACACATGTGCATATATGAGCGTGGGTTTCGTCGAAAACCCTCGTTTTTGAAAACATATGTTCGTTTGATCGTTAGTTTTGAAAACTAATAATAATCCCTGATTTATGAGAGATTTTTTTTTATATATGTAGACCTAGGTCCAGTGATAAATCTAAGTTTATGAGCTTTCATGTGAATCAAAGATTTATCATGAAAAGGTGAATTTTCGTAAATCCGAAATAAACCTTCGTTTTAAGGAATGACGATGACACAAAGGATTTTTTTTTTATATACATATGAACTTGTGTCCAGTGATAAAAAATTTTATATGAGCTTTCATGTAAATCAAAACTTTATCCTAAAATGTTTGAGCTTTCGCAAAATTGGAATAAACCTTCGTTTCGAAGATGTATGACGATACAAAGGGGAAGATTTTTTTTATAAAAACCGTGGCTTGTCCACAAAAGTAATTTTGTATATAAAAACCTTGATATGCTCACGGAAAAGAGTGTGTCTTTTTTTTTAGCGTGAGTTATCACTCACAAAATGAAAATTGTGAGTCATTGTTCACGTTTTCGCAAATATATGCTTATAAAAACGGATTTTTGAGTAATGTTTGAAATAAACAATTATTTATGATGAAATAATGCTTTAGTTTTCATGATACCAGTGTGAATGTTCACACAGTAGAAATGTTCATGATTTTATGAAAATCTGAGTTTTTGCACGTTTTTTTGTAGGTTCGAAGAAACGAGCGAGTTTTGAAGTATTAACCCTTACGTTGCATTCACTATTGTTAGTGGAATCGTAAAAAAGTAAGAGTTGAGAATTACCGGTTTGTAGATGCTTGCATGAGCATTTTCCAATTACTTTATTCCGCTGATGTTTGCATCTTATATGAATGATATACTGAAGCGGAGTATTGTGTGCATGTTACAGCTACTTTTGCAAGGATGTCTAATTCTCTAGCCAATGATGCTCCCAGAGATGATATGTGTGTGGATAATGATGCTTCCAGGGAAGATTCGCACATAGATGATGATTCCTCTAAGGATGATTCATGCACGGAGGAGACTTCTATTAGCGAAGATAGGACTCATGGAATCAAGAACGTTCCAAACATAGAGGATGCCTTCTTCATAGATCAAGAGCCTGAAAATCATCTCAAAACTCCAGCATTTCGTCTTCTGATAAATCCCAGAGAGGTTACTCAGAAAAAATTGGTGACTCCTCAGGCAGCTATTCGGTTCTGTCTTGAACGAGGATATTTTTCTGCATCAATTATTGAATTCAAACTTTCTCGACGGCCTTTGGAAAAGTTTTCTGGATGGGTGAGGTACATGCTGGGCTTTCCTCGTGTCCGAGCTAAGTTGAATGACGCATGAGTAATACGAGCTATTCAAGCTTCTGGAGATTTATTCATTTTTCATGATGCGCGAGGTATTATAGCTTTACTTTCTCGATGGTGTATTCCAACTCACTTTTTCATATGCAGATGGGGAATATTGACCATTACTTTAGAAGATGTAGTTGCTTTGTTGCATCTTCCAGTCACGGGGAATCTTCCTGAAAATCTTTCTTCATCAGACGAAGTTGCAATCTCTAATATCTTGACAACCACAATGGAAGAGATCAATAAGGCGCCTGGCAACAAAGGTTGTTATGCTCATTGGTTAATACACTTGTGGCCAAGAGATACTCCTCTGGAGTGGCTTGTTGACGGTATGTTATTTATTGATGCTTTCTTGTGCTTATGGCTGTCCAGAGATGTATTTGAAGATGCTGGAAATTTGTTGAAGCCATTCGTGATTCCTTTTGCGATTAAGATGGCTCAGGGTGAGAAACCCCCAATAGTTAGCTTGTTCTTGGGTTCTTTGTACTCTAACTTGGACTCCTTGATTATAGACTCCAACGTCTCTAATGGTTTTATGAAGATTGAATATTATGATAATACAATGTTTCTTCAAGCTTTGATGTGGGAGCGCTTCAAGAATTATGCACCTATTCCACGCACCATTTTACAAGGGTTGAATACTGATGCTTGTCATGTTTTCTCTGAGAAAGCCAATGATAGGATCATGCGCTGGTCTACAAAGCAATCCCGACTCAAGAATCGATTCGTTGATGTCTTGGATCGTGAATCTGAATTCACCTTCCTCCCATGGGTATCAATTCCCCATTATATCTCTCAGTTGAGAACTTTTAATGATGAGGAGAGCATGACTTTGAAATCTGGTGCTAATTTGGACGACGGTGAGAGAGCTTTTATGCTAAGTTGTACTGCCGGTTATCTGATATTCATAATGCATGGCGAATTCTCAGTGGAAGAATACAATATTGATAGGGTAGCTCGGAAAATGGGTATGGATCAGTGTGTTCTGACTTTTCGAAGAAGAAAACCTTCATTTGATCAGCTCATGACCCGTCTGGATCGCACACATGTGGAAGGAAGTGAATTCTGGTTCCCCAGCTCTGAGAGAGTTTCATATGTAACTCCGGGTTACATAAACTTTTGGGATCAACAACTCCAGCGTTTACTTGATTTTGTGAGGGTTGATCAATCTTTAGTGAAGGAGCGTCATTCTCCTGAGATGATTGCTACTCGACCAAGATTGAAGCATTTCCCTGGTAGTGATAAATGGAAAACATCTCCAGGATGTTCACAAGTAAGTATTTTACGAAGTCTTCATAAGATTATGATGATTGTATTTTGATCATTGCATCAAAATTTATTTTCGTAGGGCGGTCGTAATGTAAGACCGCGAATTGATGTAAACCTCTCTGAGGCTGAAGCAACTATTCATGGTGGAGAAGGCAGGAGCAAGAATTATAAGATGTTACCTAACACCATAAAGTCCCCAATGATTTGTTGGGTGAGTTATCGATATTTCTTTCACCATGACTTTTTCTCATTCGTGTAATTAGGATCTTGAAACCAATCTTTGTTATTCTGTTACAAAATTTTACTCCATCGAGCATTGACGGCCTTCAGTTCTCTACTGCTGGGCAGACGGTTTCTGACTTGGGTGTTGAAGAAGGATCCGAAGTAAGTATTTCTTCATATAGCAAATTATGATGCTTAGTAAATAAAATGATAATTGTTGAGAATATATCCAGGAGGATGTTTCCATGGAAGCGGAGAATACTGGTGATGCTCGCTCGAAGAATGGTGATAAAGAAAACCCCCAGAGTTCGAAATCGAATGAAAGTAATGGTGTTGTTGATGTCAGTGTGAGCCATTCTGGTTCTTTGAGCACTTCGGAGACCACCCAAGTAAGTATTTCTCTTGTATTTTATCCATAGAAGTATAAATTTGTTGATATCCGACTAAATGAGTAAGAATGGATGTGAATATATGAAAAGTTTTTTTGAAAATACGTCACCAGAAAATTCAGAACTCATCATTTTAGTAAAAACGCCGTAGAATCTTCGTCCGATGTCAGATTTTCATGATCCGCACATGTATATTTATGCCTAGGAAATTTCCAATCTTTAAAAAATTAACAAAGAAGATTTTTAAGTTTTGAGCACGTTTAGGAGTCGAAATAGACGAAACAGTAAACATCCAGGAGACTTTCAGGAAATTTTCAGCTGTCATGTAGTCCCAAGTTTCGACCACATCTTTTTGCTCGTTCATCCGATTGTTATGAAATTTTGATATGTTTTAGATAACATCAATACAAAGATAATGGTATATAACTAAACCCTTGATTATTTGTCAATTTCTCCCAGTTCATCATCCCGTACTGGGAAGTGTAAAATCTTCTCTGACGAGCTTATCATAAAATATGTATTTGTGACTTTCACGTTGTTGGCTGACATATAGCATGTAAAATGAAGAACCTTGATGATTTTAGATCATTTTCATGCTGTAGTTCACGATTTATTTTGGGTTTTATACTCGGATGATCCTAATCTCATGTAATCTTCGTATAAGGTGCAAAATACCGAAGTTGAGAATGAAGGAGTCAATAATGACGAAATGAGCAGCCTTGGGTTAATGATAAGGAGGCAACCATATCTGCACTTCAAGTCCATGAGAATATTGTTGTTGAATAAATTAAGGAGATCGAGACTTCGATTATTATTGTTTCAATGGAGAAAGGAACTGAGCCGTGAGTAGAAGAGACCAAAGAAACTAAAATTGCTCCAGTAATTGAAAACCTATAGTGGTGCATGAATTCCCAAGTGCAGGAGTTTCTTTTGATCCCCCATTTGATGCATCACTCCCATACCATGAGCTAGTCGGTGGATTCAGCATTACCGTTGGATATTCAGACTTGTATGATAAAATATGGAGGAAGTTCGGTCACATCGACGTCACTAGAGACCCAAAGCGTGCTTATTCTTTAACAATACAAGTAAGTGTTATCTTGCGTGTTGTAAATGATATATGTACTAGGGCGAGAAATGATGTGACTCCAGATGTACTCTTTGATTGGGAGTTCAACTTGGAGAATTCTCAGAGACTTGGCTTCAACGTGAAGTGGCTTCGTAAGAAGATGAATGTTATTAAGGACTCATGTGAAAATAACATACCGTTTCCCAATGACGCTATGATGGAGAAGGAAGACAGAATTGTCAGGCTGACTGAAGAGATTAACATGGAGAAGGCGGCCTTACAAGACTTGAAGGACGCAGAGGAGCAAAAATCTTTCTTCGCTGATTTTCTTTGATTCATTTTCCATAATCTCTTGAACTTCTGAACTTCTGAGAGATGTGAGGTTTTATTTGGGTTTTGATATTATGGTTTTGGATTGGTAGATGGTCAAGGATTTTCTTTTGGATTTGATAGAGATTTTATTTTAAGAAATATGAACTAAATTTTGATAAATTTCCGAATTCAAATATTGATTGCAAGTATTGCAAAAATTTTGGAGGAATTGAAATACAATGAAAGAAAATCCTAAAATTCCAAATCCAGATGTCATGAATGCTTAAACGCCCAATACCTCAAATGTCCAATAATTTCAGACAAACGCCTTAAGCCAATTCTCATGAATTACTTGTAGGGTTCGTCCATCTGTGTTGATCAACTTGTAATATCCTCCAGTTATGGACTTAGCAACCATGAATGGTCCTTCCCAATTGGAGTTCCTTGCTGAGTGAAGGTTGCACCGGACTGCTTTTAGAACTAAGTCCCCTTCACAGAATTTTTTGTGTTTGGTCGTCCGTGCCTTGAATATCTTCTATTTATTCGGAATTCCTCATGTGGTGAGACTCCATGGTTGTGGCATATATGGATACTCGTGCAGGAGGGAGTATCCCTCGTAATGTCTGTCATGTTTGGCCAGATCTTCCACAATGAATCTCCTGATTGGATGATCAACGTGAAGAGGTTCTAGACTCAACCATTGAGTGAAATATTATTGTAGCGAGATGATCCACTCATAGAATTTTGCAATCGCTAAATTGTTTGTGGATTGAAGCCCTTGGACCAAATAAGCATAATTGAAAACTGACGATATGGGCACATGAGAAGGAATAAGACTTGCCTAGGTGAAAAATCTCTTGACAAAAGCATTTGGATGTTCCCCAGGATTCTGCGTAAATTCTGTCAAGGCTTTGACCTCCTCCATATATTCAAATGGTGAGGTATCTTCTGTTTCTTCCTTCGAGTCAGAGGTTTCTTCAGCAGAGGAATTTTCAATTGAAGGTGTCGGTGCCACCTTCCCATCGTGAATCCATGTGCGTCCAAAAATCATATCATATCCTGGATATTCTATGATTATATAAAACTTGGTCTCAGTGCAAACCAAATTTCCTTTGACTTTGAGGATGATGTAGCCGTAAGCGTTTCTGAAGATTCTATCGTGATCTCTGATTTCCATGGGGGCATGGGTAGCTTCCTATCGAGTAATGCCAGCGGCTCTGAGAGTTTTCAAAGGGATGATGTTGATGGCGGTGCCGACGCCAACAAATGCTCTCCTGAATTTGTTTCCTTTGACGTGCACTGTGGTGAGCAGTCCCCAGTCATACATTTCCTTGTCTGTCATTGGAGGCTCAGTGGTAGTCTCTTGAATCATCAGATGCTTTCATGACACGATGTGGTTTAATGCAATGAGTATGTCTTTCCTCTGAGCTTTTGACAAGTATAGTAACTCGTAGACATGTTCAATCAAGGATTGAACTGCTTCTTTTACAGGAGGTTCAGAGATAGAAAAAGTCCTGACTGGAAGGGGAATTTCATGTACTCCTTCAGTCCCCAAGTTAAGTTCTCCTGATTCGATCTTTTCTTTAAATATGCGCTTCAAAGTCTTGTAATCACTTGTGGGGTGGCTGACAAATCTATGGAAGCGACAATACATAGGATTTTCCATGGCCTCTTCCGTTGGTTCCTTCTTGACATATGGAAACTTGATTGCACCGTCTTGAATACAGGCCTCTAGAAATTCGATGACTTCTTCAATAGAGCAGGAAACGTCAGGTGCTTATGGATCCTACGTATATCAAGGAGGATCTTGCACGTTATCCTTATTTTGTGCCTTTAAAGGGGTGGAAGAAGTATGCTTGCGCTGTGGTTCAGCTTTCCGTTTGCTCCCTTCTGTGACAGCATTTATGGAAGGCTGCAGGTTGTACTGCTTGTTGATCAGACGTCTGGTTCCTCGAGTATCTCGTGATTCTTCAGCCTTTGTGGATATTTCTCTTTCTAAGAGATCAGGTGCACTAGTTTCCGACCTATTCGCGGCTTCTTGGAGCTCGGAGAAAGTCTGGAATCGGAGATTCTCCAGTAGGGATCTATAGATCGGGAGCATGCCATTGATGCACAAATCTACCAGCTGTTGCTCCGTGACGTTTGGATCATGGCAATCCAAGGCTTGGACTCTGAATCTTTTCACATAGTCATTGAAGTTTTCACTAACCTTCTGAAACATCCTTCCAAGATCAGAGAGAGTGACTTGCTCTGACACAAATAAGTACTTCTTATAGAAGGCGTTAATCATTTCTCCCCAATTGTTGATAGTTCCAGGTGCAATATTATTGTACTAGGTATATGCCCTTCCTTTCAGATATTTTGAAAATTCCTTGAGGCGAACAACATGGTTATGCTCATGTTCTCCCAAGGCTTCAAGGAAACGAGAGACGTGTTCTCGAGCATTGACGGTTCCATCATACAAAGTGAAAGTTGGAGAAACATAACCTTTAGGTAGGGGAATCCTCTGCGTAGCAACAAGATAAGGGGGTTGGTGACGATGGACATGTGATGTCTTGTCTTTTCCATGATTCTCGAGAAGAATCTCCAAGTCTTCCCGGGTGATGAAGTTTGATGATTCTTTTGTTGACGAATTGCCCGAAGCTTTGTTGGTTTTCGTCGTCATCCACTGTGTGAATTAGAATTACTTCAGGATCAACAACGTCCGAGGACTTCTCCTTATCTTTTCCTTTTTCTTGAGTTTTCTAGGACAATTTGTTAGTAAGAGTCTTCAGATGATCAAATAGCTTCTTCTATGCTGCAGCCATATTCGTCCGATTCTTTGCAAAAGTTTCTTGCGCTTTGATGAGATCAGCAATGGTAGGTGGTGGATTTCCTTTGACTTCTTCAGGATGTCTTCCGAACAGAGGATGACCTTCTGTGTTAGTATCAGGAGGAGTAATGTCACCACCTTCGATGTTAGTGGCCGGAACAGTTTCCGAGATGTCTTCATTGTTGTCATCATTGTTGTTTCTAGTGCTAGAGATGTTTGTATTAGAACCTGTAACTAATCCATACCTAAGACCAGCCATCTTTTGAAATTGTTCGATTGCAACCGAGAGATTAATCTCCCACTGTGGTCGCCAATCTGTAGATGGGGGCAAAACGATTTTCTGGTTTTTACGGAATTGAGGAGACGACCGTATGGAGGAGACTCCTTGAACTGAGCGAAATGTTCAACCTCACATAGATGCACCGCTGCAAAGGGGGTGCTTTGAATTCGAGAGATCAATTTGTAGTACTCCGACCTAAACCAAGACAATGGCCGTTCCAGAGAAAATTCGGTCACAAGAGATGATGGATTGATCTGTAGGAGGGAAGCTAAGAAATATGTGGAATCAATGGTAATCAAAGATTGTAAGTGTGTTGTGAATTCCGAATAAGATAAGTTCTGAATGATTGAAATTGCTTAGTTGAGAGTAATTGCTCAATTTATGAGTTATTGATCTCGTATTGCCAGTGAGACGTGAGATTCTTGTTGTTCTGTTTTCAATCATGATTCAGAGACTTATTTATATTGCTGGAATTGTAGACACCATGATCCCATGAAGTGTGATAGTTGATGGAATCAAGGAGTGGGGAAATGGAAATCGTGTTTGAAACCAGTTGCTCATCGTGCGGAGACTTGGTCGATTTTCCACCCACTACTTTGTTAATCCCATCAACTGATTGCACGACTTGCTCATATTCCAATGTTCATATGAATACACGTGCCGTGGACCATCAGACCAAAAACCTAGTTGATATCCCCCAAGTGACACGATTGATGTCTCGTGGTTAATTAGTCAGTTGCTGACTTCATGACTTAATGGGACGATGAGTCCATGTATTTGCTGAGTTGAACATGGTTTGCAAAAATGTTCTGAAACTCATGAATTAAACGTGTCTACTAAGACAGAGGTGAAATTCTGACATTGAGGCGAGCAAGTATTGCTCATTCGATGAATTGTTGAATATTGAACCAATATTCATTGGTTTGAGCAAATATTGTTCATCTGAGAAAGTGTTGCTCATCTGATGAATTATTAGTAGTGTGACCAAAATAAAACATTAATTAAAATGCTGGTAGTTGAACCGAGCATAATTAATAAGAATACTGATCATGAGATCGTCGTAAAATTATTAGTGTTTGAATATGGAATTATGATCATTGGACTCAAAAACCCTAATTTGATCAATTGATGACCAATTCATGGTTAATTAAAAATTTGACATGGAATGAAGGAGGGACTGGCTACATTGAACTGTGGTTCAACCATGTAGCTTCCGTATACTCGTGTGAGAAAATACCAAGGCCTCTTGAAGAGTTGGTGATTTGTTGATGAAAGAATGATCAAATGCTGGCTTAATCATTTATTCGAAAAATTCTCGTATGAGCCTTAGGTGATAAAACCTAATTAATTATGAAGAGGTGAGGGACCGACCAAGGGGTCATGAAATTGTCCCTAGGTGGTCATGGGATCGACTGACGATCATTCCATGAAAATCCAAAATTATTTGGAAGAGTTTTGGACCTAATACGTGCAATTGCGCAAATTAGGTCAAATCGTGAAAATACGTGGGACCGGATCATTGAAAGACAAGGAGCCAACCCTGGTATTTCAAGGTAACATGCTCACGTCCCCATGGTGTCCGTGTCTCAGTCCTGAGAATTTTGATATTTTCTGGCGTGTATTTGAGAAACCATTTGAGAAACCATTTGAGAAAATATGACAAAATCAGGGTTTTGCTGAAACTGAGGAACTTCATGAGATGAAAGAAAATAATTATAAAATGAAGGAATGATGAATCTTGGGACCACTGAGGCCAAGGCATGTCCGGCCGTCCAGTGACCACGGTCCCGTGGCGCTTTTTCCTAATTTTATATTATTTTTCATGATTTTATGAAAATATCATGAAATCAAGGAATTTGTTGAAATTCCTTGAAGTGAAGGAGTTTCCATGGGATCAAGGAAGCAAATAATATTAAAATAATAAAAATAAGGGTGTGTGGGACCGGCTAGGGCATGGCCGGTCGGCTAGGTCCCGGTCCCACGAGTTTCCTTAATTTTATGTATTTTCTGTGTATTTTTCCATGATTTGAATGAATTTTCATAATTTGAGAGAAATACCATGAAATCAAGGAATTCCATGGGACCAAGGAAAACTTAAAATAATAATAATAAAATAAAGGGCGTGTGGTACCGGTCCCACGGGTTTCCCTAATTTTATACGTATTCTATTTTTCATGGATTTGTGAAAATACCATGAGATGAAGGAGTTTTCATGAGATTAAAGAAATAATAATAAAATAATAAGGAACCATGAGGTGTGGGGCCGACCGGGATCAAGGCATGGCCGGTTGGCCAATAATCTCGGCCCTACAATATTTTTTCCAATTTTATATTATTTCCTTGGTGCAAAGGAAACACTACGAAACTGAGGAGTTTCCTCAAAACGAAGGATATATTTGTTCAAATGAAAGGATTTTCATAAGATCAAGGAAAATAATAAAAAATATGATAAAACATAAAACTGGCATGGGATTGGCCAGGGCACGGCCGGCCAACTGGTGAGCCCAATCCCCCAGCGCCTTGGTCAATATTTAATCTTTTATTATTTTCCTTCTTATTTTGCATAGGTTCATCATTTCGTTGTATTTTGAAATACTCATTCGTGCGGTAATTGTTAGTGCATCATCGTTGAACACACTTGCACCATTTGAACCGGGGCTTACTTGTAGGTAGCTCAGACACCCGTGTGTCGAATATTTATTACTAACCCATGAAATTCTGCTGGGAAGAACCATAGATTGAAGTAACGGAATATTGTGAAAATATTTGAATATTTTCAGAAATTTAGTGGATGAATCCAAAAATTTAAAAATAATTAACTGAGGGCTCTATACTAGCAGAGAAAGATGTCTAGGAGCATCAATTATTCTAACATGAGTTTGCTGGAGCTTCATATCCTTTATATAGTCAGGGAAAACTGTTGTTTGTATCCTGAAGACGTTATCGCTCTATATATACTAACAGAGCAAGCTGTCTAGGAGCCGTCAATCTCGTGATTCTATATAGAAATAATTACTAAAGTGTCCAGTATTCATGAGATATGCCGTTGTCCAGCCGAGAGACTACATATCTTCATGTACTCTGAGAGACATTATTCTCAGTCAGAGATTTGATGAGAGACCCGTGTCTCAATACTCACGTCTGATTGCAGGATCAGAAGTTCGTATAATTATGGGTTTACGATTTTATCCTTTGTAGAAAATCCACCATCTACAGTGGGTGAGAAACGAATTTAAACCCTAAGTAATATACTGCAAGGGAGTACTTTAGATTCGAGAGATCAATCTGTACAAATCCGGCCTAAACCAAGAAATGGTCGTTCCAGACTTGCTTCGGTCACAAAGTGAAGGAGAATGGTTGGTTTTGGGGCTGGGAAGCGAAGAAAGTGTTGAGACCAGAATAGTTGATTCTGGAAGAGTAGTTGTTTTATGACTTGTATCAGAAAGTGGGAAGCTAGCAAATGTTTTATGAGTGTTGTATATTCCTGACCTCAACTTGTCGTTCGGTTGAAATAGGTAATGCCTATTTATACAAGTCGAAGTGAAACATACTTTGGTCTTATTTAGAAATATGGGTGAGTAAATGGGAGGAGGTGGTAACCTGTAATGCCTGGAATTGATGTTCCATAAAAGAAAGCGTTTCACAATTACTCCATGTATTTACTAACCGCCTCATCCTTATGACACATTCTTATAACGGGCGTAGTGTACGCCGCACGTTGTAAATCGCCAAACCAATACCCAATGAGCATCCCCCAGTTTGTGACATGCATTGATGTCTCGAGTGTTTTCGTGGAAAACATGTAGCTACGTGTGTCTTGGCCAAATGATTTGGCATTTGTAGCCAAGTTGGTGTCGTGACCAAAGGATAGGCGTCATATCCAGGTTGGTTCCGTGTCCAAAGGATAGGCGTCGTAGCCAAGTTGGTTCCGTGACCAAAGGATAGGCGTCGTATCCAGGTTGGTGCCGTGACCAAAGGATAGGCGTCGTAGCCAGGTTGGTATCGTGACCAAATGATAGGCGTCGTAGCCATGTTAGGATTTTAGCGTGGCCAGGCTAGGATTTTGGCGTGACTAGGCTAGGATTTTGACGTGACCATGCTAGGATTTTGGCGTGGCCAGGCTAGGATTTTAGCGTTGGGCCAAAGGTGGCCATGCATTAGCTGGTGACCTTGGACGGCTAAGATCTACATCTTAGTTGGAAGGGTGGCCATTGATCGTTGCAATTCTTCGTTTGGTGAAAGCATGGATGGCATGGCTTTAACGTAGAGTGGAGCCACTAGTAGTGTGCGGATTGGAAGGGAAGCGCTTGCGGTTTTGTTTAAATTAGGGTTTGGTATGTTGAAACCCTAATTAGCACCCTTTACTAGAATCGATGAAGAATTCTCATACGGACTCGGATTTTGATGGTCCGCCCCTCCATTCTGTACGAAAAAGAATTTCCTATCTTCCAACGCGGGAATATTTTGGTTTTGAGTTCGTTCGGGAGGTACAAACCTCCCTGAAGTAAAACTCAGGAAGAATTCTAACATTACCATGGTTGTTTGGCAACCTTGGACGGATAGGATTCGTATCTAGGATGGAAGGGTGTCCATTGATCGTCGCACATCTTCGTTTTGGTTGCCGCAATTGGGAAGGCTGACATGGTATGGCGTGGCAAGGTGGTTGTCATGTCATTGGCACATGTGGCATGGCATGCCTTGGCGCGGTTTGCGTGGCCAAAACTAGGGTTTTAGGCCAAAGTTTACCATGCGTTGTTTGGCGACCTTGGACGGCTAGGATTTGCATATAGGATGTAATGGTGGTCATTGATCATCTTACGCCTTCGTTTTGGTAGCCACATAGGGAAGGCCGGCATGGTGGGGCCAATGCAAATGGCGCGGATGGCTTGGTATAGTGGGGCCAAGGCAAGGTGCGGTTGGATTGGCATGGTGGGGCCAAGGGTTTTGCATGACATTGGCGCGTGGTGAGGCTAACATGGTTGGGGCCAAGGCAAGGTGCGTTTGATGTGGCTGGCATGGTTTTCCATTGGCATAGTGGTGCGGCTAGTATGGTTGGCATTCCTTGGCTCGGAGATGTGGATGGCATGGTTTGCCATTGGCACGGTGGTGCGACTGGCATGGTTGGCATGACTTGGCGCGGAGGTATGGCTGGCATGGTTTTCCATTGGCACGGTGGTTCAGCTGGCATGGTTGGCATGCCTTGGCGCGGAGATGTTTCTGGCATGGTTTGCCATTGACACGGTGGTACGGCTGGCATGGTTTTCCATTGGCACGGTGGTACGGCTAGCATGGTTAGCATGCCTTGGCGCGGAGATGTGGCTGGCACGGTGGTGCGGCTGGCATGGTCGGCATTCCTTAGCGCGGAGACGTGGCTGGCATGGTTTGCCATTCACACGGTGGTGCGGCTGGCATGGTTGGCATGCCTTGGCGCGGAGATGTGGCTGGCATGACATGCCATTGGCACATGTGGTGTGGGAATTAGAGTTTGGCCTATTGAAACCCTAATTAGTATTAAAAAAAAAGTACCATGGTAATTTTCTCGCAGAGATATTAAAGGGTTCAGTAAATGTGCTTAGTGGAGACATTATTACTCAAGTTCTGTGACGTCATTATCTGACTAGGGTTTTACGATTTTAACACTAAGCTTAAAACAACCATCAACACCTGGTCACGTCAAAATCCTAGCCTGGTCACGCCAAAATCCTAACCTGGTCACGCCCAATATCCTAGCCTAGCCACGCTAAAATCCTAACCTAGCTACGACGCCTATTCTTTGGTCACGGCACCAACCTGGCTACGATGCCTATCCTTTGGTCATGGCACCAACCTGGATACGACGCCTATCCTTTGGTCACGGCACCAACTTGGCTACAAATGCCAAATACTTTGGCCACGACACACGTAGCTACATGTTTTCAACGAAAACACTCGAAACATCAATGCATGTTACAAACTGGGGGATGCTCATTGGGTATTGGTTTGGAGGTTTACAGCGTGCGGCGTACACTATGCCCATTATAAGAAAGTCTCATAAGGATGAGGCGGTTAATAAATATAGGGAGTAATGGTGAAACGCTTTCTTTTATGGAACATCAATTCCATGCGTTACCAGTTACCACCTCCTCCCATTTACTCACCCGTTTTCCAATTCTTAATGAGACCAGAGTACGTTTCACTTTTACTTGTATAAATAAGCATTACCTATTTCCATTAAACAACAAGTTCAGTTCAGGAGCATACAACACTCAGAAAACATTTGCTAGCTTCCCACTTTCTGATACAAGTCGTAAAACAACTACTCTTCCAAAATCAACTATTCTGGTCTCAACACTTTCTTCGCTTCCCTCCCCAGAACCAACCATTCTCCTTCACTTTGTGACCGAAGCAAGTCTAGAACGGCCATTTCTTGGTTTATGTCGGATTTGTACAGATTGATCTCTCGAATCTAAAGTACTCCCTTGCAGTACATTGTTTAGGGTTTAAATTCGCTTTTCACCCACACACCCGAAATTACTAAAATCAGCAGAAAGATTTTTCACCCTCAAACAATTGGCGACCTCAGTGGGAGATTGATCATTCGGTTACAATGTCAATTTTTGACCATCGATCTCATGCTTCGATCCAGACATCAAGATGGTAGAAGCAGGTGATCCGATCAGGGATCGACGACTCAGTTACCAGATGACCCGATTATCAGTTTTGACACGGCGAGGGATGACTGGGGACTGCCTAGAGATTAAAAGCGAATGATCCAACTAGTGATCGACGACTCGATTATCAGATGAGATGACTGGGACTTTCTACAATCACGACAGTGCTTGCCATAAAACTCGGTTTTACACCAGGAAGGTTCCCTTTTCATCAGGAGACCTGAAAAAATGAGTAAGTCTTACCTAGAAAATATACATGGTTTGCTATTCAAAGTTTTCACGGGAATGATAAATCCGATAGCCCTGTTATGTTTCACCCCATGTCATCTACCAACACACGATTTCAGGGTTTTCCTAGGATGTTTGTGTCACTTTCTGTAGTAACCAAGACAACATCATTCCCAAAACAATCCATTCCAAAAAAATTCATTCCAAAAGAATAATCCAAAACCCTCAAGGTAACATTTGTCTATCAACCCAAGAAATCCAGGAAATCAAAACCATAAACTAGGTATTTCATTTGCCTTTCAAACAAAAAAATAGTCGCCCACCCTACGTGCCTACTTTGCATAATAATGATTACCCGTCACCATTCATGAGGTAGCCGACGTTACTACGGTGATATTCGAAGAGGAATTGTTTATGATGAGGTATTTCTATAAGTTTATGAAAGGCATACCCATGGCTAGGGTTTACACTAGTTTAGAAGAAAAATATTTCTACAGATTTATGGAAGGCATACCTAAGGCTAGGGTTTGCACCAACATAAGAAAACAAGAGAACAAATTGAAAGAGAAACGCTGGAGTACATAGCTGGAATATGCTTGCCCACTTTATTTCTACCACACTACCGCTAACACTAAGACGTGATAATAAAGATACAAGATAAAAAAGGGAGCCAACCCCTTTCATAAGCATAATAATTTTGGGAATTTGAATGAGGAAAGGATTTCTTGCTTGAGATACATATGGAAAGAGGCAATTGGGCCCGCAAAAACAAGTCTGCACCATGACCAGCCAGTGTCGTACCAAGACAACGCCCATTACAAGCCGATCCGGCGGTAACATCTTGCATCTTTCTAGCACCAGCATCTTGCATCCTTTTCAGCTCTAACAGCTTGCATCTTTCCAACACCAGTAGCTTGCATCTTTCCAGCGCCAAAAACTTGCATATTTCCAGCGCCAACAACTTGCATCCTTTCCAGCGCTAACAACTTGCATCCTTCCAGCGCTAACAGCTTGTATATTTACAGCAGCTTACATCTTTCATCCTTCCAGTGTTTCTCTTGAGCGCCCAGTATAAGGGAAACAACAATCTAATTTTATCACACGTAAAGATCAGAAACGACTTCTCCAAAATCGAAGCAAAGAAAATCAGCAACCCCCCTGAGTTCACAAAAACTCTTTCCCTGTCAAGAGATGCATGATTTCTGGGGACTTCCCCCGCAAAACCGTGCAGTCTATGATGAAATATTTATATGAGATTATATATTTACACAAGGCAAAACGTCAAGACATATTTACAGCCCTCAACTGTATTGCATCAGGAAAGCAGCTGTTTCCATCTAGGAAGCCGTTCCTAAACCCCAACCTCTCTTGGAAAGCACGATTGATATATGGAACTGGGGACTCCTAACCAATGTTCGCTTGAAGGGTGTCCAGTTTTACAACACACTGATTAATTGACGTAGCCTCTCTGTTTCAACGTCCTCCAGCAGCGGCTCCGATTCAACGTTCTCTTCAGCAGCCGATCCGCTTTAACGTTCAATCCAGCAGCCGCACCACTTCAGCGTTCTCTCCATAAGATGCTCCAGGATCCAAAGACGAAGCTTTATAGTTTTTTGCTCTATAAGTTTCAACGTCCTCTCCAAGAATCGAAGACGCTTAAACGCCTCCTTCTCGAGAAAGCTTGTGTTCATGGAAAGTTTGCTCGCTTATGAATCCAACCAACCTACTTTGTTTCCATGACAATATAGTCTCTTTTGATCACACCTGCTTCCGAGAACCGTTGCCGCTCGCTTATTGATACTAGCGAGAGCTTCACCAAAGAAAGATCACTACAAAGATGGAAATATGTAAACCACATTTGACGAATGGGGATCTACACAGAATCCCTTCAATGTCAAAGCTCAGAAGACACGGTCAACCAAAAGGTCATAGTCACGACGAGGTCATTTACTCTTAAAGGGTGCAGTGTAAGAATATAATCACCTCTTTGTCTAGAAGATGCCTGCAACGATTTACAAGGCTGCGGTGGATCCCAAGCCTGTTCAGAAGAAACAACTTCAGAAACTAAGGAAAAGTGCGACTGGGGACTGCCCATCGCAGTCCATCCCGATGACCATCAAAGTTTCATGAGATAACCCCAGAGAGGCGGATGAAACATTTTCTTGAAGAAAAAGAGGGATCTACGATAAACAACATAACTCTCTCATTCCTACCTCTTCGTTATCCAGAATATTTCGTCCATGTGCATCCCAGCAACACATCCAGAATAGTATAATAAGCTTGTATCAAATCCCTTGGACATGGATTCAAGGTGATGTAATGAAAGTAGGCTATACAAGGAGACTACTAACACGGGACGCTTTCACCCCCCTCAACTAGGTTATTTCTGATTTCAACATCATCACTGTCGAAGTTTTACGAGCCGCAGGAATTTCTCAACACGAAGTCGTACATGTGCATCGAAGACACCAAAAGCACGCCATAGAGATACATTCACATGTTCGGCCGTGCCATCAGATCTAACAGAAATATAACTGGGGACTGCTCATCACATCCCATTCCATACGATAGTCCAAGATTCAGAAGATGGTTCAAAGGATGCCTTTTGGAACAAAGTCCTTGAAGACTTGATAGCAGCACGTCGGCAAAAAAACGTCTCCCAACTCATCCGTTTCATCCAGTGGCTCCGGAAGATTTCGACCATACAAGTATACTGTCATCGCCATCAGAAGGTCCAGGAACTGAAAAACCTAAAATCAAGGATGGACCGACAACGTAACAACATTCATCCGTCCCAAGATTTCAAAGGAGTTTGGTAAATTTTGGAATCCACTGGAGAGACACAGCAGACAGAAGCACGGATCCGGACGAGCAACAGAAAATAGAAGAAGTTCAATACCTATTTTCATACGGACGGGGTTTCTAGAGTTTGCACAGAATAAAATTTCCTTCTTGCTCCATGAACAAGAATAGAAGACTCGGCACGACTATGCTACCCCAGGCCCACAACATCCCTCCTGAACTCTTCCTAAGTTTCACTGGCAGGCCGTTTCACCTCCTAAACAAGATAAAAACCTAAATATTCCCGTGTAGGAAGATAGGAAATTCTTTTCCGATTAAAATGGAGGGGCAGATCGTCAAAATCCTAGTGCGTACGAGAATTCTACAACGATTCTACTAGTCGTCACCTTCCCACGGAACTGAAGCAAGTTGTTATCTTCCTGAAGCTAACGGTCACGCCATGCCAGGACAACAGATCAGTCCGCGCAAAATTTACTCTAGCGGTTCCAAGCCAACCAATGCTGACGCTCGTTCCAAGCCAATCTAATGCTCACGGCTCCTTTTCAAGTCGCACGATACCTGTGGCTCCCATTCCAAGCCAACCAATGCTGACGGATCGTTCCAAGCCAATCCAACGCTCACGGCTCCTTTCCAAGACGCACGATACCTGCGGATCCCATTCCAAGCCGATTAAGTGCTAATATCTCCAAGTCAAAGCCGACCAGTGCTAACAGTTTCCCTTCACACCAAATATACACTAGCGGCTCTGTTCCAACCTAACCTGCAGTAACATGAGAAGAATTTACGCAAAGCCGCCAAGTACGAGGATCAAGATTCTCCTTACTTCCCGAAAAAGGTTAGACGAATTTTCCTGACCATCTTGCATGATTTACGTTTCGATTCTGTCCTTGTCTGTCACCATCTTAGGCTTACCTCGCAACAATTCCCCTGTTCCGAGCTAAGCATGGGACTTAATGTTGATGGTGGTTTTTATCTTAGGGTTAAAATCGTAAAACCCTAGTCAGATAGTGACGTCACAGAACTTAAGTAATAATGTCTCCACTAAGCGCATTTATTGAACCCTTTAATATGTCCGCGAGAAAATTACCAGGGTACCTTTTTTAATACTAATTAGGGTTTCGATAGGCCATACCCTAATTCCCACACCCCATGTGCCAATTCCATGCCGTGCTAGCCACATCTCCACGCCAAGGCATGCCAACCATGCCAGCCGCACAACCGTGCCAATGGAAAACCATGCCAACCACATCTTCGCACCAAGGCATGCCAACTATGCCAGCCGCACCACCGTGCCAATGGAAAACCATGCCAGACACGTCTCCACGTCAAGGCATACCGACCATGCCAGCCGCACCACCGTTCCAATGGCAAACCATGTCATCCACATCTCCGCGCCAAGGAATTCCAACTATGCCAGCCGCACCACCGTGCCAATGGGAAACCATGCCAGCCACATCTCCGCGCCAAGGCATGCCAACCATGCTATCCGCATTATTGTGCCAATGGAAAACCATGCCAGCCACGTCAACCGCACCTTGCCATGGCCCCAACCATGCTAGCCGCACCATGCGCCAATGGCATGCCGAACCCTTAGCCCCACCATGCCAATCCAACCGCACCTTGACTTGGCCCCACTATGCCAAGCCATCCGCGCCATTTGCATTTGCCCCACCATGTCGGCCTTCCATATATGGCTACCAAAACGAAGGCGTGCGATGATCAACGGCCACCCTTCCAACCTAGATGAAAATCCTAGCCGTCCAAGGTCGCCAAATAACGCATAGTAACCTTTAGCCCAAAACCCTAGTTTTGTCCAAGCCAAACCGTGCCAAGGCATGCCATGCCACATGTGCCAATGGCATTCCAACCACCTTGCCACGCCATACCATGTAAGCCTTCACTATTGCGGCTACCAAAACGAAGGCGTGCGACGATCAACGACCACCCTTCCATCCTAGATACGAATCCTAGTCGTCCAAGGTTGCCAAAAAACGCATGGTAACCTTAGAATTCTTCCTGAGTTTTACTTTCGGGCTGATTTCACCTTCCGAACGAACTCAAAACCTAAATATTCCCGCATGAGGAGATACGAAATAATTTTTCGTACATAATGGAGGGGAAGACCATCAAAATCCGAGTCTGTATGAGAATTCTACATCGATTCTAGTAAAGGGCGCTAATTAGGGTTTCAGCATACCAAACCCTAATTTAGACAAAGCCACAAGCGCTTCCATTCCAAGCCACATACTTCTAATGGCTTCACTCCACGTTAAATCCATGCCAGCCATGCTTTCACCAAACGAAGGGTTGCAATGATCAACTCCCACCCTTCCGTCTAAGAAGCATATCTTAGCCGTCTAAGGTCACCAGTTAACGCATGGCCACCTTTGGCCCAACGCTAAAATTCTAGCATGGCCACGCCAAAATCCTAGCCTGGCCGCGCCAAAATCCTAGCCTGGCCATGCAAAAATCCTAACTTGGCTACGACGCATATCATTTTGTCACGGCACCAACCTGGATACAACGCCTATCCTTTGGTCACGGAACCAACTGGCTACGACGCCTATCCTTTGGTCATGGCACCAACCTGGCTACGATGCTTATCCTTTGGTCACATCACCAACCTGACTTCGACGCCTATCCTTGGCTACAAACGCCAAATCCTTTGGTCACGACAAACGTAGCTACATGTTTTCCATGAAAACACTCGAGACATGAATGCATGTCACAAACTGAGGGATGCTTATTAGGTATTGGTTTGGCGGTTTACAGCGTGCGGCGTACACTACGCCCGTTATAAGAAAGTGTCATAAGGATGAGGCGGTTAGTAAATATGGGGAGTAATGGTGAAATGCTTTCATTTATGGAACATCAATTCCAGGCGTTACCGGTTACCACCTCCTACCATTTACTCACCCGTTTTCCATTTCTTAATGAGACCAGAGTGCGTTTCTCTTCGACTTGTATAGATATGCATTACCTATTTCCACCGAACAACAAGTTCAGGTCAGGAGCATACAACACTCAGAAAACATTTGCTAGCTCTCCATCTGCTAGCTTCCCATTTTCTGATACAAGTCGTAAAACAACTATTCTGGTCTCAACACTTTCTTCGCTTCCCTCCCCAAAACCAACCCTTCTCATTCACTTTGTGACTGAAGCAAGTATGGAATGGCTATTTCTTGGTTTAGGCAGGATTTGTACAGATTGATCTCTGGAATCTAAAGTACTCCCTTGCAGTACATTGTTTAGGGTTTAAATTCGGTTTTCACCCACACGCCCGAAATTACCAAAATCAGCAGAAACCGTTTTCACCTTCTAACCGAAGCTTACACCAATTTTCCAAGGGGGGTGAAAAGGTTTAGCATTCACGAACCATGTATTTATAGTGAACAAGTTAGATTGAAAGATAAGCAAAGCTATTTTCTTTTTTCAAGACTCTCCTAATTTTGGGAGTCTTTCCTAAGTTATAGCTCTTGCCAAATTAATTAATTAATTAATTAATTTAGCAAATATTGTATTTATGTGAATAAATCACAATTTATCTTTGGAAGGAATTAAAAGATATCACAAACACTTTAATATGGTAATCAAATATGTTTGGAGTAATGGCTATCTTTCCTAGATAAGGAAACATCAAAAACATGACTAAAAAATTCCTCTAGTCACGTAATTGGGCTCAAGTCCATGAACCGTTACAAACAGTTCGTGGATTATTTCCTACTAAAGAACTGCAATAGTTCCAGCAACACTTATAACTATTGTTTAAATAAATCACTCATAACTTCATCGTTATAACACGAAAGTGTGTGGTTCTTGGATCGTTGAATTCGTAATCTCATTCATTATAACATGAGAACCTTTCCAAGGATAAGGGTTACTGTCACAAAAGTCGTGGCCCAAATAACCTCAAGTATATATACATAAATGCACATTAATTAGTCATAAGAATTGTTCCATAGAGTGAGCATTTGTTTCGATAGATTAGAAAGGTAGAATTGAACAAGAATCCAAATGAAATCAATAAGCTTTGTTGATGAAGTCCTTGTTGATGTCTTCTTGTAGTCTTCCATCTTCATCCTCCAAGGATAGCTTTGATTTTACTTCTTAGACCTAATCTAGTCCGAAACTATCTTTAGTATGCTAAATCAAAAATGCATTTTGGCAACTAAATTTGACAACTAACATGACATACCAACGCTAGTTGGTTCAATCGAGCAATGCTCTAACAGTAATGGCATGTATGATAACATTTAAGCCGTCATAATTTTTGTTTGCAGCGAGAATCTCGTCAGACTCATACCTACCAATATCCTTAGCAATAGTTACACTATTTACTATAACCATTGGAGGATCATAGCCATTAAAAATGCGAACCCATGATTGAAAATCACGCGCTCGAAAGGCACGCATAGCAGTTTTCCACCATAAGTAATTTGAGCCATCAAAGACTGGCGATACGTTTATAGAGATATCTCTTCTGTCCATAGAGTCATATTGCTACAAACACAGACTTATGAGGTCTTAAATGTCTTTGCCTGCTCCGATACCAATCAAAAAAGCGGGGGTACAACAACCACACCCAATATTTCGTTTGGAAATATGTATGAACTAATTCCAAGAGATTCAACTAGACAGTCAGAATCAATCAAGGAAAAAAAATATTCAAGAGTTATATTTATGTTTCTCAATGTAATCAGCAAATAAAATAGATAGAATCCGTGAGCCTGATTATTTTGAGAAACAACTTGAACGGTACCAAAGATCAATGTTCAAGTGGCAATCAATTTCAATCAACAACCAAAGGTTGTATTTACCAATTAATTAAACTACGCACAACCTGTGATATTTAAATTATATATAAACAAATATAATGCGGAAAAGAAATAACACAGACACTAGAAGTTTTGCTAACGAGGAAACCGTAAATGCAAAAAGACCAAGGACCTAGTCCAGATTTGAACACCACATTGTATTAATCCGCTACATACTCTAGCCTACTACAAGTTAACTTCGGACTGGAATATAGTTGAGCCCTAACCAAGTATTATACCGATTAAGGTACAGTCACGTTCCTTATGTATTTGAATCCCAGGAGGACTCTACGCACTTGATTCCCTTAGCTGATCTCACCCATAACTAAGAGTTGATACGACCCAAAGTTGAAGTCTTTATAAACAAATCTGTCTCCCACAGAAAAGTATATTATGATAGATAAATATGTCTCCCACAAAAATAACTATGAGGTTTTTTATCCTTCTTTTGATAGATCAAGGTGAAAAGGAACCAATTGATAATCCGGTCTTATATTACCGAAGAACAACCTAGAAATATCAATCACCTTACAATAACTTAACTATATGGTATTAGTACAAGTTATTATGGAATCGCAAATAATGAGACGAAGAGCTTTGTGATTACTTTTTATATCTTACCTATCGGAGATAAATCTCAAGTAAATATTAAAGAAGATAATACTCAATACGATAGAACAAGTAAGATCAGAACATCCAACTACAGAGAAAATAGTTTGGTCTGGCTTCAGAATCCCAATGAAGTCTTTAAGTCGTTAACCTATAATGGTTTTAGTAAAAACCTAGGTTAAAGGAGAATCGACTCTAGTACGCAACTAGTATCACACAGGAGGTGTGGGGATTATTTTTTTTAGTTGCTAGAGTTCTCCCTTATATAGCATTTCAGATCAGGGTGTAATAGCTTAGAAATAAAGCAATCAATATTCACCATTAGATAGAAACCTGATTTAAGATTCAAACTAAGTTTTCTTAAAACCAAAGCATTAGATCTCCACCGTTATGTGGTCTTAGCTTGTTACACACAGATTAAGTATACCTTCATTTAGATATGGGTAACCGTACCTAAACGTGTATATTGAGCTGGCTCAACAATGGTTAACTTCGATATGAACACTTTTGTGTTAACCACATCCATATTAACAGTTCTAAATCAAATGAATCTAATTATGTTACTCATAGAGTTGTTCAATTGTTTAAATTCTCATAGAAGTATACAAGACACAATTGAAGCAAAATCGGTTTTGACTCAAGAGAATCAATTCGTGAACATTTAGCCACGATTTGTAAAGATTGCATTCTTTAATATATAAATGTGTTTTTTCATGAGTATGAAATCATACTTAACCAATTTTAGAACTTAACCACCTAATTTGCAAATGGGTATGCAAACTTAAATTCCGGACTTTGGTCTTGTCTGACAGTTTGCAAACGGGTGCGCATACTGTCATCTCAGGTCTAAATCAGGTGAAATAGTTCGCAAATAGGTATGTAAACTTAGTTCCCAGACTTTGACAGTTAAAAGCGTTTATATACTCGTATGCAAACTTGGTTCCCGGTTCTGAATCATACTATAACAGTTTGCATACTGGTACGCATATTGTGCTTTATCCAGACAATAATTAATTGTTCTAAACTCTCATTTCAATCATTGAAACATCCTTAGAAGACGACAATAATTGTCTCATACAAAATATTATCTTATAAGTAATTTTCAAATGATCAATACAAATTTTTTCGAGTCTACATCAAATGATTGTCTCACACAAATCACGTAAGATGTTCCAAGGCAATTTTTACATGATCATCTTTTGACTCATTATTTAGTTTCCAACAAATAAATTATTTCCAACTAAACTCATCAAGAATAATGACGAATGTAGCTAAAGCAAAAATCTTTCCAACATATATTTCGAGAAATAGATACGCGAGATAAACTCGGCTCGAAATATCAAATGCATATAATGTAAAAGTCTATATAGTTATACAACTTAGTCTCAATAGGAGATAAAATAGAATAGATTTCTGAGTGATGGATAAGTTTTAGTCTCTACATACCTTTTGTAGATAAATCTCCTCCAAGCTCTTCTCAGTAGATCTTCGTCTTCAATCGATGAACGCCGTGAAGTCTAAAGCTCAACTACACATTATATCCTAATCCGAGACATAGCTATAAGTAGACTAGAAATCAAGACTTAGTTTTGATCACCTAAACTTGACAAACAAGCTTGAGATAGCAACGCTTGCGAGTTCGACCGAGCAGTGCTCTAACAAAGTAGATTATAGAACCAACCTAATCGAATTAGTAAACCTTTAGATGTGATAAAGATAAATAATAAAAAGATGTATAACCATAAATAGCTCAGAAACATTAGATAGTTCACTTAGATTTTAACTAAAGAATTGTATGAGAGTATGTTATGAGCCTTTTGGTTAATTCTTAGAGTGCTTGTGTGATTAACAGTTACTCTTTATTAACAACGATCAATTCAAATATTGAACCAGTGGATTATGGATCTTGATGTAGTTGGGGCTTGTCATCAAAAGAGGTGGGAATCGATAACGAACTCTCTTGTATTCATTATTTGTTTTGCAAATCTATTTTTGTGAAATTCATGCATATCTTTTCTACTATATTATATGTGTAAGCATATATATATGTATGTATTACAAACTAGTTTTCTTTTAAATTTTAGGATGGGATTGGATCTTTATAAACAACTAATATTTGTGTTTTGGGAGTAATTAATTACTTATCTTCAAAATGTGATTTTTTCCATTGACTGGAAAGTGGTTACAATATTTACTTGTTGCTAGCATGTAAGAAATGAGACTTTGTTTTGATTGGTATGAGATATGTGTCCCAATTTTATATTTAATTTAAGTAAATCTATAGGTGGGAATGCCACGCAATAGTATATAGGTGGGAATTCCAAGCACTAGTATCCCTTATTTATGTACGGGCAACTCATGTCTCACACATGGATGCTTACTATTTTTTTAACTGACTTTGAAAAAAGTTGCTATAATATATTTTGGTATTTAAAGGAAAAGATGTTGGGAATCTTATATATGACTGTTGTATTGATGCATGGTTTAAGTGGGCAATTCTATGATAAATGCCCATGTCGAATATAATGTTACCACCATTTGTTTCTTTGAATACTTTCTATATAGAGTACATGTATTAATGAGGTACTAGTAAGGTACAAATCTAAATCAGACTACGATGCCGAAAATCTCAGGGCGCTTTAATGATCATTGAAGAATCCACAAGAGTCACGTCTTACTACTCCGAAGTATTATTGAGCTCAACTATTATTACTGTTGTGAATGTATGCCAGATGATTCGTTGGCAGAACTTTATATTTTAGTACCACTATTATTTTCAATATAATTTATCTATTTTCCGTGTTTTCCCGGTTTTTTACAAAACCTGTATTGTCTTTAAATCATGCTAGTGATTACTTGAAAGTTAGTTGTTATTTCTACTGGTCACCCATTTGATGTGCTCACTCAATTCCCGCATTCAGTTTCAGAGACAGATCGAGTTGTGCACGTGGCGGTGGTCGTTCAAGTCTTGGAAGCTTCGAGGAGTTGTGTCCGTTAGTTGGTTAGCTTCTGCTATGTTTATTTTGTTGTATATTCTATTTGCAAATAAAATCACTATTTTATATATATATATATGTATCATATGAGTGGAGTTCTTGTATATATATTTTTAAGAGAGGGTTTAGATTTGGGTTAATCTTTGTTTAAAACTTCTAATTTAATGTTTAAGTTAAAGATTTAGATCCTTAATGCCTCATTATGTAGTTTATCTATTGGATTACTAAGTAGATTAATTTTGGGGAACTACAAAATTAAATAACGAGGTTATCTAAGATGGGCTACAACCCGACGCGAAACACTAGAAAGAATTACAGGGTATTACAAAATGTACAATTGAGAAAGCTGATTTTTAAATGTTTTACGGTCTTGTTGTTATTTCTGTTTGCGGTATATGGAAGGTTTTTGGGCCTATTTATGTTGAATAATTGTTGAATACAAAATGGTTCGGCTAATTACCCTGCTTGAATGAATATTCATAAAATTTCTGCATGAACTAATCAATACGCAAGTAGTCTTACAGATATACAACAAGCGAACTAAAACTCATGGTTTTGGCATTTATCATAATTTAAAAGTCTTATTATTAGTCCAAACTTAAACCCACTTATTCATCATTATTTTTAGTATTACATGAAAAAACTCATAATCACGCTTTCAAAACCTGTCATCCTTTAAGAACGGGCTTGAGCAGTACCAACTGCTTGGGAAGTCCTCATATTCTATTTCTATCATACCCTACCTTGTTTGGGAGTAAAGGCTTAGAGAATAAGAAGCAGAGTTACGCATCCAAAATTGTGTGTAACATTCGGTGGATATGATGTACCGACCTAAGAATTTTCACCAATTCTTCCCAAAAAGAACAATTCTATTTCTTTTCCGCAGAGAAATCCAATCAATTTATTTGGGTTATCTTTTATAGAAGATGATAGAATCTAAACACCTAAAATATGGCCCAAGCATGCATATTAAGTGTGATATGTTTTATTAATCAACTTTCTAGAGTAAAACCTCATTATATACTAACATTTATTTTTAAATCACCAATATCGCACAACAGAAAACGATACAATGGATAGAACGCAATAGAAAAAAAGACAGGGAACGGGTTACGTATTCCTAACAATCCTTGCGAGCCCTTTCATTTCATTCTGAATCAAATTAAGCACCTAAATCATTGTTTTACCTACTACTCGTTACCCATGGGGTTATTCTACTAAGGCAAAGTACCATGGCGAATCATTTCGCTTTGCTAATACTTAATTGAAGCTAAAGGAAATGAGCATGAAGGTGCACCTTGCTATGGGTGAGGTGAGTTTCCGTTTTCTTTTTCCAATTTTTTTTTCCAGTTGAATTTAGATAAGTATTTGTTATAGGTTAAAAGATAATTAAGAGGGAAAAAAAGGAGATTTGACAGGAAAAAAAAAAGAGTTTTAGTAAATAAAAAGAGTGAAAAAAAAAGTACTAGTGTAAAAGAGTGAAAACCAAAAATGGATACTGAGTATCCGTTAAATATTGCACAGAAACTCAGCTTCCATAAAGTAATTTTTTCAGATGGAAATTGAGTTTCCGTGTCTCATCCATTAGCTTAAGGGTGGATCCGTTCCAATCAACTTTTAGGCCAAGCACAACGGTCAAGGATTCCTTTAGCTATAGCTTATTTGAAGCTAAGAGAAATGTGTGGGAAGTTCACCTTACTATGGGGTGAGGGGAATCCTTAGCTTAATCACCCGGAAACTGTAAATAATGCCAAACGGAAACCCAGTTTCATTTTTTTTTCTTCTTCGAATTTTGTTTCAATTGATTTAGATAAATATTACTTATGAGTAAAAAAAAATATTTAAGATAAAAAAAATGGATATATATAATAGGAAAAAAATGTGTTTTAGTAAAATAAAAGAGGTAAAACTGAAAAAAGTAAGAGTAAAACTGAAAATTTAGAAACAAATACTTAGTCTCCGTTGAAAATCATGAACTCAGTTTCCTTACATTGAATTTTTCAACGGATACTCAGTTTTCGTGTGATTTTCCTAGCTACAACCCGCATCAGATCTGATCAGCTTTAAAATGTAGCTAAGGGATTTCGCCATATTTAAGTGAAACAGAATACCATAGTAGTTGAATTTCGCTATAAACTAGAACACCGCTACCACGATGGGGAGGGCCGACCGAAGAAAAAAGGAAACACTGCTGCAATTGGACTGTAAAAGAAAATTTGTGCCTAAAGTGAAAGTATTACTTTTCCTAAAACAGAGGGACTACATCGCTTTATTAGTTGAAATGAAAAAGTAGTTGATGCATAAACCAAAATATGGCTACATAATGTGTTATGCATCCTTTGTGGTGGTTCGCATAATGACTATGAAATCAATTTTCGAAAATTGTGCCTAAAATGATAAACACCTCCAAATTTTTCGCAAAAAAACTAAATTTGATATTGTTGTTTGTACTCATTGTGAAGATCTCTTTAAAATCTTTCCAACGAGATAAAATTTGTAAAATTCCAAGGCATATAATTTTAGATATTTTGTTTTTTAATTTGCTTGCCAATTATACCCCTGAAAAAATATGATACATAATGAATTACAATACAATTCGACGTTCATACCTATTTATGAACGTGCGATTGGGGGATATAAATTACTTCCCCCAACCAATAGTGTCTGCTAAGGTTTTTTTTTTTTTTTTTTTTTGGGGAGGTTAATACTAAAATACCCTTCCCTCAAAATAAAAATCAAAAATCAAAAATCTTAAAACTTAAAACTTAAAATCAAAAAACAAAATCATATCCCCCATTTCCATCTTCACTTCTTATTAATCTCTTTTAGGGTTAGGGCTTTGAAACCTAAATATTTCCCACTCCCTTTCAAAATTTAAATTTTCCCCACTCCTTTTCAAATTCTCTTCTCCTTTTCTGCCGGCTCCTCACTTTGAAAACATTTTTTTTTTTACATTCGTAAGTGATGAATCCATGTCGGAAGTGATGAAGACCATGCCGGAAGTGATGAAAACCATGCCGGTATAGATGAATACCATGCCGGTAGTGATGAAGACCATCTCGGAATAATTTTTTTTTACATCTTCGGAAGTGATGAAGACCATGCCGGAATTGATGAAGACCATGCCATCACTAAACGCCGGCATGCTCGATAGAAATCTATCAATGCCGGTAGTCAAGTGAGAAAAAAAATCAATTTTCTGGATACTTTATGAAAAAACGGGGGTCTAACAACCTCACCCAATATTTTGATTAGCAATCTGTATGTAATAACTCTAATATACTTTTAAGAGAATCAACTAGACAGTCAAACTAAATCTTAATAAAAAGTATATCAAGGAGTTAATATCTCGATCTCTTGATTTGATCTATACTCAAACAAATATAAATCTGTGAATCTTTATCAAATACAAGAGATATAATTTGTATGGTACCAAATACCAATATCCAAGGATCAATCAATTTCCAATCAACAACCAAAGGTTGGATTTCACAATTGATCGATACAACGCACAACCTGTGATATTTCAATTATATAACAAAATATAATTCGGAATAGAAATAACATAGACACCAGAAGTTTTGTTAACGAGGAAAATGTAAATGCATAAAAACCCCGGGACCTAGTCCATATTGAATACCACATTGTATTAATCCGCTACAGACACTAGCCTACTACAAACTAACTTCGTTCTGGACTGTAGTTGAACCCTAATCAATCTCACACTGATTCAAGGTACAATTGCGATCCTTACGTCTCTGACCTCAGCAGGATGCTACGCACTTTATTCCCTTAGCTGATCTCACCCACAACCAAGAGTTGCTACGACCCAAAGTCGAATACTTTAATAAACAAATCTATATCACACAAAAAAGTCTACGGTAATAGATAAATCTGTCTCCCACAGATAAACCTACGAGTTTTGTTCCGTCTTTTGATAAAATTAAGGTGAACAAAAACTAAGTGATAACCCGAACTTGTATTCCCGAAGAACAACCTAGAATTATCAATCACCTCACAATAATCTTAATCGTATGGTAGCGAAACAAGATATTGCGGACTCACAAATGATGAGACGAAGATGTTTGTGATTTCTTTTTTATCTTTCCCTATCGAAGATATAATCTCAAGACAATCTATCAATTAAACTCGTACGATATAAAATGGCAAGATTAGATCGCTTAACTATAAGAGAAGTAGTTTCGTCTGGCTTCACAATCCTAATGAAGTCTTTAAGTCGTTAACCTACATGGTCTCGAGAAGAAACCTAAGATTAAAGGAGAATCTAATCTAGCAAAACCAACTAGTATCACACAGGAGGTGTGGAGATTAGTTTTTCCAGTTGCTAGAGTTCTCCCTTATATAGTTTTCAAATCAGGGTTTGCAATCTAAGTTACCTTGGTAACAAAGCATTCAATATTCATCGTTAGATGAAAACCTGATTAGATACAAGCTAATATCTTTCAACCGTTAGATCGAAACTTAGCTTGTCATACACAAATGAAATGTATTTCATTTAGGTTTGAGTAACCTTACCTAAACGTGTACACTTAGTTGGTTCAAAAATAGTTAACCAATGGTTATCCATATGAGTAATTTCATATTAACCGTATTCATCTTCTTCACAAATAGTTCAAATGACTTCAAAAGAACTAGTTGAAGAGTTGTTCAATTGCTTAGGTCTTTATACATAGACACAATTAAAACAAAATCGATTTGATTCATTTGAATCAATTCATGAATAATATATCCACGGTTTGCAAAGATTGCATTCCTTATAATTTATTGTTTAAGTTTATGAACTACCGATTTAAGGGAAAACCAGCTTGGGTATGCGTACCTTAGCATCCGAATTGAGCAGAATTTTTCGGGTAGAAAAGTTCCTCCAGTACGCGTACCTAAGGTGACTGGTTTACTAGTTCGCAAACTACACACTCAGCAGAATTTTCTGGGAGGAAAAATTCCGACAGTACGCGTACCCAACCTGTCTTCTTTATTAATACCTTATGCACACATATGCACACACTTGGTTTTCGGTACATGGATTTATATGCTAATGTGCGAATACACTATATATGCTTATATCCATAGATGGTTACATAATCTCAACTCTACATTCCAATCATTGAAACATTCTTCTATAATGTTATAATAGTCGTTATTCACAACTATCGTCATCAAAGCTATTTTTAAGATCGAAACGTCATCATGACTTTCGTCACGGGTAAATATGAAAATGGTTAAAGCAAAATCTTACCAACACATATTTCGAGAAATAGATAGGCAAGTAACTCGGCTCGAAATAGCAAATGTGTATGTATGAAAATTGTCATACTTATACGACTTATGTCTCAAGAGTAGGAGATAGAGTAGATATACTTTTGAGTGATAGATAAGTTCAAGTCTCCACAAAACTTTTAGTCGGATGAAGTTCCACTGGTTCCTTGAGTAGTTCCTCGTCTTTGTAAGATGATCTCCGTGGAGTCTGGAGCTCAACCACACTTAACTATTCTAGTCCGAGACTTTAGCTATAAGTAAACTAGAAATCAAGACATATAGTTTTGACAACTAAATTTGACAAACAAGCTTGAGATAGCAACGCTTGCGAGTTCGACCGAGCAGTGCTCTAACACTTTATATCATGTGTTGGCATATAAATTTAAGCAACATACTATGCCGTTAGCAGTATCGGCATGCTCAAAAATTAACTGACTGTGCCGGCAGTAGACTGATTAAAACCAGAAAAAATTTCAAAATGAATAGTGGCAAACATTTATGAAAATTTCCAACAAATGCCGGCATAATTTTTTCGGTTGAGTACAATGCCGGCTTGCCTTTCAAAATGGGGAATATTTTTGGCCGGCATGGACATATGTAATATGAATACCATGCCGGTAATGGTACTGTCGGCATTGTATTCATGCTACGTCCATGCCGGTATAGAGCTATTTAAGCTGCAACAATGGTGGATTCAAAGAAAAAAAATCAAATTTTCAACACATTTGCACTTTTACCTGAGTATTGGGAGTGCTTGTACAATCATCCTCCATTTTTACCAAAAAAAGTTTCCTCTCAATTTTTTCCCCCTCCTTCTACTCTCACCTCACTCACCCAAATACAAATAAAAATACACAATAATCATTTATCAAATAATCTTATGAATTTACTAATTACTATAATTAAGCACTAAACCCGATTAGTGAGGGGTAGATTAGTTATTACATAAAATACTTAGGTAAGGGGTGACCCTAATTTGATATTTGGATCCAGTTTTTGTCTTTTTCCTCTATCCCCCAATTAGTTTTGATATCCCCCAATTACGCGTTCCTATTTATCCTTCCCCTTTGGTTTATTTACGAAAATGTCTAATACCTATTTGCCTTTCCTCTTCGGTTTATTTACGAAAATGTCCAAAGGAAAAAAAAATTGATTCAAAAGGGCATTTTTGGTTTTTTGGCCTGGACCATTTCCAATCATTTTGCGTCAATTGATCACTTACATTTTACAAAAAAACGACTATATAAAAGGTCATTCCTCCCTCACTTCACTCGGTCGGCCCAATATAGCTAAACGAAATGTCTTACCGTAATGCTTGACCTTAAAAGTAGCCAGACGAAGAAAAGGTAAATCGCCCATATTAAAGCGAAGGAACATATTACATTAGAACTTCGATAAATTAATTACTTCGCTAAAATAATAAAAATTTCCGGTCCCAACTAAGCTTGTACATGCTAAATTTTAACTCGATAAATTAATAACTTTGCTAAAAAAATAATTTTCTCCAGTCCCAAGGCTATTAATTTATCGAAATTTTACTGTAGTTGGATTAGTCTACAATTAAGCTATGATGTAATGAGGGGACCTGATTCACCAGAAATGTTGGATCTTGAGTACTTGCATCTCCAACTTCATCTCTATTTTCTTGACGATATATTTCAGGGAGCAAAAATCCAATAGATTGTTGCTTCCACCACCATACATACATGCTCTCATCAACATGCTTATAGTCTCGTCCTTCAACCACATCAATAGGATAATAGGGGTATCAAGGTCTTCTAAACATTCACGTGGACTTCTTGGGATTGTTATTAATCCCCTTATTTTCCTTCAAAACCGTTTACCAAGATACATGATACTAGTATCGCTTTCCGGATTATAGAAAGCCACTCTTTGATTGGAGATTTCACGAGCATGCACTGTATCAAGTGATCTCTATACATACTAGTGGACCATGGTTTCCATTCCGTTCCAACAATTGTCCCCAATTAAATTTGTTGGCGAGATGTATTAAGAGAGTGTTTGGAAGTACCCCTTTGCAACTTCACTAGACTATTTTTCTTAAATATCATAATTGCAGGCCATACATCAGTCGGTACACCTTCTTGGAGAAAAGGCGTCAAAGTACGAAATTACATGTAAAACCAATATTCTAAAATCATCGCCATTCCACACATATTTTTTGCACCTCTAGCAACCGCACTCATGCTACTATACATGTGACTAAAACAAGTCGAACCCCAATCATAATTACAAATCGCATTCAAATCATGCAAGGAAGCGATCCAACCTTTGCTTGCTCTTGTAGTGGAACGTGCCAATAAAACTTTTGAAATTACCCATAATAAGAAGTATCGAGTCACAATCTCCTAATTTTCATCATTAATTGGATTGTCCTTGATATAGTTTGCGAGGCAACTAATAGGAAAATCAGGTGAGTGCTTGTTGTAGTGTGCATACCCATGCATAGGTCTAAAGTAGGTTTTTTCTAGTTGTTGATTTTCTTTACTTTTCCATTTACTTGTAGAGGCTACTTCCAATCTTCTACGACCATTTCCAATAGGAATTCCGGTTAAGTGAACAAAGTGTAAAGGAGTGAAACCAATTTCAAAGTTTGGGAAATGAAACGAATTGGTGCTATACCACCACCTCTCTATGATTGCATAAGCTAGTTGTTGATCAACTCTCTTAATTCTAATTTCAAAAAATCTAGCAAGGCCGGAATTTTGAAGAACTTGACTAGCACTTTCATGAACCACCACACGTTTATGTAAATCCTCAAGGTCTTTTAGATTACTTCTAAACGTGATATCATGTTGTGTATCAAGTGGGTCTATACTTGTAGATATATGTTTCTCATCCCATTCTTTTGAACTCAAGATCATACACACATCCATATCTATAAAAAATCATCAAATAAAAACAATACAGTCACACAATGCACTTAAATTGTTTACATAATGTAACTAAAACATGTTAATTCATTATCTCATGGCAATTTCACAATGTTCATCATCTAAAACCCTAAATTACACAATGCTCATCATCTAAAACCCTAAATTACATGTCAAATTCGTCATTGTTAGAATCAAAATTGTTATCATTCATCATACAATCGAGTATCATGCATACAATCAACAATAATATCATCTAAAGCCCTAACATTTCATCAAACCATAAAATAAACTCAAATTATAATTCAACTAACCTCTCTTTGGATTCTCAATCAAATTGAGAAATTTAAGTATGCTTCTATTCCTTATGAAGAAGAGAACAAACCCTTTGAAGCAATTTCATTGATTTGAACCATGCTCTGAGAATTAAACAAGGGGGTTTTAGGTATGGTTTTTCTTTCTTTTTTTCACGAGTAGAAGAACTGAGGAAGAAGAAGAAGGAGTCGATGGTGTTACTGTATATACGAATCAAAAAACGCTATTAACAATAGCGTTAGGCGCTATTAAGAATTGCGTTCTGCGCTATTAACAATAGCGTTCTGCGCTATTAAGAATAACGTTTTGACCGTTGACTCGAGTCAAGCGCTATTTTTGATAGCGTTTTCCCAGCGTTATTCTTATTAGCGTTTTACGCTATTCTTATTAGTATTTTATGTGTTCCACCATTACAGTTCTAAGTGCTGAGGTGGCGTGGAAGATGGATGGATTCCGCCATAAGACTTGCTCTAATGGTCGGCCAAATCCAACACGTTATGATGCTCGGCCAAATCACAATCTTTGCTTCCCACTTTCTTTACGGCTTTCCCAAGATTCCATCCCGTCAGAAAATAACGCCAATACTCCGTTACAAAGACCCTATAAATAGAAACCTCGAGAAGTCCAATTTTCTTCATCGCTATTATCTTCTCTGCCTCTTCTTCTTCCCAATCCCGTTTCCAATAACGCTTTTCAGATCACTTCAGATTTTCATCCCCTCTCTGTGTAAAACAAGGTAAGATTTCGATCGATCTCTGCCTCTCTCTAATCACTAGTTGATTTTTATCAAGATGATTTAGAACTTTTTGATTTGTTAACATGATTTAGGGCTTTTTGTAATATGATGTTGATTTTGGATTTGAATTCAATATTTAGGTTTCTTATATTTGATTTGATATTATTTTAGGATATTATCTCAATTTTATAAATTTGCCTCTATCTGTTATTAGTGTTTGTTGGCTTTAGATTCGTTGTTTAATCTGATGTTCTGATTCAGGGTTTGGTTCTTAGTCCCGATTTGACGATTTGATTTTATTATTGTTGGATATCGAATTCGAAATTGAATCCAGGAGTAGCTTATTTATGTTGATTTAATGTGATTATGATAGAATCTGTTCCCAGATTAAGGTACTTTATTTATGTGCATGCAATTTTTTTTCGCTGTTAATGAGTATGGTTCTGGAATAGATCATAAATAATCAGATGCAAATATTTTTGAAAATTGTTGCCTGTAAGAACATTACTCCTGAGTCCTGAGGTTATCAATTTAGAATCCTGATGTAAATATTGATGTAGAGCTTTTGTTATTTCTTGTGATCTTGTTATTTTTAATGTCAGGGGGTGTGTTGTTTATAGAGTATCTGTTGTTTATAGAGTTTTGGATTAAAATTTGTTATGAATTACTTATATTTTGTTTTGGATTACTTATATGGAATGGTTTTTGTTTAATGCAGATGCAAATTTTCGTGAACCATTACTCTTGAGGTCGAAAGCTCCGACACCATTGACAATGTTAAAGCCAAGATCCAGGATAAAGAAGGAATTCCTCCAGATCAACAGAGATTGATCTTTGCTGGTAAACAGCTTGAAGATGGAAGAACTCTTGCTGATTACAACATTCAGAAAGAATCTACTCTCCATCTTGTGTTGCGTCTTCGTGGTGGTATCGTGGTGGTATGCAGATCTTTGTAAAGACTTTGACTGGCAAGACAATCACTCTTGAGGTTGAGAGCTCTGACACTATTGACAATGTAAAGGCAAAGATTCAGGACAAAGAGGGAATTCCTCCTGACCAACAGAGATTAATTTTTGCTGGTAAACAGCTCGAAGATGGTAGGACTTTAGCTGATTATAACATCCAGAAAGAATCTACTCTCCATCTTGTCCTTCGACTTCGTGGTGGTATGCATATCTTTGTGAAGACCCTTACCGGCAAAACCATTACCCTTGAAGTTGAAAGCTCTGATACAATTGATAATGTGAAGGCTAAAATTCAAGACAAGGAGGGAATTCCTCCGGACCAGCAGAGATTGATTTTTGCGGGCAAGCAACTTGAAGATGGACGTACACTCGCTGATTACAATATTCAGAAGGAGTCTACCCTTCATTTGGTGTTGCGTCTCAGGGGAGGAATGCAGATTTTTGTTAAGAAACAGGAAAGACTATCACTTTGGAGGTGGAGAGTTCTGACACAATTGATAATGTGAAGGCCAAGATTCAGGACAAGGAAGGGATTCCTCCAGACCAGCAGAGATTGATTTTCGCAGGGAAGCAATTGGAAGATGGAAGAACCTTAGCAGATTACAATATTCAAAAGGAATCAACGCTTCACTTGGTTCTTCGTCTATGTGGTGGTATGCAGATTTTTGTTAAGACCCTTACTGGGAAGACTATCACATTGGAGGTGGAGAGTTCTGATACCATTGACAACGTGAAAGCAAAGATCCAAGATAAGGAGGGGATTCCACCTGATCAGCAGAGGTTGATTTTTGCAGGAAAGCAATTGGAAGATGGAAGGACTCTAGCTGATTATAACATTCAGAAAGAATCCACTCTGTTCTCGGTCTCCGTCTCCGCGGTGGTGATTATTGAGAGGTTGTTCATGTTCGCAGTGGTCCTCCAGGAGTATGTTTTTTAAATTCTCGGTTCATTGTCCAAGTGGTTCTTTTTGTTGTCGGTTTGTTTTGAGACTTTGTTACACACATATTATGTGATATGTAATGCACTTTCAGCCTTGACCATGTCGAGGATTTCAATTTCAGTAGCAAATATTTTTTACGAAAGGAAGTCCAAAAAGTTGAACAAAATCTGTAGCATGAGTAAACTTTCTGTGCACTTCAATTTAGGATGCAACTTAAGATGTCCTGTGCACTTCAAACTTCTAAGCTTGAACAACTCAAGATGATGGTCTGAGAAAATGTAAAACTTCAGCAAACGTTCTGCCAAAATGTAAAACCTGCCAACTAACAAGATAACCGTTGTCCATTAATAGATAATGCTGATAAAGGTTAACACAACCGATTCAAACTTACACCATCATGAACTAACAACCAGAGCAACAGTAAAATGGTGTTCTTAATTCAAACAGCCTATTTAGTTAGTGACCCTACAGTTCCGGCGGATCTGGCCATTTCCTCCGGTAAGTGGGCTCAAGCTTCCCATCCTTAACATAGACTGTTTGAAGTCCTCAAAGAAAGCCCGTGGATCGATTACATATGACTCCACTATCTCCAGCGTTGGACTATTCCCAGCAACGAGCACTTGATCAGAAGGTAAAAGAGCCTCGCCTGAGACGAGGTTAATGAAGTACTGATTATCAAATGTTGCAGGTGTTGCCAAGTCGAGAGCTGTTAGAGTTGCATTGTTGTTTCTTTCAGCGTTGGAGCAGAGCTGTTTCAGCGATGCTAGAAACTGAAGGTCGAGGGCTGGTCTATCAGAGCTACTGCTGCTACGACCCTGAAGACTAGAGCTGAATGATGAGCACCTTGCTTGACCAATGGTGTGTGCCCCTGAAACGGATTGTTGCGCAAAGGTTTAGCTTTTTTAGCTTTAGAGTTTGATGGATTTAGATAGATAAAAGGGGAAAACATATCACCTGAGAGAGCAACCATGTCAGTGTAGTCGAGGCCAACACTCTGGAATTTGGTGATGAGGGTCTTTAGATCTGAATTTGGAGCTGGAATGTTGTTGTTTGCATCTGTTTTGCTAGCACTCAAGCTGTCCCTTCTACCCATCAGAACATCCCATCCTGGTCCACCAGACTGCGATCGAAACACACACCGTTAAAGCGTAAAAACTGCACCATCATTAAATCCATTATCGGCTTATAGTTCAGTTAATTAGATGGTTATCAATTTGTAAACACTAATACACATTACCAGAACCACGGAGTCTCGTGCAGCAGCGGCGAGAATGTCAGCGCATGAAACAGTCTCCGGGCACACAGATTCAAGTTCAGATTTTATTGCATCAACCACATCAAACCCTCTCAGTGAATTCAAGTTGGGTAGTGCAGTCTTTTCTCCAACAAACGTATTTGTATCATCCAACAACACAGAAGCATCGCAACCCTGCAACAAACATATGTACATATTATAAGCTGTTCTAATTAGTACTCACAAAAAAAAAGAAAAAAAAAAAGAGAGGACAATGTACTGACATTAACAAAACAATCATGGAAATGGAGACGAAGAAGCGAAGCAGCCATTCGTGGATCGTTCATCGCAGCTTCCTCAACCTTAGAATAAATGATACGTTCAACATCAGGGCAAGTATGGTAGTAAGCACCGATTTGGAGAGCAGCACCACCATGATCAGTACTGAAACAAGCTTGAGTGAAAAAGTAGTTACTAGATATGGAAGAAGCAAATGCAAGAAAAACCCAAAGCAAAACAAAGAGATTATTCAACACTGCCATTAAGCTAGCTAGTCTTGGAAATACTGAGAGTGGTTTTTCTTGCTTAGCCTGCTGAGAGTAATTAGTAATTTATAGTGGCAAAGGGAGTGGTTAGAAGAGACGTAGTCAAGGTCTTGAAGTAGTCAAGGAGACCTAGTGATGATGACATTTAACAATGATTTGGTCATACTGATTCCCATGTGATGATTTTTCATGCCTTCTTCATGCAGAAGACTGCATATGGGATGGTCCAGAAAACCGAAAATATATATTGGAATTATTTGGAGACATTTTATACTAAATCAAGAATCTTTTTTAGTTTTCATTTACTTGGGGAAAAACTTGCTATGCCAAGGTCCAGATTCTGAAGCTTAATTAATGATCAAATTAATGTCCAGATTCTTAAACTTGCTACCCGCCGAGGAAAGTACCGTCAAGTGACACATTTTATTTAAATAAAAACCACACCATGATTATAAATAAATTAACCCGGAGTTCATCATCTTTATCCTGTCTACATTTTCCATAATCATATCCCCTTTTCTCACAAGTCATAATGTCAAATCAGTGTTGTGATGCGGTGTAGGATACCAAGTATAGTGGTGTAGGTTAAGAGTATTATGTTCCTTTTCCGACATTTGTCTTGTCTGAAGCGTGCTGCTGTATACACCTGTCATCTTCTACTCCACGGTCTCCACCATTATTACTTTTACCCTCTCTTGTCTTTCTTCTCTGCAGAAGAAATTTTTAGGGATTTCAAAAACAGAAACCCAAAAATGGGAAAAACCAGTCAAAAGATTCAAAAGCCACTTTTAGACTTCCGCTCAATCAAAGATGATGCTTGGTACACAGTAGATAGACTTGTTCTAAGCTAGAAAAACACAATTCTTACTGTGAAATTCGTTGGGTTTGATAAAGAAGATGATGAGAAGTTCAATGTCAAGGATTTCAAAAGTGTGAACGAGTTAGATGCGTTTTTGAACAGGTTTCGTCCAGCTTGTGTTCAGGTACAAGATGGAGAGTGTTATGATTTGAGACGTGGATCGGATGTCTATGCTGTACTTGAAGAAGGTGAAGATGATCACAAGTTCTACAATGGTGTCACTGAATCGGTGAGTTGACTCTATCACTGATTTATGGTAAGTGTTGAGTTCTTTCATTTTCTTTGTATGTACATATGTGGTTTAAGTTAGGGTTTATTGGTGGTGGTGAGTTAGTGAATGTTAATGAATCGGTGAGCGACTGGTTCGTTGCTTAATTTATGTGATACTAGCAACTTATGTTTTAATTCAGGGTTTTAGGGATCTACTTTTAGTTGCATGTTTTAATCAGTAGATTCCACAACGTGAGTTATTGACTCGGCAGGTCGACACAGTGGCTGATTCTTATTTGAGTTGTTTTAATGCGAATTCTTACATTTTGGTGTTGAGTGGACAGAAAACAAACATTATACACCTATGAAATGCTATTGCCAATTTGATTTTGTTTGAATGTTTTTTTTTGATGTTATATGGTGTTAACAACATATAGAACTTGAATCTCACACACGGAAAGGAGGAGAAGAGAGTTGTTCCTGTATATTTGTGGTTGGTTGGTTAGAAGGTCCAAATGCTAGGTGTACTGAACAGATGGGGATTAATCGTATTTGTAAGCTTCAACCAGGATCCCCACTATTTGATTATGCGCTCGCCTGTTTCATGAAGAGGTCACGAGTACATCTTGATTCGGTTTTGAAATGATAATCGTATGCCAGTCAATAAGTAACAAATGGGTTTGTAGTTTGGGTTATTTTGTTTTGGTCAGCTGTAAGTTACAAGTAGTACGGGGTAGGAAAACTAGGACAGTTAGACTTGGTGGAATCATATCTCTACCTTTGTAAATACTGATATGATATCCTCCGGTACAATTCGAATTTATGAATTTGGTGTAATGGTTTACTGGTTCTTTTATGAATTTGAAACTTATATCACTAAATTCTTCTCTATGTGTTCTCTTAGTGCGATGCCACGACCTCTTAGTTCTCTTTAAGGTTTTGATTTACCAATTGCGCAGTTTATCTTGATTGCAAGAATAAAAGCAGGCAAATTTTACAGTCCTTTGATATCCCCAGTCCAATCTTTTTCACTACTAGCAGTAGATAAAATCATGAAATTTCCACATCTATGGATTTGATTGCTTTATGAATGGATTTCTTGAAATTGAGGTATAAATGGTTGAGTTTGAGGTCTTGCATGCACTCTCTTCATGTGTTCTTGCATCCTCTGTGATCTGTAATAGGTTTGCTTATTCATCACCATTGCTTCTGATTTCAGTGATGTGGAAACCAATTGGCAACCACACTTTTATAGATTAGCTGGGAAAAGCTTGCATATGATAAAATTGATACCAAACAAAACAATAGGCCTAATTAGAGGATATAAAACAATCTTATGAAAACCGAAAGCTACCAAATGTGGATAGCTATATCTTTCACCTTTGGACAATGAAGCATCAGATGGGAGTTATTGAATCTTTCACTTGACATTACAAGTGAACTAAACAACTAGCCAAAATTTGATCGACATATCCAAGACAAATCTGATTGTATGTGTCTCGTTGAGGGTTACAACTTAGAGACTGGGAAAGCAATCCATAAACGCATCAAACGTCTGAAGTCAAATATGAAAACCATAATGGGATGTTTAGTTGGAAACTTGGTGATGCTCCAAAGTTGTAGCATTCTCAAAATGATGTAGAACAAACTCTGTTTCGGGGCATTCTATTCTATTTTATTTTATTATTTTTTTAATAAGCAAGGGCCTTCAAAAAGAACATTATTTTAGGGACCATGGTTTTTTTTGGCATAAGTTCGGTTAGTTGCAAAAAATATTTTTCCCAACCGAACATAAGTTCGGTTTAGTTGCAAAAAAACATTTACCAACCGAACTTATGTTCGGTTAGTTGCGAAAACCTTTTCCCAACCGAACTGGTTAGTTCGGTTAGTTGCAATAAACATTTACCAACCGAACTAGTTAGTTTGGTTAGTTGCAAAAACATTTACCAACCAAACAATAGTTCGGTTAGTTGCAAAAAATATTTCCCAACCGAACCTTAGTTCGGTTACGTCGCAAAAAATATTTCCCAACCGAACATGTCGCTAGGAAAAAAAATTCATGGTCCCAAAAAAAAGAAAAACCATGGTCCCCAAGATAACGTTCTTCAAAAAGGCTAATGGTCTTCCTCTACAAAAGGCCTAAGCCAAACAGGAGGGACGGACCAGACACTCATACATAGAAGACTTGTTTTTTGCCCATTTAGCTAGTTCATGAGCAACAGAATTACAAGTTCTAGGTTGAAATGAGAAAATACATTCAGTAAGCAAGGAAGCAAAAAGTTGAATGTCTTTAAAGATAGCATCAGTTCTAGGATTTCCATCAAATCTACCAGCAGAGAATAGGGAAACCAGGTATTGAGCATCACTTTCAACAATGATATGAGTAAGCTTTAAATCCACAGCTTTCTTCAACACCGCCCAGATGGCTCTAGCTTCAACTTCTTCAGCAGATTCCACATCAAAGACAATAGAAGCACAGATGGAAGCCTTGTTGGAGAAATCTCTCACCACAAATCCTGCACACCATTAGCCTTAGTTATGTCATCATAAGCTCCATCAGTATTACATTTGATCCAACCAAAAGTAGGGGGCATCCAATGATCACTATAAGTCTATAAGTAATGTTAGGACAGGTAGGGTGTTGTAACTTGGATTTCACAGTGAGGAGCATATATTTAGCTATATGAATGACAACTATATGGTTTTCTTGAAGATTTCTAAACACTAGTTTGTTCCTACTTGTCCATAAAGACCACAGAACAGCAACAAACATACAGTGTATCTACAGGAATTAGCCCAATCACACATAAAACTAGAAGTAAAAGCAAAGGTATTAGCACTGAAAGTAGAAAGACTCCAAACATGACTAGCAAATGGGCATAAGACAAGAGCATGCATAATAGATTCATAAGGGTCAGAGCATCTACTGTAAGCGACAGAGTGCATAGGCATTCTAGTCTGAAAAACAGTTCTAGCAGGTAAAACATTTCTAGCAGCTTTCCAAGTAAAGAGTTGAATACGGTGAGGAACATTAATTTTCCAAAAGCACTTGCAAAGTTTATTACTAGGGGAAGGTCCAGACCTTCTAAGTCCCAAGTAAGCAGATTTAGAAGAAAATCTACCATCCTTTGAAAGTTCCCAAGCCTTCTTATCTGGAGTGCATAAGTGGCTTAAGGAAATTGTGATAATCTTATGAACAGAAGCATCATCAAAGTGAGTCTTTGATCTGTTTAAATCCCAAGATCTAGTGTTATCATCAATAAAGTAGTCAACTTTAACACAAGGGTCAGGTTGGACCAAGGGGTTAGGAGTAGCAGATCCTATGAAAAGGATCCATTTATCACACCAGGGATCAATAAATTTACCATCACCCACAATCTAAGAAATGAAAGGCTTAATCATTTCTTTAATAGTATGTATGCACCTCCAAGTCCATGAGCAATTACTAGGGCAGGCAGCATTAAGAAAATCAGTTCTAGGAAAATAAAGAGCTTTAAGCACAATACCCAAAAGGCAGTTAAGGTTTTCTAATATTTTCCAAGCATTTCTAGCTAACATGGCCAAGTTATTCAGTTCCAGTTTCCTAAAGCCAAGATCACCTTCAGACTTAGGAGAACACAGTGCATCCCAGCCCAAAAGATGAAGTTTTCTATCTTTAGGGTCAAGAATTTCTCCCCACCAGAATTGGCAAAGGTGGGAATCCATCTTTCTATAAAGGTGTTTTGGGATAAGAAAAGCACCCATTTGGTATTAGGGTATATCCTGACCAACATGTTTAACCAAATTAGTTCTAGCATCCTGAGAAAGGAGTTTATGCAGCCAAACAGTGATCCTAGCATCAACATCTTGGAGGATATCCATATGGGTCTGGATCTTAGAGGCCTGAAAAGCTATGGGTGTGCCTAAGTATTTCTCCCCTAAATATCTGTTATGGATATCCAAAATATTATATAAATGATTCATATGAGGGGTAGGCAGCTTTTTACTAAAAATAATACCAGACTTATCAAAGTTGATTTCCTGTCTACAGGCAAGGAAATACTTCAGGAGATAGTCTTTTATAGCTCTAAAATCTTTTTCAGTAGCTTTGGAAAACAAGAGAGAATCATCAGCAAAAAGAAGATGTGTCATACAAGGAGCATTCCTGCAAATTTTAATGCCTTCAACTAATCATTTACTAGTCAGGTTATCAATGTAAGCAGATAAAGATTCAAAGCAGATAATGTACAGATAAGGGGACAGGGGATCTCCCTACCTCAAACCTATTTCAGGTTTTATAAGACCAGTAAGGCTACCATTCAATAAAAAAGTGAAAGATTTAGGTTGGGTATGTGTTGGTAAGGTTCCGAAGCAGTGGTGTTGGGAAATGTATCAGTGGTATTTGAAGGGTCCATTATAGGTGTACCATGCTGGTAGTTTATAGAGTTAAACAAATCCTATGGGTAAGATAATATGAAAACCGTAATAATGGTAGAGGAACAAAGTGTATAACAATAATAAAACACTTGTGGTGGAGAATTTGTATCGTGGGATTGAAGGTACACTTTTAATTAATATTGTACTTTCAAGTTGTGCATCAGAATTTGAGTGCCTCCAAATGTAATAATGGTGGATGGGGTGTAATGTGAGGTGGTATGAAATAGATATGGGTGAGTGAATATGATGTTAGGGGACTCATGAATTAAATTTTTTGGGTACTGATTATTTTGAAGTATACGGTCTTGAGCATTGATTAAGAGATAGTTGATGATCTTGCAATTCATATAGAAACTTGACGTGCCCCAAGAGCCAGTAGTGCCTCCTAACATGTGCTGCAATATCTGAACCTGGATAAAATCATAGACCAGGATTAAAACCCAAGGAAAAAATACAAGTTCTGGTGGCTTACCAATTTCACTCATAATGGTTGAACCAGTGAAGCTATGGGAGTGAAGAGGGTTAAGTTTGGCGGGTTGAGGCGGAAAGGTTGAAGTGAAGTAATTAATCCATAACTGAAAGGTTAGAAGAAATTGATTATGGTAGATAATTTTCAAAGCGTCATGATGGTTCTGATTACCGTGTATGGGGTATTGAACCGGCATGCGAGGTATAAAGACATGACTCTTAACTAAACGCCATAACTGGCTATGAATGGTATTAATTAAGAGTCTACAAAAGGAGGTTATCAGAGGATCAAAAAGTTTATACCCAAAAAAGGCAAAAATTAGGAGAAAGTAGAAAGTTTTATAGAATGGCTGGAGCCGGTAATCAAAATATGCCTGAGAACTCACAAAACCCTCTTCCCGTTGTTTCATCATCCTTAGAAAGATATGAGCAAGCCAAAGCCCTAACCGTTTCATTGGAAGATCGGGAGTTAGAGAGGTTAAAGAATGATTTGATAGAAGAGATATATAGGCATGCATTGGAGAGGATTCGTCAGAGACATGAAAGGGAAGAAATTGATGCACAAGAATTGATTCGACAAAGACGTGAAAAGAAGAACATGATGCTTTATTTGAGGTTTGGAAAGTAAAGCACTTAGAGAGGGTTGATCGGAAGGAGAAGGAGAGAGCAGCAAAAGCGGAGAGACAGAAAGGTTTTGGAAGAGCCACTGAGAGTGATTCAGAGGAGTCAGAGAATGGGTTTGAATACCTAGTTGAAGATATGAACACCAGTGATGAGGATTCCGATGCTGCTGATGAAAGGAAAAGAATGAAGGCTTATCATGATAGGAAACTTCGTAGGAGATTCAATGATGAACGAGCCAATCCAAAAGTATTTGCTAGAACAATGCGTGAAGGAGAACCAAGTGATGATGATGAGGAGCTTATAGAGGATGAGAGTGAAGAAAGTGACAGTGATGAAAGTTCATCCTCAGATGACAGTCAAATATCACCTGCATCTTCAGGCAGCGATTATAGTGAGCAATATGCAGAGGAGGAGAACTGGAGCTATGATGAAGAGGACTTTTAGAGGTCCCTTCAGGAGTACTGAAAGCATCCAAATCTTATGATTTCGAATGAAGCTTGAAAATGAACAACAAGTTTTTTAAGAATTGTCTTTCTTGGTACTTGCTTTTCTCTTTCTTTTTCTTGATGCAGATGATGGCAATGGTGGACTTTTTTTGCTTCTTTTTCTCCAGGCGGCCGGCCAGCTTCGTTTTTTTGGTATTTTAGTGTTTTGTTGTTGATAAGGAAAAGTGTTAACTGTAGTGAATGTAATGTGGCTATGGGTGATAGTAGTGGGAGTATTTTGAGTGATTTGAGGGATGAGATCCCCAAAAATTCCAGTGTTTTGTAAATAAAGTTGGTGAATGTTTATATTATCTTGAATTTCTTTTGTAATGATTGTAGTAATATTATGGCTTTGGTTTGTATCAAGAATAAGATTATAAAGGTGTGGAGTACTGATAATCTTCTTGTTGATTTCAGTAGTGTTGTGAGTAGTCTTGAGGTTGCGAGTGATGATTACAATCTTGATGGGGTGATGTAGATAACCAATGATAAAGAAAAGTAATAACTTAAATTGAGTTGAGAAAAAATTGCTTAAGGAATCTAGTAGTTGCATTAGGAAAATCTCCAACCAATTTCAGGGAAGAACATGCTTACGGAGCAGAGCTTTCCTATAAGTGAAGGGTTAATGGTATTGAATTATCAGAGCATTCTATCTTATTTTCCCTTGAAACCTATTATATTTTCATCTGTTTTCTCATCATTTTCTTACCTTCTCATCACCTGCAATCTCCATATACCAAAAAAAAACCATAATGGATCTTTAACAGATTACAAGCTTAAAGCTGACATTCCCACTTTTAGTGGAAGGTTCAAGATTGAGGAGTTGCAACATTGGTTTTATGAATTTGAGGTTTTTTTTGAATTCATGAGGTACCTAAACATTATAAAGTTAATCTTGTAGCTTACAATCTCAAAGGAGGTGTTGCTGCTTTGTGGGTTAAACTTTGCGAAGATCGTCAGAATTATGGTAAGCCACTAGTACGTTCATGGAAAAGAAAGAAAGATATCCTGAGTGAAAAAGCTGGGTACAACAACCACACCCAATATTTCGTTTAGGAAATTTGTATGGAAAAACTCCAACATACTTCCAAAAGAATCAACTAGACAGTCAGACTCAATCAAGGAAAACACATCCAAGAGTTATATCTCTTAGTGCACGTAGTCACAAGGTACTGAAGATCTGGGGTAATGGCATGGATGATATCATTTAATCCGTCAAAATTTTTCTTTGCAGCTAGAACCTCGGAAGGATCATCGCCTTCTGTAACAACCGGAGGATCATAGCCATTAACTACATGAAACCATGATTGAAAACTCACGCGCCTAGAGAAAGGCACGCGTAGCAATTTTCTACCATAAGTAATTCGAGCCATCGAAGACTGGTGGTACGTTTATAGAGATAACGTTTTTGTCTATAGGGTCAGACTGCTACAAACACATACTTATGAGGTCTTAAACGTGTTTTCCTGCTCTGATACCAATTAAAAAAGCGGGGGTAAAACAACCACACCCAATATTTCGTTTAGGAAATCTGTATGAAAAAAATCCAATATACTTCTAAGAGAAATAACTAGACAATCAGACTCAATCAAGGAAAATACATCCAAGAGTTATATCTCCGTTTCTCAACATAGTCAGCAAATCAAAAAGATAGAATCCGAGAGCCTGATTATTATGAGAAACAACTTGAACGGTCCCAAATACCAATGTTTCAGTGCCAATCAATTTATATCAACAACCAAAGGTTGGATTATCTAATTGATTGAACTACGCACAACCTGTGATATTTCAATTATATAAAAATATAATACGAAAAAGAAATAACACAGATACCAGAAATTTTGTTAACGAGGAAACCGCAAATGCAGAAAAACGCCGGGACCTAGTCCAGATTTGAACACCACACTGTATTAAGCCGCTACAGACTCTAGCCTACTACAAGTTAACTTCAGACTGGAATGTAGTTGATCCTTAACCAATCTCACACTGATTCAAGGTACAGTTGCGCTCCTTACATCTCCGATCTTAGTAGAATACTATGCACTTGATTCCATTCGTTGATCTCACCCACAACTAAGAGTTTCTACGACCCAAAGTCGAATACTTTAATAAACGAATCTGTCTCCCACAGAAAAGTCTATAAGAATAGATAAATCTATCTCCCACAGAAAAGTCTATAAGAATAGATAAATCTGTCTCCCACAGAAATACCTACGAGTTTTGTTCCGTCTTTTGATAAATCAAGGTGAACAAGAACAAATCGATACACCGGACTTATATTCCTGAAGAACATCCTAGTAATATCAATCATCTCACAATAATCTTAAACGTATGGAAGCAAAACAAGATATTTTGGAATCATAAACGATGAGACGAAGATGTTTGTGACTACTTTTTATCTTACCTATCGGAGATTAAATCTCGAGAAAATCTTAGAGAAGATAATACTCAATACGATAGAACAAAGTATGATCATAACACGCAACTACAGAGAAAATAGTTGGGTTTGGCTTGAGAATACAAATGAAGTCTTTAAGTCGTTAACCTATAATGGTTTTAGAAAAACCTAGGTTAAAGGAGAATCGACTCTAGTCGCAACTAGTATCACACATGAGGTGTACAGGGATTAGGTTTCCAATTGCTAGCATTCTCCCTTGTATAGTCTTCAAATCAGGGTTTGCAATCAATGTTACCTTGGTAACAATGTATTTAATATTCACCGTTAGATGAAAACCTGATTAGATTCAATCTAATATCATTTAACCGTTAGATCGAACTTAGCTTGTTACACACAAATGAAATGTGACTTCATTTATATATGGTTAACCATACCTAAACGTGTACACCTTGTTGGCTCAACAATAGTTAACCGAAGTTAGCCATATGAACACTTTCATACCAACCTTGTTGATCATCTTAACACAACCAGTTTAAATGACTCAAATGAAACTAGTTATAGAGTTGTTCAATTATTTATATTCTCATAGAAGTATACAAGACACAATTGAAGCAAAATCGATTTTGATTCACTCGAATCAATTCATGAACATTATATCCACGGTTTGCAAAAGATTGCATTCCTTATTTTATAAATGTATTTGTTCATGAACAAACCGATTTTAGAACTTAACCCACTAAAGTATGCAAATGGGTACGCATACCTAAGTAGCCAGACTTGGTATGGGTTCGGCAGTATGCGAACGGGTACGCATACTGTCGCCACAACCAAACTCAGTTGAATTCTCGGACTTCAACTATCACGCTGGTACGCAGACGGATATGCATACTAAGTTCCCGGACTTCAACTATTAAACTAGTGGTTCCCAGACTTGGAATAACTTGCAACAGTTAGCATACATGTACTCATACTGTGCTATATTCAATCAATGGTTAATTGTTATAAACTCCATTTTAATCATTGAAACATTCTTGGAAGACAGGAATAGCTGTCTCACACAAACTATTAGCTTTAAAGCAATTTTCAAGGGATCGATAGATCAATACGAAACATTCCGAGTCTACATCAAATGACTGTCTCACACAAATCATGTAAGATGTTACCAAGCGATTTTCACATGATAATCTTTTGACTTTCATCAAGAATAAAGATGAACTTGGTTAAAGCAAAAGCTTACCAACATATATTTCGAGAAATATGTAAGCGATATAAACTCAGCTTTTAATATCAAATGTGTATAATCGAAGTCTATATAGATATACGACTTTTGTCTCAATAGGAGATAGAATAAAAATAGACTTCTGAGTGATAGATGAGTTTAAGTCTCCACATACCTTTTGTTGATGAAGTTCCATAAGCTCCTCTTAGTAGTTCCTCGTGTTCAATCGATGAATGTCGTGAAGTACAAAGCTCAACAACACATTCTATCCTAATCCGAGACATAGCTATAAGTAGACTAGAAATCAAGACTTATAGTTTTGACAACTAAACTTGACAAACAAGCTTGAGATAGGAACGCTTGCGAGTTCGACCGAGCAGTGCTCTTACAATCTCCCCCTTTGTTAATTTTAGTGACAAAACTATCAATACATATGGATTACAAAATAAATAAACTTTGTTGCTTCTCATCCAAATGCTTGATTTCCTTGGTTCTTCAACATTACTCGAAATTTTCATCACTTCCAAGTACTCCAGTGATTCTGAACGTGTTCAACTCAGCATCATAGTTGTTGAAGATCCGTAGCCATAACAATGATAAAACAGTTGTTCTAAATCATTGTTATACAGTAGTGTCTTAGTATTATTACACAGCATCAAAGTCCAATTGTATCACAACTTTGACAAAAATACTATGGTAATATGTATCACCCCCCCTTAGTCCATACTTCATCGATCTCATAATGAAAACCAAACCCCCTTATATAATGATGACTAAACCATATGTATTTGTAGTGTGAACTACACAATAATTCTCCCCATTTTTGTCAATATAAATTGGCAAAGGTACAAAAACTAGCGGGATCATAATGAAATTCTCAAAGAGATAATTCATGACTGAAAGATAAATATCATACTGAAAGATAAATATCAACTTTGTTTCGATGATTTCACATAGTCAAAACTTAGTGTATTCATCAAGGAGTTTATAAAGATACAAGAAAACTCCTACAATATTCCACAGTCGCACTCCCCACAAAAGATTTGGCAATTAAGCACAAGTTCAATTAAGAACTCTCCCCCATAAAATGTCATTCCCGAAAGAACAACAAGCGCGACCTTAGTTTTACAAGAAGAGAAGGATTTCCTTGGACATTAACAAATTACATGAAACATGAATTTGTAAGCAGAAAACACAATTAAATTAACCACAAGAGAACCTATGATTAATTTAATCGAAAATGCCCAACATAAGAGAACTTACGGAGCCATACAATACTTTCACATATAAGTGGATCAGGGAAAGATCAATACTGCAGAATATTCAACGATTCATTCTATTTTTCATCAATATTTGCATAATGACACAATAGACTTAATCTTTGACAACAAAAGTTCATTCTAGTTTCCATCAATATTTGCATACCATCATAATGGACTTAACTTTTGACATATATGGGACAATCATAGTTCACAGACGCAAACACACATATCCTATAATATTATTAGAAATATATAAAACCAATAAAGATTAATACTGCAAAATCATCTTCCAAATAAACTTTTTTTTTAAGAACCTCCTTATTAATAAACTTTAGAATTTAAATAAATAAATCTATAATCATTGCAAAATGAAAATCGTTGGAAATAGCAATGTGTAATCAAAATATAGGTTATTCCAAACCCTAGTTATCCTTCTTAAAACATAAGACCTCTGAAAAATTCTGTATCGTCCCCGGACTCCTTGTCGTCAACAACCATTGGAACATAAGGTTCATGAAGAAATGATTCAATTCCAACAAACCGTCTTGACTGATGCCGAACCAGGGCCTTCTAAATTTAAAGAGTTCTTAAAACAATAGCCTTTATTTGTTGAATCTCCTTCCTAGTTTCCTTAAACTCTTCAAGAATACCAGAAAACTTCTGAAGATTGGAGGGGATAGCCCATGGTTTCTTCATATTCTTCCTTTTTCTCTTTAAAGTTGTAGATGAATGAAATTTATCTTTTTCCTTCATGATTGATGGCTTAACAATCATATTAACATATTTTCCATCAGCAGACATAATGCTTGGAGTTTCCATTCCAATATGGGATTGTGAGAATACACAAACTAGACTCTACAAGCAGTCTTATGATAAAAAAAGCTTTTTAGTAAAGAAAAAAGGAATGTAGGGTTACAGAACCTTTATACAGGTAAAAGGATTCACGTACGACCAATTCACATCCCTAAAAAAGGCCGAATTATCGAATTTAACCCTCTTTCAATAACAATCTATGATATGAAAAGATCAACAGAATTCCAGAAAACCAAAAGAAAACAAAAATAAAAAATTTCTTTTTTTAAAGCCTGAACAGTGCACAAATCTTGTCTCTTTGATCAGACACATGAGACAAGATGCACTTTCAACATAGTTAAGCTGTGTTGGGGTGAACAATAATCTACCCACCATTCAATTCATATATGGAATTCTTAATACCTCGTTTCACAGAATGTTTAGACCTTGTTCTTTTCCGGAGAGGTCTAATTAATTTCTTATAAATTAACTTTTTCGGAGAAGAATTGAGTTTACTTACCTCATAAGAATTTGACTTATGAAAAATTTGAGCTTGTTTGCTAATCGATTTGCTCTCTGTTGAAGTTTGTTGACATATCTTATTTTATGTTTGTACTTGAAACACTTGGAGAGTTCATGATCTTTAAAAGTACAATAAGAACAAGTCAATGTTGAGGACGGTTCTGAAACCATAGTTGAGCATGACTCTAATCAAATTGAGGTACCTGATACATGTGATATAGAATTTTCAGTAGACAGGGAAAAATCCATTTTATCCTCCATATTGGTTGATGAAGTTTCTCCAGGAAGAATATCAAGATTGATGTACGTATTGCTACAATTATCAAAATCAATATTTTCACGAAGGAGTGCAACACTTGACTTTTCATCTTCATCAGAATCATAGTGATCATACATTTCATCAAGAGTTGCAGCAAGACCTTTGTTCCCAGGGTATTTTCTACGATTTGGACACTCATTAACAAAATGACCAAAACCTTTACACTTGAAGCACGGATGCATATCCACATCATCAATATTGACTGTGTCCCTATTTTTAGGAGGAGCATGGTCATGAGTTTTTACTGATGACCTGGGTTTATCTCTGATGGACCGTTTACTTCTCTTCAAAAGAAGATCTCTAAACTGTCTAGTGATCAGTGGAACTGAGTTGTCAAGATCTTCATCTGATGAATCAGTCTCAATAGGATCAACAACAGAGTTGCCAACACTTTTACTTTTGTAAAACGATTTGGTGTTCATTTGTGCTTTGAAAGCAATATACTTCCCAGATTTGGATGTATGTTCATGATAAAAAATCTTTAACAATATCCTTTTCAGGAATAGGTTTCGAAGTATAGATTCTTTATCAGAGGATTTTCCTTCGAATACAGTTTCTAAGATATCCTAGGCTTCTTCCAACTTAGTGCACGTAGTCACAAGGTACTGAAGATCTGGGGTAATGACATGGATGATGGCATTTAATCCGTCAGAAATTTGCTTTGCAACTAGAATCTCGGCATGATAATCTCCTTCTGTAACAACCGGAGGATCATAGCCATTAACTACACGAACCCATGATTGAAAATCACGCGCTTGAAAAAGGCACGCGTAGCAATTTTCTACCATAAGTAATTCGAGCCATCGAAGAATGGTGCTACGTTTATATAGATAACGTTTTTGTCTATAGAGTCAGACTGCTACAAACACATACTTATGAGGTATTAAACGTGTTTGGATGCTCTGATACCAATTAAATAAGCGGGGGTAAAACAACCACACCCAATATTTCGTTTAGGAAATCTTTATGGAAAAACTCATATATACTTCCAAGAGAATCAACTAGACAATCAGACTCAATCAAGGAAAATACATCCAAGAGTTATATCTCTATTTCTCAACGTAATCAGCAAATCAAAAAGATAGAATCTGGGAGCCTAATTATTATGAGAAAAAACTTGAACGGTCCCAAAGACCAATGTTCCAGTGCCAATCAATTTATATCAACAACCAAAGGTTAGATTATTCAATTGATTGGACTACACACAACCTGTGATATTTCAATTATATATAAATATAATGCGGAAAAGAAAAAACACAGACACCAGAAATTTTGTTAACGAGGAAACCACAAATGCAGAAAAACCCCGAGGACCTAGTCCATATTTAAACACCACGTTGTATTAAGCCGCTACAGACTCTAGTCTACTACAAGTTAACTTCAGACTGGAATGTAGTTGAGCCCTAACCAATCTCACACTGATTATGGTACAGTCCTTTGAATCCCAGCATGACTCTATGTACTTGATTCCCTTAGATGATCTCACACACAACTAAGAGTTGCTATGAGTCTATGACCCAAAGTCTAAGACTTGATAAACTAATCTGTCTGACATAGAAAAGTCTATTAAATAAATAAATCTGTCTCCCACAGAAATACCTACGAGTTTTTGTCCCGTCTTTTGATAAATCAAGGTGAATATGAACCAATTGATACACCGGACTTATATTCCCGAAAAACAACCTAGTAATATCAATCACCTCATAATAATCTTAATCGTATGGAAGCGAAACAAGATATTGTGGAATCACAAACGATGAGACGAAGATGTTTGTGACCACTTTTTATCTTACTTATTGGAGATTAAATCTCGATGAAATATTAGAGAAGATAGTACTCAATACGATAGAACAAAGTATGATCAGAACACGCAACTATAGAGAAATAGTTGGGTCTGGCTTCAAATCCCAATGAAATCTTTAAGTCGTTAACCTATAATGGTTTTAGAAAAACCTAGGTTAAAGAAGAATCGGCTCTAGGCGCAATTAGTATCACACAATAGGTGTGGGGATTATGTTTCCAAGTTGCAAGAGGTCTTCCTTATATAGTCTTCAAATCAAGGTTTGCAATCAATGTTACCTTGGTAACAAAGCATTTAATATTCATCGTTAGATGAAAAACTAATTAGATTCAAGCTAATATCTTTCAACCGTTAAATCGAACTTAGCTTGTTACACACAAATGAAATGTGACTTCATTTAGATATGGGTAACCATACCTAAACTGTACACCTTGTTGGATCAATAATAGTTAACCGAAGTTAGCCATATGAAAAATTTCATATCAACCTTGTTCGTCTTAACATAACTAGTTCAAATAACTCAAATGAAACTAGTTATAGAGTTGTTCAATTGTTTATATTCTCATAGAAGTATACAAAACACAATTGAAGCAAAATCGATTTTGATTCATTCGAATCAATTCATGAATATTATAGCTATGGATGCAAAGATTGCATTCCTTATTTTATAAATGTATTTGTTCATGAACAAACCGATTTTAGAACTTAACCCACCCAAGTATGCATACTGGTACGCATACATAAGTGGCCGGATTTGGTCTGGGTTCTCTAGTATGCGTACGTCATACACAACCAAACTCAGTTGAATTCTCGTACTTGAAATATTACGCCGGTACGCATACGGGTATGAATACTAAGTTACCGGATTTCAACTATTAAACCAGTACGCATTCTGGTATGCATACTATGGTTCCCGGACTTGGAATAACTTGCAACAGTACACATACAAGTACGCATACTGTCCTATATCCAATCCATGGTTAATTGTTCTAAACTCCATTTTAATCATTGAAACATTCTTGGAAGACGGGACTAGATGTCTCACAAAAACTATTAGCTTCAAAGCAATTTTCAAGTGATCAATACGAAACATTCCGAGTCTACATACTTTGATTCCAAGATTGTAAATATGAAAGAGGATTTACAAAGAAAAGATATCAACTTAATTTGAACACGAACAATAACTCTTATCTTTTATTGTTCAAAGATATTCCCAAGGAGATCCCGGTCCGAAATAAATTAAAAATCTTTTAATTAAGGTTGTTAGTTTTATATGCTTTAATTACTAGCAATTAAATGCATATCTCTAGAGAATAAAAATTAGTAATGTGCATTTACTAATTGGAGATTTTTTATTAAGAGATTTCGAAAAATATTGGAAAAATCATTTCCAGGAATTATGAAAACCGATTTGGGCATTTATTGCATATCTTGAAAATACTTCGGTTTTGGAAATTCCTTGGTGTCCAAACATCCTTGGTCTATAAATACCTAAGTTTTCATTTCTAGCAAACTATCCTAAGAGCCAGTCAAACTTTATCTTTTTGTTGTTTCTAGTGGAGTCGTCTATCCGGAGAGAAAAGTACCCTAATTAGGAGAAATCTCTTACCACCGCTCGTTGAAAGACTTCAGTGGGATCAAGAAGCTCTACGAGTACCGTTGGTGGGAAACTAGATAATTGCAGTTGTTGAGGGTGGAATTTGGTTTTGGTTCTACCCGTCATAGTAAGACCTAATGACAACACCTAATGAACTTGAGCTAGTTGCCTCCACTATTGGAGACAACTTGGGCTAGTTGATTCCGATATGGACACAACTTTCAACAAGTTGACTCCACATGCTGGTGGTGGAAGCGGTGGTTGCTAGTGGTGATTGGCGGCAGCGATGGTGGCGGCTGTGGGTGGTGGTCATCGACGAAGGTGGTTGGCGGCTGTGGTGGTGTTGGTTTTCGGCGATAGTGGTTGGCGGTGTTGGTGGATAGTGGTGGTGGTTGGCGGTGGTGGTCGTCGGTGGTGAACAATGGTGGTCATTGGTGGTGAACAGTGGTGGTGGTTAGCGGTGGCGGCGGTGGACAGTGGCGGTGGTGGATAGTATAGTTTTTTTTTTAAGCTTAGGGGTATTTGTAAGGGTGTTTTAGTAATGTATTAAGCTTAGAGGCATTTGTAAAGTTCATAAGGAGACTTTTGCAATGGGCCTCATAATAGGGGTATATGGATAATATTCCCTATATATTTCATGAAGTGCAAATATTCATACACGTGAGAAACACATTTGTGAGGGCAGTATGAAAGCAAATCCCATAAAGGTGTGTGGTAGCATTTGTGAAGAAAGTGACAACCTACACATGCCAGCCAAGCCTTTTCATATTATATACTTCAATGGTGTGTAGAAATGCTGATTTTCAAAATAGGAACTCGTGACAGGTGATAGGTGTCTAAAACACCTAATTTTATATCTAGTATTGATTCTTTATTTGCTATTCTTCGTGTGAATTATGTATCTTATGTTCGCTTTTTAGTTTCATAGGTGTTTTGGAGTCATCACGAGCAAAAAAAGAAGAAAGCATTCATTTGGGGCAAAGCGGTCATTTCACTTGCGAACTATACTTGGAACAGGGATAAAGCACACGAGAATAAGGTGAAGAATGAACTGTCAGTTTTGAGCAACTGACAGTTGAGTTGAGAAAGGAATTGAGCTGTCGGTTCTCTGTAACCGACAAGCCATGTATGAGTTGGGTATCCCTTATCTACTTTATATGGGTGGCTATATCCCCTTCATTTCCTACACATGACCTAAGAATCAGAGAAATCATTCTCTCTTTTATTATCCCACCTTTATTGTCTGAGGAAGGTGTTAGAATTACCTCTAAACATGTTCTAAACATGTAGATTATTCTAGAAACAAAAAATATAAGGTAAGCCTCCATAGGCATAGTTGTTAGCCTCCAAAGGCATAGTTGTTAGCCTCCATAAGCATAGTTGTTAGCCTCCAAAGGCATAGTTGTTAGCCTCCATAAGCATAGTTGTTAGCCTCCAAAGGCATAGTTGTTAGCCTCCATAAGCATAGTTGTTAGCCTCCAAAGGCATAGTTCTCTTCTTCTCTTTGTAAGCCTATAAATAGGCATTTGTAGTATCATTTGTAATCATCCAAAAATATCAAAAACATTGTATTAATGTTATCTAAATGAAAACTCATTCAATGAAACTCTTTGTTTTGATTCAATCTTGATATGGTATCAGAGCAAGGAGAAGGATCCTTGTATCTAGTGTTGAAACTTCTGCAATGGAAACCCGTCGTCAATACAACATTAAACATAAGTCTGTCACCTGCACTCATTGTAGTAAACGTGGTCATACCAAAGACAACTCGCTTTAAGATTATCGGGTATCCAGTTGGTGGGATAAATGCGATCCCAAGAAAAAGAATTCCGCTGCAACAACACATGTGGTTAGTAATCTAACCTCCGCTATGGAAACAACCAATGGTAAGGTTTTTAATATTTCGCAAGTTGTTCCTAATAGCTCATGGATAATTGATTCGGGTTGCACAGACCATATGACTTTTGATTCCAGACAGGTTTCTCCTCTTAAAACATCCATACACAACTCCGTTTGCACAACAGATGGATCTTTGGCTCTCCAGTAATTGGAGAACAATCATTAAATCTTACGGATACATTGAGTCTAGATTCCGTTTTAGTCGTTCCCTCTCTAAATTATAATCTATTATCAGTTTCCCAAATTACTAAAGTCTTAAATTGTGTTGTTATCTTTTGGCCTAATTCTTGTGTGTTTAAGGACATTCGAACACGGCGGACGATTGGATCTGGGGTTAGAAGAGGAAAGCTATACTATCTAGATTTGGAGTCAAAAATTTCAAAGATTATCTAACGCTTTAGTTGTGAATGGTACTCGGGGGAGAAGGAGAAATCACAAATTTGGTTATGGCATAGACGGTTAGGGCATGCTTCTTTTGGCTACTTAAGAAAGCTATTTCCTAGTCTATTTTCAAAGATTGATGTTTCTAGTTTTCAATGTGAAGAATGTGAACTAGCTAAAAGCCATCGTACTTCGTTTCCATCAAGTTTAAATAAAAGTCCTATTCCATTCATGATTATTCATTCTGATGTTTGGGGGCCGTCTAAAGTTAACACTCTTGGAAGCGCACGATGGTTCGTCACCTTTATTGATGATTGCACTAAGATGACATGGGTTTGCTTGATGAAATCAAAAGATGAAGTGAATATTTTATTTCAGAGGTTTCACAAAGTAGTCAACACACAATACAATACAAAGATTCAAGTTCTTCGAAGTGACAACGGAGGCGAATATTTAAGTACTGATTTTCAGCATTGTTTAAGAAAGGTCAAGACTTCAAAAGTATGGAGGCATATACTGATTCTGACTATGGTGGGTCATGTGATGATATGAGGTCTACTTCAGGATATTTTACCTTCGTTGGGGGTAATCTTGTTACATGGAGAAGCAAAAAACAAGGAGTTGTTTCACGATCAAGTGCAGAGGTGAATGGCGAGGTATGGCGCTGGTATCTCATGAAGTTATGTGGTTAAAACGTCGCTAACCGAATTGGGGTATCCTCCTAGGAAACCAATTCGTTTTATCTTTGCGATAACAAAGCGGCGTGTGATATTGCACACAATCCAGATTCATCATGATCGCACAAAACATGTGGATATAGATAGGTTCTTCATTAAAGAGAAGTTGGATAATGGGATCGTGGAGTTACCTAGAATTAGATCGGAAGAACAGTAGCCGATATTCTAACTAAAGCAGTTCCAAGTAAAATATTTCGAAGTTTGTTGGCAAGCTAGGCATGAGCGACATATATGCACCAGCTTGAGGGGGAGTGTTAGAATTACCTCTAAACATGTTCTAAACATGTAGATTATTCTAGAAACAAAGAATATAAGGTAAGCCTCCATAGGCATAGTTGTTAGCCTCCAAAGGCATAGTTGTTAGCCTCCATAAGCATAGTTGTTAGCCTCCAAAGGCATAGTTGTTAGCCTCCATAAGCATAGTTGTTAGCCTCCAAAGGCATAGTTGTTAGCCTCCATAAGCATAGTTGTTAGCCTCCAAAGGCATAGTTCTCTTCTTCTCTTTGTAAGCCTATAAATAGGCATTTGTAGTATCATTTGTAATCATCCAAAAATATCAAAAACATTGTATTAATGTTATCTAAATGAAAACTCATTCAATGAAACTCTTTGTTTTGATTCAATCTTGATAGAAGGCATGGCGGCAGAGGTATTAAGAAATGCAGAAGAAATAGGGAAGAGAGGAGTTAAGGTTTTGTTGTTTGGAATTTGAGAGAAGGAATTCACCAGAGAGAAAATGGCTGTGGCTTTTCATGGAGAGGGCAGAGTTGTGAAAGGAGATCAAGAACAGAGATTAGCAGGTTGAAATTGAAGCTGTTGTTGATTAAATCATAGAAGAGGCATTGAGAATATGGGTTTGTGTGTATGATTTCAGATGATGGAATAGACTCCAAGAAGACATGGCAGAGAAGAATTTGGGATTGTGGTTGAAGCTGGTGTGTGCTCAAGGTTTTATGGTGATACTGGAATTGATGGCCATGGCTAGATGGGTGTCGAGATGGTGAATTAGGGTTCTCTGAAGTTGCAAAATTAGAAGATAGAACTGATAGAAATCAATATAATGTTCATCTCTGAATCTCTAGCGAAACACGCACTGAGTGTTCAAGAGAAGGCCTGAACCAGTGCATCCAAGTTTACTGTACCAGTACCTATGACAAGTGTTGGCGCGGGTTTTACGAGTTGTTTTGAAAATAGCATAAGTGTTGCAGTTGGTGTGGCTCTGGTGCAAGGGAGAAATACTGGTTGATGATGTTGCTTATATTGGTGGTGGTTGAGCTTACGGAGCTGAAAGTAATGGGTTAATTGGTAGGATCGTGAAGTTGGAATTAGCAAGGTGGAAGGAATGATATTGCAGGAGCTGATGCTGGTGGTAAAGGGTTGGAGTTGCTTGTCAGTGTCACAAGACTGACAAGCATAGCAAGTGAATTTATGGGCACTGGGGATTACAAATGGAGTTGGAAATGGACCTGGTGATACAAGGTGGAGTTCTGTTAGCTTGCTGGTTGAGTTTTGGATTGAAGTGAATGGTGTTGTTTTGGGTTGTGGCTGTGCTTGAAGTGATTAGAAGATGCTGATCCTCTTGAGTAGATTGAGCTGAGTTATGAGCCATGGAATCAGAAATGGGTTTGTGGCTGTAGATCGAATTGGTTGCTGCTTGGTGGCTGATACAAAGAAGATTGTTACTGCAATGGCTAGAGACTGAATGCAAGTCAGGTCTGAGCTGCACTTGAACTGAAGTTAGCACTGACTTAAGTGCAAATGGCTGTGCTGCAGGTGGAGAAGGAACAATACAAGGGAATGAGATTTAGGTTTCTCTTAGAAACCATTCACGACCTGACGAGGGACCTGTTTGTTGACGTAGCCTTCTGTTCTACCCCAGCGTGCCGTCGTGTCACCAGTGGTTCTATGTCCAACTACCAAGCTGATTGAAATCTACAAGGAAACTGAAAGTGGCTGAATTACTGGGAGTTTAGGCGAACCTTTGAGCTGAAATTCAGACGGAGAAAAGCTGTTGATGCCATGGGAATCGTTGACTGTTTGGGCTATCTGTAGCTCGAGTTTGTTAGGTGAACTGATGGAGTTGCGGTTGTTAAGACTGATGGTGAGAATGGTGTTACAGGCCAGACGCAGGGATAGTTGCGGCTACAGTTATTAAGCTGGTTGTGTGCAAGACTGCAGGTGGTGATTTACTGAGCTTGGGTTCTGGCGCAACGGAGTCGCAGGCATTGGTGGCAGTGATTATGAATGGGATTCTGCGATGAAGGTGCGAGTAGTGGTGTTTGCTGTGGATAGAGCTAGATGAGATGGCTGTGCAATGGGTATTATGGTGTTGCTGTTGCTATTACAGACAACAAGAAGAAATTTCAGGTGATGCCATGTATTGTGGTCAGATTTAGAAGCTGGTGATGAGTGCAGCTACATGAAGTTGAAGTTGAAGATTAAGTTGGCAGTGATATGCACTACAGCTGTTTAGATAAATGAATTAGGAAAGTAGGGATGCAATAGATTGAACTGGAGGATTGAGAGCTCTCTTGAGCTGAGAAGATACAGTCAGGATTGGCTGTGTTGTGCTCAGTTTTGGCTGAAAAGTGTTAGCTTTGTTGCTGCCATGGAAATGAGCTAAGCTGCAATGGAACTGAAGGCCTTAATGGAGTGAATGTATGCATTGAAGTTGCAGCTATAGAAGAGTGAATTTGGTGGTATTTGCAGTGGTAGTTGCTAGTGATTAAGAGCCGCAGTTTGGAATTTCGCAGGAATTGTGCGAAAGTGAGCAGAAATGGCGAGCCAGTGAGCATAGTTGCGGTTGCCGGATTTCCGAAGTTAAAGTGTGAATTGCAATATTTCAGTGAATCGCGAAGGGGGTATGTGTTGGATACGAGAGTTGGCGGCCGGATATATGAGCTACATGGCACGCTTTTGGGTGCGTTTTCGCAAGAGACAAGGAGTTGGCTTAGATGATTTTTATGAATATATGAACTGCAGATAACTAGAGTCGAGCTGCTGGAAGTATGAAAATGCTTGGCGACAGTGTCTGATATGTCATCTTGGTCTGAGATAATTTTCCGGCGATCGGATTCCAGTACCTGTGACCGGATTCCGTTAATGACGTCATCAATTCCGGCGACACTTTTTGGACCCAGAATTTCCAGAAGAGATGTTTTCACACATGGGCTTGGTGGACTACTTGGAGATGGGTTTTGAGACTTAACCTAATTTTGGGAAAGTATCCTTTTGGGGAGAAAAGCATATAAATAGAAAATCTTTCTCAAAACTGAGGGATCTCCATTAGGGAGCTGCTGCTACTTTTGTGTTCTAGGGTTTAGAAACATGATAGGTTTTCCCTTCCTTCTTGTTATGAACTCGATGAATATGAACTAATTTTTCTTATTGGTTAAAGATGTAGTTGGATTTTGAAAACAAGTTTTGATCTTTATGAATTAGTTTTCTCTCAATATTATCGTTTGATTTCTACTGATTATAATGATTGCATGATTGATGTATTGCAATATGATTGAATGTTTGTTTAGTTGAGTCTAGAATTGATTGAACATACATCCATATCTATAGCTATTTTAGGGTTTTCATCGAGCGATAACCTTGAATACGAGTAGCATGATATGATTACGGTTTGTAGTGATACACTCTAGTAATCATATGTAGACTTTAACCTTTGTCTGAATTGTCATGCACAATGTGTGATAGTTGCATTGATTAGCCTATTTCTGAAACTTAATGCTCTTAGGAATTGAACTTAATTAGCGTAAGGCGTTAGGTTATTCTTTAGGTAGAATTCACATACGCAGCTCTAATGTGTGTGTTGATGACTTAGGAAATTTACGGAGTATTCTTGCATTAAGGTATTCTAGGGCTTTTGATGATAGCGAGATTAAATACGAATTTTATTCATATATTCAAAAACTTGTTTACAATTGAAGATGAAATCTGTAACCAATATTCTCACTATGATTTGCGTGCTTTATTTATTTGTTTGTTTTTATTTTAGTTTAGTTTCATAAAAATCAGAAAACTCCAGGTATTTTATATAGGAAACCGAAACAATTTGACAACCTTAGACCTCTCTGTGGGATCGATCATTTCTTGCCCTTGCTATATTTATATTTTGAGTAGTAAGAGAGTGTAAATTATTTTTGACACATACGACAACGATCAACAGGTCTTATGGAGGCAAAGACTTAGCTTAAACAATAGTTGGTCAAAGATTTCAACAATAGTAACATGAACTAAGTGCGTTAATAAATTGACACCCTATACACGTTACTAGGCCGCTAGCACCTCCCCCATTTACACTTCAAAGCAATTTTCAAGTGATCAATACGAAATATTCCGAGTCTACATACTTTGATTCCAAGATTGTAAATATGAAAGAGGATTTACAAAGAAAAGATGTCAACATACTTTGAACACGAACAATAACTCTTATCTTTTATTGTTCAAAGATATTCCTTAATTACTCAAGGAGATCCCGGTCCGAAACAAATTAAGAATCTTTTAATTAAGGTTGTTAGTTTTATATGCTTTAATTACCAGCAATTAAATGCATATCTCTAGAGAATAAAAATTAGTAATGTGCATTTGCTAATTGGAGATTTTCTGTTGAGAGATTTCGGAAAATATTGGACAAAGCATTTCCAGGAATTATGAAAACCTATTTGGGCATTTATTGCATATCTTGAGAATACTTTGGTTTTGGAAATTCCTTGGTGTCCAAACATCCTTGGTCTATAAATACCTAAGTTTGCATTTCTAGCAAACTATCCTAAGAGCCAGGTAAACTTTATCTTTTTTTTGTTTCGGTGGAGCCGTCTACCCGGAGAGGAAAGTACCCTAATTAGGAGAAATCTCTTACGACTGATCGTTTAAAGACTTCAGCGGGATCAAAAAGCTTTACGAGTACCGTTTGTGAGAAACTAGATAATTGCAGTTGTTGAGGGTGGAATTTGGTATTGGTTCTACCCGTCCTTGTCACACCTAATGAAAACACTTTCTAGGAATGGTATGAGAGAGCCTCCTCTTTCTATTGTACCTTGTCCTTCTTTGTATAGACTTTCCAAAAGCCCTCTCCTTTTATGACATCATGCCACATGTCCTAAACCTCCTTAATTACCACTAATGTCATTCCTTCTCTAATACAACCTTCTTCTTTCCTATTAATTTCTCCCTTGTCCTTTCCATCTTATGGATACGTTCTTAGTGGATTTGGGCTTTAGTCCCCAAGTCTCCATGTTTCATGTTGGGTTTGCCTCCCTTTGGGGGGAACACTAGCCCGGCTAAGGGGAAATATTTTTCATGTATCAACATTAGTCTCCTGACTATTGGCTTAATTTTTAAATAACTCGATAGTCATATTACATTCCATTCTAACGCCCCTTGTATTGTCTTCTCGAGTCGAGTCCCCAGTTCGCAAGTTTGAGGAATTTATGAAATGAGATATAGTTTTTTGCAAGAAATTTACATCATGCAAACGGGTGTTTGGATAGGCATTTTTTCAAGAATTTTGCATGAAATGACTGAAGATTTCATTATACCTTTGGATTATATTACCAACACAATTTGAGGGTCTCCGTGTGAGTGTGATGAAGACATGGCATAGACTTTACTTAGCACCACTCCTTTTCTTTTTGGTGGAGCATGGGGTAGTGCGTGTGGTTAAACGCGCTGTAGCGCCCCCTAAGCTAGCAGCTGACTAATCCAACAAATTAACTAAATAAAGAGGCACTAAAATCCAAATTAAACACTTAAACTTTCAATTAAGAAATCCGCTATAAAACTTAATCCAAAGCTAACTCCCCTGTTGATGGTGGAATTCTGTTCAAGGCTAAAATTATAAAAGGCCAATTTTTGTAATTTGACGTCCTGCAAAGGATAAAGCCTTTAGGCGATGAATACTTCTCGCCATATTAATTCATTGGAGCATGTGCAACCATCCCTGAGAATTAAAACCTACCCAGAACGGAGCATGTGGCAACCATCCCGACGGAGCATGTGGCAACCATCCCTGTTTTCTGTAGGTATACATCATTACTATTAATGCTTTAATTAAAGCCTTGTGTTCGACATGCAAACACCCGTAGGCTACCTGACGGAAGGTTATACTAGCCCCGTCGAACGCATGCAAGGCTACCCATGTTAGTCTCACTTGCTGAAAACAAACTCAGAAATATATCTCATCCGTCCAACTTCGCATGCATAGATGGAGGGTGTAGATATAGATTCAAGGGGTCCTGAGCATGCTACCATGATCACCGCGGACCCACCTTCATACATGACCGAACGGTCAAGGCCAACTACAGTTGGTCCTTCCAAAACGTGCGCTCAAAGTGAGCATGACGCACGGCTAGGGTTCCTTTTAATCATGAACGTCCAACTTCGCAGGCATAGTTGGACGGCTTAGATTATACCCTAAAACAAGTAGTGAAGTGATGGTACACCATTGGCGGGCCCACTTTCTACCTACATGACCGACTCCCTCATAGGAAATCCGTGGTGCAAGAAACGATTGCCCAAACAAGGCTAGATTAACGCCTTACGCAGGTTGAGAAGATCCAAAACGATCACGACCATCCGACTTCGCAGGCATAGTTGGATGGCTTAGATTGCCCCCAAGGTCATAGAGCAAGCATGTACATGCTCACTGTCGACCCAAGATGTTGCATACATGGTCGGTCTCCCCAAAGGAGGCGCACGCAACCCAAAACCGATCGCCCAAATTGGCCGGTCCAAAACCCTAATTAGGGTTTGCGGCGCAGAAACATCTCGAGCGTCCATCTTTGCAGGCTTGGACGAAAGGCAAAGATGGAGACTTAGAAGGAACCGAGCATGCTAGCATGATCGCCGTGGGCCATACTTCACGCCTAGCTGATCGGCCAAGACCGGCAGTGGTCAAGCTCCTCGGTACACGCGCCCAAAGGTGGCATGTCACGGCCCCTCCATAAGTTCTAATCTCGACCACTCGTCTTTGCCACCTGAGTCGAGTGGCTCAGATTAAATCTTTGCGAGTCAAGCAGGCATGGGCGTGAACACCATTGTGCCGCCTCCATGCAGGGCTGATCGGTTCCTCCATTGGAATTCTCCTAGCATGCAAACGTTTGGGTTGAAAGAGGTAGCATGCGCGCCTCTCATCCAATGATCGCAGGTAGGGTTGCAAACCATCTCGTCCGTCCAACTTTGCAATCTTGGACGAATGACTTAGGGTACGAATCAACCAGCAAACAAGGTATCACCATGATCACCATCCGTCACTCTTCTTCACAGGGTAACCGACCAAGGCATGGCTTGTCTATACAACCTCCAAACGGTCTCCTGAAGATGGCTGCATGCGATGTTATACCAAGTTCACGGTTTACCATGCACTATTTCTTGTGGGTCCCGCGATCCACACACTCGAGACATTAATCACGTCACAACTGGGGGATACAAACTGTGGTATTGGTCTGGCGGTTTACAGCGTGCAGCGTGCAACACGCCATCACAAGATCGTGTCAGGGAAACGTGGGCGGTTAGCGGTGATAGGAAAAGTGGGCAAGAAACCGTGTGGCACTAACACACAACTCCACTTCCTCCATCACTCCACTTCCTCCACTTTCCCACGAGAGACGTAATGAAGGCTTATCGACTTGTATAAATAGGTTCTCCTCCCTATTTCCAAAGACAGAAGTCCGAACAACACAGAACACCAAGTGTTAATACCATCGTATTCAACACCCAGAGCCTGCCTGCAACATTTGCTCGCCTGCTCAACCTTATGTTAACAAGTCATCAAATAGCCTTCACCTTCATACTCTCAACACCTTCTTCGCTTCCCTCCCTAAGATCAACCTCACATCCTTCACCTGTGACCGAAACAAATCTGGAACGGCCGTGTCTTCGGTTTAGGCCAGAATTGTATAGATTATCTCTCGAATCAAAGTGCTCATCGTGCAACACATTTGTTGAAGGTTTAAACTCACTTCTCATCCACACACACCCAAAATTACCTAAACCGGCAAAAGTAGTTTTCTCCCACAAACAATTGGCGACCACAGTGGGAGGTTAATCTCTCGGTTGTGAAGTCGATTTCTTCAATACCAATTCAATTTCTCTGATTTCAAGAATGGTGTATCTTAGGTCTGGAGCAGCAACCAACGATGGAGTTAGCACTGACAACGCTTCTGGTGGCGCTGATATCCCAATTACTAGTATTACAGTGCAACCCGCCAGTGCAACCAATGTGTCTCGTGGAATCGCGTCTTCTATCATCAGTACCAGTGGAGAAGGAGCAGACATTCCAACAGGCGTGACACCTCCCATTACAAGAGCCAGAGCGGCCGCAAATCCAGGCATTCCCTCAAGCATGACACTTCCGTCTGTCACCAGAACAACTGTTACTTCCCCCTCAGGACGAGGATCTGGAGGACCCAGAGGAGGACAACCTCCTATCACCATGGTGGACTTGATGGATAGACAAGAAACCCTCGCTAAAGCTCAGGAAGACATGGAAACCGCTCAGAAGGAGGTACTCACCTTCCTTAAAACATTAACCGATCGATTACCACAAGAGTCGGGACAGCCTCAAGGGCCAACAAGAAATACGTTTAGCACACTTGGAGCAGGTGCCTCAGTTACGCAAGCCTACCTGAACGAAGAGTCTTATGCTGCTGACCACGCAAGAGAAAGGGACGAGCGTCTCAGGGAAAGAAGCCAATCGTCCAACTTTATTACACGTGAAGATCTGGAGAGACTCCTCCAAAATCGTGGCAAAGAAAATCCGATGGACACGCATCGACATAAGCCTCCATATCCACAAGACGTGCAACGGATTCCTCTTCCCAAGGGATACACCTCCCCTCAATTCATCCTTTACGATGGTACCGATAATGCTCGTGAACACGTCTCTCGATTCTTAGAATCCTTAGGAGAACATGAATACAATCACGTTCTCCGCCTGAAGGAATTCTCCAACACACTTACGGGGAGAGCCTATACGTGGTACAACAACATCGCATCCGACAGCATATCCAATTGGAATGAGATGGTCAGCGCGTTTTACAAGAAGTACTTATTTGTATCTGAGCAAGTTACTTTCTCAGACCTGGGGAGAATCTCCCAATGGAACAATGAACAACCAAATGATTTTGTCAAGAGGTTCAGAACGCAAGCGTTGGACTGCCATGAACCAAATGTCACAGAATGACAGCTGGTGGAATTATGCATCAACGGAATGATACCCATATATCGCGCCCTGCTGGAAAACTTGGGGTTCCAGACGTTCTCAGATCTCCATGAAGAAGCCAAACGTTCGGCCATTACCGCCCCAGCATTATTGGAAAGAACCAGAATCGTTCGGAGCGACGATTCACGAGATAATCGGGGAAACATGCTCCTCATCAACAAGCAGTATAATACTAGCCCTTCTTTCAGTGTAGTAAGCGAAGGCGGAAAGAGAAAAGATCCAGCGGCGGCAGAACAACTACCCAAGCGTGCGACTCAAACGCATAAAGCTTCGCCTTGAAAATGAACAGGCAAAGATCCTGCGCAGAGCACCGAAGACACAGGCTTCCCGTTTCCGATAAATGAAGTAATAGAACTCTTGGAGGCATGGATTCAGGATGATGCTATCAAGCTACCTCCTATCAGACGTCCACCAACTGAGAAAGACATGGCAGACCCTAAGTAATGCCGTTATCATAGGTTTGTCCACCACCCAACTAAGGATTGCAACAAGCTAAAAGAAATCTTCAAGGAAAGGATAGCAGCAGGAGAGCTCCAATTGGGAAATGAAGGAGTTCACAGAGACCCCCTTCCTGTCCGAAGTTGCATGATCTCTGGAAGCTCTGTGCGCAAGACTGTACAATCCATGATGGAACACCTGTGTGAAATCTTGTACCTTTCCAAGGTACAACATCAAGATATGTTCATGGCCCTCAACCGTATTGTGTCAGGCAGGCGCTTATACCCAGGAAGAGAAGTTGTTCCAGCATCTCAAGCCTCTTTGGAAGACAGCGCCAACAAAGAAAACTGGGGACTTTTGACCGTCGCCCATCTGAAAGATGTCAAGTTCGATAGCACATTAATCGATGCAGCTTCTGAATTCAACATCGTTACTATCAAGACCCTGCAAGCTGCGAAAATCTCAAAGCAGGAGGCTACCCGTGGTCCGACTGTGATCAAGAGCCCAGTAGGAGAATTTGTGGATGTTTACGGATACATTGACCTTGATGTCAAGATTGGTAAAACGCCAACACAAGCTAGATTCCATATAATTAAGGAACATCCGGATTCCGACATGATTATGGGGCGCCCGTGGGTACACAAGGCGCATTCCTTACCAATCTCAATACCTGAAAGAATCTCCAACAAGCCAACTCCGATGATTTCCAACAAACCTTGGAGAATTGAAGACTGCCTGTTTCCCTCATACCAACAACTCACAGGCATAACGCAACTCCCTGAAGAAAGCCCTTCGTCCTGCGTCAAGAGATTCCGAGCCCAAGTAAGTCTCATTGAACGACCCTCTTTGCAAGTAGTGGATGATTGTCCTGCTAGACCATCGGGGACTGTTTCACCTGACAGGCGGGACACCACCAAGAGATGTGAATGGAGTGTTGGCCCCTTTAAGCGCTTTACCAAAGGTTTGGAAGCAGTCAAGAACGACACGTGTCAGAAGCAAGCTGTTGTACCAAGTCCAAATCCGTTTCAAATCGGAGATATGGTAACAAAGGTAACCATGTTCCAAGTTGGGAACATGGCAGTAAGGATAACTGCCCAGTCTGATATGCCTTCAAAGGAAGAGGAAATATTCTTAGTGGTAGATGTTATCTTGGGCGGTTACTGCAAGATCATCAATGCAGACAAACTCGAAGGTGTGGTTGTTCACTCACGATGGCTCAAGCCCTACCTTACTTGAAGACACGACATCACCTCTCTAATCCCCCGTGGGATTCCTCCAACAATTTTCCTTTTCACAATATTTGTAATTCCTTCAAAATGATGGCACTGCTTGCCTTCATACTTATTAGGGTTCCAATATTTCTTCAAGTAATCAAGATTTCATTCCTTTTACAATTTCTCATAAAATCACACAAAGTTATGAGTCACCTTCAAACCACCATAACCCAGAAAGAAAACCCTAAACCCTCATACCAAATATTCATACCAGCCTGGTAACATGGGAGGAATAAAACATGTAAAAGGGGAGGAGGAAGGTATCCTACATGATCTACTTCAACGGATCCAGACTCACGTCAAGGGGCACAAACAGAAAAATATGCATGTTTCGGAAGCATCACTGAATAAAACTTTGTTCAAGACAAGCAAGCAAAAGCAAAGAAGAAAACTTCAAACTCATCCGCCACTGAGTATATAAAAAAAAATACAAAGAAGAATAACAGAGAAACTCAATTGCTGGTTGCGTCTTCATCAATGTTGGGATCCACATCTTGTGCCGCTTTCTCCAGAGACGCCTCAACTTCTTCGGGCACAACAGCTACCGCCTCAACATCTTCAGCATGCGTATCATCTGCAACTTCTACATAATCCATTGCAACCGTGGAAATCGCACCAATCACTTTCGGACGTTCAGTCTCATCAGTATCAGGGTCAAGGATTATCACACCACCACGTATTGGGTAATCACACTTCCCATCACCCGCAGGACCTTCGTGTTCAACCCTCCGTCTCTTCAACCGAGCTTCCAGCCCTCCAACTCTCGAGATTACTGGTGCCTGTGACGCCTCGCGTTTCCACTTCGACCGCAACGCTTCTTCATGTCTTTGTTTCTCCTCTATATCGATCGCAACTGAAAGAGCACGGAGCCGCCCCCATGACAATGGTTAAATGCAAGACAGACATTCCCTGTACGGCATGGCCGACTTCACGAAGTGACAAATCAATTTTAGCCATCACCTCTTCATGTGCGTTAGCTTCTGGTTTTTCAACTTCAAAACTTTTTTCTGAAGAAGCTGCAGAGCGATCATCACCAACTCCTTTCATGATGTACTGCAAAAAAGAGAGGAAGGTGAGTTACGGCGGCACATAAAGAATATTCTAATCACAACTATCGCCAATCGTATTCAACACCCAGATCCTGCCTGCAACATTTGCTCGCCTGCTCAACCTTCTGTTAACAAGTCATCAAATAGCCTTCACCTTCATACTCTCAACACCTTCTTCGCTTCCCTCCCTAAGATCAACCTCACATCCTTCACCTGTGACCGAAAAAAATCTGGAACGGCCGTGTCTTCGGTTTAGGCCAAAATTGTATAGATTATCTCTCGAATCAAAGTGCTCATCGTGCAACACATTTGTTGAAGGTTTAAACTCACTTCTCATCCACACACACCCAAAATTACCTAAACCGGCAGAAGTAGTTTTCTCCCACAAACACCCGCTCAGAAATATATATACAAGATCTTCTCTCAAATGATACATATATAATAGTCATTTGATTTTTAAAATAAAATGTACAACATAATAAATATAACAGAAGTTAATCAACTAGCGAATGTCAACCCGTGAAGCTTTCGCTGCGCAACTCTGATCTGTCACAGAAACTGAAGTGGGAATAATTAACATTTAACCTTCTAAGTAATCATAGGCAAGATTTGGAAAACAATACATGTTTTTCCGAAAACATTAAACAGTGATTAAGTCACTAAAATAATCATACATGTATATGGAACAAACTCCTTCGTCAAAAATTGTACTAATATGGTTGTGAACCCCTAAATACCGGCAATTCACACCTATATAGCTATGGATGCCACCAAGACCATGGTGACCAACTCTATTCAATAAAAGCTATAGGTATAAAAGTGAAGGAGTGTATCCTATATACAAGTTATGATTATAAGCTAAGTGAACTATCTAATGGTTCAAAGCCCATTTATGGTTATTCACATCTTCATAATCCATCTCTTGCATATCTAAAGGTTTACCAATTCATTGGCTTGGTTCTCTAGTCCAATAGCTAAGTCTTATGAGTATCTACAACTTTGTAGAAGAAGTCAAAGTCTAATTCGGACCACGAGAGGTCCAAAACATCTAACTAAGAAAGCTACCCCAAGCCCAAGTCCACTAAGTCAACTAACAATCACTAACTGTCAAACTAACGGTCAATGGTCAACTAACAGTCAACGTCCAGGTCAAGTCAATGTCCAGGGTCAATGGTCAACGAGTCAAGACTAATGACTCAATGGGTCAAATCCGATTCAATCCGATTCGACTCAGTCAGATGGACTAAGTCAGCTAAACAAGACGAGTCAGACATCTAACTCACAGAACAACACAAAGCCTAAGCCAAAGCACAAACTAAGCTCAACTGACAATCATTCCTCCATGTCATAGTTTTCAATTCAACTATACTTCATTAACATTTAATTTCTTTCAAACTTAAAATTATAAATCCATTCTTAAACAACTTCATATCTTAATTACAACGCTAAACTAAATTTACCTTGAATTGCAATCACAGGCTTTTACTAAGGCCACCACGACATCATATTACAACCAACTTCAGCTTTTATCTACACATTCAAATACCAAGAGTTACAACTGATTCCTAGGTTGTTCCAACTGTAACTCAAACATAACACTATTTCAGTTACAGTTCCTTCATCCATTCATTGTATCCCAACTCTATGTACTTCAACATTACCCAACTCAGATCCATCTACAGCCCCAACCTGCATTCTACAACCTCGACAGCTATAGTTCGCTATTAACTCGACTCTTCTCATTCCACTTTTCAGCCATAACTTCTATGATATCACTATAACTCAACTCTTTCCTGCAACAGAATCTTATTTCCTGCAATACAGCTCAACTGCAACCCAATCATACCTAATTCAGTTCAACTCTTTCTTTTCCCATTTCAGCTCTAACTGCCCAGTTCAACACCACCAACACGCACCCAAACCTCAATCTCCATTATATATCTTAATTCCACCAACACAACCAACTATATCACCACCTGCAAGTCTAACTAATAACTCAACCTCAACTCAGCTTCATACATCAGTTGTATTACATAACACAGACAACACTACCATCTCCAATTATCACTACCAGATCAAATATACACGTAATCCAGTCCCCTAAACCTGCAACTCAATCACACTGCAACATTAATTGAGGTCATACTTAATCCAATAATCACAGTTACTCATACCCATCTCTTGAAATCACTCATTCATACAAACCATAACAACAATTGCAACAACACCTTCCTTAAACTCAATTTCTCAATTCAGATATACTTAAATTCATCCCAAGTAATTCTGCACTTCAATTACCCATTCTAAAACAGTCTCAATTCCTGCGTCTTAATTCTTATGCCAATTAACAATCTTATAAACTCGAAATTAAACAGAAAGCTTTACTCGGTTAACTAAGAAAAAGAACATTACCTCTGATTAGTTCTACTCAAGCAATTGAACTTGATTCATCAACACATCACTTTTTCATCTGTAATTCATCAGTTCATCACAACCAATTCTTTACTCAAGACTTCTATAATTCGAACCAAGAACAACAACCCACTTCTTCATATCAACAGAACTCATTTCCAAACAATCTTCTAAATCCTCACTTACATCGACTCAAGAACCCTAATTCCATTTAAAATAAATCTATCCTCTCAATTTATCACCACAACAACTTCATAAGTCTCAATTAAACATACCCATCTTACAATTTCATCTAAATCTTCTCAACCTTTGCCTAATTCGAATTCCAGTACACCATGCAGAAACCCTAATTATCAAACTCAAATTACTCTTCAAAATAACACTAAAAATCCAATTAAACAATAACCAATTGTTCTTAATCCTTCATTATCACTATATCATCATCAATTCTACGCACCCTAACTTCAGAAACCCGACTTACAATTATAACAGCAACCAAATCTTCTCCAACATCAATATCATATCTCTCAGTTCACCGGCAATCCCTACATGATCTTTCTCCCCTTGTTTCGATCTCAAATTCATAAATTGCTTCACAAACCATCAGAGAATGAAGAATAGAGGGAGAGAAGAAGAAAGAAGAAGAAATAACGAGAAGAAACAAGAATAGAAAAGAAGAAGAAAATGAAGAAGAGTTTTATCTTATCGATCTGAAGATAAGGCCGACTAAAAAAAACTAAAGGCACCCGACCAAAGGTAGACCTTTGGTGCCCACATAAGATAACTCGGCTGCCTTGATAAGTCTTGAGTATGAAATGACCGTTTTACCCTCCACACAAATCAGATTATTTCTTTTTAGCCCAATATTCGAACGACATGTTCGAGTAGTCCTTTCCGCGTAACTTTTAGAGATCTATCCGGTGGTACTAGTTTCGTCTATGGATCGTTGTTAGATTATTTCCTATTAACTAATGCTCGAGTTACACTAATCGAGTTATTATCGGCTAATTCGACACTTGACCGGTCTAATAGCGTTGACGAGCTTGGGGATCGTTACATTCTCCCCACCTTATATTATTTTCATCCTCCAAAATCGATCCATCCTTCTGGTCTTCATATACTCCCCACCTTATAGAATAACCACATCTCTTGTCTAAGTGCAAGCAACAAGAAACAAAGCACAAACCTATATGGCTTTCTACAACTAAAATTTGTGGCTCTAGGTTCAACTACACTGATTTAAATTTTATCAAAAAGGAAGTCTAAAATTCTTTACACTAGTTTAGATAACGGATACTATAAGTTTTAGTCTCTAAGTTCCTTATACTAATTATTCTTTTATTCTATAAGTACATGTCCCTAATTACAAAGAGGGTTCTTACAAAACTTTCTAAGTAAATCTATAATTATCGGTTTTCTAAATAATTATCAAACTTCTATGATCGGTCATCTATGAATGCAGTTTCCCTGTCAAGGTTGGCCAATCCCAACAATGCCTTCCTACGAACAGAGAAAACACAACCCTTACTATTCTCCAGTGCTAAATTTATTTATTCAGTGCAAATTTATTACGATTAACTAAGTGTTAATTTTATTTTATCAAGATTAATTAGTCTCTAAAATTTTATCTTAACTGATGTAATTTAAAATTTTACTAAGTAAAACATATAAATAGTTCACATCATTTTTAAGCAATTTAATCATCAAATTTTATTTTATTTTTAGTTATCATCACTATTTATTTTAGTTTTAATAAAAATTAGTAATCAAATTTCAAATTGTACATCAATTAATAATGTCTGATATTTTTAACTTTGTTGTAAAACCATATACATAATTTTTTTGATTCATGTACCATTTAAGAATGACTTAATATTATAATCATTATTCAAATGTTACTTTTATAATACATATTATTTTCGAAGTATCTATTTGTTTATTTCATTATGTGATTTGATGTAATTAATTAACCACTCACAATACTTCATAGTTTTTTGGTATAAATTTTTTTTTTTTTTTTGTTATTGTATTTATTTCTTATTTCTTAGACTGATAAGAGTTAATCATAATGCCAGGTTTAATTTTTATTATTGATACAAAATTTGATCTGATCTAACTTTCTATCCTTAAATTTTATATTATTGCTAAGTAATCCTTAAGTTGCATTATTAACAAAATTACATTTTGTTGATATTACTTTAATTATTATTCAAATGATATTTACAATAACTTCAAATTTTATAATAATTAGTATTAGATAATAGTATTATTATTTGCTTACTTCATCAAAAAATCATTGTCTTAACTATATTATCATTTTCATTATTGTTTAATCAAATCTTCCCATTTGATTATTAGTGTAACTAACATACAATTAAAATAATTGTTTAATAATGATACTTAGTTTAATTTTATTAAGCCCTAATCTTGTAAATATAATTTTACTTTCACGAAAAGATTGATATAACATATTTTATTTATTCAAATTGAATAAGTAATATAGTATATCTTGTTACATATTGGCGTTAGTAATTTAATATGATTTAAATTTTGAGTCTGCGTAATTTTTTTTAATATGTCTTAATAGTCTTTAGATTTTGGGTATTAATACTAAGTATCTATTTCACATGCAATTTTATTCTCCTTTAAGTTTAGTTTTGTTCTAAGCATTCAAGTATAATAAATATCACTTCATGTGTATAATTTAGTAATTTAGTGAATCATTTATTGGACTAAAGATAATCTAGGTGTAAGATTTGTTAACAAATTTGATCTTTATTTTGTGTCTTATATGACCTCACATTCTTTTATTCCTACTTAATAAGTCTCATTCACCTATCTGGTTTAAAAACAAAATATAAAATTCTAATTTGTTATTAGTTCACTTCGCAAAACTTAATTATAGATAAGCACTAATAATTTTCCATTACTATGTAAATGAAATTTTAATTTAAATTATGTTCAATTTATTACTAATTTAAATTCTAAAAGTTTAAGTTAGTCATACTAATTTTCCATTTCAAAAGATGATTGAATCTATTTATGAGGAAGGATCCTATCAATATAAGAATTTATTTTCTTTTATTTTTTTAATATTACAATAAATATCCGAATGTTATTAATACTATTTCATGTAAATTTGTTTCATTTTATTAAATATTTACCGGATCATTTGTTAGCCTAAATATAATTTTACCACAAGATTTCTAACAAGTTAAGTCTTTTATTTTATGTATTGTATCCTCGTGTTCTAAAGTCTAACAGATGATAAGTATTATTTTAACTATTTAATAGTTTTAAACGAAAAGCATATATCCCTGATTTGTAATTAATTTGATTTACTAAGCTTAATTGTAAATAAGCGTTATCAATTTCCCATAATTATTTAATCATAATTATTATTTTAATCTTTATATATCCTTATTGAGAATTTAGTTAAGTTTGATATGGTATTAATTGATAAATGCTAACATTATTTTATTAAAATTATTATTACTTTTATGAAAGAATGCCACCACGACTTTTATTGAAAAACAACAAGTGAATTATTATTCTAACAACTATAGTGAATTATTATTCTAACAACAAGTTACTTTTATTATCATCTATCTATAGTTACTATTATAACATTTTATTGAATTATTATTCTAACAACTCTTACAAATATTATTGAGTCCCAAAATATTATTAACATTTATGTGATTATAAACCGTTGATTTTACGTATAAGTCAAGGTGATTAATAAATATATATGTGAATTCCAAAATTTATCAACACTACTAATCTCATTATTATTTTTTATTATTGAATTGTGCATGTGTTCATAATTTTAAATCATTTATTCTCTAATTTTCATTAGATTAATTATTGGTGTACCCTACAATTTTTATTTCATTTCACAAACAAACAAGTCAATCAATCAAATAATTATTTTAATTATTGATAGCTTTTAATGATTAAGATTTATCTCACAAACCCAACCCAGTTCTAAACTAATCTAGTTCACTAACTGGCACTGGCTATTCTAACTATTCCCATTTAAGATCTAGTAGTGAGCTCTGATACCAACTTTGTAGCGCCCCCTAAGCTAGCAGCTAACTAATCCAACAAATTAACTAAATAAAGAGGCACTAAAATCCAAATTAAACACTTAAACTTTCAATTAAGAAATCTGCTATAAAACTTAATCCAAAGCTAACCCCGCTCATAAATATATATACAAGATCTTCTCTCAAATGATACATATATAATAGTCATTTGATTTTTTAAATAAAATGTACAACATAATGAATATAACAGAAGTTAATCAACTAGCGAATGTCAACCCGTGAAGCTTTATTCGTTGACTCGATCATCAGAAACTGAAGTGGGAATAATTAACATTTAACCTTCTAAGTAATCATAGGAAAGATTTGGAAAACAATACATGTTTTTCCGAAAACATTAAACAGTGACTAAGTCACTAAAATAATCATACATGTATATGGAACAAACTCCTTCGTCAAACAATGTACTAATATGGTTGTGAACCCCTAAATACCGCCAATTCACACCTACATAGCTATGGATGCCACCAAGACCATGGTGACCAACTCGATTCAATAAAAGCTATAGGTATAAAAGTGAAGGAGTGTATCCTATATACCACAAGTGGAAATTCTCATTTCCCATAACAATTCATGTTGACGACGAAACAATACAAGTCCTTTCCACATCGTGGAAAGACTCACAGAAATAACATGATTATCATAATGCATTTTAAATAAATTATGGAATGCAGAAACAGACAATGCATGAGTTTGTTAAGCATAAACTTTTATAAAAGCAACAATAACGATTACAAAAGAGTCAAATGCATTCCCACACCTTTTGATGACAGGCCACGCCTACCTCGAGATCCACGATCCACTGGTTCATCCTTTGAATCGATCGTTGTTAATAACGAATTGTTAATCACACAAGAACTCTAAGAAACTAGTCACAAAGGCTCACACAAGAATCATAATATAATTTATACAAGTTCTGATTATAAGCTAAGTGAACTATCTAATGGTTCAAAGCCCATTTATGGTTCTTCACATCTTCATAATCCATCTCTTGCATATCTAAAGGTTTACCAATTCATTGGGTTGGTTCTCTAGTCCAATAGCTAAGTCTTATGAGTATCTACAACTTTGTAGAAGAAGTCAAAGTCTAATTCGGACCACGAGAGGTCCAAAACATCTAACTAAGAAATCTACCCCAAGCCCAAGTCCACTAAGTCAACTAACAGTCACTAACTGTCAAACTAACGGTCAATGGTCAACTAACAGTCAACGTCCAGGTCAAGTCAATGTCCAGGGTCAATGGTCAATGAGTCAAGACTAATGACTCAGTGGGTCAAATCCGATTCGACTCATTCAGATGGACTAAGTCATCTAAACAAGACGAGTCAGACATCTAACTCACAGAACAATACCAGGCCTAAGCCAAAGCACAAACTAAGCTCAACTGACAATCATTCCTCCCTGTCATAGTTTTCAATTCAACTCTACTTCATTAACATTTAATTTCTTTCAAACTTAAAATTATAAATCCATTCTTAAACAACTTCATATCTTAATTACAACACTAAACTAAGTTTACCTTGAATTGCAATCGCAGGCTTTCACTAAGGCCACCACGACATCATATTACAACCAACTTCAGCTTTTATCTACACATTCAAATACCAAGAGTTACAACTGATTCCTAGGTTGTTCCAACTGCAACTCAAACATAACACTATTTCAGTTACAGTTCCTTCATCCATTCCCAACTCAGATCCATCTACAGCCCCAACCTGCATTCTACAACCTCGACAGCTATAGTTCACTATTAACTCGACTCTTCTCATTCCACTTTTTCAGCCATAACTTCTATGATATCACTATAACTCAACTCTTTCCTGCAACAGAATCTTAGTTCCTGCAATACAGCTCAACTGCAACCCAATCATACCTAATTCAGTTCAACTCTTTCTTTTCCCATTTCAGCTCTAACTGCCCAGTTCAACACCACCAACACGCACCCAAACCTCAATCTCTATTATATATCTTAATTCCACCAACACAACCAACTATATCACCACCTGCAGGTCTAACTAATAACTCAACCTCAACTCAGCTCCATACATCAGTTGCATTACATAACACAGACAACACTACCATCTCCAATTATCACTACCAGATCAAATATACACGTAATCCAGTCCCCTAAACCTGCAACTCAATCATACTGCAACATTAATTGAGGTCATACTCAATCCAATAATCACAGTTACTCATACCCATCTCTTGAAATCACTCATTCATACAAACCATAACAACAACATCACCTTCCTTAAACTCAATATCTCAATTCAGATATACTTAAATTCATCCAAAGTAATTATGCACTTCAATTACCCATTCTAAAACAGTCTCAATTCCCGCGTCTTAATTCTTATGCCAATTAACAATCTTATAAACTCGAAATTAAATAGAAAGCTTTACTCGGTTAACTAAGAAAAAGAACATTACCTCTGATTATTTCTACTCAGGCAATTGAACTTGATTCATCAACACATCACTTTTTCATCTGTAATTCATCAGTTCATTACAACCAATTCTTTACTCAAGACTTCTATAATTCAAACCAAGAACAGCAACCCACTTCTTCATATCAACAGAACTTATTTCCAAACAATCTTCTAAATCCTCACTTACATCGACTCAAGAACCCTAATTCCATTTAACATAAATCTATCCTCTCAATTTATCACCACAACAACTTCAGAAGTCTCAATTAAAAATACCCATCTTACAATTTCATCTAAATCTTCTCAACCTTTGCCTAATTCGAATTCCAGTACACCATGCAGAAACCCTAATTATCAAACTCAAATTACTCTTCAAAATAACACTAAAAATCCAATTAAACAGTAACCCAATTGTTCTTAATCCTTCATTATCACTATATCATCATCAATTCTATGCACCCTAACTTCAGAAACCCGACTTACAATTTATAACAGCAACCCAATCTTCTCCAACATCAATATCATATCTCTCAGTTCACCGGCCGTCCCTACATGATCTTTCTCCCCTTTGTTTCGATCTCAAATTCATCAATTGCTTCACAAACCATCAGAGAATGAAGAACAGAGGGAGAGCAGAAGAAAGAAGAAGAAATAACGAGAAGAAAGAATAATAGAAAAGAAGAAGAAAATGAAGAAGAGTTTTATCTTCTCGATCTGAAGATAAGGCCGACTAAAAAAAACTAAAGGCACCCGACCAAAGGCAGACCTTTGGTGCCCACAGAAGATAACTCGGCTGCCTTGATAAGTCTTGAGTGTGAAATGACCATTTTACCCTCCACACAAATCAGATTATTTCTTCTTCGCCCAATATCCGAACGACATGTTCGAGTAGTCCTTTCCGCGTAACTTTTCGAGATCTATCCGGTGGTACTAGTTTCGTCTCTGGATCGTTGTTAGATTAATTCATATTAACTAATTCTCGAGTTACACTAATCGAGTTATTATCGGCTAATTCGACACTTAACCGGTCTAATAGCATTGACGAGCTTGAGGATCGTTACACGCGCCTACTCCCTTCTTATTTTTGGTGGAGGATGGGCTAGGGCGTGCCTATTCCCCTCTCTTGTTTTTTATAGAGGATGGGCTTGGGCGTGCCTATTCCCCTCTTATTTTTTTTAGAGGATGGGCTAGGGCGTGTGGTTAAGCGCGCCTACTACCCTCTTTTTTTGTGTGTAGAGGATGGGATAGGACGTGCCTATTCCCCTTTTTTTTAGAGGATAGGCTAGGGCGTGCCTATTCACCCCCCCCCTTCCGTTTTTTTTTTTGGAGAGGATGGGCTAGGGGGTGTGGTTAAACACGCCTACTCCCCCTCATTTTCGTAGAGGATGGGCTAGGGCGTGCCTATTCCCCTTTCTTCTTTTTTTGTAAAGGATGGGCTAGGGCGTGTGGTTAAACGCGCCTACTCCCCTTTATTTTTGTATTGGATGGGTTAGGGTGTGTCGATTTCCCTCTTCTTTTTGTATAGGATGGGCTAGGACGTGCCTATTCCCCTTTCTCTCTCTTTTTTTTTAATAGAGGATGGGCTAGGGCGTGTGGTTAAACGCGCCTACTCCCCTCTTCATTTTGGTGAAGGATGGGCTAGGGTATGCCCATTCCTCCTTCTTTTTTGTAGAGGATGGGATAGGTTGTGCCTATTCCCGTAGACTTTTGTAGATTTGCTAGCCAACAGGTTGCTTTTGGCATTCTTGTATCCTTTTGTAGATTTGGCAGACGACTAGGTGCATTTGGAAATCTCGTAGCCTTTTGTAGATTTTTCAGCTGACCGGGCGCCTTTGGCTTTCCCGTAGACTTTTGTAGATTTTTCAGCTGACCGGGCGCCTTTGGTATTCCCGCAACCTTTTGTAGATTTGTCAGCCACCCGGGTGCCTTTGGCATTCTCGCAGCCTTTTGTAGATTTGTCAGCCGCCCGGGCGCCTTTGGCATTCCCGCAGCCTTTTGTAAATTTGTTAGCCGACCGGATGTCTTTGGAATTTTCGTATCCTTTTGTAAATTTGTATTTGTTCAAGCGGCCTCTCCGGACCTTTGCTAGCATGGTGCCTGAAGCACATTTACCAGATTTTTTTTTGTAGCCTATCATGAAATTTAAGACAAGATGATGTATTGATGCTTTGTGAAGTTAATAAAGTGATAACCTACACATGTGACTAGATGGCATATATATTTCATGAAGTGCAAATATTCACACATGTGAGAAAAACATTTGTAAGGACATTATGAAAGCAAATCCCATAAAGGCGTGTGGTAGCATTTGTGAAGAAAGTGACAACCTACAAATGCGAGCCAAGCCTTTTCATATTATTATTACTAGGGCTTTACTCGATCCGTAACGGCACGGACCTGGATGTTGGTCAATTTTGAATATCGTACCAATTGTGGCACAAAAACTTAGTAAAAGCTTCTGATGCCAACACCTTTTGTATTTTCTCATAAATTTGTACTTGGTTTTGTCTTTTAAAAATATGATATGATATTGGTTGTTACCTAAGTTCATCTACATTGCCAAAAATATAATACAGTTTGTTTTACAAATATTGTTTGATGTCTTTTCGACAACTTATTCTCCTTGTTATTTTCCATCGAATTCTTCATCTTCAATCCTCACGAAGATATTTCCAACCCGTTCTGCTGTATATGAACACTTACGTTTATCATCGATAGTATCAAGTCTAAAAAATTTTGAAGAAAAAGTTTGGACTTGATCCTAATCTATGATAACAACACGGAACTAGTAATTGGATTATTATTGCAACATAAAAGGAAGAAAAAAAAATTACGTTATTAGAGGAAAGCCATTTCATGTTTAGGATGTCAAAACTAACAACCCTTTTTTTTTGCGTAAGTTACCCCCTAACCGGGAAGAAAACACCTGTTCCAGTGGGTAAAAGATGAGCTCTTTCACAGTTGTAGCATCCGAAGTCATAAGGGGCACTTAGTCATTAGAACTGTCCAAAAAACATAAGGGAAAAGACGACGGCCCATAGATTGATGGCACTTTCATAGGAGAAGACTGATCCATCACTTTTCGTCTATAACTTTTATCCTCCAGATCCAACCTTTCATCCTTGAGATCTAACTAAGACCATCTACCTTATCCATCAACCATATGCCTTATACCCAGATACGTCGAACTTGAACACATTGCAATATCATAATGACAGAACATCTACAATCAGCAAGTACTTCAACACATTGCAACAACACCAAGAAGCACGCTTGAGCACCAGAAGCACCACCAATGGAAGCAAAAAAAATAAATTAAAAATGAATCTCAATGCAGCACCATTTGGAGGCATTGATTTGAATAGATGGAGGAAGAAATTTAAATTGCATTATATCTGCATTTTGCAATTACCTGTTTGCAAACTGTCAACAACTGTAATCCTAGATTTTAAAAAATTTATGGAAAGTAATTCGTATCTTTAGTGATAATACTTCATGCTTTAGAGCATTGGAGCATCTCCTGCTGCCCTAAGAAGAATTATAATTGACGGGAAAAAAAACTAACAGTAAGAACTGAACCAAACCATAAAGAAAACAAAACACCGAGTACGATTTGTGTTCAATTGAGAAATATTTAGAGGTTTTTGTGATATCCCACAAAACTCAAAAACACAAATCTTACAACAAAGTCCCAAATATTTAGTTCTTATGATAAATAACATTAAAAATATAACTCGAGATTGATAAATAAAAATCAGAATTTACCACATATGTGGACTATAAGAAAATCCCCTCATGTGGGCAGCCCGTGGTTGTCCTGTACATAAATTGATTCCTCAAGTGTCGCCACTGATCGTAAATTATGTAAAAAATAACAATAAAAAACAAAAATAAGTATAAAGGGAACTTCTTCGAAATACCAAAATAGAATGTAATGTAGAAAATGAGAACTTACAATATCTGAGACCACACACCATATGTTGATTCCTACTTCTTTTGCTGGCTACTTTGAGAAAAGATGGGTTAATCCCTTGGAACTTGTGGATTATGAAGAGTAAGCAGACATTGTGATATCTACTATTTTCTCCAATTTTCTCACACCTACAGTATTACTACTTGCATGGAAGACCGTTTTCCTATGTGAAAAATGCAATATGATGGTTCAATTTTTTTTTCAAGGATTCCTCTGAAGAGATGATGAAAACTCTGGTTAGGGTAATCTATATGAATTGAATATGTCATACAACCTGATTTCTAACTACCAGTAACGAGAGTGCTTCTATGTGATCCCATCGACTATTGTTGTGCTAACCGACTCAGGAAGGAGATGCCGATATCGGAGTAATATTGTCTACCTGTACCAATCCACCAAACCAAAAATTTAATTGAGTTAAAAAGGGTACAGCTGAGTAACTCAACCTTAAACATCAAGAGTATATATAAAATATTTAACCTCAAATGTACCCAGAAAAATGGCAGGGGGAGAAAATATACATGGTGTTAGTGTAAGAGATGAAGAGGTACTGCTGGTTCGGAGGGTGAATCCCTTAATGGGAATTGGTGGTGGTGACATTCCAAACTCATTCAAAAGCAACGATAGAAAAAATTGTATACTTATCATAAGAGCTGAACATAAACTAAAGTAATTATATACTTAGCAAATCAAGCTAATATCAAGTATATGGTTGGTACCATTTTTATGTATCACGCATAGAGCTATTAATAATGCTTAGTAACTTATCCTCCGCAACAAGTAACTATTGCCTCTCTTGTTGCATCCATGTTTACATATGCACATGACTTCTTCAAGGTTCCTAATTTCTGCAGCAATAAAAGCACAAACATCAACAAAGAGAATTGGCTCTAGGCTGGGAAGAATTTTTGTTGACAAATTGAAGTACTAATAAGGATTTACGGCGTGCCAAAGCTACATAAATTGCGTAGGCACGGAGCATGAGTAGATATATTTTTGGATATAGGGTTCCATGGGATGTGTGTCAGCAAACAAAACGCTCTGAATCAAGGAGTGAGAATAATTTTTGTTGGGAAAATGTTTGAAATGATTCCTTCTATGTCTTTTCATTCAAGATGGTAAACCCAACTGATTCTTGAAAATATATTATTAGGTGAAATAAAGTAACATAAATCAGTGAAATCTTTGCGTCACTTTCCTAAGTGCTAAGTTATAGGCTTTTACATACCTGATTCATGCTACAATTCAGATTGTTATCATCCGAAAGCACCAAAAACTCAAAACCCGTATATGCAACTATGAGTAAATAAAAAATAATTCATCATGAACTGTGAATCTGAAACCTAATTTTAATTTGTAATAAGAGAGATTCATTGTCTTGAATGTTGAAATTGCTCAGTAGAGTGTCAAAATATGGATTGTGAATGCAAACCTTATATGAGTGTTCATCGGAATCCTCAACTCACAGTTCAAATGCTACGTTTTAACCCATGTTTCATCGGATAAGAATAATAGATTTAGATGCGGAAAAAGATCATGCCTTTTTCAGCGGGATATGGAGGAGGAGATTTGAGAGAAGTTACAGAATAAATAAAATAAAAGAGAGAGATGGAGATGGAGGAAAGGTGGATTTATGTGGAACAATGAATGGAGATAAAGAAGGATAAGTAAGATTTTTCGTCGTCTTAAATTTGAAGTATAGACGATAGAAACCGTCTCACATCACCAAACGATTGAGTTCTTCAATCTGCAAAAGACAGTAAGCTTTAAGATGAGTATGGCCTTATAGGTAAAAGATTAAAAAATCTAATACCCGCCCCGATAAAATCAATAGATCAAACACATACGATTTTAATTGGGAAAAAACACAACAAATATTACAAAAGAAAAGAAGAAAAGGGCTCACTTCACTGTCAAGAAAAACTACTAAAAAAGGCTTAAATGGAACCCAAAACCACAAAGGAAGACTCAAATTGGCTCTAGAGAAAAACATAGAAGAATATAGAAAGTCTGATCAAACTCTTATTCAGATAAAAAAAGGTAGTGACAAATAAATGAACAACCACTTCATCTGTTTCCTTCAAAATTGAGTAGTAGAAAAAGAAAAAAGCTTTCTTTATGAACATCTATTCTCCCCACAAAATCGCATTAACTCTCAAGTCAGCAACAACTTACGCTAGCACTTTAAACCATCTAGTGGAATGCTTTCAAAGTCAAAAGTGTTACAGAATCACAATAGTGACCATCATACTCAGAAAAATTAGCTAATAAGCTTTGGAGTTTCTAACATAGGCTGCAAGATCTGGACTATTTTAAATACCTTTCATTCCCAAAGCTATTGCACGAACCCACAAACCCTTCATGACCTATCATAGTGCTTCTTAATGAGGGAAAAAAACCAAGGAAACAACCTTGTCAATCACTGGTTCTCATGGAAGAAACACATAGAAACTAATGACCTGAAAGTACCATTAGAAATTTAGAAGGAAATACTATTAAATGAACAACTTGGCAGCGTACCAATACAAAGTTCTATAAGAAAAACACTAAAACCGAAAATAATACATCATAACAGTTGGTGCCCTTTAAATCATTGATTTCACTATATATCAGAAGACCTCTCTAATGATTAATCACCCACAACTACATTACAATAACCAACACCCTAATAATTTACAAAACACCAGCCTAAATTTGAACGATTGAACACACATGTTGGGCAAAGGATGATCTCTTTCAGTGACTATCATATACTTGCAAAACACAAAAAAATTGTGGATTTAATCAAATTCGGAGGAAAAAACATGAGACTAACCTTGGGTGATAAAAACAAAACAACACAGCCATTCCGAGATTTTCGCATCCAACTCAAGGTTTCACTCCAAGATTATCATGTCATCTAATTCTTCAGATCAAATCTGATAATCTCTTAAGTCGAAGAAAAAGGGTTTGAAAAAAGCGTTTTCTTTATGATAAAAAACAAAATTGTGCAATGAAAGAAAAACCAAATTGGGGTGATTGAGGCGCTTCAAGGTAACAACAACAGTCAATTTATCTACGCCACACGTGCGAGATGTAAGGGGTGGTCAGAGGAACCACAACCCTTGATTTATCTTTGTCCGGACAAATCCTGACTACCACTAACACATGCTAACTTATCCTAGCTATGTTTTATACTAATGATATACTTTAATGGTGTGTACAAATGCTGATTTTCAAAATAGGAACTCGTGGCAGGTCTTATGGAGGCAAACACTTCGCTTAAACAATAGTTGGTCAAAGATTTCAACAATAGTAACATGAACTAAGTGCCTTAATAAATTGACACCCTATACATGTTACTTGGCGGCTAGCACCTCCCCCATTTACACTTCATGCTTCATAGGTACGAGCAAATGTATTCTCGACCTAAATTAGTGTCTTCTGCACATGCATAATAATTACATAGCTAATCGTAATGGAATATGTGCCGTTGAATAAAGTGAAAATGGGTCATTCGTCCAATATTTTTAAAACATGTTTCTAATGAACGATTAAAAAAATTTATGGGTGAAATTAACAAAAAAAAAAGCAAGGATGAAACTGGATTATCTTGGCTTAAACTTAAAAAATAGCAAGGATTAAACTGGATGCATCCTAATGTAAATTAAAAATAAGAAAAAATATTTGAAAATGGTTAGGATGAAACTGGTTACATCCTGGTTATTTTTATATTTTTGTCCATTTAAACATTATCAAAATTTATATATCTTCTTCACCCAGAAATTATTGATTTTGGTCTTTTTAACCAATTTTGTGTTGAATAAAGATTTTTCTATTTTCTACCAAACAGATGTAGTGCCAAAAATTAAAATAGGTCAAGTTAGGTGTACCAAACGAGGTGTGTGTTTGGAACAGGAGTAGTCGTGTTGCTCGGTTATTCTAACACGCTGCGCTTTCCAAGTTTTTCAATACAATTTGTAGCTATGAAGCACGGACACCTCAAAACCGGTGACATATTCGTGTCAGACGCCGTATCAGTGTCGGACACTTAGGGACACTTGGGAATACGTATCAGACACCCCATTTAAAGTGTCCCTTTTCATTAATTACGAAAAGGGTAGGGGATACTTCTCGGATACTATAGAGGGGACACTTCTTATAGTATAAGATATATATATATATATATATATATATATATATATTGCCAAATATTTATATACATAATATGTTAAATATTTTTAGATATGTAATATATTCGTATTTATCAAAAATTATTCTATAGAAGCAGTATGTAAATGTCTAACCCTAACATTCTTATTCATCATTCATAGAGAAGTTCAAAATATGCAAGACTGCAACTTCAACCAAAGAAGGAGACTTGTAGAAGAGATTCAGCCAAGGTATTTGTTTCGCTTCAACCCGAACGTGCTGAGGATTTAGTGTTTGTTCACAGTAATCTTCGACTCCTTTCATGAAAAAGTGAAAATTATACAAAAGGAGAAAGTAGAATGTGGGATATCAGTGGAGATGCATTTGATCCACTAGACGGTGTGGGAGAACTTGAAATTTCAAATCTTTCACTTGACGAGCCAGAACTAGAAGTGGTGCTCTTTGATGAAGACAATATTGATGAGTGATGGGCGAGCGAGAGTTTAGATAGTTTTTATCTATTTTTTTTTAAATATTTCAGATAGTATTTTAGAATTTTCTTACTTTATGTGATTCTTCTCACTATTAATAAATTAAATATTTTTTAATTAATATACGTATCCTAACGTATCCCGTATCCCCATTTTTGGAAAATTGACGAATCCCCGTATCAGTATCCCCGTGTCAGTATCCGTGCTTCATAGATTTGTAGTCGTCTCTGAAATCCATCTCAACTTGTTTTTGAAATTTGCTCCATAAATCATTGAAATTGACCTGTTTCATGGTGCTTGACATTTAAGCAAATACGACACGCCCTGACGCCCGTCTAACTATTTCTTCTTAGCGGCCCCGTGTTCAGTTCCTCCCTATTCATTTCACGGCTAGAAGACTCGCCAAAAATATACTTAGCACCGCCCGTACACTTCAAGCTCCGTCTCTATTTCCAGCGGCTCTTTGTTCTGTTTTACGAGTATTCCAGCTGAGTGACTGGTATAAGATTTAATTTTATAGATTGTTAATTAGGATCGTTGAACTTTATGATAATCACACAATAAATATACATAAAATTATTTATGAGAAATATCTTATAACGTTATTCCGTAGCTCGTCGTTGATCAACTAGTGGTAGCCGTAATACCTTGTGGAAGTCATGGTTTCTCCTTCTTCACCTCTTATTTATGAATTGTAAATTCTCCGAACCCAATATCGATAGCTATTGTGTTCCTATTATAGGTAGAAGGAGGACCAAGTTCCTAGGGTTTAGTTGTAGCATTAAATCTCGACCGTCCATCAAAGAAGAAATATTAGGAAATAATCCCATAAATGGTAACCTCCATAATTTAGCAATAATCTATAATTAACCAAAATTATTACATGGCCCAATGGAATATTTCTGTGTATATATTCTTACATTCTCCCACTGGTCCATGAGATAATCTATATAATGGTTAATCGTAGAAAACATAAGCGCGCGTAATTGCTAAATAAAATTTAATGGTTTAAACATAATACCTTAACCAAGAAAATCACTTATGCGAGTCATGGCGGTGGCACGTTGTATTGTTATCAACATGTTCCCTTCCATGTACCACAACACAAACAACTTACTTAATCAGGCCTTAAATTGGGATATCATAATGGCCCAGCGATGTCTTCAAACGAAAGACTATTTCTGTTAACATTCATCCATTCACTAAGTGTATACTAAACATGGATACAGAAATAATTCAGAATAACATTAATAAGAGCTCAAAAAAGTGTCCAAAAGTACGCACATAAATTAGCTGAGTTCAATAATTAATTACTCCCACAGACCTGAGATTTTAATCTTTTCTTAAGAGGTCATAAAAGATAATTATTCATTAAGTGCATCTCCGAATGCAATTGTGCTTAAGTGATAAATGAACAACTATTGTTTTTGAATTTTCTAATTCACGCATATATACTCAAGGTTCATGTGTTTTGTTCCCTTCGTATACATATCGTGCTTTAATGCTGCGAAGCTAAGACGATAAATTTCAGCAATGTAGAGACAAACCTTAAGTCTCTAAGTATCGCAGTCATAAATATTCAAACTCAATTGTGGGACTAGTATTAATGGATACTTCCTTTATAGAATCCATACATCCACAAAAACTGAAGTCTGAAAACCCAATCAACTCTTGTTGGGTTTGCTAACTAATTATAAGACATAAGTTAAAATAATATCTCAAAATTCTTGATAGCTTTCCTATAATTTGTTCTTCGATTCTTTAGGCATTTAGTTAACATATCAACAACTTGTTATAAGTTTCATATCATAATTAAGACGTTATGAAGATTAAATTTATATCTTCTATCCAACATGAAATAAATCTGTTAAATATGTTATTATCTCAAAATTCGTTGAATATTCGATATATGCCTTATATGAGAGCTTTAGTAATCCATATGATATTATTATCACATGGTAAGCTTCATTGATATCCTTTATTTCAAAAAATATAGAGATATGCATAAAGTCAAGATCACTACTTGTAGGTAGTATGTCTTAACATACAAGACCAAGAGTATGAATTTCTCCCACTGATCTTGAGGTATATACATAAATCTGTAATAATTTCATCCAAAACTTGAAACATTTATAGTTTTGTTGAATTTCATATACCATTATGGGAGGCTGCTTAAATTTCATACTTTGATTTTTAAAATTTGTAGACTAAAATTTATCATTAATAAAGGCTATTTTCACATTTAATTAATGCAACTCTTAGGTCATACTGAGCTACTAATAATACTATGATAATTATGAATAAGTCTCTCTTTGACACGAGAGAAAAACTTATTTATAATCAATGCATCATTTCAGAATAAAATCTTTGGAAATAAGTCTTGCTTTATACCGTTTAAAATTTCTATTACAGTCGTATTAGGTCAGAAAGACCCACTTTCATAAAACTGATTTGTGTCTTTTGAGCAATTAAACAATATCCGAGACTTGACTTTCAACCAATGATTTTTGCTCACATAGCATAAGTCCATTAATCAAAATTATTACACATAATATTTGTGAACCTAAAACCGAGTCTTTGCCATTCCATATCAAAATGTAATAAATTCTTGTAAGAAAATCACTGAAACAACATGAATAACTTTCTTTCAATCACTGTTGAGACCTTCTTAATGCTGGTTCATGTTGTTATCAAAAAATTTCTTTATTTGCAGTAGTTATATTATGGAGTATTGGATCAATAATTTGTGGTCTTTCATTATCTAACATTCTGATAATGAGAAGATTCACAATATCTGTAGAAATCTTAAATAAAGGGATCATTATTATGATTTATTGAACAAATATATCCACGCACTCCCACTGATTATGCCATCATTAACGAATTTATATTTTCGGTTTTAATAAGTCTCATACTACGGTTAGAACGTTAAAGAATACCATTTGGATTATTTAGGAAAACCAATGAACCAATAATAGTTTCCAAATCCAATTTTCATTATTTGGAATGTAAGCCCTCACCTCCAACTGAACAACCATAACTTAAAGGTGATTTAAACTAGGTTTCCATCCATTCTAGTCCAACGTGTGTCTTTCAAACTGCTTTACTCGGAAACCTATTTAAATTACACAGTTGCTGAAAGAACATAATTCACTGATATGTGTTCATTATGCATAACTCATCATGCTTCTAACCATTTTCTATGATTTTTCTTTTGTTATACACCATTATGCCAAGGATAAGTTGGCCTTGTGTATTGAGCAACAAATCCAAACTTTTGGAGATACTACGTAAAAGATTTAGGATATTATCCTGTTTTGTCATACCTTTCACAGTATTCACCACCTTTATCAAACTTTATGATTTTCACTTTTGCCTCTCAATTTCAATAATGAATATTCGATAAAACTTCCACGGATTGAGATTCATAATGCAATTGATAGATGTACACAGTAACGCGAAAATCATCAGGTGATAAACAATTTTATCTTCCAAAAAAAAATGGACCATTAAAAGTCTACAAAATAATCATAATCAACAATTAATAAGAACAAAAGCTGAAATTTATAATAGAGATAAATGACAATTAAGCTTACAATAGTTTCATACCTTCAATAAGATTCTCATGTGGGTAAAACCTTATCAAGGAACAATGTGAGACATGAAAAATAGTAGTACATATTTTACCTTCTCATACACACAATATTATGCTTGTTTAATACCACAACTAAAATCACCTGTGGGCAACTCACGTCCTAAAATTTATTAACAAACTCCAATAATTATAAATATGTTCAACCTAATATAATGTGAATAATAATAACATGTGGGTAGCTATTATTTTACATGTATATGAAATATTTAGATAAAGTTAATGCTTGTTTAAACGCGTGAACCAAAACTACTTGTGAGCAGCATTGTTCTAATCGTTAATTCAAACTAAAAGGACTCAAAATATACAATACTTACAAGATAAGAGTTTAATATCACTATGGTGATAACTAAACAATCCATCAAATATGTACAATTGCAAATATCACACTAGATTTTCTTGTGACATTGCATGGTACTAATCAATGACATGGACATCCTTGATCTGATATAAAATTAGTCGATTATAAACAATTATGAGTAACCCTGAAACATTAATCATAAGTATTTATTCAAAAAACATGTCATATATAGTTTGTGAAAATATCAACACCCTTTAATTAAAAAAAATCCAAACGTGATGAACCTTTCGTAAACCAAAATCGAGCATGAAGCAAGTCTATAAATATAATTCAATAATGAAATTTCGTTGAAGAAAAATTCTTTGATGCATCGCTCATTTAAATATGATACAAGCTTAAAGATCATGATTAATAACGGATATATGATGAATTAATATGAAAAGTGTTAAATAGTCAATGAGTATCATTTTTCAGAAATATGGAGAAGTTTGTCAAAAATAAAACCTCAATTTCATAGAGGATGCAATAAGTTTTGGACAACATAATAAAAATATTCATGAAAATATGAAAAAATTCGTAATAGGTTACTCAACTCGTTAATGAGTTAATTTATGTAAATTTTCTTTTATGCACTTTTAAGAAATAACGTAAAATCATGTGCCGATTATTTAATTACCATAATGTATGATCAGATATTGTACATTTCAATGTTATCTTAAACATGTGAACTCAAATTACCTGTGGGTAATTGTTGTTCTAATACATTTAAGAAAAACAATATTATGAGCACTTGACATGATAACGATTATGACTGGAAAAATTATTTGACATCACTGTGGTGATAGCCAAACAACTCAAAAATAATGCCAGAATAACTACTAAACCTTGCCTTTACGTCTTGGCGTATTCGTGCTTACAATAAAATTATTATTATTGCTAAGATAAAAAAAAAAAAAAAAACTCTAGTATCACTGTGGTGATAACTAAAGAATTATGACCATAAGAATCTTAAGCACAATAATTTTATACATCCAATTGAAATTATCATCAACATTGGGAGAAAAGTGAAACATAATGACACAAGAAACCCTCAAGATTCAAATCAGTTCATATCCATAATGTACGATAAACAATCATATTAGTCAATGTTTTCTTAAATACATGAACTCCAATTTCGTGCGGGTAAATTATGTTCTAATATATTTAATAAAAAACAATATTACAAGCAGAAAAACTGTGATCATGGCCAAAAGTGATTTGACATCACTGTGGTGATAGCCAATCAACTAAAATAATGCCATTATCACATGATATCGATAAATGCAAAACCTACATTTTACGGTTTGCAAATTCATGCTTATAATAATATTATGATTATATTGAGATATAACACTCTAGCATCACTGTGGTGATAACTATAGAGTCTCATAATAATTTCAAGTATAATCTCATAAAATCCAAAAAGAAAAATAATAATCTGAGAGAAACTATTCCCTAATGCAAAAGCACACAAACCATATCATAATGCACACACAAATTTAATGGTGTCAAAAAATGGTTTTGATCATAAAATTTATAATGAAACTTGATAAAAATCGTTTTAGTGTTTCGATAAAGCGGAAGCGTAAGTTAATTTACAATAAAAATTGGTTTCATTAGTTTTAAAATTAATATTGTCTCATTATCTTAATATTAACTAACACGTATACATGCTCACAAGAAAATATTAATGTTTCCAATTTTTAATGTCTTAATAACCGTGATGAAAATATTCTATTTATCTTCATTTGCTTTGGAGCACTTATTGATTCATGCCATAAAGATATAATGCCTAATAAATATTTTCTCATTTATATCATATCTACAATTTACCCCCCTTTCACATACAAGACAAGTAGAATATATGGACTTTAGTGGAACAATTATGCATGTTCATGACTACATTATGTCGACATTCTTCCGTTTCATTTATCATCATTATTACATTCATTATTACCTCATATGTTAATTATATACCATTATTAAAAAATTATTTTTACAATAATTTTTCTATTATTTACATGCCAAAAATAAACTCATTAGGCCAAAATAAATAAATAAATAAATAAACTCATTGGGCAAGAAATGTTAATTTATTTACACACAATAAATGATAGGACGTTAGTATTACATTAAAATATATTTTTCTCCAAAATTAAGTAGGTCATAATGTAGAAATATATTTTCTTCCAAAATTAAGAGAGAGATAATATAAAATATATAAAAAATCATAAATAATAATGGCCGCATGATCTTAAATTATATAGTATACCATAATTCTCAACTGACTTGATTTTGATGAGATAATGGAAAATCACACATGAACTTGAAGTGTGAGTATGATATGGGTCAAGATAGTTATATGAGAAAAGAAATGAAATTCCATAAGAACGATTATGATCACAGAAAAATAAAATAAAAAATCAAACCTAATTTTATTTTATTTTCGCCAATATTATTATTGCATACAATAACGGACGATCATGAGTTCTAAACACAAGCTCTAGATGCCAACTATAAGATTTAATTTTATATATCGTTAATTAGGATCGTTGAACTTCATGATAATCACACAATAAATATACATAAAATGATTTATGAGAAATACCTTATAACGTTATTCTGTAGCTCGTCGTTGATCAACTAGTGGTAGCCGTAATACCTTGTGGAGGTCATGGTTTCTCCTTCTTCACCTCTTATGTTATGAATTGTAAATTCTCCGAACCTAATATCGATGGCTATTGTGTTCCTCTTATAGGTAGAAGGAGGACCAAGTTCCCAGGGTTTAGTTGTAGCATTAAATCTCGACCGTCCATCAATGAAGAGATATTAGGAAATAATCCCATAAATGGTAACCTCCATAATTTAGCAATAATCTATAATTAACCAAAATTATTACATGGCCCAATGGAATATTTCTGTGTATAGAAATATTCTTACAAATGGCAGAAGCTAACAACAATAAATCATCTCGAGTTACTCTTTACTATTTAGTGCGTTATCCGTGGCCGTGTGAGCATGAGAGGCAATGGAAAAGTGGCGCTGATGCATTCAAGTGGAGCTGATAGGTGGCTGGAGCTGAAGCTCTCTTCCTCAAGTGACAATTAATTCTTGTCGATTCCCGACCTTTGGTGAATCACGTGGAAAAACGGCAGTGGATTGGGAGGTCAGCTGTGCACCGTGGGAGTGTAATCAGGTGCTTAGACAAGGTTTTTTCCTGTCTTATACGCTCCTATAAGTTTCATACTTCCTGCCAAAAGTTTTGTTGTTGAATCCCCTGATTTGGTTGTTCATGATGAATGTCTCCTTTTCCGAATCAAGGTTATCCTTGTTTGAACTATGTAAATCTCAAGTTGTTGCCGATGAAACAGATTAAATACATGTACAGTTCTTTAAATGGAAAAAGGGTAAGGAGGAGTGATGGTTGTTCCGAGGATGAGGGCTAAGACACGCTGCTGAGGGTAGGGGTGTTCATGATTAATGGTTAACCGAGAAACCGAACCAATAACAATGGTTAACCGAATATTGATAAAAAAAAATCATTGATTAAATTTTCATTAGAGATGTCACTGTATAGCCTACCATTAGTTAAATCTTCTTTTGATCTCTAGATTTAGAGTAAGCTTTAACTATTCTTGATATTTTTTTTATTTTTTTTTTGTCTTTGAATTTTTGTAAACCAATATTATTTTTTTCTGTAAATTTGTGTATTTGTTTTTTGTTTGACATAATAATTGGTTAACCAAAAACCACTGGGGAAAACCGAAACCGGCTAGAACCATCTGAAAACCGAACCAATGGTTAATGGATTGGTTTGGTTTCAATTTTTAGAAACCGATAGTATTGGTTTCGGTTTTGGTTTGGCTTGAAACCGAACCAAAACCGACCATGAACACCCCTAGCTGAGGGTAGTTGTTGATATCGACATAGTTTAATAGCGTTGATGTGGTGTAGCGGCATTGGTGGACGTGGAGATAAAAAATGAATGAGGCGTGGAGTTGGCTTGATAAAAGCAGAACTTTGGTGATAAGAGACGCGGTTGGGGTTAAGGCTTAGTTTGGTATTGCTGCAGCTTTTGTAAAAGCACTTTTTCGCTATACTGTGTTGTGAGAAGAAAATAGTTAGACGTTTGGTGAAAAATTAATTAAAGTTAAAGCTGATTAAAAAAGCGATCAAAGTGTGTTTGGTAAAATATGAGATTCAACCATTGTTGTTGTAGCAAATGACAAAAATATACATATCTCTGAATATAGTTTTACTCAATTTTATTGAAGTTAAAAATAAATAATTTTTTACTATTAAATATAAATATAAATAATATTAAATTTACTAATTGTCACTATTATTATGATTGTTGAAAAAATTATTTTACTTAGCCACTTTTTAATATATATATATATATATATATATATAATTACCAAACAAAAAATCAGACTAAAATAAAGCAACTATTTGAATATTTATTTTTATTATTGACAAATTAAATGAAATGGTATATAAAATAGGTTGAAAATAAAAAGTAATAATATTTAAAGAACAAAATATAAGAAATAAAAAAATCAATTGTATTTAAATTTAAGGGTAACTTTTGTCATTTATAAAATTCAATAGGGATTAAAAAGATAAATCAAGCATTAAATTTAGGTGGGGCCAAAGCTAATGCTTTTGTAGCTTTTAAAAGCTCCTCCACCACAGCTTTTCAAAATTGAGGAATTTGGGAAGTGCTTTGGGTAAAAAGCGCTTTGATTTTTTTTTTTACCAAACATTGATTTCAAAATTTATTAACATATATAGGTTTTGAAAGTGCTTTTGGAAAAATAAAAGCATTACCAAACCCAACCTAAGTTTAGTTTAGGTGGCAAAACAAGATGCGGTGTTAGCGAGGGTGGAAAGAAGGGCGTGGAAAAGATGGATGAGACGCGGGTGCAAATGGAGAGACATGAAGAGAAAAGATGATTAGCTGATATGCTACTCGAGAGAATTGGGTTAACACACGCCTGACCTAGTGCTCCCTTAGTGTGTCATGGTGGGCTAGGCACGAGATTCATACTGTGGTCGCCAAATATTGAGGGTGGAATTTGGTTTTGGTTCTACTCGTCCTAGTCACACCTAATGACAACACTTTCTAGGAATGGTATGAGAAAGCCTCCTCTTTCTATTGTACATTGTCCTTCTTTATATAGACTTTCGAAAATACCTCTCCTTTTATGACATCATGCCACATATCCTAAACCTCCTTAATTACCACTAATGTCATTCTTTATCCAATACAACCTCCATATTTCCTATTAATTCATCCCTTGTCATTCCATCTTATGGATATATTTTTAGTGGACTTGGGCTTTAGTCCCCAAGTTCCCATGTTTCATGTTGGGTTTGCCTCCCTTTTGGTGGCACACTAGCCCAGCTAAGAGGTAATATTTTTCATTTATCAACATCAGTTTATTAGTTTTCGATTGATTTGATTGACTAATGGTTGTTGAACTTTGATTGAACATAGTTTGTTTATTCTTGAGAATATTCTCTTATGATATATGATTCACTCAAACTAGATCGAAGAGTCGACGGGATCTTTAGAACTCTTTGTAGATCTATAGACATCTTGTGATAATCCATTTTTAACAGACTCTGTTCTGTGCGTAATTGATCACAAGAGATTCAAGTGGTGTTTTGCAGGTTTAATTGAAGATTATAGAAGATTTGAAGACGAAGAAGATTTCTTATTAGTTTCACATATCTTTGTGTAGCACAAACCTTGATCATATCCAACTAGAATCATATTTATTAGATTGATTAGTTGCGTGAGATCGGTAACACCTAGTAGTTCTATTGATTTCTATTTTTATTATTACAAATCCGAATCTTATTACTTAGGTAATAGAGATTGGATTGATCTAATCAAGCAAAGGAGTTTATTACCTCAAACGGAAGAGCCTTTGCATATGACTTGAGATATCTTTATGTGGAAAGAATCAATAGAGTTGTTACCAAACATATTTGTTGTTCCTTCACTGTTTGGAATACGATCCAAAGGAATTGTTCCAGTGTGTGCACTTATTGAATATTGGAAGTGCATTGATACTGAAGAAACTAAGATAACTAGGTTTAGTTACTTGGTCTCAACTATAAAAATCTGGTTTAGATTTTGTATAGCTGCTTAATTCTGAGAGTATTCAATTTTGGACTTGGTCCCAAGATTTTTCTGCATTTGCGGTTTCCTCGTTAACAAAATCCTGTTGTGTCTTTTACTTTTCTATTTCCGCAATTATAATTGTTTATTATAATTAGAAGTAAAATACACAAACGTTAACTCCGTATTACTTGATAGTGATTCTATAGAGTTTGGTTAAGTCTGAACCTATTATCAAGTAATCACACTTTGATTGTTTTATTGTCTCGATTTCGTATCCATATACGATCACATAAAGCGTGAATACCGATTTGTCGTATTGTCTCAACTTTGCCCATAGACAATCACTTTCGATAAGAGGACTTATATGTGGATATTTTAAAGATTTTGGTGTATTTGGGTACCCTCGTATTTTCAGTTACCTTGGTAACAAAGCATTCAATATTTACCGTTAGATGAAAACCTGATTAGATTCAAGCTAATATCTTTCAATCGTTAGATCGAACTTATCTTGGTACACACAAATGAAATGTTACTTCATTTAGATATGGGTAATCGTACCTAAACTTGTATACCTTGTTGGCTCAACAACGGTTAACCGAAGTTATCCATATGAACATTTTCATATCGACCTTGTTCATCTTAACACAACTAGTTCAAATGACTCAAATGAAACTAGTTATCGAGTTGTTCAATTATTTATATTCTCATAAAAGTATACAAAACACAATTGAAGCAAAATCAATTTCCATTCACTCGAATCAATTCATGAACATTATAGCAACGGTTTGCAAAAGATTGCATTCCTTATTTTATAAACGTATTTGTTCATGAACAAACCAATTTTAGAACATAACCCACTCAACTATGCAAATGGGTACGCATACCTAAGTAGCCGGACTTGGTATGGGTTCGCAAGTATGCGAAGGGTTACGCATATTGGCGTACACAACCAAACACACTTGAATCCTTGGACTTGAACTATTACGCCGGTACGCATACAGGTATGCATACTAAGTTCACGGACTTCAACTATTAAACCAGTACGCATACTGGTATGCATACAATGGTTCTCAGAATTGGAATAACTTGCAACAATTAGCATACAAGGATGCATACTGTGCCATATTCAATCAATGGTTAATTGTTCTAAACTCCATTTTAATCATTGAAACATTCTTGGAAGACGGGAATAGCTATCTCACACAAACTATTAGCTTTAAAGCAATTTTCAAGTGATCAATAGATCAATACGAAAAATTCCGAGTCTACATCAAATGAATGTCTCATACAAATCATGTAAGATGTTACCAGGCGATTTTCACATGATCATCTTTTGACTTTCGTGAAGAATAAAGATGAACTTGGTTAAAGTGAAAACTTACCAACACATATTTCAAGAAATATGTACATAAGAGATTTAAACTCAGCTTGAAATACCAAATGTGTATAATCGAAGTCTATATATCTATACGACTTTTGTCTCAATAGGAGATAGAATAGAAACATACTTCTGAGTGATAGATGAGTTTAAGTCTCCACATACCTTTTGTTGATGAAGTTCCACCAGCTCCCCTTAGTAGTTCTTCGTCTTCAACCAATGAACGTCGTGAAGTCTAAAGCTCAACTACGCATTCTATCCTAATGCGAGATTACAAACAAGCTTGAGAAAGAAACGCTTGTGATTTCGACTGAGCAGTGCTCTAACAATCTCCCCCTATGTCAATTTTAGTGACAAAACTATCAATACATATATATGGATTACAAAATAAATAAACTTTGTAGCTTCTCATCCAAATGCTTGATTTCCTTGGTTATTCAACATTACACGAAATCTTCGTCACTTCCAAGTACTCTAGTGATTCTGAATGTGTTCAACTCAGCCATAACAATGAGAAAACAGTTGTTCTCAATCATTGTTATACAGTGTCATAGTATTATTGCACATCATCAAAGTCCAAATGTATCACAACTTTGATAGCAATACTATGGTGATATGTATCACTCCCTCTTAGTCAATACTTTATATCACGATGAGAACCACACCCCCTTACATAATGATACGTAAACCATATGTATTTGTAGTGTGAACTACACAATAATTCTCCCCCGTTTTGTCAATATAAATTGGCAAATGTAAGAAAACTAGTGGGATCATAATGAAATTCTCAAAAATATAAATCATGACTAAAGGAGAACATATCCACTCTGTTTCGATGATTTCACATAGTCGAAACTTAGTGTATTCATCAAGGAGTTTATAAAGATACAAAAAAACTCCTACAATATTCCACAACCGCACTTCACACAAATATTTGGCAATTAAGCACAAGTTCAACTAAGAACTCCCCCAATTAAAATGTTATTCCCGAAAGAACAACAAGAACAACCCTACTTTTACAAGAAAATAAAGATTTCTTTGGACATTAACAAATTACATGAAACATGAATTTGTATCCGGAAAACTTAATTAAATTAACCACAAGAGAACCCATGATTAATTTGATCGAATATGCACAACATAAAAGAACTTACGGAGCCATACAATACTTTCACATAGTAGTGGATCAGGGAAGGATCAATAATGCGGAATATTCAACGATTCATTCTATTTTTTCATCAATTTTTGCATAATGACACAATAGACTTAATCTTTGACATCAAAAGTTCATTCTATTTTCCATCAATATTTGTATACAGACATAATAGACTTAATTTTTGACATATATGGGACAATCATAGTTCACGGACGCAAACACACATATCCCATAATATTATTTACAATATATTAAACCAATAAAGATTAATACTGCAAAATCATCTTCCAAATAAAATTTAGAATTTAAATAAATAAATAAATATAAAAATATTACAAGATGAAAATCGTTGGCAATAAAAATGTATAATCACAATATAGGCTATTCCAAACCCTAGTTATCCTTCTTAAAACACAAGAATAAATTCTCATAAGAAGTTTCCTAGACATTTATACCTCTGAAAATTTCTTTATAGTCCCGGAACTCCTTGTCGTCAATATCCATTGGAACATAAGGTTCATGAAGAAAGGAGTCAATTCCAACAAACCTTCTTGACTGATTCCAAACCAGGGCCTTCTGAATTTCAAGAGTTCTTAAAACAATAGCCTTTATTTTTTGAATCTCCTTTCTAGTTTCCTTTAACTCTTCAAGAACACCTGAAAACTTCTGAAGATTGGAGGGGATAGCCCTTGGTTTCTTCATATACTTTCTTTTTCTCTTTAAAGTAGTAGAGGAATGAGATTTACCTTTTTCCTTCATGATTGATGGCTTAACAATCATATTAACATATTTTCCATCATCAGACATGATGCTTGGAGTTTCCATTCCAATATGGGATGGTGAGAATACACAAACCAGACTCTACTAGCAGTCTTATTATAAAAATAGTTTTTTAGAGGAGGAAAAAGGAATGTAGGGTTATAGAACCTTTATACAGGTAAAAGGATTCACGTATGACCAATTCACATCCCTAAAAAAAGGCTGAGTTGTCGAATTTAACCCTCAATCTATGATATGAAAAGATCATCAGAATTCCAGAAAACAAAAACAAAAAATTGCTGTTCTTAAAGCCTGAACAGTGCACAAATCTTGTCTTTTTAATCAGGCACATGAGACAAGATGCACTTTCAACACAGTTAAGCTATATTGGGGTGAACAATAATTTGTCCACCATTCAATTCATGTATGGAATTATTAATATCCTGCTTTACAGAATGTTTAGATCTTGTTCTTTTTCGGAGAGGTCTAATTATTTCTTTAGAAATTAACTTTTTCGGAGAAGAATTGAGTTTACTTACCTCAAACGAATTAGATTTCTGAGCAATTTTGAGCTTGTTTGCTAATCAATTTTCTCTTCGTTGAAGTTTGTTGACATATCTTATTTTATGTTTGTACTTGAAACACTTAGAGAGTTCATGACCTCTAAACGTACAATAAGAACATGTCAATGTGGAGGATGGTTCAGACACCATAGCTGAGATTGCTGCTAAACAAATCGAGGTACCTGAAACATGTGAAATAGAATTTTTAGTAGACAGGTAAAAATCCATTTTATCTTCCATAGTGGTTGATGAAGTTTCTCCAAGAAGAATATCAAGATTGATGTACGTATTGCTACAAATTCTCAAAATCAATTTTCACCAAGGAGTGCAACACTTGACTTTTCCTCTTCATTTGAATCATAGTGATCAAACATTTCATCAAGAGTTATAGCTAGACCTTTGTTCTCAGTGTATTTTTTACGATTTGAACACTCATTAACAAAATGACCAAAACCTTTACACTTGAAGCACTGAGGCATATCCTCATCATCGTATCGACTGTGTCTCTGATTTTAGGAGGAACACGATCATGAGGTTTTACTGATGACGTGGGCTTATCTCTGATGAGCCTTCTCTTCAAAAGAAGATCTCTAAACTGTATAGTGACTAGTGAAACTGAGTTGTCAAGATCTTCATATGATGAATCAGTTTCAATAGGATCAACAATAGAGTTGCCAACACTTTTACTTTTTTTCAAGAAAACTAGTGTTCTTTTATGCTTTGAAAGCAATATCCTTCCTAGATTTGGATGTATGCTCATGATCAAAAATATTTAACTTCCCAACTAGAGTATTTCTGGAAAGTGTATCAAGGTGTTTATGGGTAAAAATCGTTTCTGCCGATTTTGGTAAATTCGGTAGGTGAGTGAGAAACTGGTTTAAACCCTAAACAAATGTGCTGCACATGAGCACTTTCTAGATTCGAGAGATTAATCTATACAAGTCCGGCCTAAACCAAGAAATGGCCGTGCCAGACTTGCTTCGGTCACAAAGTGGAGGAGAAGGGTTGATTTGGGGAGGGAAGCAAAGAAAGTTGTTGAGGCCAGAATAATTCTAGCAGAGTAGTGTCTCGACTTGTATCAGAAAGTGAAAGCTTCGGAAGCTTGCAAGAGATGAAAGCTTTTTGGAGAGCTTGCAAAGTTGCCTTTTCTGAGAGTGTTGTATTTTTCTCCTGAACGAGACTTGTTGTCTGGTAGAAATAGGTGAGACCTATTTATACAAGTTGAGATTGAAACGTACCTTGGCCTCATTAAGGAAGGAAATACAGGGTAGTTAAATGGGAGGAGGTGGTAACCGGCGTGTTTAAGAGTGAAAATGTTTTCATCTTTATTTCCCCATTTAATTGACCGTTTTTATTTCTTTTCACGATTTCTTAATACGAGCGTAGTGTACGTTGTATGCTGTGACCACCAAACCAAAACCCTGAGAAAGCATCCCCCAGTTTGTGTTGATGTCTCGAGAGTTGGTTGCACTTTGGGTCCAAGTGGCAATGCCAAGCTTCTAGGGGAGCGTGTGGCATGTTCCAATGGCATGTGCGGAATTCCTTGACCGCAAGTTACACTTAAAGTGTAAGTGGCAATGCCAAAGCTGCTAGGGGAGCATGTGGCATGTGCAGAATGCCTTGGCCGCGGGTTGCACTTTGAGTGCAAGTGGAAATGCCAAATCTTCTAGGGGAGCGTGTGGCATGTGCGGAATTTCTTGGTCGCGGGTTGCACTTTGAGTGCAAGTGGCAATGCCAAAGATGCTAGGGGAGCGTATGGCATGTGCGAAATGCCTTGGTCGCGGGTTTCACTTTGAGTGCAAGTGGAAATGTCAACACTGCTAGGGGAGCATGTGGCATGTGCCAATGGCATAACGGCTTGGTAAGGAAAGATGATAGTGGTGCGTGTTGGCATCTTCCAATGGCACGCACGGCCACTTAGGCCTAGGTTGCACGGTTTGCAAGCCTAGGGCGCGGGCGCTACTTTGGCATGTGCCAATGGAATAGCGGCTTGGAAAGTAGATAGCAGTGCGTGTTGGCATATGCCAATGGCACACACGACCATATTGTCCAAGGTTGCACGGTTTGCAAGACTAGGGCGCGGGCACTACTTTGGCATGTGCCAATGACATGCACGGACATTAGGGCCACGGCTAGGTAATGGAAGCTACCAATGAGCACATTGGCATGTGCCAATGGCACGCTCGGCTATTAGGGCCACGACTTGGTAAGAAAAGCTTCCAACGAGCATGTTGGCATATGCCAATGGCACGCTCGACCATTAGGGCCACGACTTGGTAAGAAAAGCTGCCAGTGAGCGCATTGGCATGTGCCAATGGCACGCTCGGCCATTAAGGCCACGGCTTGGTAAGAAAATCTTCCAGTGAGCGCGTTGGCATGTGCCAATGGCACGCTCGGCCATTAGGGCCACGGCTTGGTAAGAAAAGCTTCCAGTGAGCGCGTTGTCATGTGCCAATGGCACGCTCGTCCATTAGGGCCACGGCTTGGTAAGAAAAGCTTCATGCGAGCGTGTTGGCATGTGCCAATGGCATGCGTGGCCAATTGGGCCTAGGTTGCACGGTTTGGCAAGTTGGGAAGAGTATGCTTTTGGCATGGCGCGGCTATGGCCAAGGTAAGGGTGTTTGGCTTGGCGTGGTGTGACTAGCATAGCTAAGGTCAAGACAAAGTGTGTTTGGCATGGCGTGGCTAGCTTGGGATAGGTGCATCTAGCATGATTTGCCATTGGCACAGAGGTGCAGCTGGCATGATTTTCCATTGGAACAAAGGTGCATCTAGCATGCCTTGGCGTGTTTGGTGTGGCTGACATGATTTTCCATTGGCACAAAGGTGCAGCTAGCATGGTTGGAATGCTATGATGCGGTTGGTGTGACTAGCATAGCTAGGGCCAAGGCAGAGTGCGTTTGGCATGGCGCGGCTAGCTTGGGCTAGGTGTGTCTGGCATGATTTTCCATTGGCACAGAGGTGCGGCTGTCATGGTTGGCATTCCTTGGCGCGTTTGGTGTGGCTGGCATGATTTTCCATTGGCACAAAGGTTCGGCTAGCATGGTTGGTATGCTTTGGCGCGGTTGGTGTGACTAGCATAGCTATGGCCAAGGAAGAGTGCGTTTGGCATGGCGTGGCTAACTTTGGATAGGTGTGGCTGGCATGATTTTCCATTGGCACAAAGGTGCGTCTAGCATGGTTGGCATGCTTTGGCGCGTTTGGTGTGGCTAGCATAGCTAGGGCCAAGGAAGAGTGCATTTGGCATAGCGCGGCTAACTTGGGCTAGGTGTGGCTGGCATGATTTTCTATTGGCACTGAGGGGAATTAGGGTTTTGCTCGTTGTAACCCTAATTTGAAAAAAATACCCCCCCCCCCCCATTAATTACTGACTACATGCATTAAATATTCTAATAAATGTGTCACCAGTGACATTAGGTTATTCGGGGTTTTACAATTTTACCTTTTGTCTAAAAACCACCATCAACATTAAGTCCCCTGCTTAGCTCGGAACATGAGCTTTGTTGCGAGGTAAGCATAAGATGGTGACAATCTAGTAAATTGTAAAGAGAATTTAGGAAGCTTGTCTAACCTTTTTTATAGATAGGATTTGGAATCCTTGCCTCTGGCAGTTTTGCATAAATCGGGAGGCTGGCACAATTGGGAAGTCAACATCATTAAGAGACATGAAGCTGGGCGGCATTGAGAAGTTGACGCGAGTTGGGAAACTGAGCGTGCTAACTGGTAGGACCGGCGCAAGGTGGGGAAGCTGAGCGTGCTAGCTGGCGCGACTTGGGCGGTCATTGGGAAGTTGGCGCAATTGGTGGGATCGGTGGGGCTTGGGCGGTACTGGGAAGTTGGCGCAACTGGTGGGACCGGTACAACTTGGGCGACATTGGGAAGTTGGCGCAACTGGTGGGACCGGTGCGACTTGGGAGACATTGGGAAGTTGGGCGCCCTTGTGGGTCCGTTCCTTATACGCACGATTTTGGTAAAGGGAAATCCTTTCCTATTTCGGAATCTTCACGCCTATATATAAAATCCCTTTCTCTCATCTTGCACTTTGTTCTTTCATCCTTTCACGCTAGCGGCAGAGTCACAAAGAAAAATCGGCTTCCAGGTATGTCTTCCAATACTTCTCTTGTTTCCCTTTTTATGTAGGTGCAAACCCTAACAATAGGCGTTTTTCTTTTATAATCCTTGCAATGATATTGCACATATGATTTTTTTCCGTGCTTCTTGTAGAAAATATTGTATATATGCACCTCAAGGAAAAATACTGTATATATGATTTGAACCCGTAGAAAAATACTGTATATATGATTTGAACCCGTAGAAAAATACTGTATATATAATTTTGAACCCGAAGAAGGATACTATAGACACATTCGAGCCCGTAGAAAATACTGCGTATATAATTTTGAACCCGAGGAAGAATACTGTATATGAATCCCGAAGAAGAATACTGTATATGTGCTTCATATGATATCGAACCCATAGGAAATATTGCATATATGAATTTCAGACCTGAAGAAAATAATGCGCGTGCATTTTTAAACCTGTGGAGAATACTTTTTTTTTGTTTTCCAGGGTTTCCTTTTGTTGGGTGCGGTTATGTGTCAAGGAGATAATTTCGTCTTTCTCCGTTTTGTTTTGTGCAGATATCTTGTTACAAAATTGTTATGAAGAAATCCGACAAGATGTTACCTGAACAAAGTTTCGCTTCATCGAAGGATGTTGATAATTCCAAACCAAACACGAATGATGAATCTCCCCTACTCGGAAGAATCATCCAGATTTCGTGCTAATTTTGTTAACCGGTGGTGAAGATGAAAAGAAGACACGTTCGGTTCGCCCAGAGAATACCATACGGTTTTGTCTTCATAAAGGGGTATATTCTTCTTCCAACATTGATTTCAGGATGTGTCAAAGCCCATTGCTTTCTTTTGATAGATGGGTTGAGTAAGGAGCACATAAATACCAACTTGACTCGAGCGCAGATTATTGATGCTGTCAGAGCTTCAGTAAGTCTCCAGAATAGGAAGGATATCCCGGGCTTGGTTGCTTTCATCTCTAGATGGTGTTCGGACACTCATACGATCATATGTAGATGGGGTGAAATAACTTTCTCCTTGGAAAGTGTGGCTCTCTTGCTGAATCTTCCGGTAACCGGCAATCTTAACATTCAATTATCTAAAGATGAGGAGAAGATGCGGGATGACCTTGCCGCTAAGTTGGGAGATTTCTCCCGAAAATACTCCACTGCGAAGTCGAAGGATTCTGTTCGGAAAGAGGATGAAAGGTTCTTTTACAGCTGGTGGATATCTCAATGGTTTCCGGACGAGCTGGAACCCAAACAGAAAAGCAGTGATCTTCACGTTGCAGTATTTTTGGCTCTCTGGTTGTTTAGAGACATTTTTGATGACGGTTCCGGCAAGAAGGAAATAAGACCATAGTTGCTAGTGATTGCTGTGAAGTTAGCAAAAGGTGAAGTTCTTCCCATTGGCAATCTATTCCTTGGTTCCATGTATGTGCATATGGATCACCTAGTTGCGAACACGCGAGTTTCGAATGGTTTCATGAAAGTGGATTCATATGTGCACGTTGTTTTTATGCAAGCCTGGTAATGGGAGCACTTCGAGAAGTACGCTCCGAAACCGTTGCCTTCGATTCCCGCAAGTTGGGGCGGCTCCCGAATTATTCGATAGGTGAAGAGGCATCCAAGAGTTGGTATGAGCTTGGTTAGTCTTCTCGATAAGTCGCATGAAATCAGTTTTCACCCATGGGAGCCTGTCCATAGGTCTGTGACTCAAATTGGCACCTTTGCTTCTGCTCCAAACATGACTTTATCTTCTGATGGAAGCTTGAGTGTTGGTGAAAACTTGTTTATTCAAAGCTGCATGCCCAGTTATATGCCGTCTTTATTTATGGGGTCTTTCCGAATAGCTACTTACAATATTGACCGTGCTGCTCATCACATGGGTTTCGATCAAGGGGTGCCTCTTTCTTACCAGCTGGTGGTTCCTAAGGATTCATTGCGTGCCGCCCTTAATGCCAGTGCCCTTGGGCCGGGTATCCGTCTTCCCTTCTTCCAAATGGGAAGAGTAACTTCGACGACTTTTGGTTATAATGAGTTCTGGTACGATGAGTTCCTTATGATCCATGATTTTGTAAATAACGTGGTGGAGAATGTTCGCTGTAAACCTTCCCCAGCAGTTTTGAAGAAGTATCCAATGTTGAGAGATCTCAAGCGAAAATTGCCTGCCAACTCGGAAAGTCCCCAAGCAAAGGAACAGAGAACGAAGAATCGTACTGGCGGGTTCCGGACGGTTTCAAAAGATCCTCCTACAGCTCTCGTGTCTTTCAGTTCTTCCAATAACCAGTTATGTGTCGCCTCCTTGTTGGTTTGTATCAAAACATGTGAATTTATGCTGAAAACATGTGTCTTGTTTCTACCAGGGCTTCGGTAGTGTTAATGCTTTTGCTGCTCTTGCATATTGCCAGGAGAAGGAAATTCCTTCGAAGAATTCCGGCATCACTGAGCCTAATCATAACGGTGATGAGCCAGAGAAAGAAGAAAGTTCGACAAGTGAGAGTGATCCTTCTGACAACAGCACTGGTTCTTTTTCGGGAAGTGGTTCGGTGAGTTTTGCGCTTCTTTTTATTTCTTCCTCTGCTTTTTTGAAAAGTATCTAACTCAAGTTTGCAGGAGGAATCCGGTCCAGAATACGATTCTGGGGTGGAGCCACACGTAAACTTGCATTTGGTGACAGCGACCGCTGCCGGTGACTTGGAGATGGAAGTTGGCCAATCGCAGGGCACATATGTGGTTCAAATAGTGGATGATTCCCTAATAGATTGCTTGCTTCTGCCATCCTGATGCCTGGATCAAAGTATGAGATCGAAAGCTGATATGTAACCGAAAGATCAATCCTCCCGCTGTGGTCGCCAATTATTTATGGGTAAAAATCGTTTCTGCCGATTTTGGTAAATTCGGTAGGTGAGTGAGAAACTGGTTTAAACCCTAAATAAATGTGCTGCACATGAGCACTTTCTATATTCGAGAGATCAATCAGTACAAGTCCGGCCTAAACCAAGAAATGGCCGTTCCAGACTTGCTTCGGTCACAAAGTGGAGGAGAAGTGTTGATTTGGGGAGGGAAGCAAAGAAAGGTGTTGAGGCCAGAATAATTCTGGGAGAGTAGTGTCTCGACTTGTATCATAAAGTGAAAGCTTCGGAAGCTTGCAAGAGATGAAAGCTTTTTGGAGAGCTTGTAAAGTTTCCTTTTCTGAGAGTGTTGTATTTTTCTCCTGACCGAGACTTGTTGTCTGGTAGAAATAGGTGAGACCTATTTATACAAGTTGAGATTGAAACATACCCTGGCCTCATTAAGGAAGGAAATAAAGGGTAGTTAAATGGGAGGAGGTGGTAACTGGCGTATTTAAGAGTGAAAACGTTTTCACCTTTATTTCCCCATTTAATTGACCGCTTTTATTTCTTTTCACAATTTCTTAATACGAGCGTAGTGTGCGCTGCATGCTGTGACCGTCAAACCAAAACCCTGGGAAAGCATCCCCCAGTTTATGTTGATGTCTCGAGAGTTGGTTGCACTTTGGGTCCAAGTGGCAATGCCAAGCTGCTAGGGGAGCGTGTGGCATGTGCGGAATGCCTTGACTGCAAGTTACACTTTGAGTGTAAGTGGAAATTCCAAAGCTGCTATGGGAGCGTGTGAAATGTGCGGAATACCTTGGCCGAGAGTTGCACTTTGAGTGCAAGTGGCAATGCCAAAGCTGCTAGGGGAGCGTGTGGCATGTGCAGAATGCCTTGGTCGCGGGTTGCACTTTGAGTGCTAGTGGCAATGCCAAAGATGCTAGGGGAGCGTGTGGCATATGCCAATGGCATGTTCGGAATGCCTTGGTCGTGGGTTGCACTTTGAGTGCCAGTGGCAATACCAAAGCTGCTAGGGGAGCGTGTGTCATGTGCCAATGGCATAACAGCTTGGTAAGGAAAGCTGCTAGTGGTGCGTGTTGGCATTTGCCAATGGCACGCATGGCCACTTGGGCCTAGGTTGCACGGTTTGCAAACCTAGGGCGCGGACGCTACTTTTGCATGTGCTAATGGCATCGCGGCTTGGAAAGTGGCTAGCGGTGCGTGTTGGCATGTGCCAATGGCATGCACGACCATATTTTCCTAGGTTGCACAGTTTGCAAGCCTAGGGCGCGGACGCTACTTTGATATGTGCCAATGGCATGCACGGCCATTAGGGCCGCGGATAGGTAATGGAAGCTACCAGTGAGCGCATTGGCATGTGCCAATGGCACGCTTGGCCATTAGGGCCACGACTTGGTAAGAAAAGCTGCCAGCGAGCATGTTGGCATGTGCCAATGGCATGCTCGGCCATTAGGGCCACGGCTTGGTAAGAAAAGCTTCCAGTGAGCGCGTTGGCATGTGCCAGTGGCACGCTCGGCCATTAGGGACACGTCTTGGTAAGAAAAGCTGCCAGTGAGCGCGTTGGCATGTGCCAATGGCACGCTCGGCCATTAGGGCCACGGCTTGGTAAGAAAAGCTTCCAGTGAGCGCGTTGGAATGGGCCAATGGCACGCTCGGCCATTAGGGCCACGGCTTGGTAAGAAAAGCTTCCAGCGAGCATGTTGGCATTTCCCAATGGCACGCTCGGCCATTAGGGCCACAACTTGGTAAGAAAAGATGCCAGTGAGCGCGTTGGCATGTGCCAATGGCACGCTCGGTCATTAGGGCCATGGCTTGGTAAGAAAAGCTGCCAGTGAGCGCGTTGGCATGTGCCAATGTCACGCTCGGCCATTAGGGCCACGGATTGGTAACAAAAGCTTCCAGTGAGCGCGTTGGCATGTGCCAATGGCACGCTCGGCCATTAGGGCCACGACTTGGTAAGAAAAGCTGCCAGCGAGCGTGTTGGCATGTGCCAATGTCACGCTCGGCCATTAGGGCCACGGATTGGTAACAAAAGCTTCAAGTGAGCGCGTTGGCATGTGCCAATGGCACGCTCGGCCATTAGGGCCACGACTTGGTAAGAAAAGCTGCCAGCGAGCGTGTTGGCATGTGCCAATGGCATGCGTGGCCAATTGGTCCTAGGTTGCACGGTTTGGAAAGTTGGGAAGAAGGAGATTTTGGAATGGCGCAGCTAGGGCCAAGGTAAGGGTGTTTGGCTTGGCGTGGTGTGACTACCATAGCTAAGGCCAAGGCAAAGTGTGTATGGCATGGAGCGGCTAGCTTGGGCTAGGTGTGGCTGGCATGGTTGGCATGCCTTGCCGCGTTTGGTGTGGCTGGCATGATTTGCCATTGGCACTAAGGTGCGGCTAGCATGGTTGGCATGATTTAGCGCGGTTGGTGTGACTAGCATAACTAGGGCCAAGGCAGAGTGTGTTTGGCATGGCGCAGCAAGCTTGGGCTAGGTGTGGCTGGCATGATTTGCCATTGGCACAGATGTGCGTCTGGCATGGTTGGCATGCCTTGGCGCGTTTGGTGTGGCTGGAATGATTTTCCATTGGAACAAAAGTGCGGCTAGCATGGTTGGCATGCTTTGGCGCTGTTGGTGTGACTAGCATATCTAGGGCCAAGGCAGAGTGCGTTTGGCATGGCGTGGCTAGCTTGGGATAGGTGTGGCTGGCATGATTTTCCATTGGAACAGAGGTGCGGCTAGCATGGTTGGCATGATTTGGCGCGTTTAGCGTGGCTAGCATAGCTAGGGCCAAGGCAAAGTGCGTTTGGCATGGCGCGTCTAGCTTGGGCTAGGTGTGGCTGGCATGATTTGCCATTGGCACTGAGGGGAATTAGGGTTTTTCTCATTGTAACCCTAATTTTGGAAAAAATACCCCCAATTAATTACTGACTACATGTATTAAATATTCTAATAAATGTGTCACCGGTAACATTAGGTTATTCGAGGTTTTACAATTTTACCCTTTGTCTAAAAACCACCATCAACACAAGGTTTCAACGATGACATGTCTCTTATAATCGTTTTTGGCTAGCAACGATCTGAGAATTTTCAAAACAATGTCCTTTTCAGAAATAGTCTTACCCAATTCAAAAGATGCGTTAAGAATTTTAGACACCTTGTGATTAAACTCATCAAACGAATCTTCATCAGCCATACGAAGGTTTTCCCAATCAGAAATTAGGTTTTTAGCCTATTTTCTTTCTCCGAGGAATTTCCTTCGAATACAGTTTCTAAGATATCCCAGGCTTCTTTTGACTTAGTGCACGTAGTCACATGGTGCTGAAGATCTGGGGTAATGGCATGGATGATAACATTTAATCCGTTAGAATTTTGTTTTGCAGCGAGAATCTCGATAGGATCATATGCACCAATGTCCTTTAGAACAGTTGCATCTCTTTTTGTAACAACCGAAGGATCATAGCCATTAACTACGCGAACCCATGATTAAAAATTACGGGCTTTAATAAAGGAAGGCAAAGCAATTTTCTACCATAAGTAATTCTAGCCATCGAAGACTAGTGGTACGTTTATAGAGATAACATTTTTGTCCATAGAGTCAGACTGCTTCAAACGCAGACTTATGAGGTATTAAACATGTTTGCCTGCTCTGATACCAATTGAAAAAGCGAGGGTAAAACAACCGCACCCAATATTTTGTTTAGGCAATCTGCAAAGACAAACTCCAATATACTTCCAAGAGAATCAACTAGACAGACAGACTCAATCAAGGAAAATACATCCAAGAGTTATATCACTGTTTCTCAATGTAATCAGCAAATCAAACAGATAGAATCTGCGAGCATGATTATTATGAGAAACACCTTAAACGGTACCGAAGAACAATATTCAAGTGCTAATCAATTTATATCAACAACGAAATATTGGATTATCTAATTGATTGAACTATGCCCAACCTGTGATATATATTTCAATTATTTTAAAATATAATGCGGAAAAGAAATAACATAGACACCATAAAAAAATTTAACGAGGAAACCGCAAATGCAGAAAAATCCCGGGACCTAGTCTAGATTTGAACACCACACTGTATTAAGCCGTTACAGACTCTTGCATACTATAAGTTAACTTCGGACTGGAAGGTAGTTGAGCCCTAACCAATCTCACATTGATTAAGGTACAGTCGCATTACTTACACTTCTGAATCCCAGTATGACTCTATGCACTTGATTCTCTTAGCTAATCTTACCCAGAACTAAGAGTTGCTACGACCCAAAGTCGAAGACTTGATAAACGAATCTGTCTCACACAGAAAAGTCTATTGAATAGATAAATCTGTCTCCTACAGAAATACCTACGGGTTTTTGTTCCGCCTTTTGATAAATCAAGGTGAATATGAACCAATTGATACACCACACTTATATTCCCGAAGAACATCCTAGTAATATTAATCACATCATAATAATCTTAATCGTATGAAAGCGAGAGAAGATATTATGGAATCACAAATGAAGAGATGAAGATGTTTGTGACTACTTTTTATCTTACATATTAGAGATTAAATCTCGAGGAAATCTTTGAGAAGATAGTACTTAATACGATAGAACAACGAATGATCAGAACACGTAACTACAGAGAAAATAGTTGGGTCTGGCTTTATAATCCCAATGAAGTCTTTAATTCGTTAACCTATAATGGTTTTAGAAAAACCTAGGTTAAATAAGAATCGGCTCTAGTCGCAACTAGTATCACACACAAGGTGTGGGGATTAGGTTTCCCAGTTGCTAGAGTTCTCCCTTATATAGTTTCAAGTAAGGGTTTGCAATCAATGTAACCTTGGTAACAAAGCATTCAATATTCACTGTTAGATGAAAACCTGATTAGATTAAAGCTAATATCTTTCAACTGTTAGATAGAGATTAGCTTGTTACACACAAATGAAATGTGACTTCATTTAGATATGGGTAACCATACCTAAACGTATACACCTTGTTAGCTCAACAATAGTTAATAGAAGTTAGCCATATGAACACTTTCATATCAACCTTGTTCATCTTAACACAACTAGTTTAAATGACTCAAATGAAACTAGTTATAGAGTTTTTCAATTGTTTATATTCTCATAGAAGTATTCAAGACACAATTGAATCAAATTTGATTTTGAGTCACTCGAATCAATTCATGAACATTATAGCTACGCTTAGCAAAAGATTGAATTCCTTATTTTATAAATGTATTTGTTCATGAACAAACCGATTTTAGAACTTAACCCCCTCAAGTATACAAATGGGCATGCATACATAAGTACCCAGTATTCGTCTGAGTTCGCCAGTATGCGAATGGGTACGCATACTACTGTACACAATGAAACTCAGTTGAATTCTCGGACTTAAACTATTACGGAGGTACGCATACATGTATGCATACTAAGTTCCCATACTTCAACTATTAAAAAAGTACGCATACTGGTATGAATGATATGGTTCCCGAACTTGGAATAACTTGCAACAGTTAGCATACAAGTACGCATACTGTACTTTATCCAATCAATGGTTAATTGTTCTAAACTCCATTTTAATCATTGAAATTTTCAAGTGATCAATATATCAATACGAAACATTCTAAGTCTACATACTTTGATTCCAAAATTGTAAATATGAAAGAGGATTTACAAAGAAAATATGTCAACATACTTAGAACACGAACAATAACTCTTATATTTTGTTGTTCAAAGATATTCCTTAATTACTCAAGGAGATCCCGGTCCGAAATAAATTAAGAATATTTTAATTAAGGTTGTTAGTTTTATACGCTTTAGTTACCAGCAATTAAATGCATATCTCTAGAGATAAAAATTAGTAATGTGCATTTAATAATTGGAGATTTTCTATTGAGACATTTCGGAAAATATTGGACAAAGCATTACCAGGAATTATGAAAACTGATTTAGGAATTTATTGCATATCTTGAGAATACTTCGGTTTTGGAAATTACTTGGTGTCCAAACATCCTTGGTCTATAAATACATAAGTTTGCATTTCTAGCAAACTATCTTGAGATCCAGGCAAACTTCATCTTTTTATTGTTTCTGGTGGAGTCGTCTATTCAGAGAGGAAAGTACCCTAATTAGGTGAAATCTCTTACGACCGTTCCTTTAAAGAATTCTTTGGGATCAATAAGCTCTACGAGTACCGTTTGTGGGAAACTAGATAATTACATTTAATTAGTTTTCGATTGGTTTGATTGGCTAACGGTTGTTGAACTTTGATTGCACCTAGTTTATTCTTGAGAATCTTATCTTCTGATATAAAATTCACTCAAACTAGATTGAAGAGTCGACGGGATATTTAGAACTATTTGTAGATCTAAAGACATCTTGTGATAATCCATATTTAACATACTCCGTTTTGTGCGTGATTGATCAGAAGAGATTCAAGTGGTGTTGTTCAGGTTTAATTGAAGATTAGAGAAGATTTAAAGACGAAGGAGATTTCTTATTGGTTTCTCATATCTTTTTGTAGCCCAAACCTTGATCGACTGGGATCCAACTAGAATCGAACATATTCAATTGATTAGTTACATGAGATCGATAACACCTAATAGTTCTCTTGAATTCTATTTTGATTGTTACAAATCCGAATCTTATTACTTAGGTAATAGAGATTGGATTGATCTAACAAGGAAAAGAAGTTTATTAGTTTGAACGGAAGAGCCTTTGCATATAACTTGAGATATATTTATCTGGAAAGAATCAATAAAGTTGTTACCAAACAGATTTGTTGTTTCTTTACTGTTTGGAATACGATCCAAAGGAATTTTTCCAGTGCATGCACTCATTGAATGTCGGAAGCGCATGGATACTGAAGAAACTAAGTGAACTAGGTTTAGTTGCTTGGTCTCAACTATACAAAGTTGGTTTAGATTTTGTATAACGGCTTAATTCTGAGAGTATTTAATTCTGAACCTGGTTCCATGGTTTTTATGCATTTGCGGTTTCCTCGTTAACAAAATCTTGCTGTATCTTTTACTTTTCTATTTCCACAATTATAATTATTTATTATAATTTGAAGTAAAATACACAAACGTTAACTCTGTATTTTTTCATAGTGATCCTATAGAGTTTGGTTAAGTCCGAACTATTATCAAGTAATCACACTTTGATTGTTATATTGTCTCGATTACGTATCCATAGATGAAAACACAAAGTGTGAATACCGATTTGTCATATTGTCTCGACTTTGTCTATAGACAATCACTTTCGCTAAGAGGACTTATAGGAGGATATTTTAAAGATTGTGGTATGTTTGGGTATCCTCGTCTTTTCAATTGGTAGAAGAACAGGCAAACACGAAAATATCTAACAATCTGTGTTTGGTGCTATCCAACCTATAAGACATGAGTCAAATTAAGATTTAACGAAAGCAAAAATTAATGAAAGACTCAGTTAACGTATTGCAAGAGCTTGTTAAACCACTATCAGAATCAGAGGTTATAAACTCTAGGTTGAAACGGGTCCGTGAACAGTTAATTTCTAACAAAAATATTCTAAATTTGTCTGGTGAGAAAATAAAGGAACTTCTGGTTGCTTTACAATCAAAGACTACTGAATGAGAAAAGCATCGTCTAGATTACGAAAAGTTGAGGGAAAATGATTCTCAACAAATACAGAGTCTTAATGACAAAGTAAGTTCTAGTCTTTCTCAAGCAGAATTTTAGAGAAAGATCGTGATGCTGCTCTTCAAAAAGTTCACTTGTTAGAAGAGAAATTTGTTGAATCTGAAACAAGGATTAACTCTCAACAAAGGAGTTTTGAAGAGAATATAGGTGCATATCTCTATCAAGAAAAATACCTTGAGGATGATTTGCAAGTTCTCTTGATAAAATCAAGATGTTGGAAGAAGAAAATTGGACCTTAAAAAGTTCAATGTTAGCTCAAACAATTTAACCTCAATGTTAGAAGCAAGTAGAAATCATTGTGATACACAAGGATTGAGCTATAATGGAATATATGCTTCAAATATTAGCAAAGAGGTAAAATTTGTCAAAGCTAAAAATTCTTCTCAACCAAGGCTTCCAATGATGTCAAAGATACTCCTATTTCTTGTAAAGAAGTAAAGCATGTCATGCCTAAGAATCATGTTAAACCAGACTCTTCGAGTGCAGCAATCAAAGAGAGCATTTCTACTAATGTCAAGAAGGCAACAACATTGAACAATGATAAGAAGAATAAGAAGAAAACTCGTCGAGATCCAATGAAAGTGGATCCACAAAAAGGTGACATTAAAACTCATACTCCTTATGTTACTAATCATTGTTATTATTGTGGTAATAAAGGGAACTTGCAATGGGGATGCAAAGTTTGTAAGATTCATGATGCACTTTCTTTTGTATCAAACGAATTGGCTAAGTTTCCTCCCCGAAAGAACTCATATCGTTATTGTCCTAAGTTTAGGCAAAAGAATTATTGTAATGATAGTTCAAAATTTTCCTATCGCTCGACAAAGTCATCTCATAAAAGACCCAATTATAGAAAGAGAGATGACTTTGTAAATGCAAAGACAAGATCTGATGTTCCAAATTTGAGAAAGGATATTTCCCAAAGTATCCAAAAGGGAAATGGTCTTAATGGTATGAAGGAGAATGCCGCTCCTACGAAACCCATCTCTAAATTGGTCCCGAAGTCCTCCATATTCAAAGAGGGACCAAAGGTTAGTCACAAGAATGACACTCAATTGATTAATATTGAGAAACTTCTTGAAATACTAAAGAAACACATCATGTTGTCTAAAGTCTCTTGTACAAATGAATGTTGTGATAATGACACTCTTCATCACATGTAAAAGAAGAAAAACAAGAGAAAACAAACCAAGCAAGAGGTCAAGAATGATGATTCTGTCATAGTCACTCGTGAAGAAAAAGACAAGGCTAAACTCAACACAACCTAGTAGTGTTAGAATGTGCATGCTCACCTTGGTGCTCAATCTTTAGAAAGGTGAGGAAGCACATGAAAACTGAGCACATGTTCTCTCGGTTATTATATGACTAATTAACATCTTTAGGGAGATTTATTTTCTTCTATACTCATACCTTCTCTATCTATATTTGAGCTTTTGATAGAAACGGTAATTTTGAGTTTATGATATTGATATCTACTGATCATATATGTGTACTAGGGAATCACCCATGCCGTACCGGTACAGGCTATTTCACACCGTCACATTCTGGAACAAAGTAGCTCTTTACCTACTTGTACTCATTCGCGCACCAATTTACGACATGTTTTGATTTTTGACAGGGAGGCTAGTAATAACAATTTCTTCATGAAGTGGTTGATTGAAGTGGAAATTGGTACATGCTCCTCTCCTCGTTCAACGCTCTTCTGTCTCGCTTTTCTCTTTTTATTTTTTTTCTCTTTTTTCCTTTAAATCGGTACGTGCAAATACAGTTTACATTATGATCAAAGCTTTAATTTAGAGCCGGAAGGAGATCAAAATCCACTTTTGCAAGCTTTTGAAAAGAAACCAATTACTCAGTCTAACAGCCCAAAATTTAAGAAATCATAAAAGTCTATTGAAAGAAGGACGAATTGACAGATCAACCCATACAAAGGCTTTTGACAGATCTGTTGGAATTAATTACAATAATCGAATGCAAATGGGAAATAATACTTAGATTACACTGATAGTAGTAACAAATAACTCAAATAAAATTAGTAGAGGCACGTATGAGATACGCTGAGCTAAAGGTAATATTTCCTGCTACTCCTCTGAGATGCTATAGCAATTAGCAAACTACCTCCAGGATACAACTACTGTTAGTTCTCATCTATGTGTAGCATACACAGAGAGAACCCTTAGAACTTGGCAACAAAAATAAAAACAAAAACACAAATTGAAAATACAAATTGTTTCTGAGTAATGTAAAAACAATTTTATGTTTCTGTAAACTATATTTATGTGAACTAAAATTCTGTAAATCAAGAAGTAGTTATACAAAATTATGTTTCTGTAAACTACAACTTGTTTCAGAAAAGAACTGAACGTTTTCTAAGTTTTAAGACAAATATGAATAAGAACTTAAGTTTCTGAAAATAATTAGAGAAGAAGGAGAAATTCAGAAGATAAGAGTTCTGAATGGTATGTCTTTAAACTGAAAGCCTTAACTCGTATTTATAGGTAAGAATTCGAACGTTTGAGACACAGATCCGTAAATCACGCGTTCAATTTGTCGGACGAGTAAAAGCAAAATGCATCCGTTAAAATAACAGTAAAATAACACATCTATCGGGCAAGATTCTTCTCGACGAGAAATCTCTGTGCACAGGTGTCCACACGCGTGAGATTAAAGATTCTTTACGATGAAAACAGTTAAGAGAATTCACGCGTGAGAATTAACCGTGTGTGACTAAAGATGATTCTAGTGGCTGTCGGATATCCAAAACCGAGAAGGCATAGAATAAAATTCTTTACATGTTTGGGAGAAACGAGTGGAAATTTTCAGTAAAAAGAAAGGGTCGGATAAACCCACACCCACACCCACACCCACTCCCACGCCCTCGCCCTCGCCCACGCCCACGCCCACGCCCACGCCCACGCCGAGCCGAGCCGAGATGAGCGAGCGTGCGTGCTTCTGTGCGAAGCACCGCGCGAACGGGAAAGGCAATAAGAAATGCAATAAGGTTTAGGCAACCTTGCCATAGTCTAGGGCTTTCCCCATACACAAAGGTCTAAAGACCCAAAGGGCCATGCCCTTAAGGCTAAACCAATGCTATTTAAGTCTAAAACTCTTAGTGTTTTAGTCTATATGGGACTAATGTTTTATTCATTCACATGAAAAAACATCTAGGGAGCAATAGGTCTTGGGATCAAAACATGGTCCATGCATTTTTTGATTAAAACAAAACATTTTTTTTTCTAACAATCCCCCACATGAATAATAAAACATGTCGATAAAACACGATAAAACATAAGGCAACAAAATAGGCTAAGGTGTCCCAAAGATTGAACCTTAACTTAGTGAGAGGTTACCTGAACGCTTGTTGATACGGTGAACGCAATGTCTTGAACCGCCAACAAAGAATGCAATTCAGTAAATAACAGCCACACTTGATGCCTCAACCGAAGAAAACAGCTGCCAAGCTCTTGCGGTTGTTCCCATTTTGGCCGTGGGCTAAAATCCCGGACTTAATGAATGTCTCTAGAGAATCAGCTCATATTCTCATAGGAAGCGGCCACACTTCCAACATCCACAAAGGTGAGTCCATAAAGAGTGTCCTGCCACACCCCGCTTTAATCAAAGCCATGGTACCCATTAAGATCGCAAAAGATCATCCTTAATTTCTGCAGGCAGCACTATCGCACGATTACACCATAGGGAGGGACAAAGATAGTGCTTTCTCAATATCACCATAAATTAGTTGTCTCATTGAACCTTGATCTTGGAAATCCAATCACAAGGTTGAGTATCCTTCATGGTGATTTATTCAATGAGCTTAAGTCTCATCCCCCTCGATGTAAATTTAAATTTCTCTCTGGTTAAGCCTTTTGTCAAAGGATCTGCAAGATTATCTTTGGATTTTACAAAGTCTATCGAGATAATACCAGTAGAGAGTAGTTGTTTCACCGTCTTATGTCTTCTTCGTATATGTATAGACTTCCCGTTGTATACATTGTTCTTTGCGCAACCAAGAGCAGCTTCACTGTCACAGTGGATGGCAATTGAAGACACAGGCTTGGGCCAGAGTGGAATTCCTCCCAGGAAACATCGCATCCATTCAGCTTCCTCTCCAGCTTTTTCCAAGGCTATAAACTCAGACTCCATAGTGGATTTAGCTATACATGTATGTTTGGTAGACTTCCATGAGACAGACGCACCTCCAAGCAAGAAGATGTACCCACTAGTAGATTTGCACTCTTCTGAGTCTGATATCCATATGGCATCACAATACCCTTCCAAGACAGCAGGATACTTCCCAAAACTTAAGCAATAGTTTGAGGTCCCTCTCAGGTAACGTAAAACTCTGAAGAGAGCATTCCAGTGATCCTGCCCTGGGTTGCAAGTATACCTGCTTAATCTACTCACATAGTAAGCAATATCAGGTCTTGTACAGTTCATAAGATACATAAGACTACCAATAATGCGAGAATACTCAAGTTGATCAATACCCTCACCCTTGTTCTTTTTCAATTTACAAGTGGGATCAAATGGAGTAGACGCAGGTTTAGCATTTTCATAATTAAATCTCTTTAATACGGTTTCAAAGATAATGAGATTGACTAAGACTATATCCATCATACGACTTTCTGATTTTCATCCCTAAGATTACATCAGTAGGGCCTAAGTCTTTCATGTCAAAATTATCTCTAAGCATGCTTTTAATGGTATTAATAATATCAAGGTTGATGCCTAATATGAGCATATCATCAACATATAGGCAAACAATAACATGAGAATCATACAGATTTAATGTAAACACATTTATCGATTCATTAACCTTGAAACCATTAGTTATCATAACATGATCAAATTTTTCATGCCATTTGTTTAGGTGCTTGTTTTAAACCGTAAAGAGATTTGTTTAACTTGCATACTTTGTTTTCATAACCTTTTACTATAAAGCCTTCAGGTTGATCCATATAAATTTCTTCATTCAATTCACCATATAGAAAAGCAGTTTTAACATCCATCTGATGTATATGAAATTCATAAATTGAAGCAATAGCAATCAACATTCTAATCGAGGTGATTCTAGAGACTGGTGAATAGGTATCAAAGAAATCTACTCCTTCATGTTGTCTATAGCCTTTAGCTACCAACCTAGCTTTATATTTATCTATAGTTCCATCTTTTCTAAGTTTCCTTTTGAACACCCATTTGCAACCTATGGATTTACTTCCAGGAGGCAAGTCTACAAGCTCCCAAGTTTCATTTTGCTGAATGGACTCCCATTCATTTAATGAAGCTTCTTCCCGAAAGGAGCTTCGGAGAAGTCATAGCTTCCTTATAGGTTTGGGGTTCAGACTCTATCGTAAGAGTCAAAAAATCGGGGGCCAAAACTTGTTTCAGTTCTAACCCTCTTACTTCTTCTTGGTTCAGTCTCATACTCCAAAGTTGGAATTTGACTAGTCGATGGAACATCCGAGAGATCATCATGGACCCTTTTACGAGGTCCAGACCTTAAAGGAAATATGTGTTCATAAAACACATGCATCTCTTGATTCCATTATGGTGTTCAGACCAATGTTATTGTGGTCAGAACTGATGACCATAAACCTGTGAGCATTTGTATGCTCAGGATATCCTATGAAAACACAGTCAATTGTTTTAGGACCTATTTTAGTTTTCTTGGGATGAGGAATGGCCACCTTGGCCAAACACCCCCACACTTTAAAGTATGCATAGGAAGGTTGTTTACCATTCCACAATTCGTAGGGAGTTTTATCTGATTTTTTAAATGGAACTCGGTTCAAAATATAGCATGCCGAGAGGATAGCTTCCCCCCACAAGTTCGAAGATAACCCTGAACTTGTTAACATAGCATTTACCATATCTATGAGTGTTCTATTTTTTCTTTCGGCTACACCATTCGATTCAGGTGAATATGGTGCAGTGGTTTCATGAATGATTCCATTATTTTTACAAAACTCTCCTATGGGTATCACATACTCACCGCCACGGTCAGACCTAAGAGTTTTAATCTTAACTCCTTTTTGGTTTTCTACTTCAAGTTTATAAAACTTGAAAGCCTCTAAGGCCTCATCTTTGCTTCTAAGAAGATGAACCTGACAGTATCGTGAGTAATCATCTATGAAAGTGATATACCATTTTCTACCACCTCTTGTTGGTGTTGATTTCAAGTCTCCTAAATCCGAGTGTATTAATTCCAAAGGAACTGTTCTACGTTCAACACTTTTATTAAATGGTTTTCTTGCATATTTAGATTCAACACAGATTTTACATCTTTGTTTTTTATCAAAGTTTATTTTTGGTATGCAACCTAAATTAACAAGTCTTTCTAGCGATTTGAAATTAACATGCCCAAGTCTATCATGCCAAACATGTGAGGAGTCACAAACATAAACAGAAGAAGATGCATTAACATTCAATTTCAAATCAGATACACTAAGCTTAATCATGTTATCGGTAACATAACCTTTTCCTACGAATTCACCATGCTTAGAAATCACAACAGTATTGGACTCAGCAACAATTTTAAAACCTTTTCCTAGCGGGATGGTTTCTGAGATGAGATTTTTGCATATGTCTGGGACGTAGAATACGTCATTCAATGCGAGAGTTTTTCCCGAAGTTAGCTTCAGTTCGACCTTGCCTTTCCCCACCACTTTCGCGGTGGAAGAATTTCCCATGAACAATTTCTCATCATCTCCTACTATGGCATAGGAGGAGAAAGCATTTCTGAATTTACAGACATGCTTGGTGGCTCCAGAATCAAGCCACAAGTCTCTCACATTAGTCATACTAGAGACAAGGTCGACTTCAGACACCATGCCAGTGAAATATCCAGAGTCCTCTACTATGTTTGCCTTATTTTTCTGTTTTGGATCATATTTGATCCTTTTAGGGGCCTTACAGTCTTTAGCCATATGTCCAGGTTTACCACAATTAAAACAGTCGCCTTTGATGGTGTGCTTAGTGACACCACCTCTAGGCTTAAAATTGTTACCTCTGGGTTTTCGACGTCTGTTACGTCTATTACCCATTTCTTTGGATTCTCCAGGAGTTTTCTTTTGAAGCATCTTTATCGTCCAAAACATGAGCTTTGTTGGACATGTTTTTGCTCAAACATCATGCTCTTGTCCTTGCTGCACATCAGCTCCTCAACCTGGATCTTTTTGCCAAGCTCCACCATGGTGATTTCACGAGTCTTGTGTCGCAGCCTCCTCTTGTATTCGCTCCATGAGGGTGGAAGCTTTTCAATCACAGCCGATACTTGTAGAGCTTCATCAAAAGTCATGCCTTCAGCAAGAATCTCGCTGATGAGGAGTTGAAGTTCGACGAACTGTTCTACCACATGCTTTTCGTCAATCATGTTGTATTCTAAGAACTTAGCCATCAAGAACTTCTTACTTCCAGCAGCTTCAGCATGATATTTTTCTTCTAGAGCTTCCCATAAATCAAAAGCATTAAAATCTTCTTTTGCATTATAGAAGTCATACAAGGAGTCATCAAGATAGTTAAGAATATGATTCTTGCACAAATAATTCTTCCTATTCCACCTGTCCAATTTATCTTCATTACCACGGCGATGAAGTTTTCTCGAGGGTTTCTCTAAAGCATATCCATCTAACCTTTGGTCGTTTAGGAAGAATAGCATTTTAGACTGCCATCTCTTAAAGTCCTTACCACTAAAATTTGGTGGTTTTTCTACAGTATTCTTTCCCATGTTCTTACAACAAAGAATATTACAATATTACAATATTACAATAAGGCACGATATTACCTTTAGATTGTTGGAATTAATTACAATAATCGAATGCAAATGGGAAATAATATTTAGATTACACTGATAGTAGTAACAAATAACTCAAATAAAATTAGTAGAGGCACGTATGAGATACGCTGAGCTAAAGGTAATATTGCCTGCTACTCTTCTGAGATGCTATAGCAATTAGCAAACTACCTCCAGGATACAACTACTGTTAGTTCTCCTCTATGTGTAGCATACACAGAGAGAACCCTTAGAACTTGGCAACAAAAATAAAAACAAAAACACAAATTGAAACTAGAAATTGTTTTCTGAGTAATGTAAAAACAATTTTATGTTTCTGTAAACTATATTTCGTGAACTAAAATTACGTAAATCAAGAAGTAGTTATACAAAATTATGTTTTTAAACTACAACTTGTTTCGAAGAAAAGAAGCCGAACGTTTTTCGAGTTTTAAGACAAATATGAATAAGAACTTAAGTTTCTGAAAATAATTAGAGAAGAAGGAGAAATTCAGGAAGATAAGAGTTCTGAATGGTATGTCTTTAAACCGAAAGCCTTAACTCGTATTTATAGGTAAGAATTGAACGTTTGAGACACAGATCCAAGTAAATCACGCGTTCAATTTGTCGGACGAGTAAAAGCAAAAAGCATCCGTTAAAATAACAGTAAAATAACGCATCTGTCGGGCAAGATTCTTCTCGACGAGAAATCTCTGTGCACAGGTGTCCACACGCGTGAGATTAAAGATTCTTTACGATGAAAACAGTTAAGAGAATTCACGCGTGAGAATTAACCGTGTGTGACTAAAGATGATTCTAGTGGCTGTCGGATATCCAAAACCGAGAAGGCATAGAATAAAATTCTTTACATGTGTGGGAGAAACGAGTGGAAATTTTCAGAAAAAAGAAAGGGTCGGATAAACCCACACCCACTCCCACTCCCTCGCCCACGCCCACGCCCACGCCCTCGCCCACGCCCACGCCCACGCCTACGCCCACGCCCACGCCCACGCCGAGCCGAGCCGAGTGAGCGTGCTTCTGTGCGAAGCACCGCGCGAACGGGAAAGGCAATAAGAAATGCAATAAGGTTTAGGCAACCTTGCCATAGTCTAGGGATTTCCCCATACACAAAGGTCTAAAGACCCAAAGGGCCATGCCCTTAAGGCTAAACCAATGCTATTTAAGTCTAAAACTCTTAGTGTTTTAGTCTATATGGGACTAATGTTTTATTCATTCACATGAAAAAACATCTAGGGAGCAATAGGTCTTGGGATCAAAACATGGTCCATGCATTTTTTGATTAAAACAAAACATTTTTTTCTAACAATCCCCCACATGAATAATAAAACATGTCGATAAAACATAAGGCAACAAAATAGGCTAAGGTGTCCCAAAGATTGAACCTTAACTTAGTGAGAGGTTACCTGAACTGCTTGTTGATACGGTGAACGCAATGTCTTGAACCGCCAACAAAGAATGCAATTCAGAAATAACAGCCACACTTGATGCCTCAACCGAAGAAAACAGCTGCCAAGCTCTTGCGGTTGTGCCCATTTTGGCCGTGGGCTAAAATCCGGACTTAATGAATGTCTCTAGAGAATCAGCTCATATTCTCATAGGAAGCGGCCACACTTCCAACATCCACAAAGGTGAGTCCATAAAGAGTGTCCTGCCACACCCCGCTTTAATCAAAGCCATGGTACCCATTAAGATCGCAAAAGATCATCCTTAAATTTTGCAGGCAGCACTATCGCACGATTACACCATAGGGAGGGACAAAGATAGTGCTTTCTCAATATCACCATAAATTAGTTGTCTCATTGAACCTTGATCTTGGAAATCCAATCACAAGGTTGAGTATCCTTCATGGTGATTTATTCAATGAGCTTAAGTCCCATCCCCCTCGATGTAAATTTAACTTTCTCTCTGGTTAAGCCTTTTGTCAAAGGATCTGCAAGATTATCTTTGGATTTTACAAAGTCTATCGAGATAATACCAGTAGAGAGTAGTTGTTTCATCGTCTTATGTCTTCTTCGTATATGTATAGACTTCCCGTTGTATACATTGTTCTTTGCGCAACCAAGAGCACTCAGCGTCACAGTGGATGGCAATTGAAGACACAGGCTTGGGCCAGAGTGGAATTCCTCCCAGGAAACATCGCATCCATTCAGCTTCCTCTCCAGCTTTTTCCAAGGCTATAAACTCAGACTCCATAGTGGATTTAGCTATACATGTCTGTTTGGTAGACTTCCATGAGACAGACGCACCTCCAAGCAAGAAGATGTACCCACTAGTAGATTATATCCAGTTGGCATCACAATACCCTTCCAGTACAGCAGGATACTTCCCAAAACTTAAGCAATAGTTTGAGGTCCCTCTCAGGTAACGTAAAACTCTGAAGAGAGCATTCCAGTGATCCTGCCCGGGGTTGCAAGTATACCTGCTTAATCTACTCACGAGTAAGCAATATCAGGTCTTGTACAGTTCATAAGATACATAAGACTACCAATAATGCGAGAATACTCAAGTTGATCAATACCCTCACCCTTGTTCTTTTTCAATTTACAAGTGGGATCAAATGGAGTAGACGCAGGTTTAGCATTTTCATAATTAAATCTCTTTAATACGGTTTCAGCATAATGAGATTGACTAAGACTATATCCATCATACGTCTTTCTGATTTTCATCCCTAAGATTACATCAGTAGGGCCTAAGTCTTTCATGTCAAAATTATCTCTAAGCATGCTTTTAATGGTATTAATAATATCAAGGTTGATGCCTAATATGAGCATATCATCAACATATAGGCAAACAATAACATGAGAATCATACACAGATTTAATGTAAACACATTTATCAGATTCATTAACCTTGAAACCATTAGTTATCATAACATGATCAAATTTTTCATGCCACTGTTTAGGTGCTTGTTTTAAACCGTAAAGAGATTTGTTTAACTTGCATACTTTGTTTTCATAACCTTTTACTATAAAGCCTTCATGTTGATCCATATAAATTTCTTCATTCAATTCACCATATAGAAAAGCAGTTTTAACATCCATCTGATGTATATGCAATTCATAAATTGAAGCAATAGCAATCAACATTCTAATCGAGGTGATTCTAGAGACTGGTGAATAGGTATCAAAGAAATCTACTCCTTCCTGTTGTCTATAGCCTTTAGCTACCAACCTAGCTTTATATTTATCTATAGTTCCATCTGTTCTAAGTTTCCTTTTGAACACCCATTTGCAACCTATGGATTTACTTCCAGGAGGCAAGTCTACAAGCTCCCAAGTTTCATTTTGCTGAATGGACTCCCATTCATTTAATGAAGCTTCTTCCCAGAAAGGAGCTTCTGGAGAAGTCATAGCTTCCTTATAGGTTTGGGGTTCAGACTCTATCGTAAGAGTCAAAAAATCAGGGCCAAAACTTGTTTCAGTTCTAACCCTCTTACTTCTTCTTGGTTCAGTCTCATACTCCAAAGTTGGAATTTGACTAGTCGATGGAACATCCGAGAGATCATCATGGACCCTTTTACGAGGTCCAGACCTTAAAGGAAATATGTGTTCATAAAACACAGCATCTCTTGATTCCATTATGGTGTTCAGACCAATGTTATTGTGGTCAGAACTGATGACCATAAACCTGTGAGCATTTGTATGCTCAGGATATCCTATGAAAACACAGTCAATTGTTTTAGGACCTATTTTAGTTTTCTTGGGATGAGGAATGGCCACCTTGGCCAAACACCCCCACACTTTAAAGTATGCATAGGAAGGTTGTTTACCATTCCACAATTCGTAGGGAGTTTTATCTGATTTTTTAAATGGAACTCGGTTCAAAATATAGCATGCCGAGAGGATAGCTTCCCCCCACAAGTTCGAAGATAACCCTGAACTTGTTAACATAGCATTTACCATATCTATGAGTGTTCTATTTTTTTCTTTCGGCTACACCATTCGATTCAGGTGAATATGGTGCAGTGGTTTCATGAATGATTCCATTATTTTTACAAAACTCTCCTATGGGTATCACATACTCACCGCCACGGTCAGACCTAAGAGTTTTAATCTTAACTCCTTTTTGGTTTTCTACTTCAAGTTTATAAAACTTGAAAGCCTCTAAGGCCTCATCTTTGCTTCTAAGAAGATGAACCTGACAGTATCGTGAGTAATCATCTATGAAAGTGATATACCATTTTCTACCACCTCTTGTTGGTGTTGATTTCAAGTCTCCTAAATCCGAGTGTATTAATTCCAAAGGAACTGTTCTACGTTCAACACTTTTATTAAATGGTTTTCTTGCATATTTAGATTCAACACAGATTTTACATCTTTGTTTTTTATCAAAGTTTATTTTTGGTATGCAACCTAAATTAGCAAGTCTTTCTAGCGATTTGAAATTAACATGCCCAAGTCTATCATGCCAAACATGTGAGGAGTCACAAACATAAACAGAAGAAGATGCATTAACATTCAATTTCAAATCAGATACACTAAGCTTAATCATGTTATCGGTAACATAACCTTTTCCTACGAATTCACCATGCTTAGAAATCACAATAGTATTGGACTCAGCAACAATTTTAAAACCTTTTCCTAGCAGGATGGTTTCTGAGATGAGATTTTTGCATATGTCTGGGACGTAGAATACGTCATTCAATGCGAGAGTTTTTCCTGAAGTTAGCTTCAGTTCGACCTTGCCTTTCCCCACCACTTTCTCGGTGGAAGAATTTCCCATGAACAATTTCTCATCATCTCCTACTATGGCATAGGAGGAGAAAGCATTTCTGAATTTACAGACATGCTTGGTGGCTCCAGAATCAAGCCACCAGTCTCTCACATTAGTCATACTAGAGACAAGGTCGACTTCAGACACCATTCCAGTGAAATATCCGAGTCCTCTACTATGTTTGCCTTATTTTTCTGTTTTGGATCATATTTGATCCTTTTAGGGGCCTTACAGTCTTTAGCCATATGTCCAGGTTTACCACAATTAAAACAGTCGCCTTTGATGGTGTGCTTAGTGACACCACCTCTAGGCTTAAAATTGTTACCTCGGGTTTTCACGTCTGTTACGTCTATTACCCATTTTTTGGATTCTCCAGAGTTTTCTTTGAAGCGGCTTTATCGTCCAAAACATGAGCTTTGTTGGACATGTTTTTGCTCATCATCATGCTCTTGTCCTTGCTGCACATCAGCTCCTCAACCTGGATCTTTTTGCCAAGCTCCACCATGGTGATTTCACGAGTCTTGTGTCGCAGCCTCCTCTTGTATTCGCTCCATGAGGGTGGAAGCTTTTCAATCACAGCCGATACTTGTAGAGCTTCATCAAAAGTCATGCCTTCAGCAAGAATCTCGCTGATGAGGAGTTGAAGTTCGACGAACTGTTCTACCATAGGCTTTTCGTCAATCATGTTGTATTCTAAGAACTTAGCCATCAAGAACTTCTTACTTCCAGCAGCTTCAGCATGATATTTTTCTTCTAGAGCTTAGATAAATCAAAAGCATTAAAATCTTCTTTTGCATTATAGAAGTCATACAAGGAGTCATCAAGACAGTTAAGAATATGATTCTTGCACAAATAATTCTTCCTATTCCACCTGTCCAATTTATCTTCATTACCACGGCGATGAAGTTTTCTCGAGGGTTTCTCTAAAGCATATCCATCTAACCTTTGGTCGTTTAGGAAGAATAGCATTTTAGACTGCCATCTCTTAAAGTCCTTACCATTGAACTTTGGTGGTTTTTTCTACAGTATTCTTTCCCATGTTCTTACAACAAAGAATATTACAGTATTACAATATTACAATAAGGCACGATATTACCTTTAGATTGTTGGAATTAATTACAATAATCGAATGCAAATGGGAAATAATACTTAGATTATACTGATAGTAGTAACAAATAACTCAAATAAAATTAGTAGAGGCACGTATGAGATACTACTTGAGCTAAAGGTAATATTGCCTGCTACTCCTCCGAGATGCTATAGCAATTAGCAAACTACCTCCAGGATACAACTATCTGTTAGTTCTCCTCTATGTGTAGCATACACAGAGAGAACCCTTAGAACTTGGCAACAAAAATAAAAACAAAAACACAAATTGAAAATACAAATTGTTTCGAGTAATGTAAAAACAATTTTATGTTTCGTAAACTATATTTACGTGAACTAAAATTCTGTAAATCAAGAAGTAGTTATACAAAATTATGTTTCTGTAAACTACAACTTGTTTCGTAAAAGAACTGAACGTTTTACGAGTTTTAAGACAAATATGAATAAGAACTTAAGTTTCGAAAATAATTAGAGAAGAAGGAGAAATTAGGAAGATAAGAGTTCGAATGGTATGTCTTTAAACTGAAAGCCTTAACTCGTATTTATAGGTAAGAATTCGAACGTTTGAGACACAGATCCGTAAATCACGCGTTCAATTTGTCGGACGAGTAAAAGCAAAAAGCATCCGTTAAAATGACAGTAAAATAACGCATCTGTCGGGCAAGATTCTTCTCGACGAGAAATCTCTGTGCACAGGTGTCCACACGCGTGAGATTAAAGATTCTTTACGATGAAAACAGTTAAGAGAATTCACGCGTGAGAATTAACCGTGTGTGACTAAAGATGATTCTAGTGGTTGTCGGATATCCAAAACCGAGAAGGCATAGAATAAAATTCTTTACATGTGTGGGAGAAACGAGTGGAAATTTTCAGTAAAAAGAAAGGGTCGGATACACCCACACCCACACCCAGCCGAGCGTGCGTGCTTCTATGCGAAGCACCGCGCGAACGGGAAAGGCAATAAGAAATGCAATAAGGTTTAGGCAACCTTGCCATAGTCTAGGGCTTTCCCCATACACAAAGGTCTAAAGACCCAAAGGGCCATGCCCTTAAGGCTAAACCAATGCTATTTAAGTCTAAAACTCTTAGTGTTTTAGTCTATATGGGACTAATGTTTTATTCATTCACATGAAAAAACATCTAGGGAGCAATAGGTCTTGGGATCAAAACATGGTCCATGCATTTTTTGATTAAAACAAAAAATTTTTTTTTTTTTTTTTCTAACAAGATCAACCCATACAAAGTTGAAATTTAGTATACTTCAAATCCGAATTTAACAACCCATACAAATTTCCAAAAGAAAAATACCAAAATAAATGAAAGTGTTTCAAATTCCTGCTAGCATCAATTCATGTTAAAGTGTGCACAATGGACATCTAAATGAAAGCGAGCGGTGAACAATTCAGTTCGACATAGATTGCACAACTCCTGTAATGTTATAGCCATAATCGGCATGTATTGAATCTGTGTAATAGAATTCACATTTTACATGTACACCCCAGTATAACTATATTATTTGCTGCAATCTGTCAGATGAAAACTTGAGTTATCCAATCATTAGGAAAGTACTAAATCCAAAAGACTAAATTACACGGTCAGCTGAATCTGCAACTGCATGATTTCTGTAGTGCAATAGGTAGAACACAAATTAGTCGGTATACTGGGTAACAACACCATGCAAAACGTCCTCTAACTGCAGCTAGGAGTTAAACATGTTCCAGAAGGGTTTCTCTCTGTAAACAGGTTCTTAGTTTCACTACACCTTAACTAATTAAATACTATTAGGAAACTCTCTCCATGACGCACTGAGGTAAAATATTACTGTATATACTCCCAATTCTTTTGGCACTTTAGCTTTTTTAATGGGCACTGTACTGCTGTGGTGGCCTTCACCTGCTAACGAAGTAAACATTTGCGGGGAGATATCAAAGGAAGATACGGCATGGTGTCGAACAAAAGCAAAGAACTGCAACATGACCCGGAACATTTAGTTATCCAACTAATAGCTTTGACTGCCCCCCTGAATTACATTCGTCAATTTGTTTTGGGTACACTTTGACAGCAACAACATTTGTGGCAAAATCACATTCGTCAATGGCTAAGTATCAAACGATTATATATAAGTTCAAAATTATGAGTGTCATATATACATAGCCTAGAGTGATTGTTTTATTTTAGACAGGGTAAACACATCAAAACACTGGGTACACAGCAATAGCATTCAAATTTAAGCCATATTCGACTAAGAGTTAGGTTATCCAGGGTGTATACGTTAAGCACACTGTCACAAAAACAGTCTAACAATAAGACATGTTATTTACCTGTAAGATATATTTCTGGAGCTTCGATCCAAGGTGTTCAAACTCAGAGAAGGAGTACTTGTAGGAAATAATGGACACAAAATATGCATCCAAAGTGTTGATGTCGTTATTCTCGTTTTGTTGTTTGTTAGCTGGAAACTGGGTTTTCGATGGTTAAATATAATTTATCCATAGAGTACAAACTGCCCTATCCGATCTTCATATCATATTTCCAGATTGGATTCTTCAGGATGACGCCGTGTCTCTTTCTATATAAGCATAATTGTTGGTACATGAATTTTCTTTGTAATTTCTTTTTAAAAAATAGGACAATTAAACAGAAAATGGGAGGACACGGTTGATTAGTACCTGCTCGTCAATGTAATCCCATGAAGCTTTCATGTGTGGCTGATGAACTAACTTTCTAAACCCGGCAGTTGATCTAAGATGCCATACCGAGGGGTTTTTAACAAATTAGAAGTTCTTAACCGAAAGGGAGAATTCGACAAATCCTTGCACCAAATTTTACTAATGAACCACCTAGAACGACCACTGCATACAAACCATACTACACCTTGTCGGCGTCCCCTACAAATAATCAAATGAGAATTACTAACATTAAGCACAGAACCATGACTAAAGTAGTTAAAATTAGATGCATGTTATGATTATTTTCTGGTTAACTATGTACAAAACCTAACCGGGAACACTATAAATCAATAATCTTGTTCGAAACCTTAAGAATCAAAGTATAAATTAACCATATAAAATAATAATCAAATATATCATCTAAAAAATAAATAAAAATGGATTAATAAAGATGGCAAACAGATGAACAATAAGAAAATCAACAAAATAAAATAGAGAACAATACCTTGTATTGGACCGGAAGGAGAGGGTTAGTAGGTTATCCGAAGAAGAAAATAAAAGGATTAATAAAGAATTAGGATCAATATAAGAAAAATAAAATAAAAGGATGCTAACTGGGAGAAAAAAAACCTTGAAGCATGCAACTGGATTAATATCAACACCACCAACCTTTTGTATTGGAGGTGCATCACAACGAACAAAACTGACATAGTCACCACCAATATGCCAGTGGTTAGGTCCTCCGTGAGGATGCTCAACTGAAGGAGGTGCATCACGGAAAACAGTACTGACATGGTCACCACCAATATGGAAGTGGTTTGGTCCTCTATGAGGATGCTCAAACGAACCTTGGGCCGGAGGTCCCTCTTCACTTTGTTTTCATGGTAAGCCTTTCCTGCCTTCAAAATTGTGAAGGCTTTTTATGGATAGTGGCCTTCTAGTAGCGGATCAACCATTTATGTGAACTTCTGAGGTTTCTGCAGTCGTCCCTGAGCCAGCAAACACAATCCAAAACATAAAAACACAACATCTTCTTATTCATGTTAGATATAAACAAAAAGGTACACTTGGTTGAAATTGAGTCAGTACCCACTGAAATAATAAAGAGGGTAAGATGTCAGTACCCACTGACGTAGAGTATGCTCTTTTCGGCGATGAGTAATGTTGAATATTTTTTTCCCTGTGATCAACAACAAAAAGATAATCTTGATTTAATTATGATCATAAAAACAACATAGATCGCTAAAACAGCTTTCAGAGAGTTCAGTGAAATCTTTTCCCTTAAAAACAACATAGGAAGTGAAACATAATGCATAATAGGAAAGATCCATTCCCGTGAGAACATCATAATGGGTTAGGATAATGAACAACATGTAGATCAATATTTTTTTAGAAAAAAATGTGTATAAGAGGAGAAAAGAATATGTAGATTGATGAAAACAACTCGTTATACATAACTCCACACATACACTAACTAAAAATTTACCCCATTCCAAGCTACACAATCAGTGTACAAAATCACATAAGAACAATTGATTATATTCAAGATATTGGTAAATGAATCAAATTTTTAGAAAAAAATGTGTATAAGAGGGGAAAAGAATGTGTAGATTGCTGAAAACAACTCGTTATACATAGCTCCACACATACACTAACTAAAAATTTACCCCATTCCAAGATGCACAATCAGTGTATAAAATCATATAAGAACAATTGATTATATTCAGGATATTGGTAAATGAATCAAAACCTAAAACTGAAACTTCAAGAAAGCTATATGAATTAGTCCCAGTTCATGAAATTCGATCCAGTTGACCTAATGAACGATTTAAAAAAAATTGGAAAACTAAAATTAGGAACGAAAATCAATAACCACAACACCAACTACTCACAGGATTGGAGATCGAAAATTCAAGCAATTTCGCAAGAACGAAACAAAAAAAATCAGGGACATAAAATAGTTGTAAACCGAAAATTGAATCTAGGGAAAGAATACTCACATGTTCGGATGGAACTGATGCTGATTTCGATTTGGAAGACGCAAGAAAAATTAATACTGAGAAAAATTTGATTGGGAATACCTACAAACAGAAAATAGAATCTAGGGTTTATGATACGTTACGAAATCAGGAAGTTAAAGAGCAAAAATTACACCAACGTGAGGAGATGTGAATCGGAACTGGAGAGTAATCTAGTGTGCGTTACATAAAGTGAAGGCTATCGTGGTACTTCCAAAAAAAAAAAAAAATCTATCGAGGGACTGATTGATGGACATCCATTGGATTAACCAATCCAGTACGATGTTCTAGGAAAGGAGGACAGATATCAGCCAGTAGTTAGAATTTCCTATGTATCCTGGTCGATGGGTGAAACAACAAACCCTCCTGTTATATAAGCATTGATTTCTTGTTTTTACGGTTAATACGAGCCAAAAAACACTGGATTCGGACATTATATGCAAAATTTATGTCTAAAACAGTTTCGTGTATATATTCATGTTGTAATCGGTCCTGGTGATTGGTATGACCGGTCACAAGTAATCACCATAACCTTTCCCAGTGATTGGTGTGATTGGTCTATACGGAGTGTAAAACTATTTTGTCCATAACTTCTTCGTCCGAACTCGGAATGACCTCATTCTTTTTGCGTTGGGTTCATAATTCAGTTTCCTACAAGATTGAGGTAATTGAAATTCTTTATTTTATGTCGAATATTTTTGGTGTATTCCTTTGAGTTTATGAGATAAACCTTTGTGTTTCAGTCTCATATATTGGCTCACTTCCTTATGGTTAGTGACTTTTTTTTTAGTATATCCAATCTTTGGGTCATACCTTCATGATTGCTATATCAAAATCATAAGAAAGTTGTGATATTCTAGCTCATGTGTAAATCACATATACTAATGTTTGTTTATATTCTATAATCTAGATATTTGGTATACATATGAGTACTATTGATATATGAGATAAACGTTGGTTTTCATTAACCTTAATATTCGATCTCATATGATGTGAACCCTTATGGTTTGTGTGACTTTTTGATTTAGCGGGATTAAGTACTAGCCCATCTTGGTAGGCTTTATCAAAGGATCATAAGGTGTTCCGATTGAAACTCATATGTAAAAAGTCACAATGTGTTGAATAAATTTTTGTTTACATGAGTTGTGTTTAGCATAAACATATGTGTTTCGGATTTTCAACTTTTTCTATTGGCACGCATTAGTTAAAACCGATTCAACCTTTCTCTGGTAAAGGTTGCTCTTGTTGTTATTCTTTTGTTCTTGCGAGAGGATGACAACATACTGGGGGAGAGTTCTAACTTGAACTTGCGCTTAATGGTATATCTTTCTGGGGAGAAAAGTATGCAGAATCTGAGGTAACGAATTTGTTAGTTAATCTTCTTCCTATTTAAGAAAAGCCTGCTTATATTGCATATATTGTGTTTTTGCTTAACGAAATTTCGGTGCAATTGCTGTGCTATAATGTCTATATTTGTTTCAATTGCTTTCGGTTAAGAAAATAATTATGCAAGTCAATTTATTTTGGTTTCTATGTATTTTTTATGGCTTAACTAAATACGGGATCATTTGTTTAGTCCAATTTGATTCCTGGTAAGAGAAACTAAGTTAATTCTGATCTTAGTTAGACTTATCAAATTGAAGGATTCGGTTATTCAAGTCTAATCGAACGCCTTGACAAAAAATACTAGTTAACTAACCTAGTACTTGTTTTGTCTAAAGTGAAAGGTCTAAGTTATTGTCGAATAATTAGAACCTGATAAGAGAAATAAAGATAATTCTGATCTTTATTTTGGTCTTATCGAAATAAGTGATTGTATGTTTACAATTTGTTTAACAAGGGAACTAAGTTTCTTAGTCAATTTGTTAAATTATTTGGTAAAATTGCTTCGGGCAATTGTTTCCTTGATAACATATTAAAACTAAATTACTTGTAGCTTCGGTTTTAATATTGATTGTCTAAAGTGGTATATGAAACCTTCGTGCTTAACTCTTATAGGTTGTACAAGTCTTTTAGATTTGTAAGATCCTTTCGGTTTGACCTTTATTTTCTCGAACCTTTGTCATTTTGTGACAAAAAGGGGGATAAATATATGGAGTAAACAAGTGATTTGCAATCACCAAGGAAAGGACAATTATGCTTAAACGTTATATCTAACGAAAGAGTAAAGCATTGACTAAGGGGGAAAAAATATATCATATTGCTGGGTAGTTATCTTGACTACAAAAGGGGAATAACAAATATATTCAGATTGAATATCTACCCATCCTACCTTTAGGGGGAGTATAAGCTTTGTTATTCAGATGCCAATAATGGCATTTATTAATTGAATATATGCAGGTTATTATGCTTTTGAAACTTGGAATCAATCGTATGTATAATGAATTATTGTAATTCATTTATCCATATGTATTAAGAGTTTTATCACTAAAATTGACAAAGGGGGAGATTGTTAGAGCATAGCTCGGTTGAACCCACCATGTGTTGGTATGTCAAGTTTGGTTGTCCTATTTTAGTGAATCAAAACTCATATTTTACCAATCCTGGTAAATGATGTAACCGGTCCTGGTAACTTGTGTGTTCGATCACAAGTAATCCATATTAAGGTATAACCGATCCTAGTGATTGATAGAACCGATTGAACCATGATTGTGATTTGATATTTGATCAATCACATAGTTGTCTTGGAATATAGATGAACCAATTCTAAACTTGTTTGGAGGTGTGGTATAATCGATTCCATGATTGCAAATATGAAAGAGGATTTACAAAGAAAAGGTGTCAACATACTTTAAACATGAACATTAACTAGATCGAAGAGTCGACGGGATCTTTAGAACTGTTTGTAGATCTAAAGACATCAAGTGATAATCCATTATTAGCAGACTCCATTCTGTGCGTGATTGATCACAAGAGATTCAAGTGATGTTGTGTAGGTTTAATTAAAGATTAGAGAATATTTGAAGAAGAAAAAGATTTCTTATTGGTTTCTCATATCTTTGTGTAACACAAACCTTGATCGTCTGGGATCCAACTAAAATCGGATTTATTCGATTGATTAGTTACGTGAGATCGGTAACACCTAATAGTTCTCTTGAGTTCTATTTTGATTGTTACAAATCCGTATCTTATTACTTAGGTAATAGAGATTGGATTGATCTAATCAGGAAAAGGAGTTTATTAGTTTAAACGGAAGTGAGATATCTTTATCTGGAAAGAATCAATAGAGTTGTTACCAAACAGATTTGTTGTTCCTTTACTGTTTGGAATACGATACAAGGGAATTGTTCTAGTGCGTGCACTTATTGAATGTCGGAAGCGCAGGGATACCGAAGAAACTAAGTGAACTAGGTTTAGTTTCTTGGTCTCAACTATACGAAGTTGGTTTAGATTTTGTATAGCGGTTTAATTCCGAGAGTATTCAATTCTGGACTCGGTCCCGGGGTTTTTCCTGCATTTACGGTTTCCTCGTTAACAAAATCTTGCTGTGTCTTTTTACTTTTCTATTTCCGCAATTATAATTGTTTATTATAATTAGAAGTAAAATACATAAACATTAACTCTGTATTACTTGATAGTGATCCTATACATAACCTATTATCAAGTAATCACACTTTGGTTGTTGTATTGTCTCGATCTTGTATCCATAGACGATCACACAAAGTGTGAATGACGATTTTTCGTATTGTCTCTACTTTGTCCACAGACAATCACTTTTGGTTATAGCACTTATAGGTGGATATTTTAAAGATTATGGTGTATTTTGGTACTCTCGTCTTTTCAGTTACCTTGGTAATAAAGCATTCAATATTCACCGTTAGATAAAAACCTGATTAGATTTAAGCTAATATCTTTCAACCGTTAGATTGAACATAGCTTGGTACATACAAATGAAATGTGACTTCACTTAGGTATGGGTAACCGTACCTAAACGTGTACACGTTTTTTGCTCAACAATAATTAACCAAAGTTAGCCATATGAACACTTTCATATCAACCTTGTTCATCTTAACACAACTAGTTCAAATGACTCAAGTGAAACTAGTTATGGAGTTGTTCAATTGTTTACATTCTCATAGAAGTATACAAGACATTGCAAGATGAAAATAATCTTCCAAATAAACTTTAGAATTTAAATAAATAAATCTAAAAACATTGCAAGATGAAAATCGTTGGCAATAGCAATGTGTAATCACAATATAGGTTATTCCAAATCCTAGTTATCCTTCTTAAAACCCATGAATAAATTCTCAAACGAAGTTTCCTAGACATTAAGACCTTTGAAAAATTCTTTATCGTCCCCGAACTCCTTGTCATCAACAACCATTGGAACATAAGGTTCATGAAGAAATGAGTCAATTCCATAAAACCTTCTTGACTGATATCGAACCATGGACTTTTGAATTTCAAGAGTTCTTAAAACAATAAATTTTATTTGTTTAATCTCCTTCCTAGTTTCGTTTAACTCTTCAAGAACACCAGAAAACTTCTGAATATTGGAGGGGATAACCCTTGGTTTCTTCAATATTTTCCATCAACATACATTTATCTTCATTTCTTCATTTCTTCATTTTTCTCTTTAAAGTTGTAGAGGAATGACATTTATCTTTTTCCTTCAAGATTGATGGCTTAACAATCATATTAACATATTTTCCATCAACAGACATGATGCTTGGAGTTTTCATTCTAATATGGGATTATGAGAATACACAAACCAGACTCTACAAGCAGTCTTATGATAAAAAGAGTTTTTTAGAGAAGGAAAAAGGAATGTAGGGTTACGGAACCTTTATACAGGTAAAAGGATTCACATACGACTAATTCACATCCCTAAAAAGGATGAATTGTCGAATTTAATCCTCTTTCAGTAATCAAAAAGGGAAATCCTTTCAATATCAATCTATGATATGAAAAGATCAACAAAATTCCAGAAAACCAAAAGAAAACAAAAACAAAAACTTTCTTTTCTTAAAGCCTAAACAGTGCACAAATCTTGTCTCTTTGATCGGGTACATGAGGCAAGATGCACTTTCAACATAGTTAAGCTGTGTTGGGGTGAATAATAATCTGTCCACCATTCAATTCATGTATGGAATTCTTAATACCCTGTTTCACATAATGTTTATACCTTGTTCCTTTCCGGAGAAGTCTAATGAAATTACTTTTTCGAAGAAGAATTGAGTTTACTTACCTTAGATTAATTAGACTTCTGAACAAGTTTGAGCTTGTTTGCTAATCGATTTGCTCTCCGGTGAAGTTTGTTGACATATCTTATTTTATGTTTGTACTTGAAATACTTAGAGAGTTCATGACCTTTAAAAGTACAATAAGAACATGCCAATGTGGAGGACGGTTCAGACACCATAGCTGAGCATGCTGCTAAACAAATTGAGGTATTTGAAACATGTGAAATAGAATTATCAGTAGATAGGAAAAAATCCATTTTATCCTCCATAGTGGTTGATGAAGTTTCTTCAGGAAGAATATCAAGATTGATGTACGTATTGCTACAATTATCAAAATCAATGTTTTCACCAAGGAGTGCAACATTTGACTTTTCATCTTCATCTGAATCATAGTGATCAGATATTTCATCAAAAGTTGCCGCAAGACCTTTTTACCCAGTGTATTTTCTACGATTTGGACACTCATTAACAAAATGACCTAAACCTTTACACTTGAAGCACTGAGGCATATCCTCATCATCAGTATCGACTATGTCCCCTTTTTTAGGAGGAGCACGATCATGAGGTTTTACTGATGACCTGGGTTTATCTCTGATAAACCGTTTACTTCTCTTCAAAAGAAGATCTCTAAACTATCTAGTGATCATTGAAAATGAGTTGTCAAGATCTTCATTTGATGAATCAGTCTCAATAGGATCAACAACAGAGTTGCCAACACTTTTACTTTTGTCAAGCAATTTAATGTTCTTTTGTGCTTTGAAAACAATATCCTTCCCATATTTGGATGTATGCTCATTATCAAAGATCATTAACTTCCCAACTAGAGTATTTCTCGAAAGTGTATCAAGGTTTCAACGATGGCATGTTTCTTATAATCGTATTTGGCTGGCAACGTTCTGAGAATTTTCATCACAATGCCCTTTTCAGGAATAATCTTACCCAATGCAAAAGATGGATTAAAAATTTCAGACACTTTGTGATTAAACTCATCAAACGAATCTTCATCAGCCATATGAAGCTTTTCCCAATCATTAGTTAGGTTTTGAAGCCTATCTTCTTTCTCAGAGGAATTTCCTTCGAATACAGTTTCTAAGATATCCCAGTCTTCTTCTGACATAGTGCACATAGTCACATGGTGCTGAAGATCTGGGGTAATGGCATGGATGATATCATTTAATCTTTTAGAATTTTGCTTTGCAGCGAGAATCTCGACAGGATTATATGCACCAATATCCTTTGGAATAGTTACATCGCCTTCTGTAACAACCGGAGGATCATAGCCATTAACTACACAAAACCATGATTGAAAATCACGCGCCTGGAGAAAGGCACCCGTAGGAATTTTATACCATTAGTAATTCGATCCATCGAAGACTGGTGGTACGTTTATAGAGATAGTGTTTTTGTCTATAGAGTCAGACAGCTACAAACACATACTTATGAGGTCTTAAACATGTTTGCCTGCTCTGATACCAATTAAAAAAGCGGGGGTAAAACACACCCAATATTTCGTTTAGGAAATCTGTATGAAAAAACTCCAATATACTTCCAAGAGAATTAACTAGACAATCAGACTCAATCTAGGAAAATACATCCAAGAGTTATAGCTCCATTTCTCAACATAGTCAGCAAATCAAAAATATAGAATCCGAGATCCTGATTATTATGAGAAACAACTTGAACGGTCCCAAAGACCAATGTTCCAGTGCCAATCAATTTATATCAACAACCAAAGGTTGGATTATCTAATTAATTGAACTACGCACAACCTGTGATATTTCAATTATATAAAAATATAATGTGAAAAAGAAATAACACATATACCAGAAATTTTGTTAACGAGGAAACCGAAAATGCAGAAAAACCCCTGGACCTAGTCCAGATTTGAACACCACACTGTATTAAGCCGCTACAGACTCTAGCCTACTACAAGTTAACTTCGGACTGGAATGTAGTTGATCCTTAACCAATATCACACTAATTAAGGTACATTTGCGTTCCTTATGCCTCTGAATCCCAGCAGGACTCTACGCAAATTATTCCCTTATCTGATCTCACCCACAACTAAGAGTTGCTACGACCCAAAGTCGAAGACTTGATAAAAAAATCTGTCTCATACTGAAAAGTCTATTGAAAAGATAAATCTGTCTCCCACAGAAATACCTACGAGTTTTTGTTCCATCTTTTGATAAATCAAGGTGAACAGGAACTAATTGATACACCAGACTTATATTCCCGAAGAAAAACCTAGTAATATCATTCACCTCACAATAATCTTAATCGTATGGAAGCGAAACAAGATATTGTGGAATCACAAACGATGAGACGAAGATGTTTGTGACCACTTTTTACCTTACCTATCGGAGATTAAATATCGACCAAATCTTAGAAAAGATAGTACTCAATACGATAGAATAAAGTAACTCTTAGTTGGTTTCCGTAAAGTAGATTTTTAGACGGAAATTAAGTATCAGTGTGATTTCTCTTCCCTACAAGGGGATCATATCTGATCCACTTCTAAGTCTGAGGAAGGGATATATATTTCCTAGAGGTATATGGAAGACCATAGTAGTTGCATTTTTCTACAATTAGGGGATATGGAAGGGAAATGGCACACCATGGTATTTGGCCTTAAAGAATTACATCATTGAAGAACAAATTGATTTTGGTGAAGATTAAAGTGAAAATCATTAAACGAAGGATTTTAGAAAAATCTCATTTTGGGGCAACTAAAAATCGGAACATAAATTAAATCCCTTTAACTACCGATTACTATAATCGATGGGTACGGTAACCTAATTATCTTCTGATTATGGCTACATTTTAAAAAAAAAAACCGTTAGGACTCTCATCTATATAAGGAGGTGAAAATTAAAGTGAAAATTAAAGTGAAAATCATTTTCGATGGCAAGTCCATCATCAGTTGAACACATACTTAGAAGATGCAAGCGAACAACATCAACAATGGCAGCAATGGAAGAAGAGATACACAAAATAATCAAACTACCAAAAAAAAACTAGACCATCGTTAATTGCAACTAAGGAGGAAGAAGAGGCAATCGAGGAAAATAAACGAGCTCAAGAATAGTTCCATCAAAGAGAAAGATTAAAACAAGTTGAGGAAGAGACTGAATGGGTAAAAAATTATTACATTGTGAAAGATCTAACCGAAGAACATCCGGGTGAGACTATATTTTGGATTAATGTTTCGTTGGGTCCTTTCGTGGGAAAGATGGACGGTAAGAAGCCACGCTATGATTATGAACCAGCCCACGTTTGTTCAAGGGTGAATCTTTCTTTACCCTTAAACCGATAAAATTCATGTCATTCACAAATGCCATAACGATTCTTCTATCTTTAACCGACTCGTCGCAAACCGACCTCGTGGGTGAAAACGTCATACTAAGTCCATACTTAGGAGGAACAAAAAAATGTACCACGCAATTCAAAACGTCCGCTAGGAGATATCCACATCTAGGCATAGACATCCAAAACTTGGGTCTGATTGTGTTCAATCCCTTTCGGCACTTTACACGCGCAACTAAATCTTTGAACTCTTGTTTTTTGTCGTATCTATCTCCTCGCCTCATCATATCCATATAAAAATCCTTGTCCTTCATTATATGTACGGCCATATGGTTTCTTAAATATTGGCACTGGGTGACATCTTCGATAACAGTCTCTCTAAAGTGACCTATTTGTTATGTAGCGACGTGAAACCCATAGTTTCCATCCCCATCAACCTCATCAGTGGACAAAAAAAATGAAGCAATGAAAGGAGAGAGTTCTTCCAAATACTCTTTGTATATTGTATACATGGATCGATTTGGTCTTCCTAGAAGATCCCTAGGACAATTAAGTGTACCATACTTCTCCTTTATAGTCACCATTTCCATTGCTGGGGTTTGTTTAGAGGTGCTCATTTTCTCAACAATTGTTGAGATGGTTTGGGTCTCCGCCAACAAAACTTCTTCAACTACCTCGGCTTGACTATCTTGGGAAGGCTCCGTAGAGACCTTTGGTCTCAGTTGTCGTGTGGTTGGTAAACTTTTATCCTTTATTGGATGACCTCTTTTCTTAGGTTCCGACTCATATTCGAATTCGGATTCCGGACGCTCGTGCCTAGACAATATTCTTTTATTAGACAAATACTCCTTCAATTCTTTTCTTTCGATGGTCCTCGACACTTCGGTGCTCGGCCTAGCTGCAACCTTTTGGTTAATAGGTTCATCAACCTCCCTTAAATGAGGGTGAAGGTATTCCTCCAAATGGTGCATCAATATTTGCTTTTTAGCGCCATTTGTTGTAGCATAACGCTTGACTATTCGTGCACACAATTTCGACTCCAACCACGACGGACCATCAACTACGGGGGTGCTTGGAGTGAAATTTAATTGCTTCCAAAATGGATGAATATCATTAATGTCAATCACTTCGACATACCTACCCATTTTATGACAACATGGGAATCCAATACCTATCATATCCTTGCAAACACAAACTGTATTCTCGTCATTGTAAGCTTTATATAACTTCAATTGTTCCATCATGTGATTTATTGCCCATCTTGAAACTTTATGAAGTACGCCCATTAGAAGCAATCTTTTCTTATCATGTTCCATAGGGAATCTATGTACACTAAATTGCATACAACCCCTAATCCTTATGAGATCACGATTGGTGTATCATGGATTGATTCTTGGATCGACACAACTCTATTTTGACTACCGAGTATTATTTTCTTTAATCGGCCATGAGACCCCTCCGTAATGCTTGTTGCCTCGTTTTTGAAGTTACAATATTCATGTCCATGCAAACACAAACCTCTCCTTAAGCGGTAACTATTGTGTTTTATAATAATCAACGGGTTTTCGGTAGTTCGTACTGTATTCATCCTTAAATTTCTTCAAGTTATGTTCATAAATTTCCTTGGTCATCGACCAAATGATCTTGTCCCATGATTTCATGAATATTCTCCAAATCATTCCATTATCCTTCCATTTTTCATCAAATAATCTTTTCTCTTCATTTCGTTCTTCCACGACTAATTTACTAATGAGCTCATCCTCTTCCTTCGACCTATTGGTATCCTTCCTTGGTTTTTTAGCTTGGAAATGATGATGGCAATTGGATTTGAGGTTGCATTGAGTGTGCCACGTACATTTCAAGTTTTGGGCTTCCGGAAACACTACCGCTATTGCATGCATTAAGGCTTGGTCGTTATCCATTACAATAACCCTTGGAAAATCATCTCTGTTATAAATGGACCTCAACTTCTGCAACATCAAAATGAAACTCACGTTGTTCTCATGATCCATTAAACCCCATGCAATCGTAAACGTGTTTTTGTCCAAAGTGTGGCTAGCAATGTTCAGAAACGACATGTTATATTTGTTTGTATTATAAGTGGCATCTATCAACAAAATTTGATGAAAGCACTAAGCCAATTGGATCATTTCGGGATGTGCCAAGAAAATACGAACCACTTTACCATCCTTTTCTTCCCTTCTCAATTTGTAGTCGTGTAACTCAGCTAACCACTCCGATTGTTGCATGACCGTTCTACCATCCCATTCCGTCCTTTTGATCGTAGCTAGGACCGACTTAATTGTTGACAAAGAATACAAGTTGTCTGGGTCGTCCGCCTTTATTTTACTTAAGATCACACTCGCTTTTTGGATTCACATAGACCTCACCATCTCCATTTCATTTGGTTTTAGCTTGGAAACCTTACATGTCCAATTAGAGTATCCAGATCATCGTGGTTGTGACAACCATTAGCAAGTTTAGACATTTTCCACTATTTAATTTCCCTTCCGATCTTCTTTGTACATCTTCGGTATTTCTTCTGTCTTCCTTATGTACTTATGATTCTTTCCCTCGTGACTCTTTTTCTCCCCACATCGCTCACAAATTATTTCAAACTGAATGTCCCTCACACAACTGTTCTGAACTACCATGCACATCTTCTCTTTTTCCTTGTTCATAAGCCATTATTTTTCCTCCGCCTTACTTCCAAATGTCTAAATGCGCATATAAGAAAACAAAACTCATAAGCATAACCATTTAACATACATTATTTGAAAAAGAAAAGATAATTCATGAGCATACCAAATCGTTTGCATAGTGTAGGGACGTATCAGGCCTCAAATAATAATCGTCACCAACCGCTGTAATAGCCTACGTACGATAACAACAAGTTATGCTTTAATAATCGGAAGCAATATTTATAAGATATATAACCGATTATAACAATCAGACATCATATACGACACAAGGAAACCGATTATCAATTAATCGGTAGTAATATACAACCCTAGACTACCGATTAACGAAATAGAAAAATGTACAATTGTTTAGTATAAAAAAAATTCAATAATCGGAGGTATTATTCATTCCCAAACATCCGATTACAAACCAAACGGAAGATAAATGTGAATATAGTAGAACCGATTATATGTTGTAAAATTCAAAAAATTTAAGTTATTTTCTTTCAGCGGAGACAACCATAATCGGGGGATAACTGAATTTATAAATTAACAAATATGAAATATGAAGAACTATGAAAGTTTCATTTTTGGAGAAATTTGTTTTTGGGGCGACTACCATAATCGGAGGATAAATGCATTCATAATCAATCGATTATGAAATATAAAAAATTACAATTTTTTCATTTTGAGAGAAATTCGTATTTGGGACGACTTTGAAAATCGGTAGTAAGGTAAATTTCTAAAATTACCGATTATGATAAATTAAAACTCTCAATCTGGGGTTTTTTCATAAACGGTAGTTTTATACGTCCATAAACTTCCGATTGTAGATATTTTGGAGGCAGTTTCTTGTAATGGGTAGATATGGTACTCCATTAGCTACCGATTATGTGTCGTCCATGGCGTTCAATGCATGCAGAAATCGAATTTTCTCGTTAGAAACACACACAAACGCACATAACATGGGTATTAGAGTTTGTTAACACAATACATGTATGTTTGATGCATAGTTAGCTTCGATCTCGGGTGTTTTCCATTTTCTTCCATGAAAGCGTCGTCTAGGGTTTCATCTCCACAAAAGTTTGGATCATTCAACATATACCCCAAATAGTCTTCTCTAGACGGTAGTGAACCTTGAACTTCAACAAGTTCACATTCTTCTTCGTGGTATCCATGTTTATGGAAGTTAGCAACATATACCCACTTTTTTTTTTCTTCTTCTCTCACTACAATCGGAAGTTGGCAAGAATATGGCAAAAAGAATTCCTAACACTAACTATATAGACCCTTAACTACCGATTGTAGTTTAACCTCCCAATTATTTTTTGTGGCTACCGACTATGCATTTGGCTACCGATTGTATATTAAAGGGAATATTAGCCATTTCAAAAAATCGGAGATAAGGGGTGGCTTAGATTTACGTTTGGGTGACCCTATTTTGTCTTATTGGTCTCCCCTAAAAATGTCAGGTTTATAAAAGAGCATATTTTTGTGAGAAAAGTTTACTAGAAGTATGACTCTTTCATTTCTGAAAAGAAATCATCCGATGGATTTCATGAGATATTATGTCTAAACACAAAAGTCACATTGTAAAGAGGCCATGTCGCTAATATACATGGCTATTAATAGGGGTATCAGTTTACTGGGAGGATATCAAAATGCATATGAGACGAAATAAAAAATCCTCCATCTTATATAGATTTTGGTACCCTCTTCGGTAATATAGGCGCTCCCCATTAACAATATTGCTAGCAGATCGTAACTCGAGTGCGATTGGTTTCTCAAATGGAGAAAATTTTTGTTGAATAATAAATGTGATTGAAACCATGGAATTCATCATTCATTACGGTAACTTGAGTACAATTGGTTTCTCAGATGGAGAAATTCTTTTTTTTTTTGATCGGTCAAAGGGAAAAGATTCATTGAAAAAAGGTACTTAAGGGGGTACCTCAACCCAACAAATACAACCGACACAACAAAGGAGATCGAGTTTGGAATCGATCACCCAAAGAAAAGAACAAAGAGTCAAAGAGAATGAGAGAAAACAAACAAACACTAAACGCCTCACATCCACCTCAAAGCGGACGATAGAAATATGAGTCCCATAATGCTATTACCATGTTAGCCGTCAAATCCAACATTTTAGTGTTTGCCTCCGCCCAAAAGTACGCTTGAATCTTAATATCTCGGATTAAACTTTCCAAATTTCTCTTTTTGTGGGTGAATATTCTAGAGTTCCTTTCTTTCCAAATGCACCACCATATTTCCACCGGTAAGTTGTTCCATATACGATCAAGTCTTTCATCTCCCCAATCATAGCTCCAAGCTTTTTTTGTTGTGGAAATATCAATATCGTAATTCCAATTGAAGTTGCATCCTTCGGAAAAATAATCCCAAATTCTTTTTGTTCGCCAACAATCATAGAATAAATAGGTACTTGTTTCATCTTCTTCTTCACAAAACCGACACACCCTATCCACATCCATACCCCTTCTAAAAATCTTTTCCGTCGTCATCAACCTTTCAAGGTAAAAGAGCCATAGAAAAAAGTTTACTTTGTACGGATAATGTCGACTCCAAATAATCTCATTTGGGAAGTTACTATCGCCTTGGTCACAAAGAGAATCAAACCCACATTTAACTATATAAACATCAACCATATTGTTTCTATCCACCATCCACAATCTAGAGTCTACAACCCCTTCTTGAATATTCACCACTTCTAGTAATGAGTTTATGGAAGAAATCTCCCTCATTATGGCTTGAGAATATCTACTTCGAGACATGAACTTCCACTTGATGTTGTTACTCGAAATCTCATATAAACTAGCCACCACCTTCCCTTTTGTTCTTGAAGCTTCAAATTCCAATGAAAAGATATTGCATAAGACGGCATCTCCAATCCAAAAATCTTCCCAAAATCTAATTTCATTTCCCGCACCGATATTAAATTTTACATGTTTGTTAAAATCCTTGAGCTCCTTATAGATATTGTTCCACAAACTACATCCCTTTGGCCCTTTTGGTTGAAGAGTTTCCCAACCGGTGGATGATTCTCCAAATTTTCCCACAATAATCTTTCTCCAAAAGGCATTCTTTTCCGTACCAAATCTCCACCACCACTTTTTGAGAAGCGCCGAGTTCATGTATTTAGATTTCCGAATTCCAAGACCACCACCTTCTCTAGATTTTACGATTATAGATCTCCTGAAATTATGAATTCTTCTCTTGTTAGAATCATCATCCCAAAGAAAATTTCTTAATATATTATCAATCTTATTTGTAATGGAGCATGGCGTAAGAAAGATGGATAGATAATAAATGGGAAAACTAGCCAAAACACTTTTGATTAGAGTCAACTTACCTCCTCTTGATATCGTTCTCCCGTTCCAAGAGGAAAGTCTCAAAGAACATGATTCAAAAATCTTCTCCCACTTTTGTGTGCCACTAACTTTATCACCCAAAGGAAGACCAAGATAAATACTTGGAAAATTTGATCTTTTACACCCCAACATGTTAGCGAATTCTTCAATGTCTTCAACGAGAGATACTCCAAATAAACAACTTTTAGCAAAGTTTATTTTTAAGCCCGATGTTAACTCAACACATAGAAGTAAATACCGAAGAGAATCTACTTTTTCAAGCTTCGCATCAAGAAAAACAATGGTATCATCGGCAAATTGGAGATGGTTAACTTTGGTTCCCTCGTTCTTCACCGAGAAACCCGAAATTTTACCAACTTCTTGTGCCTTGCTCAACATATGAATCAAAACCTCTCCAACAATGGTAAAAAGAAATGGGGAAAGAGGATCACCTTGACGAATACCCTTCTCACTACCAAAAAACCCATGAGTGGTACCATTCACAAAAACCGAAAATTTGGAATAAGATAAACAATTCCTTATCCAAGCACGCCAAACGCCTCCAAATCCCATTTTAAATAAGACTTTATTTAAGAAATTCCAATTCACATTATCAAAGGCCTTCTCAAAATCTAGTTTGCACACTAACCCCGGTAATTTTTGACGAAGTCTAGAATCCACACATTCATTTGCTATCAAAACTCCATCTAAAATTTGACGCCCTTTAATAAAACTAGATTGAGAATGAGAGATTAATAGAGGAAGATATACCTTTAATCGCTCTGCTAGTACTTTGGAAATGATTTTGTACACGCTTCCAATGAGGCTAATAGGCCGAAAGTCCTTTACCTCCTCTACACCAATCTTCTTAGGAATTAACGCTATAAAGTTGTTCTTTAGAGAAGCATCGAGAATGTTGTTATCGTGAAAGTCTTTAAACACCTTCATCAAGTCTTCTTTAATGAATTCCCACCCAACAATATAAAATTTCATCGGGAAGCCATCCGGACCCAGAGCTCTATCCACTCTCAAATCATGAATCGCTTTCTTCACCTCTTCTTCACTAAAAGGCCTCCCTAACCAAACTCTCGCATTCTCATCAATACTCTTTAGGCACATATTCTTAATTCTCGGTCTATGATTAGATACTTCCTTGAATGCCACCTCAAAGTGATTCGCAATGCCTTCTTTAATCTCATCTTTGTTCCTGGTCCATATACCATTGATGCGGAGGTTATTGATGTTGTTTCTTGCTCTATTGCTTCTTAACATACGATGAAAATGCTTGGTATTTCTATCATCATAACGAATGGCATTGACTCTAGATTTTTGACGAATGAAAATTTCCTTACGTCTATGAGCCTCTTCAAATTCCACTTTTGCCGTCACTAGCATGTCCTCTTCCACCTAGGTTAGAAGTCTATCATCACCAATCTCATCCAAAGATTGCATCTTTTCAAGAGCCGCATCAAAAGCCCTATCTACACTCCCGAAAACCTCTTTATTCCATATCTTTAATTTCGCTTTTAAGGAAATTAGCTTCTTTGAAAAACACGCGCTCGCGGTACCTACAAAAGAAAATGATTCCCACCATTCCTTCATCAAAGAAATGATGTTAGTATTTTCGAGCCATGATAATTGAAAACGAAATGGACAAGCGCCCCAATCCGTCACAATAGAAAACAATTCGATGGGAAAGTGATACGAAAAAGGTCTTGCATGCCGCCTAATGTTGAGATTTGGAAAATGCTCCTCCCAATTCAAAGAAAATAAAAACCGGTCAATTCTACTCTTCTTGTTAGGCGGTCTACTCCATGTGTACTTCGCTCCGGAAATCGGAAAATCCACAAGCTCGAGATCATCACATAATTCATCAAAACGTTTCATAGAGTTCAGTTGGAGAAATTCTTTGTTGGATAATAAATGTGATTGAAACCAACCCATCATTCATTAGGTAGAAGATATTTTCCATTTGAATTTTATTTAAGGAATTTACAAATTTATTTGTATTTCCGAATTTGGTATTATGAAAAATTAATGAACGACCACCATCTGACGATCCGCTTTTCTTACACGGACCGTGGTTCCTTCCGATCAAGACAGTTTACCATGCCCCCGAGCTACACTTTAAAAAGAAAAGAATTTTCTTGTGTCGGTGGTGGGTGGGTACAGGTAACTATGGGTGGGTACATGTATCTCCCCTCCTTTAAAATGCTAAGTCATATGAGCTCCCACGTCGCACGGTGAGTGTGACACCCTCCTCATATTCAATTATATAAAAGCTTTGGGCATTAGTAAACCTGGAGAGGACACTTGGCGGCACTCTATTGGTCAAAACATTAAAATATGAATTACACCCTGTATACACCCCATATTTAACTGGTCATTTATAACACCGTTAGAAAAAACGTGGGTATACAATACTTTTGTAATATTGTGTGCCTAAACAATTACTTACACTTAATTTACACTGAAAACTTAACTGGACGTTACTAACACCGGTTAAGTGGACAAAACACCCGTGAGAAAAAGAAGAAAAGGAAAAAAACTGAACTTCCCTATATCCTCACCATTGCACCTTCTCTGCATAATCTTTCGCCCGACCAAGTATTTCATTAACCGAAGCTAAATCCTGAATCTAATTACAAGGGTTTCATATGCAGTAATCAATCTATCTGCAATTCTAATTGGTGATGGTGGAGGATCGTGGTGATTTTGGTGAGTGACAATATGGCTGCAAAAATCAGCGAGAAGAGCGAGGAAATGAACAATATCGCCGGTGGAGTTTGAAGACGAAGATCAACTGCAGAAGATGGCAGTTAACAATAACAAATATGGGTTCAAATTGAGATGTGCAGTCGAATTAGGGTTGTTGGTGAGTTTGAGATGGGTTTCAGTGAAGAACAAATTTAGGGTTTTCTAGAACTTAATGAATTGGAGAATATGGTGATGATAATGGCTGATTGAGGGATGAAAACAGATAGAGAAGATATTGCTGCTTTTAATTGTGATGATTTATGGTGTGTTGCTGTGGAATAGTCAATGGCTTGAGGGTTTGATAATCATGCAAGGGTTTGATGTAAACCCTAGCTCCCTACAAACTAGAATCAGATCCAACCAATTTACCTTTTTTTTTTTTTTAAAGATTGCAAACTTTAGATTTGGAAGAAAAAAAATGATCGCAGAACAATTTGAGGTAAGATTATGCATATGACAATTAACAATTATTTTTTGAGTTTTGTATTTTACTTCTTATCCTGTATATTTAGTTTCTGCTACACCCTATTAGTTTTTCCAATATTGAAGCTTGAAAGGGTAATTTATGTTTTAACTTTCTCATTACAGAGTAAATTTTAGATGGTTAGTTAAATGTTTAACTACAAATTTTGAAATCACAAGTAGCATATTTCATCAATGGATTAGTTCCCTGGGAAACTTCCAAAAAACTAGCATATTTCATCAATAACACAAAATAGAAAACCATTCTGGTTTTAGTTTTTAATACAATAATGAATTTGGGTCTCTAATTTTTCAAAATTATTGCAGAACAGTAATACTACTGTAGCTTATTAACGAGACAAGCATCATACTCCATTCTTCAGTTTTCATCAGGTACAAGTCTATATATTATACACCGTTGGAATTGTTTTATCTTAAATGCAGAAATCTTGAAGAAGAGATATGAGATACAGTGTATTGGTACATGGGCTGTGGTGACATAAACCAGAATGTATATTGAAATTCCTTCCAGCCACACATAATTGGGATTTTGAATGGGTCCAACCCCAAGGAAGCGTATCTAATTACAATCCTCACGCATGGGAAAATCCAGGTTGGTGCATGTCAGTTGGAGAGACATTGTATAGGAAGAGAATACTTGCTTGCATGGAAAAAGTAGTGAAAAAAATTCACGGTTTAATATAATGTATGGTTGTATGCTAATATATCTTTGTAAGTAATTTATAGATGAAATTTCACCTTGATATTTTTTAAGAGAGTTTTAGGTAAGTTTCATTAATGTCAAAACTTCTCATCGAACCCCCCATGCGTAGCGTAGATTACGTACTAGTTTTGTGGGGAAAAAAAGGTCTAATGCATCTCAACGCGAGGAGGCGAAGCCGAGCCACAATAAATCAAAAATCCTAAGCCCCAAATAGAAAATGCATCGTGGCGAGGTAAGGCGAGCCACACCAAATCAAGAATGCATTGGGATGGGGCGAGGTGAAGCCGAGCCACACCAAATAAAAAGTGTATCGCGACGGGGCGTGGCGAAACCACACGACACCTAATCAAAAATGCATACACCAAATCAAAAATCTTAAGCGACGGGGCAAGGCAAAGCCGAGCCACACTAAATAAAAAATGAATCGCGACGAGGCGAAGAGAAACCGCGCAACACCAAATCAAAAATGCACAAACCAGATCAAAAACCAAAAATGCATCGCGACGGGGCTGGGGAAGCCCTGCGACACCAAATTAAAAATGCACAACAGGACGAGGCGAAGCCGAGCCACACCAAATAAAAATTGCATAATGACGGCAAAAACGCACGATGGGGCGAGTCAAAGCCACATTACACCAAACCAAAAATATGGGTAAAATAAAAAATAAAATGATGGTGGATGGTTTTCGGATCCGCACGGTGCGTAGCACGGGCACAAAATCTAGTCTATATTTGCAAGTAAAAGGGCTGATAGCCATAGGCTTTGACTTCGCTCATTCTACTACTACTAGAAAAGCACCAGAAGTACTAAACTCAGTCCATTTGGAACCGTCAAAAACTAGCTCCGTATTTTCCCGAGTAGCAAAATGTTGCAAGATATTTCCGGGTGCTCAATGTCTTCCCGGCGGCTTACATACCTTTTAAACATGGTTTTCGGAAAAGAAATTCAGATGTCTGGCTTGCTCTTTGTTTTCTTGGTCTGGGTTCTTGTTTTCTGTGCTAATGGAATACAAGGATTTTATGCAGTAGTTGAGATTCATGATAATGATGGTTCATCGACGTTGAAGGAATGCAGTTTCCCTGCGATTTTCAATTTCGGAGATTCTAACTCGGATACTGGAGGCAAATCAGCTGCATTTGATCCGATCGGTACTCCTAATGGAGAAACTTTCTTTGGAAAACCATCTGGAAGGGCCTGCGATGGTCGTCTTATCGTGGATTTCATGGGTAAGCAGTACAACTGCTCTTTCTAAGATTTGATGATTTAATTAATGCAGTCTGCAGATTTGCAATAATACATACTTTTCTAGTTACAATTATGATTATACTAATAATTTTTTTGTTGCTGCATGCTCATATGCCGGACGATTGCAATCTCGCTGGATGCTGTAGCCGAGGAGTTGGGTTTCGCCTACTTGAGAGCATATCTAGACTCACTTGCATTGGGTAGTTTCAAAAATGGAGCCAATTTTGCTACCGCAGGATCATCCGTTAGAAAAGACATGGGTTATAGCCCATTTCATCTCGACGCTCAGTTGGCACAATTCAAACAATTCAAAGCTCGAACCATTGAAATTGTTAACTCTACCCAACAGGAAAAGGGTAAGAATTTACATCTTTTAGTATGAGTTGATCAGCTTTAAAGATATGGTTTCTATGTGCAGGTAAAGCCGACTTACCGAAACCAGAAGATTTCTCCAAGGCTTTACCGAAACCAGAAAATTTATATATAGGAAAGCAGGCCCGGTTCTGAGGGGGGCTTCTTGGGCTCCCGCACAGGGCGGGATAGAGCAGTATTATATCACAGGGAGGGATAGGGCGGGATAATGTGTCATGTTATTACTCCAATATTGGGATCAAAGGGTGTTTTGAGATTTTTCGCACTGGGTCGTATAAATGTCAGAGACGGCCCGACATCGGACAAAACGATCTTCAATTTGGTTTAAATACGTCAGAAGGAGCACGTGCTGCGATTCCTGATATCCTTGATCAATTCTCCGCAGCAATACAGGTACTAATACAACGAAACGAGCATCATAGGCTTTTGTTATGCATAGTCTAATGTAGATTTTGTTTTTCTCGCAGCAACTACATGGTGAAGGTGCAAGGGTGTTTTGGGTGCATAACACAGGACCTATTGGATGTTTGCCTAGACCTAGAAACAACAAACTCTACTATGGTAAGGAGACGTTGGACAAGAATGGATGTGTGATATCCTTAAATGAGATAGCTCAAGAATTCAATAAGCAACTCAAGTCCAAGTTAACCCAACTCAAGGCCAACCTCACTGGTGCAGCCTTCACATATGTTGATGCTTATGCAGCTAAATACAACCTTATCAACTCTGCCAAGGATCAAGTTAAGAAGTCTTATAAACTTCATTTTGCTGGTTGAAAGAAGGCCAGTGGTTGGTTAATCTTCGGGTATTTTCCTGGTGACGATGATTGCAGGTTTTGTTGACCCCCTCGACTATTGCTGCTGTCATGAAAAGGTAGTTAAAAACGCGACCGCTTGTGCAAATCCTTTGGAACATATCAGCTGGGATGGTATACACTACACGGAGGCCGCTAATCAATGGTTTGCTAAGTTCATATTAATGGTTCTATGTCAGACCCGTCGATTCCAATCAATCAAGCTTGCTATGCTTAATAATGTACACTCAGTATATGCTTGATTAGCACATCTGCCCATTACTATACCATTATCGCGTTGTCTGTCATACTGTTATTGATTAAAAATACATGTCAAGAAACTTATGGCTTTTATATATATATATATATAGGGGGTTAGCAAACGGTGAAATAAAATAAAATAAATGTTTTGCTATTATATTCTTCGGAAAGCCTTGAAAATAAAAATTAAAAAAAATGATACGGTTGCGGAGTGGTCATACCATTTGACTCGGTTCCACACCATATAAATCCCAAAATAAATTTGTTTCTCTTTAAAATTCCTGGCGTTTTTAGGGGCCAACAAAAAGGATTTAGGGGCTAACATGTTATACCCAGCCAAAAGCATTGGTTAAGGGGCAACCTTTTTTACATTGAAGTTACCTAAATGCCCTTCTTGTAAAAAAAAATAAAAAATAAAAACCAAAATCCTAATAATTCCTCCCTATTCCATTTTAACTCTTCTTCTTCTTCCTCCTCTTTTCCTGTTCTCTCCCGATTGTGGAGGAAAAAATAATTTCCCCTCGTTTTTCAATTCATCGTATCGCCGTCGCGAATCGGAAAATAAAAACATCGTCGATTCGTTTATAAAACAATGGATACGGGTAATGCAGCCCACAGACCTAAAACCAAAAACGTTCCTCGCGGTATCGATCCAAAAATTGGGATTTTAGCAAGAACTAAAGAGATTATTGTTGAAAATGACGAAGGACGCGACGAAGATGAAGCCGCGGATATAGTTGGCGGTGGCGATTCTGATAGTCTAACACTCCGACAACTTCAAATGACACCAATTAGGTAAGACTCTATCAATTTTAGGGTTTATTTCGCTTTAATTCGACGAATCGAGAAAAACAATTTCTAGGGTTTTCTGCAATTTACCCAGATTCGGGAGTTAAACATCTAATTTGACTTATGAATGTAGTCTTATTCTTCATTTCTCAAGAACATCGACAACATTCGGGAGTTATAATTGTTGGTTGTCTTCCGAATATGTTTGGCCATATGTTCCTGTGTACAAAATAGAAAATAATCAGTCGTTTAATGAATTTGTTTGCTTCCGAAATACGCTTAAGTAAAGACACAATAATCGGTAGTATACTTACTACCAAATATATATATATATATGATGAAAAATTCTCGAAACTGTGATTTAGGCAAAATCCCATTTTGGGGCCAGCATATATTCGGAAGAAAATAAAATGTTTTATACCTCCGATTGTGTAGGATGAAAAAATTAGAGTTTCTGAACTCCAATTGATGAATATTCGGTTTCAAATATATTTACTTTTCTTTGGGTTGGTTTATATCCGGGAACAAGATTGTCTTCTGACTTCCAAATGTTTACCTTCGGGTTCTATTTGTGTAATTTGTCTTCCGATTGTGTAGTTTGTAAAAATTGATCCTCTTTTGTTGTTTAGAAAAATTCGAGCTAAGAAAGCCCCAAAAACAGGCGACTTAGGGCCTCGTCGAGAAGGGAGGAAGAAAGTGACAAAGAGTGCTAGGAGAGAAAGGAGTGCCAATGCTAATTCAAGTGCTCAACAAAGTGTAGAACCACAAGGCAGTCAACAAGGTGTGCAGCCAAGTGCTCAACAAGCCACTCAACAAGGTTTAGAACCAACTGGTCCACAAGGCAGTGAACAAGGTGTGGAACCAACTGCTACACAAGTTACATCCCACCATGAAATTGAACCAATTGATTTAGTGCCAAGAGTACAAGAAAAAGGATAACCAAGTGGTAACCCAAAAGCCAAAAAAGCCAACAAATGAGAAGAAGGTGGAAAGAAGGATATTGCTAAGAAAGCATCACATCTTGTCCCTCAGCACTTGAAGGTGAAGAATATTCCAGCAGGCACAATCCTTGGGCTACCGGCGGATGGAGGAAAATTTCTTTTTGGATACAAAGACTCCCGGGCCAAAGAAATATATGAAACCGAGGTAATAAAAATCCTATATTTTGTATTAATGTATTGTCTATGTGTTCTATCGTAAGAGTTTTATTAAGGGTTTTTGTATGTACTTTAAACAATTTTCGTGTGTTTAATAGTATCATGAAGATGCGGTTCGTCTAATCAAACCCACCGCCGCACCAAAAAAAATGCTTGACTGGCCTTTATCCGGTGAATGTGAAAGGTTCAAGAGAATTGTAACCAACTCGGGGTTAGCTAATGCTGCCGAGAATTCAATGTTGGAACATGATCATGTTTCTATATCAGAGTTCGTTGAGAGAATGTATCCTGAGACCGATACCTTCCATATGATGTTTGGGGAGATGACGATTACCCCGGATGATGTTGTGCAGATTCTTAACATTCATGAGCAAGGCATAGCTGTGAAGTTTAACAACACAAAGAAGTTAAGTTGGGCACAACTTTATGTTCTAACTAAAAAGTTCTTAGGTTGGGATGAAGAGACAACAACAAAAGAGTTTAGGAGGCATTCAAGTTCCAGAACAAGACAGTTTAACATTACCGTTTTGATGAATATGTTCCGAGGCACCTTGGATAAAGAACAAAAGGGAATGTTAACTAATGAGTAAGTGAATCACGCGGCCACAGCGTATCTCCTTTGTGTGTTGGGATGTGTCATTTTCCCTAATACTTTTGGCAACCGGATCGACGCCAACCTTCTAAAACTTTTGGATCCTCTCCATGAAGTAGATGAATACTCTTGGGGCACGTCATGCCTAGCATTCTTGATGGAAGAGTTGATAAAGGCGTCGAGGCGAGGAACTATCCAAGTTGTTGGGAACGTGGCTCTATTTTAGGTTTTTTTTTTAACTCTATAAGTCAATCTATAGTTATTCGGTAGACAATACATATGATGCGTATTTTGAACTCCAAATGCATATTCGGTAGGATACATATATTTTTAACCTTCGAATGTAGTGTATTCGGAAACAAATTACATAGTTGTACGTCCGATTGTTTAGAATCGGAATTTAGCCTTGGCAAATAACTACTGAATATATATGCCAAAATACTATATTTTACTGAACTCCAAATGATGCATATTCGTAAGGAAATGATCCATTTATTATGTCCGAATGTGTTTTATTCGGAGAAACTTTACTTAGTTTGACTCTCGATTATATTGAATCGGAACATTATGTTGGGAAATTACTTCCGAATATATAGGCAAAAAACCATAGGTTACTGAACTCCAAATAAAGGATATTCGGTAGTAATGAAACTTTTTTTGAGTTCGAATTTTGAGTATTCAGAAACATGTAACTTAGTTTTCTTCCGATTATATAGAATCGGGTATTATGCTTTGTAAAATACTACCGAATATGTAGGGAAAAAAAAAATAGTCTATTGAACTCCAAATGATGCATATTCGGTAGGACAATTACATTTTGTACTTCCGAATGTTGTTTATTCGGAAGTCACCTTCCTCCGATTGTATATATTCGGGTGAAATTAGTGTACATTTGTTTTCGATTGTTATTAATCTATTTACTAATACTTGTTTTGTTATCCATATAGGCATGGATCTATGACCACTTCCCTATACCTAAGTTGGCCGAAGAGAACCCGGAGTTGCGCAAAGGTGATCCTAGAGGAACAAAGTATATCTTCGACGACAACCGTTCTAGGAAAAAAAGGCAGCAGTTGATTCGCATGAGGGAGATTTTGGACCAATTGAAGGCCTCAGACGTATGCTTTGATCCATACAAGGAAGATCGAGATAGTGGCCATATAAATGTTCGGTCTGACTTGTACCTTTATTTTGGACCGTTGTGGCACCCCACAAGATATGTGATGTACAACTCCTCTAGGGTGATGCGACAACACGGGTATATACAACATCAACCAATGGAGGAATTCAGGGATTACTACAAATTGGAGTTGGAGTTGTGCTCTTCTAGTGGTGACAATCTCACGATAGTTCACAAAGGCCAACCTACTGTTCCTGATAATTGGGATAAGAGGACTGAGTTCATTATCAACACTGGTAGACCTTCAACCCGAGGTGATGAAAATTCTCCAGGCTATATGATTTGGTATAGGAACGTATCACATCCTTTGGTTATCCGCGAAGTTAAATCCAAGACTACTTCGGTTGGGTCCAGTTATAATTGTATCATCAAAGACAAACCAACTGGTTATGATAGACTGGTGCGTATTCTTATAACTTTTTTAATGTTATTGTTATAAATCTTATATAATAACCGTTTGATGTTATGTCATTATGTTTAAAAATATGTGAATAGGTTCAAGCGTGTTTCCAAAATGTTAATTGCATGCATTAGGAGCGGAGATCCCGTGCCAGTTGAGAAGATACAAAAGGCTAGAGACCTAATTGATAATATGGATAATGAAGATTATGCAGCTGAATTTGGGGATAAATCCACGAAGAAGACTCCGCCCAAGATGGCAGTATCAAAGACGGGTAAAAGCGTCCGAGCTTCTACGACCACTCCAACAAAAGTTGCTGAAGCTAGAGGTCCTCAAACTCGTGGTCGTGCAGGACTTGGAGGTAATCACGGTCGTAAAGTAAAATTAAAGACTAAATGAATGACAAACTTGTGTTTTATAGTATTTATAGTTTGTGTTGGATTATGTCATTTTTAAGGTTAGGATCATATTTTAAGTCTTAAATCACGTTATGGTTTGTGAATGGTTTGTTTGATGGATTGTGAATGGTTTGTTTGATGGATTATGAATGGTTAGTTTTATGGATTATGAATGGTGCATTTCGAAATTCGAAGGATTATGGTCGTTCCACAATGCCAAAAACTTAAGGATTTTGGCAGGTTTGGATTGTGGGGTGATACATTCGGAGGTTTTGAGTTTTTATTTACTTTCGATTATGAGAAGTTCAAAACCAGAGAAATCAACATTTTTCGCAAAATCTGAATTTTGGGCCATCTAATATTCAGTAGTTAAAGAAATGACTTACCCTCTGAATGTGAGTAGTTCAAAACCAGCCACGCCATGGCTCTAGGTAGTTCCAAAGTCCATTATAGAGGGTTAGACAATATATTCGAAGGTTTTGAGTTTTTATTTACTTCCGATTATTAGAAGTTCAAAACCAGAGAATTCTACATTTTTCCCAAAATCTGAATTTTGGGCCATCTAATATTCGGTAGTTAAAAGCAATGACTTACCCTCTGAATGTGAGTAGTTCAAAACCAGCCACGCCAAGGATCTAGGTGGTTCCAAAGGACATTATAGAGGGTTAGCCAATACATTCGGAGGCTTTGATGTTTTATTTACTTTCGATTATTAGAAGTTCAAAACCAGAGAATTCTACATTTTTCCCAAAATTTGAATTTTGGGCCATCTAATATTCGGTAGTTAAAAGCAATGACTTACCCTCCGAATGTGAGTAGTTCAAAACCAGCCACGCCAAGGCTCTAGGTGGTTCCAAAGGACATTATAGAGGGTTAGCCAATACATTCGGAGGTTTTGAGGTTTTATTTACTTTCGATTATTAGAAGTTCAAAACCAGAGAATTCTACATTTTTCCCAGAATCTGAATTTTGGTCCATCTAATATTCGGTAGTTAAAATCAATGACTTATCCTCCGATTTAAGAAATTCTAATGTGTTGTTTTCACATGTTGCGTACACTCGTGTTACACTTCGCATAAACGACCATATTTTCAACAAAAAAATAGGCGTTGGGTTACATAACCTATATAAGGAGGGTATCTCTTCCCCTATATGCAACAAAAATAAATTTTAACTCTCTCCAACATCAAAGAAATCATCTTCAACATAATGTTCCCACCATTCATTAATCGTACAGAGTTCACCATGGAAGAAGATTTATATTTATGTAGGTGCTACGTTCAATTCTATCCGAGGCGAGGAGAAGAACGTAGGCAAGGAGGTGTAATGAGTATGAGTTATTTGTTGAAAATTCACGAATTTTTTTGCGTCAACACCGGAAACCCAAATAACCGTCACTCCACTGCGCTTTTTTGCCAAATTGGTTCAATAAACGAACACGTCGAAGAATTCGTCCATTTAACTTATCTTATGAATCAATATCCATTGAGAGGCGAAACCAATGATGAGGTGATAGAACGATCTCTCAAGGAATGGAGGAGATGGAAAAGATCAAACTTCCGTTACGGCTCATTTCAGAATCCTAAAGGAGATGGACATATTTAATCCGTTTAGGTCCAAGACGTCCACGAAGCTAATCACAAGTCATTGTAACGGAATTGTCGAAGTATTACCGTAAATGAATATTATGATATTCAAATATTAACTAAAATCGGTAGTTAGTATGTAATGTAACCTACCGAATATGTCAAAGTTTTTATTTTTTTTATTGTAGTTTGGTTGGAATCGTTATTATGTTTAGTAATGTACCGATTATACTACAACGGATAAAAAAAAAGCCGTGCCTCAAAAAGCACACACAATCGATAATCAAACAACGATTTTGTCTACCAAATATTCAGTAAAATAAAATTACAATTTCTGAGTTCAAAATGCATATAATCGGAGGGATGTAAATATCACAAACCTCCAATTCTAATATTCGACGGTTAAATGTGTAACCATTTCCACCGATTATTCTTCATTATTGTTGGCACGGTGCACGTTGTACCTGTTCACTCTTGTCACACCTCACCTAATGGCCATAATTTCAAAAACGTAGCCGTTGGAACTTTAATCTATATAAGGAGGGTATCCTCTTCTCATTGAAGCACCAAACTACACACATCTATATTCCGTTGTCTAGTATTTGTAAACCTCTCTATATTTCATATTACAAGCATGGAAAACTTTGACGCAGCTGAATATTTGGCCATTGTCAAAACATAGTACCATGAAACAAGACGTGAAGATGTCATTGCCGGAAGGTTAACACCCGAAATATTTTGGGGGAGAGTGTATAGCCAATTTGTGTGAGAATATGGAAATCCAAAGCAAAGATCCCTCCAACAAGTTCATGATCGGTTCCGACTTATCCAAAAAGGGGTAAATGATTAAATAATGATACAAAAGAGGATCTTTAACAATAGCCACTTAAGCTTATCGATCCCACAATTTGTAAGTATTTGCATACGAAAGTATACGAACTTAGCATATCGTCTTTATATTTTATATGAACTTTTCATTCTATTATAGTTTGTTTTGGTTTATGTAGGAGACACTCGCAAAAAGGCACTACTTAAAGGAAAAAGGAGAATAATTCACATATGATGGAAGTTATGAATTATTGAAGGTCGTGGGCACGGTATAGAGTTTGGCACAATTTCCCTAAATTATTGTCTGAAATACGTTATAATCGGTAGTTAATATGTTATTTAATTTACTGATTCTGATATTATTTTTAATGTGCTATTTCAGAGTTATAATCGGTAGTTAGTATGTAATTTAATCTACCGATTCTGATATAATTTTCAAAGTTTCTATGTCAGAGTTATAATCGGTAGTTAGTATGTTATTTAATCTACCGATTCTGATGATATTTTCAAAGTTCCAATATCAGAGTTACAATCAGAAGTTTTTATATTATTTAATCTACCGAATACATGAGTGTTCCAATTTCTTCAAGTTCTGAGTTCAAAATGACTATAATCGGTAATTTGGTAAAATACAAAAACCTCTGAATATAACATTCAGTAACAAAGATTCTAATATTATCAACCGATTATATCACATATCTTCAATGGATTTTGCAAAAAAACTTGTAAAAAAAAGCCGGTTCAAAATACATCTTCTAAAAAAAATGGACAGACTAATCGTCATCATCATCTTCAATCAATTCGAGTAACCCATCGGGAAAGTTGTTCTTCACGACACGATCCCAATCAACCATGTTGAACTCATATTGTTTCACCCAATCCTTGCAATAGTTCGTTGGAAATAAATCGTGCCACTTAATCAACAGAGGTAACATACAATCTTTCTTTACCCTTAATCCGATAAAATGCATTTCATTCAAAAACGCCATAATGATTCTTCTATCTTTAATCGACTCTTCGCAAACCGTTCTTGTGGGTGCAAACGTCATACTAATTCCATACTTTGGAGGAACAAAGAAATGTACCACGCAATTCAAAACCTCTTCAATGAGATATCCACATTTAGGCATTGTCATCCAATACTTTTATCCGATTGTCTTCAATCCCTTTCAGCACTTTATACGCGTAACTAAATCTTTGAACTCACCTTCTTTGTCGTATCTATCTCCTCGCCTCATCATCTCCATATAGAAATCTTTGTCCTTCATTAGTTGTACCACCATCTTATTTCTTAAATATTGGCATTGGGTGCCATCTTCGATAATCGCCTCTCTAAAGTAACCCATTTGTTCCATAGCGACGTGAAATCCACAATTGCCATCCCCATCAACATCGTCAGTGGACCAAACAAATGGAATAATGAGTGGAGGGAGTTTTTCCAAATACTCTTCGATAATTGTATACGTGGTTCGATTTGGTTTTCCATAAATATCCCTGGGTAAACGAAGACTACCATACTTTTATTTTATAGTAACCATTTATGTTAGTTGTGTTTGGTGCGACTCGCTCATTTGAGCAATAACAATAGAGCTAGCTTGAGTCTCCACTAACACAACTTCTTCCACCACCTCGGATTGACTTGCTTGAGAAGGCTCCGTAGAGACCTTTGGTTTCACTTTTCGTGCGGTTGGTCCACTTTGATCCTTTCTTGGACGACCTCTTTTCTTAGGTTCTGGATCATCTTCATATTTGGCTTTCAAACGCTCGTGCCTACATAATATTCTTTTATTAGACAAATACTCCTTCAACTCTTTTATTTGGATGGTACTTGACACTTCGGTGTTGGGCCTACCGGCCCCATTTTGCTTAATAGGTTCATCAACTTCCCGTAAACAAGGGTGAAGGGCTTCCTCCAAATTGTGCATCAATATTTTCTTTTTGGTGCCATTTGATGTAGCTTAACGCTGGGCTATTCGTGCACACAATTCAGACTCAAAGAAAGACGGACCATCAACTACCGGGGTGCTTGGAGTAAATTTTAATTGCTTCCAAAATGGATGAATATCATTGATGTCAATCACTTCAACATACCTATCCAAATTATGATGACACGGGAGTCCAATAACCATCATATCCTTGCAAACATAAACCATATTCTCGTCATCGTAAGCTTTATAAACTTCAATTGTTTCATCATGTGATTTATTGCCCATCTTGAAACTTTATGAACAATGCCCCTTAGAAGCAATCTTTCCTTATCATGTTCATTTGGGAATTGGTGTACACTAAATTGCATACCGGTCCTAATATTTACGAGATCACGGTTGGTGTATTCATGGATTGCTTCTTGAATAGACACAACTCCATTTTGACTGCCAAGTAGTATAGTCTTTAATCGTCCATGAGACCCCTCCGCAATGCTTGTCGCCTCGTTCTTGAAGTTATGAACTTCATATGTCCATGCAAAGACAAAACTCTCCTTAATTGGTAACCATTGTGTTTTACAATACTCAGCGGGTTTTGGATAGTTCGTGCCATATTCATCCTCAAATTTCTTCAAGTTAGCTTCGTAAATTTCCTCGCTCATTGACCAAATAATCTTGTCCCATGCTTTCAAAAATATTCTCCAAATCATTCCATCCTCCGTCCATTTTTCATCAAATAATCGTTTCTCTTCCTCTCGTTCTTCCACGGTTAATTTACTAATGCGCTCATCCTCTTCCTTAGACCTCTTCGTACCCTTCCTTGGGTTTTCAGCTTGGAAATGATGATGGCAATTGGATTTGAGGTTTTGTTGAATGTGCTATGTACATTGCAATTTTCGGGCTTCCGGAAACACTACCGCTATTGCATGCATTAGGGCTTGATCGTTATTAGTCACAATAACCCTTGGAAAATCATCACCATTATAAATGGACATCAACGTCTCCAACATCCAAATGAAACTCACATTGTTCTCATGATCCATTAAACCCCATGCAACCGTAAATGTGTTTTTGTCCGAAGTGTGGCAAGCAATATTCAACAACGACATGTTATATTTGTTTGTCTTATAAGTGTCATCTACCAAAAAAATTTGATGAAAGCATTGGGCCAATTAGATCATTTCTGGATGTGCCAAGAAAATACGAACCACTTTACCATCCTTTTCTTCCCTTCTCAACGTGTAGTCGTATAACTCCGCTAACCACTCTGATTGTTGCATGACCGTTCTACCATCCCATTCCATTCTTTTGATCGTACCTAGGGCTAACTTAATTGTAGACAAAGAATACAAGTTGTTGGGGTCGTCCGCCTTTATTTAATTAAGATCGCACTCGCTTTTTGGATCCTCATAGACTTCACTGTATCCATTTCTCTTGGTTTTAGCTTGGCAACCATTACATGTCCAAGTAGAGTATCTGGATCATCGTGTTGTGACAACCCACTACAAGAAACTTAAGATATTGCAACACCTTATAATTGTGGCATAAACCCCTATTAGTGTCGCGATAACCTATGTAGCAAGAAGTCTTTTTTTGCAGCACCAATTGTTTTGCTGCAGCAAGAGATTATACTTTTTTGCCACACTCTTTTTATATTGTTGTCACAGTTGTGTGGAAAAAATATAATTTTGCAGTACTAAATTATATCTTTTAGCTGCAGCTGAAAAGTAATGTGACTAGAAATTTTCTTTTGCAACACCTATATTAAAGGTGTGGCAATATATGGTGTAGCAATAGCTATACTTTCTTGTAGTGACCATTATCAACTTTATACATTTTCCACTGTAAACCTTCCTTACCGTCGGTCTTATAGAAGATAATCTTGAAAGGGCATCTGATTTTCTTTGAATTGCTTCGGTATTTCCTCTGCGTTTTCCTTATGTACTTACTATTCTTTCCCTCATGACTCTTTCGCTCACCACCACGCTCACAAATCATTTCAAATCGAGTTTGATCCACATGATTGTTTTAAACTACAACACACATGTTCTCTTTTGCCTTGTTCATAAGCCATTCCTTTGCCTCCTTCTTACTTGCAAATGACTAAACACGAATATAACAAAACAAATATCATAAGTGTAAGCATTTAACATACATATTTGAAAAATATGTATAATAATAGTAATGAGTATACCAAATCGTTTACATAGTGTAGGAAAATATTGGGCCTCAAATAGAAATCATCAACAACCGCTACAACGGCTTGCAAAATAAAGCAACATGTTTTGCGGTAATAATCGGTAGACATTCAATAAGTTTTACAACCGATTGTCGTATAATCGAAATAAATTATGTGCCAAAAACTATCGATTTTAATAGAAAGATTTAGACAGTCTCCTGAGTACAAAAACAATCATAATCGGAAGATATATATATATCTACTTCCGAATATAAACAATCGGAAGGTAAATAAGTTTTATACCTCCGATTTTTACAGAAGAAGAATTACAATTTTTACAAGTTTGCGAGAATTTTAATTAGGGGCCAACGATATATTCGGTAGTTAGATAAAATTATAATACTACCGAATGTAAAAGATAAGAATAATGAGTTTCATAATTTTGAGGATTTCGTTTTTGGGGCCATTCGGTAGTAAATATACTATAATAATTACCGAATGTAGATATTTTAGAAAATCAATTTGGAGGTTTTCATATATTCGGTAGTAGTATACTTTCTTTAAACTACCGAATGTAAATATTTGGTTCTCAGTAGCTTATATTCGGTATATATTTGGATACATTAGCTACCAATTATGGGTAGTTCATGGCGTTAAATGCATGCATTAATCGAGTTTTCTTGTTTACAAATACAGCCTATTTCTAAAAAATGGGTTTTTCCCTTTTTTTTTCCTTCTTCTTCTTCTTCTTCTTCTTCTTCTCTGTAACTATAAAATGACAACAAATGAAAAAAATGAAACACAATTCTTCCAAATACTACAGCGTCTACAATCAGACGAAAATTAATTTTTTTTGCTACCGAATGCATTTGGTAGATAAATATATATTATTATCAACCGATTATGTGAGAGCAATTTTGTCATTATGAATTACGCGAGATAAGGGATGGCTTCGTTTTACGTTTGGATGACTCTATTTTGTTTTACTAGATTTTTTGCCCGTGCTACGCACCGGGCGGATCCAAAAACCATCTATTTTTGATTTGGTGTGGCTCGGCTTCGCCTCGCCCCGATCACGATTTGGAATCTAAGAAAATTAATATTTGCATTGACGTGAACGCTAAGATGTCGACATTAATGGCTTAAGAATGTGTGATGTTATGTGCTAAAAAAGAGAGAAGAGATCCCCATTAGAAACGGAAAAAAAAAAAAACTAAAAGGAGAAAGATTGAAATAAGTATAAAAGCAGTATTAGAATGTGATATTATGATGTAAATAAAAAAAAAGATATAGAGACGATGATTATGACGCAAACCCGTGCCTCATAAGCTCATAATCATCAAGAAAACCATCAGAGGTGTTAAGAAGTTTATTTGTCTTGTATGGTAAAGAGAATAGAGCATCTATAATTTAAGACAATCTTTTGCATTGTTATCTTGTTGCACCCCTGAGAACGGAAAAAAAAAAACTAATATAACCAAAAACATATTAGGAAAATTTAGTTCATGATTTTTTTCAAACCGTATATACACGGTCAAGATTAAAAAAGGAAAAAAAACAACTTGGTATAAAAACCAATATATGGAAATTAATAAGATTGCTTGGAGTAAATTTTAATTGCTTCCAAAATGGATGAATATCATTGATGTCAATCACTTCAACATACCTACCCAACTTATGACGACACGGGAGTCCAATACCCATCATATCCTTGCAAACATAAACCGTATTCTTGTCATCGTAAGCTTTATAAACTTCAATTGTTTCATCATGTGATTTATTGCCCATCTTGAAACTTTATGAACAATGCCCCTTAGAAGCAATCTTTCCTTATCATGTTCATTTGGGAATTGGTGTACACTAAATTGCATACCGGTCCTAATCTTTACGAGATCACGGTTGGTGTATTCATGGATTGCTTCTTGAATCGACACAACTCCATTTTGACTGCCAAGTAGTATAGTCTTTAATCGGCCATGAGACCCCTCCGCAATGCTTGTCGCCTCGTTCTTGAAGTTACGAACTTCATATGTCCATGCAAAGACAAACCTCTCCTTAATTGGTAACCATTGTGTTTTACAATACTCAGCGGGTTTTGGATAGTTCGTGCCATATTCATCCTCAAATTTCTTCAAGTTAGCTTCGTAAATTTCCTCGGTCATTGACCAAATAATCTTGTCCCATGCTTTCAAAAATATTCTCCAAATCATTCCATCCTCCGTCCATTTTTCATCAAATAATCGTTTCTCTTCCTCTCGTTCTTCCACGGTTAATTTACTAATGCTCTCATCCTCTTCCTTAGACCTCTTCGTACCCTTCCTTGGGTTTTCAGCTTGGAAATGATGATGGCAATTGGATTTGAGGTTTTGTTGAATGTGCTACGTACATTGCAAGTTTAGGGCTTCAGGTAACACTACCGCTATTGCATGCATTAGGGATTGATCGTTATTAGTCACAATAACCCTTGGAAAATCATCACCATTATAAATGGACATCAACGTCTCCAACATCCAAATGAAACTCACGTTGTTCTCATGATCCAATAAACCCCATGCAATCGTAAATGTGTTTTTGTCCGAAGTGTGGCAAGCAATATTCAACAACGACATGTTATATTTGTTTGTCTTATAAGTGGCATCTACCAAAAAAAATTGATGAAAGTATTGGGCCAATTAGATCATTTCTGGATGTGCCAAGAAAATACGAACCACTTTACCATCCTTTTCTTCCCTTCTCAACGTGTAGTCGTATAACTCCGCTAACCACTCTGATTGTTGCATGACCGTTCTACCATCCCATTCCGTTCTTTTGATCGTAGCTAGGGCTAACTTAATTGTAGACAAAGAAGACAAGTTGTTGGGGTCGTCCTCCTTTATTTTACTTAAGATCGCACTCGCTTTTTGGATCCTCATAGACTTCACTGTATCCATTTCTCTTGGTTTTATCTTGGCAACCATTACATGTCCAAGTAGAGTATCCGGATCATCGTGTTGTGACAACCCACTACAAGAAACTTAAGATATTGCAACACCTTATAATTGTGGCATAAATCCTTATTAGTGTCGCGATAACCTATGTAGCAAGAAGTCTTTTTTTGCAGCACCAATTGTTTTGCTGCAGCAAGAGATTATACTTTTTTCCACACTCTTTTTATATTGTTGTCACAGTTTTGTGGCAAAAATATAATTTTGCAGTACTAAATTATATCTTTTAGCTGCAGCTGAAAAGTACTGTGACTAGAAATTTTCTTTTGCAACACCTATATTAAAGGTGTGTCAATATATGGTGTAGCAATAGCTATACTTTCTTGTAGTGACCATTATCAACTTTATACATTTTCCACTGTAAACCTTCCTTACCGTCGGTCTTATAGAAGATAATCTTGAAAGGGCATCTGATTTTCTTTGAATTGCTTCGGTATTTCCTCTGCGTTTTCCTTACGTACTTACTATTCTTTCCCTCATGACTCTTTCGCTCACCACCACGCTCACAAATCATTTCAAATCGAGTTTCACCCACATGATTGTTTTAAACTACAACGCACATGTTCTCTTTTTCCTTGTTCATAAGACATTCCTTTGCCTCCTTCTTACTTGCAAATGACTAAACACGAATATAACAAAACAAATATCATAAGTATAAGCATTTAACATACATATTTGAAAAATATGTATAATAATAGTAATGAGTATACCAAATCGTTTGCATAGTGTAGGAAAATATTGGGCCTCAAATAGAAATCATCAACAACCGCTACAACGGCTTGCAAAATGAAGCAACATGTTTTGCGGTAATAATCGGTAGACATTCAATAAGTTTTACAACCGATTGTCATATAATCGAAAGAAATTATGCGCCAAAAACTACCGATTTTAATAGAAAGATTTAGACAGTCTCCTGAGTACAAAAACAATCATAATCGGAAGATATATATATCTACTTCCGAATATAAACAATCGGAAGGTAAATAAGTTTTATACCTCCGATTTTTACAGAAGAAGAATTACAATTTTTACAAGTTTGCGAGAATTTTAATTAGGGGCCAACGATATATTCGGTAGTTAGATAAAATTATAATACTACCGAATGTAAAATATAAGAATAATGAGTTTCATAATTTTGAGGATTTCGTTTTTGGGGCCATTCGGTAGTAAATATACTTCCGGCGCGCGGGTTATAACCCCAAAGGGGTTATAACCCATCCACAAAAAACCCATCCAAACAAATATGACACAAAAACCCCAAATATCATAAACTGTCTATATTACCCTTTTACTATTTAAATCACCCCAACAAAAACAAAAATCAACCCCACATTTAAACTTTATTAAATTATCACGACCAACAATAACACAGAGACAAAGACCGCCAGCCATCGCACTCGCCGCTGCCATCATCGTGCCGCCATCGCCGCATCACGCCACCAACACCACTGCACCGCCGCCGCCGCCACCACCACCACCACTACGCCGCCGCCACCACCACCACCGCTGCACTGCCGCCGCCTCCACCACCACCGCCGCCGCCGCCACTGCACCACCGCCACGACACCACCGTTGCCTCCCACCACCACTGCCGCCGCTTCCATCACCACCTCCGCCACCGCAGCCGACCACCTCTGCCGCCACCGACCTCCGTCACTGCCGCCAACCACCACCACCGCCACCAACCACCACCGCCACCACCACCACTGCCAACCGCCGCCGTCACCAACCACCACCACCACCGCAGCCAACAACCACAACCACAACCACAGACGATCACCACCGTCACCGAGAAACACCATCATTATCACCGACCACCACCACCAAACAGCCGCCGCTACCACAAACAATTAATTTGATTGATTAATGTTCAACAAAATGAGAAAAAATGATGCAACCAAACTGAAAATGAGAAAAAATGATGAAACCAAACTGAAAAAATGATGGAACCAAAATTTCTTGTGCAAATAATTTCTCGTGAAAAATGATGTAACCAAACTGAAAAATGATGGAACCAAAATTGGTTTCACCAAAAAATAGATAAAACCGAAATTGGTTTCATCATAAATACGATGAAACCTAATTAGGTTTCATCATTTTTCCACATATTGTCATTTTACCGACAAAGATTCAATGATGAAACCAAACAAAAAAAATAGGCAAAATAAGAACAAAATGATGAAACCAAATAGAAAAAAATGATGAAACCAAAATTGGTTTCACCAAAACTAGATGAAACCTAATTAGGTTTCATCATTTTTCTACGTACTGGCCTAAATAGTAACAAAATTGCTCGTTGACAGTGTCAGAAACTTCAGCTTCAGCAATTTTTAGATCTAGTTCAGCCATCAGTGCCTTGCCGACATCTATAGCTTCACGGAACATGCCACGACGCAGACCATCCAACTCTTTACCATCCCCCAATTCCACCAAACCATAAAAATGTCCATGCCTAGTAATGCAGATGGCAACTGCTGTGCACGTGAGGGATTCCTCTTCTGAGGTTGCATCTGCAATATTATAAACACCAACCTGCATTGCCAATGCAAATGAGATGATTATATTATGAAGATGATGTTAAGGCATTACACTAATAATGGCTGCCAACTCACCTTTGTAAGAGTTACGATCACAGGTAGTGAAACCGTGTCGAACAACACTTCTTCATCAATCGTTTCAGCTCCTACATTCTCAGCTGTGAACTTTGGCAGCACCGTGTTTCTTAAAGAAGCATAGATAAGACCATAATATCATTATGAAGTCATAATATCATTCATATAGTTAATGTTATAAGCAAAATGGTACAAGTAGTTACCTTCACTGCCGTACCTAGTGCATCCAATAAATTTCCATCAGCATTTACAACAAGGCCATATAGATAGAGGTCCATACAGTGATGTCCCTCCACGATAATGAGAGATGATCGGTTGATTGCCCCATCTGACAGTCGTCCATATGAGAAAAAAGAACATGTGAATATTTTATATGGGAAAATTTGAAAGATGCTATTAGTAGTATTTTCTCCAAAAGAGTGTCCGTACCTAAGTATCTTTTCAACACATTTGAGAGCTCATTAACCAAATCTTCACCTCGTCTTCCCTGTTTACGTGGCATATAAAATTATTCACCAAATGCAAATGATACAGAAAACCGAAAGTATGTTAAAGGCTTATAAGTAAATTTCTGTATTACTAAATAATTGCAGAAAAGAAAAAAGTTCAGCAGCTACAGCCAGAACAATTTCATCCAAGCTTAAACTTAAACACAAATGTTTCTGGACTTATAAGCACTATGCATGTGAATGATAATACCAAGTCACCAACCTGAAACGTAACTTCTCCTGTAACCGGACTACATTTAACGTTAATGTACACACTTCCTTGGTAGGGTCGAAGTCGATCAGGTGTACTACACTTCACCTGCAATTGGAATCCAATTGGCATTAAAAAACAACATTACGAACACAAAAACATACCGTCAATCACAGAATTGTAAATATACATACTAGGACATAGACATAGGGATCCTCGGCATCAATAATCCAGAATTAGAACTAAAAAAAAAACTTAATAAAGCAAAAATGATGAAACAAGTAATTTAGGAACCTTGTTCTGGTTGAAAGACCAAATGGAGCGCCATCAATGAATAACTGACACTCGACGTATAACTCAGCCTTTCTCTTGTCAGTAATGGAATCAATTTCTACAAACCAATTATAAAGAAAATTCAATTAGCTATACCTAAAATCAATTTCTCAAACTAAGTTCCCACTAATTGGAATCAAAACCAGTAATTGAATACTGAAAAACAAAATCAAAACAAAAATTACCTAAATATTCATCTTCGGAAGTCTTGATTGGTGGCAAGTTCCCTTCGAGACTGTCGACTCTAAATGTAACTGGAAGATTCATCCTACAACACAAGATTTAATCGTCTTTATCAAACCCTCATTCTTCATTGTTCGGATCCATATCCCATGACATCAACGCCATTTCTTCTTTAACACACAGAGAACCCTATCTTGAACTATACCATCTCAGAAATCCACCGATTTCTCCTCTTCAATTTCAGAAACCCATCTTCTAAATCACCTTGAATTTCCCGATTCAGTCCATTTAACACCGCAATATCCATCTTCTTTCTCCCAGTGATTAAACCCTAATTCCTTTGATTTCCGCCATTCCATTCTTCATCTCCGAATTTCCTTTCTGAGTATTTTAGTAATCAAATTAGGGCACTGAATTTCCCTTGAAAGAAAATTTAGATCTGGTTGTGGAGATGGTGATGGTGGTAGTGGTGCGACGAGGAGTTTGGGGTGGTGATGTTTACGTTGGTGGAAATGGTGATGATGGTGGTAGTGGTGCGACGAGGAGTTGGGGGTGGTGATGTTTACGGTGGTGGAAATGGTGATGATGGTGGTGGGAGAAGGAGACGAAGAAATAAGAAATGAAATCAAAGAAGAAGAAGAAAAGTTAGCCAAAAGGGCATGTTTGGCATTTTTTTAAATAAGAAAGACTAAATTTTCTTATTATTATTTGGCTTGTGGTTTTTGTCCCAGTTTTAGTTGAAATGGTTTTTATTTGGTAGAAATAATATGACTGGTTTTTTCTTATCACTAATTTGTTCACCTAGGGGTTTTGTCACTAGTTTTGATAATAATTACCGAATGTAGATATTTTAGAAAATCAATTTGGAGGTTTTCATATATTCGGTAGTAGTATACTTTCTTTAAACTACCGAATGTAAATATTTGGTACTCAGTAGGTTATATTCGGTATATATTTGGATACATTAGCTACCAATTCTGGGTAGTTCATGGCGTTAAACGCATGCATTAATCGAGTTTTCTTGTTTACAAATGCAGCCTATTTCTAAAAAAATGGGTTTTTCCCCTTTTTTTTCCTTCTTCTTCTTCTTCTTCTTCTTCTTCTCTATAACTATAAAATGACAACAAATGAAAAAAATGAAACACAATTCTTCCAAATACTACAGCGTCTACAATCAGACGAAAATTAAATTTTTTTGCTACCGAATGCATTTGGTAGATAAATATATATTATTATCAACCGATTATGTGAGAGCAATTTTGTCATTATGAATTACGCGAGATAAGGGATGGCTTCGTTTTACGTTTGGATGACCTTATTTTGTTTTACTAGATTTTGTGCCTGTGCTACGCACCGGACGGATCCAAAAACCATCTAATTTTGATTTGGTGTGGCTCGGCTTCGCCTCGCCCCGATCACGATTTGGAATCTAAGAAAATTAATATTTGCATTGACGTGAAGGCTAAGATGTCGACATTAATGGCTTAAGAATGTGTGCTGTTATGTGCTAAAAAAGAGAGAAGAGATCACCATTAGAAACGAAAAAAAAAAAAAAAACTAAAAGGAGAAAGATTGAAATAAGTATAAAAGCAGCATTAGAATGTGAGATTATGATGTAAATAAAAAAAAAAGATATAGAGACGATGATTATGACGCAAACCCGTGCCTCATAAACTCATAATCATCAAGAAAACCATCAGAGGTGTTAAGAAGTTTATTTGTCTTGTATAGTAAAGAGAATAGAGCATCTATAATTTAAGACAATCTTTTGCATTGGTATCTTGTTGCACCCGTGAGAACGGAAAAAAAAACTAATATAACCAAAAACATATTAGGAAAATTTAGTTCATGATTTTTTTCAAACCGTATATACACGGTCAAGATTAAAAAAGGAAAAAAAACAACTTGGTATAAAAACCAATATATGGAAATTAATAAGATTGTTCAAAAGATTTTTAGATAATGATTTTGGTATAAAAATACGGAAAATGGTAAAAGAATTTTGGGAAAATTATCGTTTGGTCCCTTTTTAGGTGGGCCCGTGACTGTTTAGTCCTTTGGTCAAACGCCTTTATTGTTTGGTCCATAATTATTTAAAAATACTTAAATGGACAAAAATACCCTCTTCTCTCTCCTGGCGGTTTTTTCACTTGCTACAGTAACTAAAAATTGAGCAAATGTTTGGAGCTCGATTTTTTTTTTTGTAGCAGTTCATTCTTCAAAATGAACTCCTTTTAATTTATACATATTTTTTCAGAAATCACCTAAAAAAACAGAGTTCATTCCAGAAAATGAACTCCATATAAAACCTAAAAAAAACAGAGTTCATTCCTAGAAAATGAACTCCATATAAAACCTAAAAAAAACAGAGTTCATTCCTAGAAATGAACTCCATATAAAACCTAAAAAAAACAGAGTTCATTCCAGAAAATGAACTCCATATAAAACCTAAAAAAAACAGAGTTCATTCCTAGAAATGAACTCCATATAAAACCTAAAAAAAACAGAGTTCATTCCGGAAAATGAACTCCATATAAAACCTAAAAAAACAGAGTTCATTCCGGAAAATGAACTCCATATAAAACCTAAAAAAAACAGAGTTCATTCTAGAAAATGAACTCCATATAAAACCTAGAAAAAACAGAGTTCATTCCTAGAAATGAACTCCATACAAAAACCAAGAAAAAACAGAGTTCATTCCATAAAATGAACTCCATATAAAAACAGACTTCATTTTTGGAATGAACTGCAGCATCATTATCTTCTTGATTTTGGTCATTTTCTTGATGAACTCCACCGCCTTCATCGTCAACAGCAGCAACAACAATAGATATTTATCTTCTTCATCATCATCAACAACAGAGACAAAAACATTCAAAAATCAAGATCAACACCATCGTCTTCATCATCAACAACAACAACAGTAACAGATTTGATTCATTTTTTTGATGAACTTTATCATCTTCATCGTCAACAGCAGCAGCAGCAAACCAGATCTTCATCTTCTTCGTCGTCATAATCAGCAGCAGAGACAAGAACATTCAAAAATCAACAAATCGTAAACAACAACAGCAGAAATCATTTCTAAAAACAAGATCGTAATCAAGAACACATAAATCTACACACAAACAACCGATTTCATTATCAAAAACGAATTTCAAAAGAATATATTTTCAGATCTATAATCAAGCAGCAGCAGGATGATGAACTCTGAAATCAAAACAAAAGCAGCGGTTGATTTCTTCTTCGTCGTGTTCATCACAGCAGCAAATTATTGTTTCGTCTTCATCTTTAATTGCAAGACGAACATCAGCAAATCGAACTCAAAACAGCAGCGGCAGAAGAAAAAAAACCCTAAAAGTCGTAGATGAAATAATCTTCACGAACAACAACAGCAGCAGATGAAATCATCTTCATCTTCATCTTCAAACCTTCTCTATCGTCTTCATTAATGGAGGCAAAAAAAAAACCTAGAAACCAGAGAGAAGAGAAGAAACCATAGAGGAGAGAGAATGTAAATCTGAGAAATGATTTTTTTCTCTTACCTTTTGACTATATATTGGTCCTTATCCAAAAGGGTATTTCTTCCACTCCAATGTGACATTTACATCATCCATGACATCATCCTAGGACCAAATGATAATTTTTAGGACCAAATGATAATTTATATTATCAAATAGGACCAAACAGACAGTTGACTGGGTCAACTGGACTAGACCCTCTCTAATATATTATTCCTAGGACCAAATGGTATTTCCTACAAGAATTTTTATGTTTATTTTTGTTATCTTTTTAGTTTTAGTTTAACGTTTTTTTGTATAAAAATTAAAACATGGAAAATAATCATAGTCTTGTACACCCTAAAAAGAACATGGAAAATAATCATAGTCACGTTTTCTTTTTCGTATACCGTATACCCTCGTCTAAGGATGTCAAAGGCAGTTGCTTTTGTACTTGAGAAAGAACTGCAACGTCTATATATAAGGGCGAACCTTAGATTCAAACTGGGTAACATGCTGAAGTATAAATTAATTCACGGAGGAAGAGGAATCTATGGAGGCACGAAAAAGAGAACGTGAATACAAATTCAGTTTTTTAGAGCGTCCACAATCATAGACTATACTAAAACTAAAACCATAACCAAATACTAAAATTATATGGGTTTGAGGGTGTTTCAACACAACAGTGGAGAGTAAAATTATACACGGGAGGAGATTCAAAGTACGCTTGAAAAGAAAAAGAAGAAAAAAAAACACGAGCGGAGATGAAATCATGCGCCCCCATGGGGCGGAGATTCAAAGTGAGCCCCATGGGGCGGAGATTGAAAGTGCGCCCCATGGGGCGGACCTTCACGAGACATTTAGCGTACGCCTGGTTGCGGCGCGGAGTTGGAAGTTACGCCCCATTTCAAACGTACATGGTATTTTACGCCTGTCAATCAGACGAACTTTAAACATCCGCCCCACTATAATCAGTTTTACTCCAGAGACTCGACCAAATATACTCTCGATTACGCTCTCTCTCCAACTAAAACCAAATAATTGGTTTTACTCCAGCCCCACTATGATTGGTTTTCGATTACGCTCTCTCTCCAACTAAAACCAAATATTTGGTTTTACTCCAGCCCCACTGTGATTGGTTTTCGAGTAAAAATGGGGTTTACTCCACTTTTTACTCGTCCATTGTGGACGCTCTTAGGGTGACTAAAATCTTTCTTATACCAAATTCAGTAACGTATAAAAATACGGAAATTGATACGAATATTTTAAAATCTTTCTTTCCCTATTAATAAGTTTTTGACATAATGTCCCTGCTTGACGGTGTTACTTAACGGTATTACTTAACGTCCAGTTAAGTAATACCGTTAAACCCGGTGTCATGCTCACCGTGCAACCCGGTGTCATGCTCACCGTCCAGTTAAGGAGGTAATTCTAAAGGAGGAGTGATGCTCACCTAAATTAAGAGGAGATTGGTTGCTTCTTCATTCTGTGGAAGCTTCACAGTTTAGGTAATCTTTTTAATTCACTTTTATTATCTTCTTTTAAGTTCTTGATGTTTATGTCATTTGTGCTTGATTTCGTCTATTAGCTAGCCAGATTCTTTGTTAGGCACACAGACTTAAAACTTGATTTTGTTTTTGTGTACAGACAAACCTGATTTTTTTTTTTTTTTAATTCTATGTTTATGTAATTTCTGCTCCATGTACTTTGTCTTTGTGCTTGATGTTGTCTAAATTAGCCAGCTTCATTGTTAGGCGAACAGACAACTAGTTATGTTTATGCAATTAGATTTTGTGTGCAACATTAAGATATATTCATTATGAACCCCTTTCCATCTGTTTTTTAATTTGTACACAGGAATTGAAATCTCATGGATTTAAACAACATTGATGAGGCAGAGGATAGGATTAGCGAATTACCTGACCCAATTCTTCATCGTATCCTCTCTTTCCTTGATACCAAGCAGGTTGCTCGTACTTCTGTTCTATCTAAAAGATGGAGTCACATTTGGACCTCCATCCCCACTCTTGTTTTTCCCAACTTGTATCATGAATCAGAAATCAATAACTTCATGGATTTTGTGGATAGAACATTGCGTCTTCGTGATGCATCATCAAATATTCAGAAGATCCATATTTACATGAATAAGCACTTCAATGCATCTAGGGTTCATTCATGGATCTCTAATATAACAGAGCGTAATGTTGAAGAGCTCGATCTCTGGTTAAATCAAAGGGAACCTTTTCTTATCCCTTTGTCTCTTTTTACATGTGAATCATTGATTACATTGAAGCTAACTGCGTTCGTTATGCCTTTATATATTCCTAAAAGTTTCTCTTTACCAAAACTCAAGAGCCTTACACTTTGTGGATTCCAGTTTATCGACGATTGCTGGGATGAGCTACACATTTCTAATTGCCCTGTCCTTGAAAATTTGATTTTGGATTGGAATTGGTTTGGCGTGAGGAATTTTTGCATCTCAACTCCTGCACTGAAGCACCTTGTAATTGATCACGAGGGCATGGTGGATGATGATGATTTACAAAACTGTGCTCTCAAAATTAATGCACCCAATCTAGCGTCACTTACCTATCGTGGTTGTGTGGCAAAGGAATATGTTCTTTCCAGCTTTCAATCACTAGAATCTGCAAAAGTTTGGCTTTGTGATCTATATGTACCAAGGGGGCAACAGATAGGTGCAGCTGTAAGTAAGTTTTTTCAAGCGCTTACACATGTAAAAAATCTAACAATATATGCTGTAACCCTAGAGGTATTCTTCTTTCTTTTGCTCTCTTTGTATTTTTATAAATTAAATTATATGCTCAAGCGGATTCCTCAACACTGATATACTTCTTGTTATTGCTTCGTAATGAATAGACAATCTCCAGTGCAGACGACTTCGTAAGCATCCTACCTACATTTCATAATTTGGAGAAGTTGTTCCTAGAACTGGAAGAAACTTCTGATAAATCGGCATTTCCACTGCTCAAAGCAGCTCCCAGTTTGACTTGTCTCGTATTTAATGAGGTAACTACACAAAACTTCTGATGTTTATTAGCCATTTTAGAAAAATAGAAAAACAAATCCTGGGTACTGCTAAGCATATTTTAATGTTTATCTGTTTCATTGTTTTCTAATCCCAACTCAGAATATTCTCGACAATGTAAAAGAAGATAGTTGGGATGGTCTTATGTTGACAGCAGGATGTTTGTTTCAACACCTCCGGCATGTTTGTTTTATGCGTTTTAGAGGAAATGCAAGGGAGATGAGATGGTTGAAACTGATTTTGAAGAATGCAGAAGATTTACAGACAGTTACTATCAGATCTTGTGTCAATTCTGTCGTTCGAAATCCAATGAAGTACTTATGTCGGAGTTTCCAAGTCTTCCTAAAGCCTCCAGTAGATGTGTGTTTCAATTCTATCGATGATGCTGTTTTCTATTTGCTGACATTTATTGTGCTAAATAGGCTCTTTTCGTTGCTGACGAATATGTAGATAATCTACCCTATGCAAGTTGCTCAATACATTAACCTTGAGGTTTTTTTGCAAACCAATTAGAATTCAGTATCTCAATAAATAAGAAATCTGCGGTAATTCTCCGCAGAAAAGCTGAGCACACTTGCACTGCTTGGCGCCTTGAGTCACATAACATAGCTTGCACCTTCATATGTCTTGTTTAGCAGTTCCTCATATTCAACTAATTCATATGGTCATGACCACAATAACTCAGTACCTTAAGATCCCTTGAACCATTGGACCCTTACCTCGAAGTAATAAAATGTGCACCCGGCTGCTTTCATCAAACATGCATCTTACTTGCCGAGAAATGTTGAAGAAGGTAAACCCTAGCTTAGTTTCAAATTAGTTCACTCTTGGTTAAGCTTTTAAAACTCAAGAGTGAGTTTTCATATTCTCTGTGATTTGATTAGTTTGAGGTTTTGTTGAAATCTGGGATTGATGTTTTGATCTCAAGGGATCACAAGGTACTGATTTGGGCATTTGTCACAAAACCTATGATTACAATTTTAATTTTTATCGATGCTGCTGCTGCTGAAAGTGAATATGTTGATGATTATGGAGCATTAACTATTCGAATTGGCTACTCATAAAGAGTTGATCGGCTGATTCTTCATTTTGTGGAAGCTTCAGAGTGGAGGTAATCTTCTAATTCACTTTTAGTTATCTTCTTTAAGTTTTTTAGCTGAGTATACCTGATGATGATGTTTTTTCATTAACTTGCGAGTGTACCTGATAATTCACGTTCAAGATGGCGAGTATACATGATATTGTGGGTTCAATAGTTGTGGTCAACCCCGCCACATCTCAAACACTCACCCTCTCCTATGTTACTCCAATCGGGGGTTACATGTACTTGTGTCATGATTTTGGTTTTGATTCATTATCACAAGTGTACAAGGCTGTAATTGTTTTTACTTGTGACATTTCATAATTGTAGGCCAAACAAGAGTAGAGGCAGGAAGAAGAGTGGGAAGGCAATGGCGAAGTGACCCATTATTCCCAAAAAGAGCAGTAAGGTACAACCAACAGGTTTGAATTGTCTGTATGCCAAACTAGGATTGCTGTTGTTGACAAGGTGTTAGTTACAAGTATTCTAGTCCCAGTTGAAGAATGGATGGGTGCACTCAATAGGGTGCCAAATTTGGAAGTCGATTTGTATTTAGATGCCATAGATTTTCTCGATAGTGATTCAGGCCGTGTGAGCACTTTTATGGTTTTAACCCCAGGTTTAAGTAAGAAGTGGTTGATGGGAAAACTCAGGCCTCTCCCCAGGCTTGTTTTGTACTACAACTACGAGTCGTGTGTTTGATGGGTACGTAATATTTGTGATTATATGTGTGCTGCAAAGTGTCTACATTGTCTTTTGTTTTTTTAGTATAGAGAAAATAAGGCAAAGGTCCTTTTTTTTAAAGAATAAATGCGAAACAAAAGAAACTTGGAGAATGAAATAACTCTCCATTTTTTTTTCAAGTAAAGGTCCTGAGTCTCTTTATTAGTTGGAGATGCTAAAAATGTAGGGGTTACTGACCCCCACCCACGCATGTTTAAAATCTCAGTCCTTTATTTAGGCGGTAGATACAAAGGTAGTTAATTTGGGTAATTGAGTTCAATAAATTGGTAGTTGGTTGTGGTAATCAATTAGCAAATCTGTTTTTAGGCTCGGTGACTGTCACTTTCTCCAACTCCAGCTGTAAAAGTTCTTCTGATTAGGTCCACTATTCGCATGTGAATTTATTGTCTTACTGCATTCAGTTAAAGGCTCAAGTTTAGTGATTGTCATTTTCTTTCTTTCTAACTGCATGCACTAAGATTTTTCTAGAAGACATTGAATGGGATATATATACAGGTAGTAGTGGGAAGAATAGAGTCTACAATTTATCAATCCCCTCATTTCTCTTTCTTTCTAACTTCATCTAATAACATTTCATAAAGACATAAACATGGTTTTCCGAAAAGAAATTCAGATGTCTGGTTTCTTCTTTGTTTTCTTGTTTTGGGTTTTTGTTCTTAGTACTAATGGAATAGGAGGATTATCTGCAGTAGATAAGATTGATGATAATGGCTTTTCATCGACGTTGAAGACATGCAGTTTCCCTGCGGTTTTCAATTTTGGAGATTCAAACTCGGATACTGGAGGTCATTCAGCTGCATTTTATGCGATAGGTACTCCAAATGGAGAAACTTTCTTTGGAAAGCCGTCTGGAAGGGCCTGCGATGGTCGTCTTATTGTTGATTTTATGGGTAAGCAGTACTAGTTCTCTTTTTATGATTTGCTAATTTACTTAATGCAGTCAGATTTGCAGTGCGTATTTTCCAGTAGTTACAACTTATGAATACACTAATGATATTTTGTTGCTGCATGCTAATGATGCCGGACGATCGCAATCTCGGTGGATGCTGCAGCCGAGGAATTGGGTTTAGCCTACTTAAGAGCATATCTGGACTCACTTGCATTGAGTAGTTTCAAAAATGGAGCCAATTTTGCAACCGGAGGATCACCCATTAGAAAAGACAAGGGTTATAGCCCATTCCATCTTGACGCGCAGATAGCACAATTCCGACAATTTAAAGCTCGAACCATTGATATTGTTAACTCTACCCAACAGGGAAAAGGTCAGAATCAATTGTACCCTTTACATCATTTTTGACATCTTTTATTATTGTAAAGCTGCATAAAGAGCATTTTGGTTTAAGATTTTGTCTCCGATCTAGTTTTTACAGCTTTAAACATATTGTTCTCTGTGTTCAGGTAAAGCAGATTTACCGAAACCAGAAGATTTCTCCAAGGCTTTATACACATTCGACATTGGGCAAAACGATCTTCAATTTGGTTTATCTACATCAGAAGGAGCACGTGCTATAATTCCTGAAATCCTTGATCTGTTCTCCACAGCAGTACAGGTACAAAGAAACAAGCATCATAGGCATTTGTTAGTGACAACTTATACCATAGTTCTCTAATGTGCTTTTTTAATTTTGTCGCAGCAACTTTACAGTGAAGGTGCAAGGGTATTTTGGGTGCATAACACTGGACCTATTGGATGTTTACCTAGCAACAACAAATACTACTATGGCAAGGAGCCGTTGGACAAGAATGGGTGTGTGATATCTTTGAATGACATAGCTCAAGAATTCAATAGGCAACTCAAGTCCAAGTTAGCCCAACTCAAGGCCAACCTCAGTGGCGCAGCCTTCACATATGTTGATGCTTATACAGCTAAATACAACCTTATTAATTCTGCCAAGGATCAAGGTAAGATGATTGTAAATCTTATGAACTTCATGTTGCTAGTTTGAAGTAGGTCAGTGGTTAATCGTCAGATATTGATTGATCAGGTATTTTGGTGTTGATGATTGCAGGTTTTGTTGACCCCCTCGACTTTTGCTGCTGTCCTGAAAAGGTAGTTGTAAACGGGACGGTGTATAGCGGCCCTTGTGCAAATCCGTTAACACATATCAGCTGGGATGGAATACATTATTCGGAGGCAGCTAATCAGTGGGTTGCTAAGTTCATACTAAATGGTTCTATGTCAGACCCATCGATTCCGATCAACCAAGCTTGCTATGCTGAGTGATGTATGATTAGTATATGCTTGATTAGGATTATTACCATCTGCTGCCTATTAGTACCACCATACCATCATCGTGTCATCATACTGTTATTATGTATATATCCTGATTACAAAAGCCAGAAAAATACATGTCAAGAAACTTGCGACTTATAGTTACCAAACAGGGAAATAGAATAAATTCAGTTTTTTGCTATTATATTTACAGAGAGCCATGCCAGTAAATGTTAATTTCGTCGTTGTCTATTATGTCACTGTGACAAAATGACACAAATTAGCTAGTAGAGAAGTATTTCTGAAGTTTTGAAATCTATATTATAAGGGACAATGGTGTTTTTCTACATCGACGGTTGTCTACAGTTTGGACACATAAAGAACGGTCCAGATTTGATCTATATTTTGGGTATATAAAGAATGGTCCAGATTATAAGGGACAATGGTGTTTTTCTACATCGACGGTTGTCTACAGTTTGGACACATAAAGAACGGTCCAGATTTGATCTACATTTTGGGTATATAAAGAATGGTCCAGATTTTACCGACTTTTAGGTCTCTCCCTCCTTTTAGCTCTACTCTCGACCGTTTGACTTTGAACAATAACTACTAGCCCCATTACTCTTCCCCACCCAACGCCGAGAAAGAAACGCACCGAAGGAATCAAAGTTCCGTTTCATCTTCTTTAGTATTTAATGGAATTGAAGATTAGTTATACCCAAATTCACAACCATTCATCTTTCATTAGACCTTGACGAATTAACTCACAGTTTTGGTATTTACTTTTGCTGAATCAACCAGGTAAGCCCTAGATATGTGATTCGTAATTTTTCTTTTTAAAGCTTTTGATTCTCATTTCATTGTTCTTATATTTGATTCTTATTTCATGGATTGTTGTGTACATAAGTATACTTGCTATTTATTTCGTAATGATTCTCATCTCATTTCACTGTTGTGTACGATTTTCCCCTTTTTATGTTGAATTTGGTTTTTGGTATATTTGCTAATTGAAAATTAAGGAAAACTTGGATTTCTTCAGTACTGCAGTTTTTAGGTGGAGCACTTTCATAGAGTAACCATAATATTAACACTTCAGTTCGTACAATTCTCAAAGACATTCCATCGTAAAAGACATTCCATTTTAGATGTCCGAACCATAATCTGTTGAAGATTCATTTATCTTCAATAGATGAGCCTGATGGTAGTACATTTTCATGGTAGGAAGAGTTTTTGAAGCATCGAATCGTTGTTATTTTATGTTTCTCAACATATTTCTAACATGGATTGAGCAAATATATACGAACTTTGATTTTGAGAATTCAATTTTGTAATCTAAGAAGATTTTGTTTGTTTGGGTTTTGCGGGGAAATATGAGCATTGTTATCCTTCCCATGTCAACAAAATAGCGCTACAACTATTGTATTATTCTAGATGAAACTTCTCTCTGAAACTATGAAGAAGGAAACTATGCTAAAAGGTGTCTTGATCCAGATCATTTGTTAACTTCCAGGGTGATGGAGAACTTTTAATGTGGCCTTCCGGTTTGGCAATGGCGTAATAAGGGGGGAAATCCAAAGGACTTTGAGGGAGCTAATTGCGAAGTATGACCTAATGGTGAACTACAGCTCTTGCGCAAGCTGAACTTCTGGTAAGAGGGCATTTTCATGAAATTTTTACCGTAGACATATACTATTGGTTTCCGTTAGTCTGTCAGGAAGTATCATCTTGATTGCAATGTGGATTACATCTCTTGCTTAGTAATACTTAATGGTGAACTAAAACTCTTGATTTCAGGAACCATATCCCGAACTTCTGGAAATTCAGTCCCTTGCTATGTATTAGTGGCATATATGGTGGATTATAGGTATACATGTGGGATAAAAATGGGAACATTACCCCCTTAGGTGATCTGAACTTTCTCCGCATAAAGTGGCATTGTTCTACTATCTTGCAAGCGGTTGAGTCTGAGCAGCAAGGAGCCAACATGTACAAGAATACAAATTTGACTGTTAGGATGGTGAGAGGTTATGTCGTAAATTAATAAACCAAGATATACTACAGAAACATAGTTATTGAGGCGGCAAGTAGAGTAAAATTAATATCAATATCAATCGTGATGTGACAGTGCTGTGCTACATCCTTTGTATTATCAATTTCAATAGGTAAGGATGTATTAAATTATTTAGGTTTTCCGAATGTGAAGCAGTCAAGGATATTATGAAACTGAATTAACATTTGAGTTTTTCAAATTTAGAGTCTTGAGAAGTTCAAACTCGCCAACACGGGAGACGGACATGGCACAGCAGTCATGAGTCCACGAAGTCATCAGCAGGTACCGCTTATCCACGCCTAAGCAATGATCTTCTATATGAAATGTAAGAATTCACTACTTTAGCGTTTTCATAATTCTGTTACACAACCAGCCAGCCTTACATTTAACCATCTTATAAACATATATACATTGGTGCTGAATTAAATATACTAAGCAGTCACTTTTATGGATTGCCAGTGAAACCAAGGATGATGAGAATCCTTCATATGAAGACGACACGAGGACCAGTAACGTACCCTTCTCTAATAATCAGTGTCGGGATATAACATCATATTCAAAGGTACGTCATTCGTTAGGCACGATAGATGTCGAATGCAAACACTGTGGAGCACTACACTTGATCTTACGGAGTGAACCATTCTTACACCGAGGAATGACGAAGTGGTTGCAACAAATGAAGTAATTGTTCAGATGTACCAGTATCACTCTTACATGGCAGCATAGTAGGTGGCAGAGGATTTATAGAAGGATTGACCGGGAATATGGGGCGCCCTTCTGAAAGTTTAAAGCGATGAATCCGCCAGGGTTGCCGCCATTTAACTCTCAAGATGCATATAACAGCTAAAAGAATCAAGCTATCAATTCCAGAGAGCGGAGAAGGCAATAGGACGGGTAATGGCATTTTCCTGAAGTACTTCTGTAGTCTACATGGAGACTGTCTTTGGAGATGTCTGCGTCAATCATTGTTCGAGCCCATTAGGAGCTTAGGTAATTTTATATATGCATTTTTATTATGTGACTTGATGGACACAGAACGAGAATAATATTGGGTACCATTTCTTGGTTGGCTGATTAATGGCTTTAATGGTGAGGTATATTCCTCCTGGAAAAATTTCAAGCAACTTTAAGCATACATGCACAAATATAGAAGAAGAAGAAAAAATTATCTTTGCACTTCCGTTTTAGAATTTTCTTTTGGCTAAACATGAAATTTTTGTGGGATATAGATGCTTCTCAAATCATTGTGCAAATTAATGGATTTAGGAGACTTTTTATTGTCCTTTTGTGCTTGACGCCGCCATGGCAATAAACAGAAATCTCCCAATAAACAAAACATACATATAATTTAACACGTGTTAGTAACCGAGTTGAAATCTTTTATTTAACGGACCCGGGGTGTAGTTCATCAATGTCAGACAAATTGATCAACCAACAAATATTTGATCAACCAAATCTGATGAATGAGTGTACTTTAATATTGGAAATCACCTGAGTGGCACCAAAGTTCTAAATTAAGGGAGGAATGGAACAATTGGGTAATGCCAGGCGGAGGGAGGGGAAGTTATTAACAATTATACTAATTCACCGTCTGGAAGAATGGGAACGAGGCACTCACATGTCAGGTGCATTCGAATCTGAAAGACACGCAGTAGTAGAGAGTACGAAACATATTTGGCATTCGAGGTCGGGATAAATACACATTATATACCGACACGGTACTATGGAATCGATATTTATGAATAAACTTGAATGTAAAAGCTCAAATAAGAATTACAATAAGCTCAAAAATCAAGAAGGGAAACACTCGGTTGACTGTAGTGAACCGCACATATACTCCAACCTTCTGGAAAGCAACATTTAGTTCATACCAGAAGTGAACTTTGATTCATTCATGGCATAACCATTGCAGGCATAATCCAATGAGATAAATGGACATCTAAAATAAACCATATTCTCAACAAGAAGAAAATAGGACATGGCTGCCGGTTTTCAAAACAGAAAAGATCCTATTTCCGATAACAAGTAAAATCCCGTGCCGTCACGGCACGGGTCATATCCTAGTAGTGAATATGCAACAAAACTTCCAAGAAGTAATAATGATACCCATTGAATTTTTGCTTAGAACAAGATGATTTTTGGATGCACGAAATAATTTTTCGACTTTTTGAAGAGAAAAAAACTCAAAAAGCTAGATTGAGAACAAACTTTGAAAATAACTTTTACAACCAAAAAAAAAAAAAAAAAAAGTGAACTTTACGGAATTAACTTCTACATAGTGGTTTTCACTTTCATTTTAGTGTTTAAAAACCAAGGTTCCCAATCCAGTGCATTCAGGATTGTTTTGGTCTCTATCCATTTGGATACCCCCATAGGAATTTGTGTAGCAATCATGGTAAAAACAAACTCATAAAGAAATGTTACAAGAGTGACTTCAACAATGAGAAGATCCTATCAAAATTGAAACAAGTGATTTACAATGACACAAGCCCTTTTTTCCAAGGCTGCTAATGGGGGTGCCAGGATTAGTGGGGTGTACCAAAATTATAATAAGACAAAACAGTTTTTATACAGGACAAAATAGTTTTTGCCATTGGCAATCTTGCTTTTTCCTTCCCTGCCCTCTTCCTCAACACTTATTATTGATCATGTTGCTCCCACCCCAAGAAAGTCTATGAAAGGTGGTGGTGCAATAGCAGTGTCACAATAGGATGTTGCAATAACTACTCTACTGTTGTTGTCTACAGGAGGTGATGTTGATGTTTTAGATGATGCACGAGAGCAAGTAGTGTGTTGATAGTATTGCTGTTGTTGCTGCAGCATTGAGTCATGATGATAGGTAGAAGTAGGTACTGGCATAAAACAAGTCATGAAGTTGGAACAGTAATCATTTCTTGGCTGCACTTCCCATGTACACCTGCTGATATGGTTAAAAGAACTTCCCATATCCTGGTTCTTCTGACCAGCAGCTGCATCAACAGCACCCAATCACAACTCAAGTAAGTAGATATGAAACAAATTTATGCAAAATAAAGATAAAACTAGAAACCTAAACAGCAAACTATGGATCCTATAAAGTAAACATTTCTATTTTTTATAGGCCTCCGAATAAGAAGCAGCACAGAAACCCAAAAATGCACCAATTGAGATAGATAAAGGACAAACCAAAGAAGATATCACATGGTGGTGGTGGTGGTGGTGGTGGTGGTGATTGTGAATGATCTTCACAAAACCCATTGTTGTTCATTGGAGATTCAAGATAAGCACCACCACTTTCATGTAAAAATGGACTTGATTCCCTTCTCCTATAAGAAGAATAACTAGTAGACCTTTCTCTGTATTTTCTAGCCATGATAACATGCCAATGATTCTTGACTGAGTTATCAGTTCTTCCATGAAAAAGTCTAGCAATCATGGACCATTTGTTACCATATAATCTATGAGCATCCATTAATCTTTGTTCTTCTTCTTCACTGAATGCCTTTCTAGTTATCCTTGGGTCTAACTGGTTGAACCATCTCAATCTACAACTCTTACCTTAAACACATAAAATAAAGCATAATCAGTTACTTATTAAAAATGACACAAAAACAAGTAGATTTTGATCACTAGTTCTTCTTAATTACCTGATCTTCCCTGTAATTTTTCTGCGATGAGGTTCCAATTCTGAGGGCCGTAGAGGGCAACAAGTTCCTTGAGTTTAGAATCCTCTGCAGGTCTCCAATGACCTCTTGCGCAAAGCTTTGACTGACCATTTTTGTTACTCACTGAGTACTGGTGGTGGTGATAATTATAGTCACCATCTACATCTCTTGAACAAATCTTTGACTGACCATTATTGTTACTCACTGAGTTTTGATTATTGCATTCCATGACTACTGCATTGTTATTAGTACCAGAACCATCACTGGAATCAGTAATAATGCCACCATGATCATCTCTATGTTGTGAAGAAGAAAAAGTAGTAGAAGAAGAAGATTCTAGCAATGGGTTTCCCATTGAAGGAGAAGAACTGAAATAGGAACAAGGAAGAACTGTTGATATGACTATGAAAGGATGCAATAATCTTTGTGCACAATCGAAGGATGTAATGGGTCATACTCAATACTTTAATTTTCATTTGGTGCCGTCAGATATACCTATTGCAATGGGATGGCACATTTATACCTAAACCGGTAAGAAGAAAGAGTTGCACAGAGATGAAAAATTTTTGAGGCAGTTTTTTTTTTTTTTCCTTCTAGTTCCCATCACATTGCATCACCACTACTACCTTTGACTGACTAGCTAGAGTCACTAGACTAGACTCCTCTAGTTAGTCCACGGAGAAATAATTTCATGTTTTTAACTAACCCCACAGCATCTTTCACACGTCTGGATGTCATTTAGCCTATCCTTTCTAGCATTGTTCAGTTTTTTATTTTGTGAGTGCACTTGAGTCTTTTTGAATCATCATGACTAATCATGAACAGTCCACACTCCAAGTAGATGAAACATTGAACTCTAACTCGGTTTAAGTCTAACTCAGTTTCTTCTTAACTTTATGTTTAGGGTTCATTGAATGATTTCATGTGAAATGTGGAGGGATTCATGTATTGATATTTGAGTGAGTCAATTTTGTACAACCTTTCAAGTTTCAACCTCAACAACTAAAATGCATACTGATTGCAGAATAATGCTTGCCTGACCCACCTTTACTTCAAATTTTAGCTTCATTTGTTACTCACATCAAACCGTTTTCCTTTAAATTTGTTTTTCCTCATCTGATTTTCATAATTGCATATTTGGTTTTGGTAAATATTGCGAGTACTGTACTATGTATAGTGATCAATGAGTACTTTGTAGTGACTGTAACAAGAACCGTCCTTACCCACACATGAACCATCCTTGTTGCAGTGAAGAAATCTGAGCACCTTACACTCACTGTGCAAAATCTGCCTACTTATGGAAAACAACTAAACCAGATTGATCCGACCAATGAATGAAAGGACCATTTCAGCTATATATAACTTCCAAATCTGAGGTGCGCCTCTTAAACCATCGGTCCTCTAACCCTGCTATAATCCGGGGGACCTTTTTCTTATTTCACGTATTCATTCGTACATGTCATGAGACGTCAAGGCATGGTTTATGTTTGAAATCAAACATTTTTAAGTCTGGGATTTAGAAGGTTTTTACTTTTTACACCATCTGATTTCTATTAGGGGTTACCAATTTACTTGTGGGTGCACCAAATTCTATATAAAAAAACCTAATTCTATCTTTGCAATGATAAACCCCCCAAACAATTTGATACCTCCTATTAGCACCAATGATCCAAAGCTTTGTGTCCCTGATTAGTTAAAGTAAACCAAGATTTAGGGAAGCATGCTACCGGTATTATTTCACTAAATCAAGTAGCACCATTTTAGATGATTGTTTTGGTATGTTAGTTTTCTTCTCTTTTTCTAAAACTAGTCATCATTCTAATTCAGTTGTCGATAAAGCGTCCAAGCATTGTTGAAGAACCAATACTTGTAATGAATGGTGGGAAATTATTCCTGATTTCCTATCACAACATTTGTAAGTCTTATCTCTTAATACAATGCATTTTTTCCTAGTATTCCAGGAAAAGTAGAACTTTAGGAAATACTTGTACTCCAAGTCTTTACGTATTTAGGTCTCTATATGTGTATATATATAGGTAACCTGTGCGCTTGTATTGTACTTGAAAACGTTTGGAATATATAGAACTCAGTTCATCCAACTTCTCTTCTTCTCTTTCTCTATTCTCTTTACTTACTGTAACACATACAATCTCGACTTGGTATCATCCTTGTTCGATTCTCCATGTCTTCCGCATCTTCTGCAATGTCTACAGTCTCTCATGTTCTTGGTTCCTCTCAGTCTATGATGGCTTCTTCTGTTTTTTCACAACCACACCACATCATTACCGTCAAGCTAGATGAAACAAACTACTCGATTTGGCGTGCCCAGTTTCTACCCTACCTCCAAGGATATGACCTACATGGTTATGTCACCGGTGAAAAACCATGCCCTTCTGCAACTCTTCCAGACACCGAAACCCCTAATCCTGATTATGCTCCCTGGATTAAACAGGATCGAATTCTTATTGGTTGGATTTTTTCTTCCTTAACTCCAACTGTTTTGAGAAAAGTTCATCGTCTACACACCTCACATGAAGTATGGTCGTCTCTTGAGTCCTTATTTGCTTCAAAATCTGATGCCCATATTCATCATCTCCAATGCGAACTCCGTGCCTTGAAGAAGGGTTCTCTTTCCATGAGGGATTACATAGATCGTGCTCGTGATATCGTCGACAACCTGGCTGCTGCTGATACGATTGTTACCAATACTGAACTCCGACACTGTATTCTAGCTGGTTTAGACTCTTCTTATGATGCCATCGTAACATCTCTTACCACATCTATGGGAACTATGAAGCTTGAAGATTTTATCACTTACTTGCTCACTTTTGAATTGAGAGTTGAACAACAGAACAAGTCCGTGTTTTCTCAGCCCGTTGCTAATGTTGCTTCTTCCACCAAGCCTGCTGCTGCTTACGAACAACGAACTAACTCCGTACAGCCACAGCATGGAGGGACTCATACCACGGTACCCTGTCAGTTATGCGATAAGTCAGGACATCAGGCTCCTATGTGTTGGCATCGTTTTAATCGGAACTTCAAACCGCAACCACCTCGTCGGCAAGCAGCTCCCGTTACTCAACCTCCCCGTGCTTATGTTGCTCAAAGTTCAGATTATTCTTCCAGTGCTCCCTGGGTTCCGGACAGCGGAGCTACCGATCATATCACCAATGATCTCTCTCGCATGCATATACACTCGGAGTATAACGGACCTGATCAAATCAAAATTGGTAATGGTGACTCGATTCCTATCTCTCGTGTTGGTTCTTCCATTCTAGGGACACCTGATCGTAAGTTACATCTCTCCAACACGCTTTATACTCCTTTTATTTCTCATAACCTGCTATCCGTCGCTCGGCTTACAAGTGAGAATAATGTGTTGTTTGAGTTTCATCCTGACTTTTGTCTTGTAAAGGATCGGTGTACAGGGAAGGTTCTTCTGCGCGGAACTAGGAAAGGTGGTCTCTATGAGCTGGATGCTTCCTCTAAAGAAGCATGTGTTGGTGAAAGAGCAAGTCTGCATGATTGGCATTCTAGATTAGGACATCCTATGATGCTTAACGTGCGTCATATTATTTCAAAGTTTTCCCTTCCAGTATCTAGTAAACGTATAACCTTTTGCTCCTCATGTCATGAGCATAGGAGTCATAAGTTACCATTTTCTTCTAGTATGACTCAATATTTACATCCTCTAGACTTAGTTGTTTCTGATGTCTGGGGTCCCTCTCATATTTTGTCTAATGAAGGTTATAGATATTATATTATTTTTATTGATGCTCACAGTCGTTTCACTTGGATGTTCCCTCTATCTCACAAATCTGATGTCTACTCCACTTTTCTTGTTTTTCAAAAACATGTCGAAAATATGTTTGATCGAAAAATAAAGATTTTTCAATCTGATAATGCTGCCGAATATCGCAAACTTACTCCCTATCTTCAACAACATGGTATTTTTATAGTAAAAGAATTTTTTTCGTTTCAGTAAATCAAGGTTTAGAGGTTGTGTAAGAGAAGGCAAGGGAATTAAAAAAAAGCAACAACAAACGAGAAAGGTTATCCCGTCGAGCAGAAACCGAAATAACATTTAGAAGTAAGCAATTAATTCTTTTGCTTCAAAATAAAGAAAACTTTTTCTCTCTAAATAATCATTTTGAGAAGTCGAGTTCCAAAATAATTTTTTTATTTTTCAAATTAATTAAATCAAGAAACCACATCTAATGTGTTATCCAAATTCCAACCACTCCATTGATGAGTTCTTTTTTCTTCTTTTCAGCGAAGCTATACTAACAGAGAAAACTTTTATTAATACTACCTCTGTTTCAAAATAATAAGTAGGTTTGTGTGTGCATTATTTTGAAACGAAAGGAGTAAGAAATAAATAAGAACAACATCAAATGGATGTTAGAACCGCATGGCTATATCTTTTGTATGTTTCCTCAGTATGTTCTCATAGACGAACATTTCTATTTAACACTTTCCTTCATACTATAGTGTACGTGTTATCGCCTCCGTTTGGTATAAAATTTTTTTCTTCAGTGCACCATTATTTAGAATTTTGTTATTGACATTTTTTGTTCACTGCTGTCATAAAATTATCAAAAAAGATATTCAACCTGATAAAAGGTTCTATGAAAAAAATTATTGGAAAAATATTCGACCTTATAAAAGAACGCGTAATTGGGGATAAAGGAAAAAGACAAAAACGGGATATAAATAGTAAATCAGAGTCACCTCTTATCCATGTATTTTAACTAATTCCTAATGTACCCCCTCACTAATCATGTTTAGTGGTTAAATATAATTAGGTAAGTTAATAGATTAGTTTGATAATCACTAGAATAAATCATTATCACTGAATTTGTTGACGCAACAACATTAAATCAAGATACTTATGATTATGAAGGTTCCGGTGAAGAACCAATTTAGGAAAGTAAACAACCTGAATATACAAGTGCTCCAATTAGTCATATATAGGTATTAATGTATTAATGTATTGAAATTTGTTTTTTTTCATCGAATCCGCCATTGTTACGCCTGAAAAACTCACTGCGGGCATGGTAAAAGTATGAATACCATGCCAACAGGAACCAAATCGGCATGGTATTCATACTTTCACCATGCCGATACACAATATCCCCCAGTTTTGAAATTGTAAGTACACTGCAGGCAGAGAAAGTTCATTATCGAGCATGCCAGTAGTAAGGCATGGTCGATTCCCAAGCGTACCATGCCTGTTTGAGCACAAAAACATATAGAAAATTTGTCTGACATAGAAAGTATCGGCATGGTATTCATCCTGAAAAACCATGCCGGCACCAGATATTGGCATGGTATTCATCCTAAAAGCCATGCCGACACAAAAAAATAGCAGGGCATTCATCATGAACACAATCCAGGAGTGGATTGAATCTGAAACTGAAAAGTTTCAGTATATGATTCTAACCCAAAGGAAGTTTTAAAACAACAACACTTTAAATATGATTGGGTATCATGTACCTTCTCAATGAAGCCATTTCTTCTTCTTCTTCTTCTTGTTCTTCTTGCTCAACAACAATTCAATTTAACATATCTTTAAGAACTTGTTAGGATTTGATTTTGATTTTGATTTTTAGTTTTAAATTTTAATTTAGATGGAAGGGTATTTTAGTATTTTCGCCTCCAAAAAACACCACTTAACGGACACTATTGGATGGGGTTAGTAATTCATATCCCCAATTAATACTCTTTACACACAAACCTGCCTATTATTTTGAAACGGAGGGAGTATAAGTCTCCCCAATCGCGCGTTCTTATAAAAGGTCCAATGAAAAAATAATCACAAGGTCTTCCCAAACTCAAGATTAGCTCCGAATACTGTTGCTAATTTGTTGGGAAAACGGGGAGCTCTTACAGATTCTCACTGGTGGACTGAACTTCCACACTTCATTCTTGGTGCCTTGGGAAATGACGGATCAACTTTGTGTTCTTATCGCTTTTTGCAATATTTCATCTCACTTTCTCTGGAAGTCAGGCCTAGCTCCATCTTCCTATTTTATTTGCCTTTATCAAGAAAATCAAAATCTCCTCGTAAGTTTTGTTCAAAAAGAAATAGAAAAAGAAATATACTACTAACATTTTTTTCTCGAGATTATTAACATGAATGTAAGCTCTATATCTCACCCCTATTTATTTTTTTGCCCGATGTGTATGCAAAACTTTAATAGCGCGTCTGGATATATATGCAGAAGTAGTTTTTTTGACTTCTAGAAGTTAAAAAACATGAAGTTAATTTGGGTGTAAAATTTCATAAGCATTTTTGGAAACAGAAAAGTCAACTTTTGTGAAGCAAAATATTTTTTCTTCTGACTTCTGCTTCTAGTATCCAAACGTGTTATAAGATACCGCTCGACTTTTTCTTCTGGTATCCATGATACCACTCGACTTCTGTTTCTGATATTCAAACATACTATAAGATACCACTCAAATTACTACGGAGGGGTACTATGCAATGGGTCATCCAGAATTAGCTACTTGCAAAAATGTAGTCAACATTGTAATTCGAACAAGAAGGAGGTTAAATTAAAACATGAATAAGATTTGTTTTTTTTTCTTGAAAAGAAGCATGAGCAAGATGAGAAGACTGTGGAAAGAAAACTGAAGGTATCCGAGTGTACCAAATGAGTAAATGGAAAGAATCGAAAGATGATGGGTCATGGGTGAGGGACTGAGAGAAGAAGTTAAATAACTGTGATATATATATTACAGATGGAGCTGACATTAACCAAAAAGAAAAACCCGTACAGATAACAAAACCAACGAGTACTAGAGAGAGATTCGGAGAAGGACTCATTGTTTTTGATATACGAACATTTTTTTTTTTTGAGAATATTAACATGAATATAAGCTCTATATCTCACCCCCCGTTCTTTTTGCTCGATGTGCATGCAAAACTTTAATAACGCGTCCGGATACACATACAGTCCTGAAGTAGCTATTCGTCTTTTAGAAAAAAAAAAAAAAAAAAAACAAGTGAATTTGGGTGTAAAATTTCATAACCATATTTATAAGCAAAAAGATAACTTTATTTCTAACTTCTGTTTCTGTTTCTGGTATTCAAACATGCCATAAGATACCACTCAAATTACTACGGAGAGAGAGTATTATGCAATGGGTCATCCAAAATTAGTTATTTGCATAAATGTAGTCAACATTGTAGTTTGAGCAAGGAAGGAGGTTGAAATGAAACATGATCAAGATGAGAAGACTGTGGAAAGAAAAAGAAGGAGAGTTTGCAACGAGAGAGATATAACTGTAGATATCTAAGTGTACCAAATGAGTAGATCGAAAGATGGAGATGTTGAATATTCAACACCAACTTAGTCAAGTGTTCACATCTATCTAAATTAACCTAGAAATATCTAGGATGTCTAGAGTCAATGTTAGACAATTAACATGTGTAAAATGAGTGTTCTAGAGTTAGACAAATCAAATAAGAATACTAGATTGTCTAGTAGTTGGTTTGGTGGAAGCCTCCATAGGCATAGTTGTTAGCCTCCATATGCATAGTTGTTAGCCTCCATAGGCATAGTTGTTAGCCTCCATAGACATAGTTCTCTTCTTCTTTTGTAGCCTATAAATAGGCATGTTGTATTCATTTGTAAGGTAACAAGAATCAATCAATACAAGTCAAAATCATTTGTAATGGTATCAGAGCAAGGTTAGAGGAAGAGAGAGGAGAGGAAGAGAGTTAGAGAAACTCAGAAAAATTCATGGTTGTTAGTGTTTAAGTTCTCGTTGTGGTGTTGAGTACACAAGGTTTAAAATAATTTGTGCGCAGTTCTGATGATGATTGTGAAGGAGGTGTAAGTTCTACTGCCGTAAGAATCGTTACATATCAAGTTTTTTTATTCATATGGGTCTGCAGAATATAGAGACGCGAAAATTAAAAAGAAAAAATAAAAGAAAAGAAGGTGCGAGTGTTGCTGCGGCTATGTGTGTTGGATTTCTCCACCCAAGTAAGTGCACGTGTGGAACTAGGTTTTTTAGATACACAAAAACGTGGTATCAAAAAACATGATATGAGGACGGTATGAAAGTTGCCGTGAAAAAAAAAAAAAGGTTAACAACGAAGAAAGTAGGAAGCTGTGTGGCTTGGAAGTGACGAGTTGCTGAGCTGTGAAAAGAGCCATGGAAGCAACCAAGTAATGGGCATGAGGAGCCGTGTCTCGCTGTCCCCAAATATGGAATCGCATGAGTGCACTGTGATACGTGACAGTATACCTCAATGGAATACCCATGACTGAAAGTTCACATCAGTCCTTTGAGCACAAGAGGTTGTACTGCCTCAAAAGCCGGCACCTTCCCACTTAAAGTTGGAGGCTCGCCTCCAACTCTCGACTTCGTCCTTTGATGTTCGCCCGTATGGCAGGTGTCGAGCTCATCCCGGGGCATGCTTGAAAGCGGGGACGTTCTCTTTGCATCTTGTCTCCGAAAGACAACCTGTCTATAACACTCCCAAATAGCTCAATGACCTGGCAGGAAACATGGACAATATCCGTGCGCAAAGACGCAACACAACCCCGAGAAAAGTTGGGGGTAAAGTATCACTTTCTCTGGCTCCATGATCTCCACCATTACTTGCAACTCGAGTAGATGAGAAGGCCGAGAAGATACAATGAATATCGAGTGGTTGATGCTCGATAAAAAAAAATCAGTAAGTTGTGGATGATGATCATCATCGGTGGAAATGATGTTGCGGTTCATATTGCAAGTAATGTGGCGGAGCTTCGGATAAAGATGATGGTCATGATGCTCGACTGGCTGTTCTGAGAGACAATGGAGCCGAACTGTGGCTAAGATGAATGGTAAGCTTCTGCCACAAGCTCTAACTATTTTTCTTCTTGTTATTTGATGTTACAAATTTGCCACTTTATCCAGATTTGCCACATTTCTGAATTCATAACAGATTTGCCACGCTATGACATAATTGTCACACTTTGGTTTGTACGTATTTAAACAAACACCTGTAAACCCATTTGGACTTCATTTGGACATTACAAATTAGGTAATTCCAACACTCCCCCGTAATTTGTAATGGCTCTGTTTTTTTTTTTTTTGATATTCACCCAATCTCCGTTTGCGGCTCTTATCTCCTCATGCTTGCTTCGCTCATGATAAACTCTTTACGTTTGCCGCCACGCACCGCCGTTTTTTTTTTTTTTTTTTGTTCTTCTTCTTATCACGAGTATGATTTAGTATCTCGTGACAAACATGCCATGCTTTTCTTCGACAATTGAGGAAGCAATCTGTTGCTCTTACCCTCAATATTTTTTTTTTTTTTTTTTTATTCCCGATTTGAGGAAACAACCACTTATTGTTCTTACCCTCAAACCCTTCTCTGATCACTTATTAGGAAGTGACCCTTTCTTCTTCTCTTTTATCTTGTATTTTTTTTTTCATGGAGACCCCATTTTTTTTTCTTCATGGAGACCCCATTTCTTCTCTTTTAGTATTTCTTGCTCATTTAGTATGTCTCCTAACTTCTGCGTGCAAGCCTCTACAAATTCAACATTTTTGAAATGTCGATATTACAAAAGCTTTGTCTTGTAGTAGCAGTAGTTTTTTCTTCTTCCAGTGGATACATGTCCACCGGCTTCGTGTCACAAGTAGAAACTTGATGTTGTCGTGACAAACATGGCTTTCTTGCCATTTTTTTTTCTCTCAAAACCGAGTAGGTCGTCTCATTGAGGCTCTCTTCCCACAATATGAGGAGGCGATCATTTGAAGCTCTCTTCCCTCAATATATGGAGGCATTCGTTGTTGACGTTTTCATGATATCGTCTTCTAAAACTCTTGAACGATTGTGGAGGCAATCCTTGGTGCACTCTTCCCACAATTGTCTTTAGAATTTTGTAAACAATTTGAGGAGGAAAATTATTGCTCTCTTCCCTCAAACTTGTCTTATGGTCACTTATCAAAAAGTGATTTCTTTTTTTCTTCTCTACTTTTCTTTTCCACATGGAGGCGTTTTTGCTCCTGTGAAGGTAGGATTTTTTTTTTTTTTTTTTTTTTTTTGACAGTTGGAATGGTTGAAATCTTCTTAGTGGTGTTTGCATCTTCTCCTTCTTAAACTTCATATCTTCTCAACTCGAAAGCTTTGAAACCCATCAATTCGTAGCGGAAACTTTTACGCCCATTTCGGATCGAACGAGCTCTGATACCAAGTTAAAATTTATACTCTTATCAAGAACTTAGAAACCTTGATAATATATATATATATATATATTTTTTTTTTTTTTTTATAAATCAAAGGCGTTTTTTCTCCTGTGAAGGGGACCATAATGTCCTTAAACTTCCGAAGAGGACCGAAATGTCCCTAAACTACGAAGGGGACAATAATGTCCTTAAACTTCCGAAGAGGACCGAAATGTCCCTAAACTTCCGAAGAGGACTGAAACGTCCTTAAACTATGAAGAGGACCGAAACATCCTTAAACTCCGAAGAGGACTGAAACATCCTTAAACTATGAAGAGGACCGAAGCATCCTTAAACTATGAAGGGGACCGAAACATCTAAGATAAAGAGAAGTTGGAAAGTAGGTGTTGAGGGGAAGTGTTGAATATTCAACACCAACTTAGTCAAGTGTTCACACCTATCTAGATTAACCTAGAAATATCTAGGATGTCTAGAGTCAATGTTAGACAATTAACATGTGTAAAATGAGTGTTCTAGAGTTAGACAAATCAAATAAGAATACTAGATTGTATAGTAGTTGGTTTGGTGGAAGCCTCCATGGTAGGTAAGCCTCCATAGGCATAGTTGTTAGCCTCCATAGGCATAGTTCTCTTCCTCTTTTGTTCCGGTCATGCTTTTGTTGCGAAAACCTTCACACTTCTTTGATTTTTTTTTTAAGATTCTCTCACAATCTTTCATTTCGTCAAGCTTCTGCCACAAGCTCTAACTATTCTTCTTCTTGCTATATTGTTGTTACAATTTTGCCACGCTATCCAGATGTGCCACATTTCTGAATTCGTAACAGATTTGCAACGCTGTGAAATTATTGTCACACTTATGTTTCCCTGATCATCCTTGCATTTTAAACAAACATCTTGTCTGCATCTTCTCTATTTTTTTTGAGGCTTTCAGCCCATCTTCAAATCAGCTTCAACTTGCTCTCCTGTCATGACCATCATCACCGTGAACATCATCCTTTCTTTTTTTTTTCTTCTAGAGCTCTTCCATCACATGCGAAGAAAGTTCCCATGGGCATCATGCTTTTTTTGTTTTTTGTTTTTTTTTTCTTGCTTTCTTGAGCAGCACCCTGTCTCCACTGCCACCTTCACGTTCTTTAGCAAACATCAATCATGGAAGCAACTCATCATCATTTCCTTCATTTCAGAGTTCTCACGAGTTCTAGCATGCCATCACGTTCTCTACCCGAGCTCTCATCAGTCCCTTTATCGGCTTCGTTGGCAAACTCGAGTTCATCAACTGCCATGAAACCAATCTCGTCCTCATTAAACTCATCACAGTAAAACTACCAAACCATGTTCAGGTAGCAAACAATACTCCATACTCATCGAACCAAAGCATCTTCTGTTCAATGGCAGCAATCTTTCATCTCTTCTCTGCTGCTGCTGTTATCATCTCGACATCCATTCTCGAGCTCGTCATTCTCTCAACAGAACCATCGTTATTCTTCTTCCTTCTGGAGCTCTAAAGAAGCAGTACCTTTCTCGAGCTCATTACCGAACATCACTTCCTTCTTCCATCAGCAACTACCAGCTCATGTATCTCCATTATCGTCATCAACAGCAAGCCAAAAAAACCGAGCAGAAGTTCACCATTCATCTCAGCCAATAGTCCCGAACAACAACACCATCACCGAGCCATGATTTATCCAAAGCTCAGCCACAGTTCGGCTCCACTGTCTCTCATAACAGCCAGTCGAGCATCATGACCATCATCTTTATCCGAAGCTCCGCCACATTAATTGCAATATGAACCGCAACATCATTTCCACCGATGATGATCATCATCCACAACTTAGTGATTTGTTTTCTCGAGCAGCAACCACTCGATATTCATTGTATCTTCTCGGCCTTCTCATCTACTCGAGTTGCAAGTAATGGTGGAGATCATGGAGCAGAGAAAGTGATACTTTACCCCAACTTTTCTGGGGTTGTGTTGCGATCTTGCACACGGATTTTGTCCATGTTTCTGCCAGGTCATTGAGCTATTTGGGCGTGTTATAGACAGGTTATCTTTCAGAGACAGTACCAAAGAGAACGTCCTGATTTCAAGCATGCCCGGGATGAGCTCGACACCTGCCATACGGGCGAACATCAAAGGACGAAGTCGAGAGTTGGAGGCGAGCCTCCAACTTTAAGTGGGAAGGTTCCGGCTTTTGAGGGAGTACAACCTCTTGTGCTCAAAGGACTGATGTGAACTTTCAGTCATGGGTATTCCATTGAGGTATACTGTCACGTATCACAGTGCACTCATGCGATTCCATATTTGGGGACGGCGAGACACGGCTCCTCATGCACATTACCGGGTTGCTTCCATGGCTCTTTTCACATCTCAGCAACTCGTCACTTCCAAGCCACACAGCTTCCTACTTTCTTCGTTGTTAACCCTTTTTTTTTTTCTTTTTTTTTTTTTCACGGCAACTTTCATACCGTCCTCATATCATTTTTTTTTTTTTTTTTTTTTTTTTGGAGAATCAACATGTTTTTTTTTGATACCACGTTTTTGTGTATCTAAAAAACCTAGTTCCACACGTACACTTACTTGGGTGGTGAAATCCAACACACATAGCCGCAACACACATAGCCGCAACCCCATAGCCAGCACCATCATAACGAGAACTTAAACCTAGTTCCACACGTGTATCTAAGGTTTTTGTTAAACCTTCTATACTCAACACCATAATGAGAACTTAAACAATAACAACCAGATTTTTTTTTTTTTTTTTTTTTGAGTTTCTCTAGCTCTCTTCCTCTAAATATATGGAGGCATTCGTTGTTGACGTTTTCATGATATCGGCTTCTAAAACTCTTGAACGATTGTGGAGGCAATCCTTGGTGCACTCTTCCCACAATTGTCTTTAGAATTTTGTAAACAATTTGAGGAGGAAAATTATTGCTCTCTTCCCTCAAACTTGTCTTCTGGTCACTTATCAAAAAGTGATTTCTTTTTTTCTTCTCTACTTTTCTTTTTCCACATGGAGGCGTTTTTGCTCCTGTGAAGGGGACCATAATGTCCTTAAACTTCCGAAGAGGACCGAAATGTCCCTAAACTACGAAGGGGACAATAATGTCCTTAAACTTCCGAAGAGGACCGAAATGTCCCTAAACTTCTTTGATTCTCTCACAATCTTTCATTTTTTGACGAAATGAAAGATTGTGAGAGAATCTGGATAACCAAAGAAGTGTTACAGTTTTCGAACAAAAGCGTGACTGGAACAAAGATGAATAGAAGAAGAAACAACAAAAAATGTTGTGAAGAAACGGAAGCAATCACCAAGTGGTGATGAGATAAAGAACAACAAAAGTGGGTGAAAATCCTATGAGTTGTCTAAAGAGTACAAGAAGTATTTTACTGAAACGAAGAGGACCGCAATGTCCCTAAACTACGATGGAACCCGTATGTTCTAAAACTACGAAGAGGACCGCAATGTCCCTAAACTACGATGGAACCCGTATGTTCTAAAACTACGAAGAGGACCGAAATGTCCCTAAACTTCCGAAGAGGACCGAAATGTCCCTAAACTTCCGAAGAGGACTGAAACGTCCTTAAACTATGAAGAGGACCGAAACATCCTTAAACTATGAAGGGGACCGAAACGTCTACGATAAAGAGAAGTTGGAAAGTAGGTGTTGAGGGGGAGTGTTGAATATTCAACACCAACTTAGTCAAGTGTTCACATCTATCTAAATTAACCTAGAAATATCTAGGATGTCTAGAGTCAATGTTAGACAATTAACATGTGTAAAATGAGTGTTCTAGAGTTAGACAAATCAAATAAGAATACTAGATTGTCTAGTAGTTGGTTTGGTGGAAGCCTCCATAGGCATAGTTGTTAGCCTCCATATGCATAGTTGTTAGCCTCCATATGCATAGTTCTCTTCTTCTTTTGTAGCCTATAAATAGGCATGTTGTATTCATTTGTAAGGTAGCAAGAATCAATCAATACAAAGTTCAAGTTACAAAGTCCTTGCTTTCACCCTTCACTACTAGAGCTCTAGGAGCTCTATACGAGCAACACCACGATGCTCGTATATCTCCGAAAAATATTATCAAGGTTTCTAAGTTCTTGATAAAAATATAAATTTTAACCGGAGATGGGTGAGGGAGTGAGAGAAGAAGCTAAATAACAAAACGAAAAATCCGTACAGATAACAAACCAACGAGTACTAGAGAGAGAAGGAAGGGCACGTCTTTTTGATATTGTTGAGATTTTCTTGTCACCAATTGTAATCAAGCAGTACGAGCAGCTTTGTGAAACACAGACGAGGAGAGGAATATCTGATTGCCTTGTTCAATCCTTTTCGTTAATAAGCTCGAAAATAGGTTAACAATGACATACATTTACAAGACCATTTTTGTAAATAGAAAATACTTCCTGTGTTTTTTTTTATCATTCCTAATTTTTATTTTAGCCTGTCTTTTTTATGGTATTCCCTATATCCCATCCCCATTTTTCCTATTTTCCATCCCTTTATAATTTTCAAAATCAGTTTACTTTTGAATTCTTACATTTCCTAAGTACCATCTATAAAAGCCAAAGTCAAATTGACACTAACTATCACTGTTACCATTATTATTCTTCTTCCGGCAAGCCATTATTATGGTATGAATTCACTTGATGATTTCCGGTGAACAGTTTGAGAACGTGACATTGTGTAAAGCGAATCAAAGCGGTCGGGGATAAAAAAATATAAAACAACACGGGAGATACTAAGTCTATTCCTTGGAGTGGAAGTGGAAGCAATAAGAAGATAATAATCAATCATAGGGAAGAAGATCAAATATTAATGGGCCTTGGAGTGATTTATATTTGAAGCTAGGAGCATGGATGCATAGATTTTTATTAGTTTTCAGTATAAAACATGATTGTAAACTCTTGCTAAACGATCTAAGTATGGTGCTGATGTTTAGTTTCTTCTTTTGTTGTATGACCCGACTAGTACAGGGTGATCAATATCGCACTATATGCTTCAACTAATTCTAAAAAATACGATGGCTTAGTCCCCCTCGGTCCACCATTTTTAATATGTAGCCTAAATTGCACATCAAACCTTATCCTTCTCTTTATTCACTAAAGGTGTAGATGAAGTAGAAGAGATATCAGTCAGTGGTGGAGATGAAGATTGAAACCTAATTTTATCTAGGGTTATTTTTAGTTATCGTGTGGTTTTATCCTTGGGTGCAAATAAAAAGTCAAGAGATGGGATTTAGAAAATCTAAAAGTTTATATGGGTGGTACTTAGGATAATTGGGGATAGGAATTTCAGAGGATTGGAAATAGGAAAAATGGGGATGGGAAATAGGGAAAATCTTTTTTATCTGTCCGCTCTGTTTATAGACATATTTTTCCCTTAAACTATCAAATATACCCTTTATTTTTTATAATCATAAAATCATTTTTACTATAAACTTAATTCAAAATCTAAAATATTATCACCATATATATTTGTTCAATATATTTGTATTAATCATCATTCTTTTTTTAAATAAAAATATTTATGGATAATTATAAAATTCCTAATATGATTTTAGGTGAATTTACTCCGTTGTGATTAAAAGCTAAATCAAACTCGATTTCTAAAGCTTCTGGCCCCACCAGAAAATAATTCTCTATATAATAACAGATTTTTTAACGTGTTCTCATTCACCGGAGCTCCGCATTCACTAGAACTCCACGTTAATTCTCGCTTCTGGCCCCACCAGTTATTTTTTTTTGTAAAATTATTAAATTTAAGCCAATAAAATTCAAGGATAATATTTTTTATTCCAATAATAAAATAGCTAAATCTAAAATATTCTAAAATATTTTAATAGCTAGATTTTAAAAATCTCATAACATGCCAAATATAAAATATCTTAAATATATTTTTCAATCATGATAATCACAAAATCCATTTTTTGATCATGATAATCAACAAATTATGCATCGATCCCACAATAAATCAAATGGTTATCACATAATAAATAAATAAATAACTGATATAAACGTGTAATTATGGGGTGCAGAACCCATGTCCCCTCCTTACATGTGCCCTCGTGTCCCACTAGTTAGATTTTGACATGTGGTTTCTTTTTTTTCCTTAATTTAAATATCTCGTTTATGGTTACAAATAAAGAAGAAGAAAAAAATCATATATATTGTTACCATTTTTATCTCCCGAACCAAAATCTACATTTCTCATTTTCCTTCTTTTTCTATTTCCACTGCACTTTGAGATTATTGGGAGAATACTCATTACAATCTTTAACAAACTCTATCTCAAGCATCATCATCCAACAATTTTTTTAAATGATTTCGAGTTAAAGATCGTCTTCTTTAAGTCGATGCCCTTACCGAAATCCAATTTGAGCAGCACCTAGAGATCGTCTTCTTCAAGTTGAGCACCGTTGTGTAAACAAAACCAAAAAATATATAAACTTTAAGCTCCTTTTTATAGTTTTGATTTTACGATTTAATCACATAAATTAAAGTCTTAGCATAGGATTTCAGCAATAAGGACAGTAATTGACTCAAAAATGATATAACTAAATTCAGTAGAATACCTGTTGTAATTGCATCGTATCTATTGTAAGATCATTAACCTATTAGATTTGTTTCCCTTTAATGAAAAAAAAATTCGATGCAAAAGCTTTGTTATTCAAAAGGAACCGTAAGCTTGGATTTTTGGTTCGAGAGACAAAAAAGGTAACAATATATATGCTTTTATGTTTTTTACTTATCTTTAACGGTAAATAAGATAATTAAATTATGCAAAAAAAAGAAGCCACATGTCAAAATCTAACTAGGGGGACACGAGGGCACATGGAAGGAGGGGACATGGGATCTGTACCCAGTAATTATGTTAAGAATGTCTAGGGTGAATCTCGTTTATTATTGGAATGTCCTTGTGTCTAGCCCTATAAATAGAGGCTCTAATGTTTGTCTAACACACTAATGAATATAATTTCTCCCTTCCTCTTCCCCTCTATTTTGTGTCTCTTGTTCTCTGTCTTCTATATCACAACACGTCATCAGCAACGTAGCTCCAATCACTGAGCCATAAAGGATTTTGTTTGCTAAACCCTATTTCCTTTCAAATTTCTTTTGATTATTATTACTTTCTTAAAAGAATCCTAAATCGTTTATTATTAAGAGGAATTTATTATTAAGAGGAACATATAATTAGTTGATATGTTTGGGATTGATCTTTATTTTTTTTCTTACTTAATCAAACGAACATTAAGTTCATGATACTAATATCTATTTTGTCTCTTTTGGTGAATTTAGGTGATTGATCAATATATTGGTCCACTGTTAGTATGTTACTATTCCTGACCAAAGAATACATAAGCTGCTTGGAGTTTGCACCAGCATCCCGTACACAAAGGCTTTTCCCCTTGTTACGCCACCAAGCTTTAAGGGTTCCCTGTTTGGTATCTGTATCCATAAAATATCCTATTTTATTTTTTCCTTTTTTTTATTGATTTTTATTTACTTATATATGGATACGTCCATGTACATATAATGGGTATTTTGAGTTGGTTTTGTCCTTTCCTCTCTAATCTTTTTCATTGAGAAAGAAGGAAAAGAAAATCCATCGAAAGATGGTTCACAGTTTCTATATCTTCTAATGAAAATGTAATCACTAAAAAAAAATGGTATTTTTTTTTCTCTTATTTTTTCTATAGAGAAAAAAAAAATCCATTGGAGATGGTATAAATTTTTTATTCGTCTAGTAAAACTGTAATCACCAAAAATTGGTGTTATTGCAATTTGGTTACCTTTACAGTAATGATCACATGCATGGTTGAAAAACCTACGTCCAACTAAGTTGGTATTTTTGTCATATAGACAAAGATCATGTGATTTACTCATATGGTTTCTATTTCTTTACAAGAAACCATACATCTACCACAAAAGTGGATTTTTTTTGCAATGACTAAAACGACGTTTTTTTTTTATTTTGTCGATACGAGAGTGGTAAATCGTGTAATAATTGGTGCTAATTCTCACCATTGTTTCCATGAGATTGGCATATTTTCTAAACTTTTTCCAAAAATGAGCACAGTTTTCGACCACATAATGAATTTTTTTTTCTTTCAAAGTCGATAACGACAATGATTTCTTTATTTTCTTATATAAAAAAAAATCATTTAAGCCAATTGAAACTGGCTTCTCTGTAAATCCTAGAAGGATGAGATGTCGTTATCAACAATTCCAAACATCAATGAACGGAGAATTTTTGTATTCCTCGGGGATGTTTAATAATTTTAAGTTTTCTTCTTTCTATCATTCTCCAAAATTGAGACCGTTCAACTTGATGTTGGAATACGGTAGGACATAAAGATCAATGGGTGCGCACCCGGATTGTTAGCCTATATTATTAGTCCTTGTAGTGACTAAATTGATCTCGAAGTTAAATTTTTTTTGAAAAAAAAGTGTCCAAAATCTCATTCTGAATCATTATCTTGTTGTCCGCAAAGGTCACAATTATTTTATATTTTTTGGAGATTTATTAGCATTTTTTTAATGCTTTTTGGTTGTAACAAAATCCATGGTTGATGTTATGAAATTTATTTTCGTATATGAGATGACAATTTCCGCCAGAATCAGGGGGAGACTCTATGTTATTAGAAGTTGACATTAATTAACTTAAAATGTTATATTATTTCTCTCCTATCATGATCAAATCGAAAAGGCTGCCATTAAATAGGCGTGAGAATATCTCAATTAGCTTTCCCATAAGCTTAATTATGTCATTTGAAAAGAAAAATCCAATCACATCTAGTAATCATGTAGCATTTTTATATAGGCTATAGATAGTGCTCCAATGGAGTCTATCAAAAAGATCCATATTCTCTAGTTCATAGCTCCTCACTAGAAGATCGGGAGATTATAATGCTTGCGGGCACTGGTACCAGTAATTCTATGAATTGTATTTGAGAATTGTGTGGGATGATAGTTAATTAAATGTTGTCGAATATTCATTTAGTGTAGCTACTGAAATAATAAAAATGGTGGTTGTGAAACCCCTCTGCAGAGTAATATCGACATACATGATTGGTTGGAATACAATCCAAATTAAGTTGGATTAGTTTCTCAATTAACACAATTTTTGGATCCAAAAGTTAACACTTTAAAAATGCCAAGCCTATTAATTACAGGCTAATGTAGTCATAATGCGTTATTCGAGAAATCTTTCATTGTAAAAACGATTTAAGGGTTTCATTTTTGCTCAGACCCTAGGATTGATTCATTAATTGTTCTCTTTATGCAATGCACTTGGCGTTGTAGTCTTTGAAGGACTCATATTGCATTGACACAAGAATTGTGGTCGAAGAACATATTGAATTTGTAATCTTTTGAGGATTCAAATTTTATTTAGGCTGCACCTTATTTGCTTACATAAGGTTTAACAATCCTTTATGTGTTTTTAGAAATTTGGTACACAGCCAAAAATCCGGATTAATTAGTTGATGCTTTCAACGTTATAGGCCTCTTGAGGAGTCTTTAAAAGCACTAAAATCCACACTTTGGCAGCATAAATTCTATTATTTTTCTTTCTTAAATCTGCAGATAGAATTATGCTAGCTTAAAATAGTCTTTGAGGTAGACTAGAGTTATGATTTTGATGCTCGTTTTCTGTAATACTCATATAGTTGAGTTAGCATCCATAAATCGTCAAAAGTTGTACTCTTTTTCCTTCGTTTCAGGTTTTGTCCCACGTGGTTTTTCCTGACAAGGTTTTAACGAGGCAACATCTCTGACGTTTAATATTATTTATTTATTTTTTAATGTTGATATTTGTGCTCTTTTTCCTTCGTCCAAATTTTTTCCCATTGGGTTTTATTGGAAAGGTTTTAGTGAGGCAATTTAATTCAACATGATGGTCATCCAAGGGGGAGTTGTATATATTTTGGTTGTTTAGTGGATGCCCACATTTGTTTAAACCAAATCAACTTAATCATCTCCTAAGAATTTGGATTTCCTTCTAACAAATACGATTTTTGTTCACGTATGATAAGATATTCATATCTTGGCACTTTGTTGAAGAAACCACATCAAGTATTTCTGCAAATCATCTCCAAGAAATCAGCAATCCAATACACAAGTACTTGATGTATCTGAAAGAAGCATGAAGACTCGAGAACACTACCATTAGAAGACTAACACAAACTAAGACTTCATCAACTGGAAGATTCTCACAAATACATTACTATATTCAGAATTCAAGAAATTTGTTCACCGAAATTGGGAAGTCTCGTCTCAAAGATTTGCAAGCCAAGAATTTACTGAAGTACTCATCAGGGGGAGCACCATCGCATAAGGTGCATTTTGTTGGACTTATTGTGTTGTACTCTTTTTCCTTCATCAAGGTTTTTCCCACTGGGTTTTCCTAGTCAAGGTTTTAGTGAGGCAACATTTGCGTGTCCAAATCTTTTCTAAGTTTTGTTAATTGTACTCTTTTCCCTTCGATCAGGTTTTGTCCTTTTGGAATTTCCTGACAAGGTTTTAACGAGGCAATTAGCTTAGACACAATGTCATCGGGGGGAGTGTTGTAAACATGTAATTATGTTAAGAATATCTAGGGTGAATCTCGTTTATTATTGGGATGTCCTTGTGTCTAGCCCTATAAATAGAGGCTCTAATGTTTGTCTAACACACTAATGAATAGAATTTATCTCTCTCTTCTTCCCCTCTATTTCGTGGCTCCTTCTTTCTTTTTCATATCACAACAATAACGTCAAATGTCCAATGTCCTTTTACAGTCTTAATAAAAAGAATTTTCCTAATTACAACCCCAAACTATCAATTAAACTCCAAAATACATAAATTGAAAAATGAAAGAAAAAAAACTGATTAACTCGGTCATGGGTTCTAACCTTTTTATCTGATGATGAATCTCTTTTGCGTGTATCTTTGTTAGTGGTCCTGCACATCAGTTGGAATTTTTGTTAGTATTTTGGATAAATAATTGATAACATGTTACAGGCCTACGACCCATGGATGTGCGGTCCATCTAGTTATCTAGAGTTTACCTTTACATATATATAAAGGATATTGTATCCATGTAACCCTATTATCATGATCAATAGAAGTTTCTCTTTGTCTCTTTACTTTCTCCATATTTTCCACTGCAACACGTTATCATGCACGATTCTACCAACTGGTGCAATTTTTTTTTCTTCGTTCAAGACTGGTTATGGATTATTCCTTGAAGATTAGCGTGGTTCTGATCCTATTTTTTTTATCATTATGGATGCGTTACCAGGTATTTCTTTTGAACAATTTTTTTTCGTTTTCTTAGTATATATTGGGGTTCAACAAACGTATGATTATATAAAATAGAGATTTAACCGTTAGATTTTCATGAAATTCTAATATGTTCAACCCAATCAGTCATTACATACTTTTTTAAAATTTCAATCAAATCGGAATATGATGCAACCTGCGTTTAATAAAACTGTGTACGTTCAGAAAAACCATAATTTTAACAGCGTCGAAAAACTCAAGATTTCAGAATTCCAACCGTTGGATTATGCTATATTTTTGGTATGTTTTGTATATTGTTCTTGGTAAGATACTGTAAAAATTTCATAAACATCCAACCATGGAAATACTCAACAGTACGTGATATTTACAACTGTTTCCATAGAAACGCTAATTAGAATAGTCATACGGCGTCATGGATAAATTTTTTTATCTAGCCGTTGGATTTAATTGTTGTTTGTCGAAACATTATTATAAAGTTACTGTAAAAATTTCATAATCATCGGAGATGTTTACAATTGTTTTCTGATCACTAAAGTTGGATGATGAAATTTCCAATTTTAGGGTTAACAATATGTTTTGGGATCATATGCTAATAGTTTCAAGGTTATTATCAATGGGCGTGCGCACTTCATATGCTATATGTTTTGTTAAGCATGGAATAGTCAACCCAATGGACCGGGCATTGACCAATCCGTTGACTGGGTTCTGATTAAACCAACTCGAATAAAATTTGACCTTTTGGACTCGGAAGTACTTGAGCGCCATTAAAGAGCCTCTGATACAAAAGTCAATTGTGTCTACAAGGTATTTACTTCCATCATGAAAACCTTCAACCAATGACGATGCATTGTTCAAAAGATGAAGGCATAACTTCTACGTTTTAAGGCGACATATTGATTTCAGACGATGGAATGCTCTAAAGAGAGTTTTTGAAACATTCATAAATCCCCCCCCCCCCCCCCCAAACACTTGTAATATTGTCTCAAGTAGTAACAATACATAGTAAATGTATTTACGAGCATGAGACAGGGGCGTAATTCTAACTCATTGGAATGAGAGTTGGACACTTGGTATAAACATTTGTTGAGTATGGTATAAGAGATGGAATGCGGGTATCATATAGTAGCAGCCAACTACAAGATATATAGAGAGTTTAAATGACAACAAAGTCATTATATGTTAAAAGAAGGCCATACCCCCGCTTGTCAACTTCAGTGGCAATAAGAAACTTGCCCAATTAATACACTTACATTTTGATAAGTTTTTATTAATTATCTTTATTCAACTGAATTTTGTTTGATTTGACCCTGGACTATTGGTTGTATGGTAGTTTAGTAAACATTTTTTTTAAGTTAAAAAATAAAGATTTTTCTTTTAATGCGAAGAGCTAAATTCATAGTTTGTACTTATGAAATGAAAAGTATATCATTTCCATGAGACTGAAATACTCTAAAGCACTTGTGATATACTCATAAGTACTTGAGTTAAAAGGATCATTCGTACATTATGATAAAAAGTATATCATCCTCATGAATTATAACACTCTAAAGTAAATGAGATAAATTTTATTTTGTTACGTAATAAGGCCACACCACTTATTACACGAAGCTCTTAAGAAAATCTATTAAACTGCTTGTTGAATTGTTTCCTTATGTAATACCATACGATGATTGGATCATCACAGATAATAGACAAACAAAAAAATGCTCAATCTTTGTTTCCTAATTAGTATAAAGATTAAAAGTTACATGAGCTCTATAAGAACCAAGAGCTAGTCACACTTTGTTAAGTTTCTACGAAGTCTGTGCAAACGATTATTGAACAAAAACTAACCGTGAGAATGAGAATGCATCTACAAATTAATTACCTCCAATGAATGTGAAAGGAATCACATTTTAGAGAAAATAATGAGTCAATTAGTCTAGTGAACTGTAAATCACTAATACTTGGATAATTGACAATGTAATGTTGGGAATTGACTCACTCGGGTTTTGACATAACCATAAAGAAACTTTGGTTGTGATATGATGTTTTGTTTTGAAAGAAATCAAATGGACATCCTTTTATTTGAGTTAACAAGAAAATGGGAATCAAAAAATTGAAAGAATGCAAAGTGACGACATCTCTCACAATCAACTCTTTCTAAAGTACCAGAAACACCACATCCCCTCCCATTATGCTTTTAAATTAATAAAGCATGTAACTTATTTTACAAAGTCATTATTTAGTAAAAAGGATTGAGAACATCCTAAGATGCTAATGGTAAACAACCCATTTTTTCAAAAGAAACAAGGTTATATTTGTGGACATATCCATACAGAATGAAGTCCATTCAAGTGATTTATGGCTCTGGTGGATAATTCGAAGTGTTGAATTAATTATTGTTCACAAGAAATTATGCGTTTATGAAACAATTCTTACACATATTATACAATTTAAGGTCTCACCAACCTTGTTATTGCTAGATATTTTACATCAAAAGGACTTGATGGATATTGCATGTTTAATAGGATCATTATAGAGCATCATATACCCCATGGTCTCGCAGAATCTGCCATCATAGGTTATATATGGTGTCTAAGGATAGGTTATGCGTAACAACTTTCCGACAAATGCTTGGGGGATATGCAATATTATACGCATATTCACTTATTCGTATTAGAACCCACAATTAGTCAACCATTTTTGCGTACCAGTTGGTAAATGGTTATAAGCCTGACATTTGTGTTCTTATGCATTTTTGGTTGCACTATATATGTGCCATTACGAGTCCACATCGTACTATGATGGGTCACGAAAATGATTAAGTAATTTTGTTGGATATTTACTCTCAACAATTATCCGCATTTTAAAACCTTTGGCAGGAGATCTCTTACCGCTAGATTTGCGGGTTATCACTTTAATGAGACAGTCTTCCCGTCATTAGGGGGAGATAATAAAAAGTATTTTATAAGGGAACGACATGAATTATCGTGGTGTGTTCCCACTGTGTCTCATATTGATTATTGTACTCCACAAATGTAAATGTGAAGTGAAAAAACAATCTATTTTCAGAATGTACATTGATGTCGCTAAAGTGATGAGATCACACATACAGTAAAACTTCGATAAATTAATAGTCTCGGGACTGCCAAATTCTATCAATTTAGCGAAGTATTAATTTATCGATAAATTAATAAGTTATTAATATATCGAAATATACCAATTTTAGGTTTTCAAAAATAAGTTTGTAGAATATTTTACTATAACAAGATTGAAAAATTAAGTGTGTAGAACAATTTTCCTACAATAACAACTATTTAGAGATTTTATTTTCGAAACAAATTTTTTTTTTTTTTGATCAAATTATTATATGACATAATATCAGATAATATATTGCATATTATGTGTGTAAATATATGACAAATTATTATATAATTATTTTCGAAACAAATTATTATATAATTATTTTATGACATAATATAAGATAATATATTGCATATTATGTGTGTAAATATATAAACTTTAATGTTAAAATTAAAACAATAAAAAGAACAATAGAACGAAATCACCGCAGAACTTTTTAACGGATTACAAAAAATTAGATATGAGGTCCAATATTATGTAAATGTGAACAAGAAAATAAAAACTTTGGATTTTATTTTAATAAAACAACATAATATAGTGCTACTACACTGATTATTAATTTATATATTAATTGGGCCCTATTATAAGCTTAATTTTTTTATTATCTTATAAATTTATCGGGGTTATTAATTTAGCACACTGGCCCAAGTCGGGACTGGCTAAAAATATTATTTTATCGAAGTTATTAATTTATCGCGGATTAATTTAACGAAGTTTTACTGTACCAGCTGCAAACCTACCTACAAGGTCACAAATCCTCAATAAGGGATATACACCATAGACTAAGGTATTGGTTGAGGCAGTGGCTCTATAAAGGAAGTTGGAGAGACCACTTGGTTCGATCAATCCTCACCTAGAAAGGAAGTAGGTGAGGAAGGCGCAACTTATTTATATCATCAGAAATCATCTCATAATATTGTCTCTTAATATGTCCATGAATCAAACTGGAGGACGCTCCGCAGTTTAATGATTCCAGAGAACAATGACATCCCAAGTGGATTAAGAGAATGCGCACGAGTCAATGGAAAGATCATGCCAACATATTGATGATTAATTTCATATACACTTTCTTAAGGAAATAGAGCAAGATGAGATCGAACTAAGCTCCTTGTTGCTTAATTTCAACGAAGAGCATATTTGGCCTACACAATCCAGATAAAACTCGGTTCTTTGAAAAATATACAGGTATTTGGTGTGGTAGTGCTTACCAACCAAGTGTAAAGCATATGGGACATACATAGTTATTTTTCATCGAGCACATTAGGAAGAATGAAGTCTCAAATTATCAAGACTCTCCTTATGGAACGAGGTTTCTCACAAATCCCTGGAATTGTCCTCTTGTAATGAACATTATAACGTTCCACTACTTAGTTAGCTTGGTAATTTCAAAAGGACTTGAAATGAAGCATATGTATGTGGTTATTACGTATCTCTGAAAGAATCAAGAGGTAACAAATATTTACAAAAGTACTTGATAACCTTTTGTTGCCCAAATCAAGTGACTCTAAACCACATAGTTCATTAACATTTAGATAGAACACTCACTTATAGATTAAAGCAATCAGACGGATGTGGTATACCTGTTTAAGTGGAAATTGATTTGGAGGGGATAGACAAGTAAGGTATTTTTCCTTGCGTATTCATAAGCAAGTTCCTGATTTAGAATTCTAGCTACCTATGTTGATGTTACAAACATGATGGGTGCTCTTAACATAATAAGAGATCTTACAAGCTACTCTAAATCCAAATTTAAGATGAGAAATCTGGGGAAAGCTCGACCGAAAATTGAGCTTGTGGTATATTTTTCCACCAGTTTGCATATGTCTAAAGTTGTCAGGAAATTTAACAAGGACATGCATCTTGCTAGAACTCCCATGGTTAGTCGAGGTTCAGATGTAAGTAAATGACCAATTCATCTAAAGGAAAATGACGAAGATGTGTCGGGAGATGAATTTCCCTTATCTAAGTACAATAGATGCATTATTGTACTTAGCATAATTTCCTCGACCAAATGTTACATCCTCAGTGAACTTGTTAGCTAGATACAGCTCAGCGCCAATGCAACGTCATTGGAATGGTATAATAAATATAATCATATACTTAAAAGTAACCATTGACATGAATTTATTTTATCCCTGCAAATACATAAAAAGGAATGCTAATGAAAGTGCAATCCAAAAGTTGTTGATTATGAAGGAACAATAATCTCTTCTCCAACGAAAGTAATCAGGAGGAGATATGGTAGACTATTTTCTAGGTCATTACCGATATTAAGTTTCGAAAAGTACATGACTAAAGGAACTATCTGGAACAACTCTGAAAGTAATCATGGGGAGATTCCGACATCAGGGGGAGGATCCAAGGATATGATGTCGACATATTTTACTTCGAAATTGAAGTTGTGTTGTACTCTTTTTTCCATTCGATCGATAATAGTTTTTCCCAAAGGGTTTTGTTACTCGACAAGGTTTTTAGCGAGACAACACTAAAAACATCAAGTATGTTGAACGTTGAAGACATAAAGATCGCGTTGATATTACTGAAAATATCTGAATCAAAGAAATGAAACGCGATAGTCTATTAAGAAATGTAACTTCCAGAATCAACAACAAGGTCTTATAAAAATTCATGGTCACCAAAGTAAAGTGTGATAAACTCCTTTTGACTGCATTAGACTAATGAAAATTTTCTGACATCAAGGGGAGCAGCTAATGGTGTGTTGAACTATTTTCCTTCACCGAGGTTGATTTTTCCCACAAGGTTTTTTTACTCGGCAAGGTTTTGAATGAGACAACAACAAACACCGAAATATAATTTCCCAGCTAAGGCTATCAGTCCTATGAGGGTTTTCTCCCTTAGGAGTTGTGAAGCAACTGGTTAACTTCAACCGAGCAAATCGATCATCTGCAACAGATCACCTTTTCTTTCATCTATCATGTTGTACTCTTTTCCCTTCATCAAGTTTTTATCCCACTGGGTTTTCCTTGTCAAGGTTTTAATGAGGCAACGTATATGCATCCAACTATGTTCTAAGTTTACCTAATATTGTACTCTTTTTTTTTTAGTTCAGGTTTTGTCCTTCTGGGTTAGCTTGACGAAGTTTTAACGAGACAATTAACTTAGATTCGTCGATCTTTGAAGATCGTATTGCATGTGATGAACTACATGTAAAGTATGAGATAACATGTGAAGTACTACATGTGAAGATTTGTACCAAGGTGTTATCCCACTGGGTTTCTCCTGTCAAAGTTTTAATGAGGCAATTGATTTCGGCACAAGTCATCAAGGAGAGAACGACATTTGAAGAACAACATTCAAAGCACTATAATATATGTGAAGCACTATGATAAAGTTTTGTTATTGAACCTCACAAGGGGGAGTGTTACAGGGCCTATGGCCCATGGATGTGCGGTCCATCTAGTTACCTAGAGTTTACCTTTACATATATATAAAGGATATTGTATCCATGCAACCCTATTATCCTGATCAATAGAAATCTCTCTTTGTCTCTTCACTTTCTCCATATTTTCCACTGCAACATAACAAAGATTATAATAAAAAAGAAGCTAATACAAAACAAGCGAGAATGAAAAAAAAAAAAATCAATAATCGTCCTAATTTCACTATTATTTTTTTTAACTTTGTTTTTTCCATAATTAAAAATAAATATCTACATACACTAATTGCGGCGATATGAGGATATCTAACTTTCATCAATATTGTGTTATTATTTCCTTAGTTGAAGATTTTTTTACTATTTCCAGATTCTGACTAATTGAGAAATTTTTCGTTAGATGCTCACTATATAAAGCAATGCGGAAAGGGTCGGATCTTATTGTTTTCGCGATTTTTTTTTACACAGTTAGGGTTAATTATTTTTGATAGTAAAATACAGGTCTTTGTACCTAATGTTCACTTATTAATGGTGGTTTTGGGTTTGCAGGTGCTGGACATTGAACATGGGATTCTAATCGCTGCAAAATAATATCCAGTGAAATCAGAAATAGTTCAGGTGATATATTTAATATCTCTATTTTGCACGAGTCTGTGCTTTTGCAGCGTTATCGCTAGAGGTTTTTTTTTTTTTTTTTAATCTAGCGTATCATATCTTTACTTCTTTCTTAAATCTCATTATTATTTATTTAGTATCCTGGATGTTTTATTCGTTCTTCTCCTTAATCTGATGGGTCTTAAGTAACCTTGTCTCTTTCTCTGATCAGGCAGGTTACATCTTGATTGATTTCACCGAGGTGACGTTTATTGTCTTTGCTGTTGTCCTTTATCTGATAGGTAATACCCTTTTGTTCATACCATAATTAAAAATAAAATATGTCTAAAATAAAAATAAATTATACTATATAAAGCCGATTTCTAATTTTGTTATGTTTTGAGGTGTTAATATTATTTTGTATTTATGAGAATAATGTGGCTATCCAAAATTATAATTTTTTTTTTAACTTTTAGGGTGTTGTTTCCTAAACGAGTGATATTTTTTTTTTCCGTAACCGGCTTTAGTTTCCTAAACTATGTATTTTTTTCCATCTTTATTTTCCAAGAAATTCTGGGCTTGCATGCTCTTTATATAAAACACTCTATCAAAGGTAAGGTCGCAATCGTTTTTGTGCTGATTTATTTTTTTACCATTTTTTTGGCTAGGGTTTTGTTTTTCAGTTTTTTTAGTATAGCAAAATGTTGGTTAATAGTGACTTTTGATCTGCAGATGCTTCCATAATTTTCTCACCATATAGATGATAGATCAACCATGCGGTGATGCCATGTACAGAAAGGTGATGAATTTAATTTCTGTCTTTTTCTATGGTATTTGTGTTGTTTAATCTTTGATTTATGTTCGTTCTGATTTTTTTATCGGTAAGTTGATAAATTAGTATTTTTTCTCTTGGTTGCCCGAAATTATTAAAAGTACGCAAATTTAAGGCTATCGAATATCGTACTCTATAATGGAATTTCTCGGCTCAAAATCTGTATGATGTATTCAAGCAATGGCAAACTCTCATCGTTTACACGGTTGTTTTTCTCTTTTATTGTGTTTTTTTCTTCTTCTTTCTGAAGCATTTTGTATCCTTTGTTGGTTAGTTTTGTATTATTTGGTTAATTTTGTTGTGCAGTTGTTGGTGATATCATGTAGCGAATGATGAAGCAATGACAAAGAATCGTTTGGTTCACTTTTAAGGTGATGATTTTTTTTATTATTTCTTTTTTGTGTAGTTATCTTTGTTTCTTATTTTAACCCTCCTACCACATTTTTTGTTGTTGTGGTTGTGTGATCCATCAGATCATACAAACTCTATTAGGAAACCATTGTATTTTTTGTAAGGGTTTTGTTGGTCATGCCTCGTTATGAAGAATGAAACCATGAAATTGAACTTTATGGTTTACTTTTCATTTTTTTTGTTTTGTTTTATATAGTTTTTCTTTTGTTTTAATCCTCATATATCACTTTTTGTTTTAGGTTGGTTTACGATCTACAAAATCAGAGCATGCCTAAGATAAATATAGAGCCGAAGAGTTCTGTTAATACACGTTTATGGTTGGATGTATTTTTTTTTCTCATTGGAATTATAGGCATAAACAATGAGTTGGAGAGACTCAGCTTCCAAATATCATTGTTGCTGTGGTTTGTGGTACAAAAACACTCCCAAGATCTCTTCTTCTTCCTCTATTTTTATAAAGTCCCATGTTCAATGCGATCTTGATTGAGGGTGGTAATACGAAGGAATTGGAATAGGACATGGGTGGTTTTTGTATAACGTCTAAAGCCAAGTGGTCCATAACAAGTGAGTAATAATGGTTTAAATACGGTTTTGGTTAGATAATATGTTTACTATTATCAACATATTTTTTTTATTCTCATTAGTCTTTTGGCATGATTGCGTGGCACATAATGTATGTTCTTTTAGTGTACCATATAATACCAATCTGCAGTCTTGACGTCCGTCCTGAACCTGGTAAGATGGAGTAAATGTAGAAGGAATAAGCAACGAGCCAACTGCAGTTATGTTCGTAGTTTAAAAAAATGTATGTGAGGGAAATTCAATACGTAATTCACTACAGTTTTTCAATGTCTTTCTGATGCTTTTCCTAGGTGAGTTGGTATAAGCTTCTAAGATGCCTACTAGATTTCATCAGTTTCAGGATTTCTACATGTATGCATATATTTTGGCACTGTAAAATTGCTTTGGCAAGAAATCATCATTCGCAAAAGAAGATGCAAAATTAAAACTTGAACAAGAATGGCACAACGAGATGATGTTATTAACAAGGACTGTTGATGTCTGTCTTTGATCACCGTGAAAATTTGCGCTTCTAAGTTAAATTTATCTTGTGTATGTTTTCTTTGTACTGACGTCCACGAGTAACTTTGCTTGGTTAAATAGAAAGGTTGTAAATGTAAGTGAGTGTGTCTATCTGTAGATGCATTTTACTACAAACTACATCCAAAGGATAGAGATCTTCTACTCATGCAAGTGAAAGTAAGAACTTAACAAGATACACAAGGATATACGTGGTTCGGTATGATTACCTACGTCCACGGGGGTGAAAGGATGAATCTTATTACTTCAAGGTGTTTACAATGGTGTCACTCTCCAAGATGAACTCTCTTTTTTACAAGATGAACTAGTTCCCAACTCTCTTTCTCTCTAGTTCGATTGCTAGTCTTTCTTTCTATCCCAATCACAACCTACCTCTCTTGAATACAAGTTCTTCTATTTATTGGGGAGACTACATACAATCAAACTATGGTGTTGGTCACAATACATCTATCTTCAAGTCATGTGTCGGGCTCGCTCGTATCGTCTCCCTTTCTGCAAATATAGCTGATGTAGTTAGGTTCCTTAGCAGTCTCTTATCCGAGCCGAGCTTTTATGTGTTCTCTTGGTGCGATGTCGCCCTTCCAATCCTGTCGCCCTTTCAGCTGGCCGATATGACACGTATATTCTTATCGCTTTGACTAACGCTCCTTGTTTGACCCAATACGTCTCGTCTGTCAGCTTTGTCAGAGGTCTGGAGTCAAGTCTTGTCCAACATCTGTAGAGTGATCATGTCCGACCCACATGATTCATTAATCCTCGCGCATGCCGGCCTCTGTCCCATGCTTCTCGCTTCTTCCTCCTTGGGTACATCATAGCTTAAGATGTTGCCACCTAGCTCTGTGGATAATCTGCACCTATATTTATGCCCCTTCTTTCGCTCGTGTGGTAGACACGAGTGGAAGAAAATCGTCCCATCGTACCACGTCCCCGTCCATTCCGCGATTTCCGCCATGCAGTCTCCCACTAATTCCCCTTTATGACTTGTAACCATCGGTGTCGGTCACGCTTCTTTCTTCCTTTAAATACCCCATTTTCCTATTCTCTTTCTTCTACTTCGCCATTTTCTCAATCTCCAGCCGCTGCAACCATTTACTCTGAGATTCTTCATCACTTTTTGTCTTTGTGAGGCCTTGTCTTTTTGATTCTCTTCCTTCACATCTTCATCACCGAGTGCTATAGTAGATGTGGTTACGTTTCCGTCGTCCCAACCTTCTTCACCAGCTTCTGAGTTTTGCACTACTCACGTCCATGGATTCTTCTCCCTGAATGACTGAGAAAAGGTGTGTCGATGATATTTTTTCCGAGATTGATGCTTTTCCCCTTGATTCTCTATTTTCGTTTGATAGTCCCTCTGCGTACGATGATCGCGCCATAAAATCTATCTTTCCTAATGGTTCTCCTTCTATTTCGTGCAGGTCCGAGAAAAGGGGGAAAGATCTCTCTGATGAAGAATGCATTGAGCAGTTGAAAGAGAAGTATGATCTTCAAGATTACGAAGTTACCCTGATATCAGGCCAAAACAGCACCTTGAGGAAGTCCGACATGGAGAATTACGAGCAGTCGGATGAATGCGTGGTTATCACTCATGGCCATCTGGAGCTAGGTCTCCATATCCCTTTGTACAATCCTGATAGCCCTTTCTACTACAAGATTCTCTCCCAGCTCAAGACTTATCGTGCTATGGCTCAATGGACTGGAAACACTTTTCGGATTATGAATGAATGGAGAGATCGCCGAGATGGTCATGGATCCACCGCCGACTGGTCAACCTATAATCCCGAGGACACTCCAGAATATACTGTTGCTAATTTACTTGCTAACTAAGAAGCCGGTACTTCAACCAATGGTGACCTTTCCGGTTTTGCTGCTAGTCCTCATCGTCACAGAACTATGCCTAAGAATGTTGAAAGGATGATGTTGGATGTCGATCCCATCGACCAAGGTTCTAACAGGTGACCCCGTCATACCAATGACCCAATTTATCCCCGAGTTCCACTTCTTGTCCGAAGGCCCATTTTACATGGTAGCTTCCCCTCGCCTCCATTTCCCGCCGATCCCTATCCTTTCTAGGTGGTTAATGACGACAAGGATGATAAGGTATGTGTCTCTTTCTGCCTTCCTTTATTTTTATCTTGTTAGTTTTGACACCAATTGGTTATTTGTTGTCATCAAAGTCTCTGGGCGATCCTACCAAGGCCGCCGCATCATCAAAAAAGAGAGGTGCTGGCACAAGGGTTGAGGAAGACCAGGGGAAGGTAACAAACACAATGATTTTATTATAAGTACATGTACTTTCCCCTGTTTTTTTCCTTCACATGTTCTGACGATAATCCTTGTGCAGAAATTTCCTAGGCACGATGATGATGAAGCCGGTGGGTCCGATGTGCATGAGATTGATGCTCATCCTCTTAGGCGTAATCCTGCTAGAGGCAAGAGTGTTGTTACTAAGACGCAGTCGAGGAAGAAGCCAATCATCGATATTCCCGATGAAGATGACATCTTCGGCGAGGATTTCTCGGATGACAAGGGCGATGGGAAGGAGATGGGCGAGAAGGGTGGTCCTGAGGTGGTCGTGCCAGCTGATTTGGTAGGCGACAAACAAGAGCCCATGAAGACGCCCGAGTTGGAAAAGGTTGTTAATGCTGAACCGGAAGTACTCCCTTGTATTCCCCGGATCACTGATGGATATATGTCTAGCGCTGAAACCTCCTTTACCGTCTCTGGCACAATCCTGAACTCTCTTGGAGCGCTCACTTCAACCGACTTTGGAGCGTATACTGATGAATAAATGCTCGGTGCAGTGCCGCTTTATAACGATATAGCTCAGACTCTTGATACGGTGGTGAGTGATTCTGTATGTCTGGGAAATGCCCCACCCCTTAATATATTCTTAATTGTTGCTTGCCATTCTAACTTGTTTACTTGTATCAGATCCTTAATCGGGTATGATTGGATGCCGCCAATCGTCGTAGGGAAAGGCAGTTGGTGAAATCTCCCCAACTTCAATTGCAGAACGAGAAGAGTCGTGCGTGCGAGTTAGAAATTAAACTCGCCGATGCTCAAGGTGTGTTACAATTTTATAAACCTTAACTTATGTTGATTGAGTTTATCATTCCAGTATCCTGAGTCGGGTATCCTTCTGCTAGCCGAGATAGCTAGTATAGGTTTAGATGCTTCTTCGGAGTTTAGGATCATGAAGAGGAAGTGGGATATTGAAAAGGATTTAGTGGAGAATCTTCGTCGGGGAATGGCAAACAAGGATGGGAAACTAGATCGCCAAGCTGATGAGATCGAAGAACTTCAAGGTGAATTAGACCGATATCGTCAGTTTGAGTATGCCCTGAAGAAATAGACAATTTGCGGGCTCATTTGGGTTCTTCTCAACGCCTTGCTGCTGAGAAAATTGCTTTGGCCACGGACCTAGAACAACAGGTAGACTCTTTACAATTGCAGAACCGAGACATTCACGAGGATCGCCGACGAATTTTGAGGGATAAAGATATAGTGGAGTGAGCTAATAGGGATCTGCTGTGAAAAGTGGGTGAACTTGATAAAATGGTGGGTGAACTAGAATGGAGTAGGTCGCAGCTGTCAGCGCTCCAAGTGTCGCGCAATCGTTTAATGGACGAGTGGAGTGAACATAAAAAGTACTGCCCCTGCAATGAATTCAATGAACAATGCTATAACGAGCTAACCATGAAATTATCCAAGGCCGAGGATGAGTTGTCCAAGTCGGTAGAATCGCTTCAGTCAGTGCTACTAGCCCTTTCAGGTATCTTAGGAAATGTGTTGAGGCAGTTCCTCAGAATTAGATTATTTTCTGTACTTGTGAAATTGCTAAACCATATTCAGTGAATAATCCTGTGTTGTTGTGATATTGTAGACGAGCAAAAATGTTATCAATAATTGGACATGGAGGTTTGACGGTTGAATCGGGTCGAGGACGATTTGGGTACCAAGTTGACTAATGCCGAGGCGACCAATTTGTAGCTTACTCAACAGGTTGAGGATGAACGTGTCTCCCATGAAGAGGAGATAGATGAGAAGGTCCGGTTAGGGATTGCTGAGTATGTGGAGAATAAGCGGCGCGAGATCACGCAAAGGAGGGCCGGTGTTGTTCCCCCTAAGGCTTGAATTCTCTTTTTGAAGTGCTGCGCCACTAAGTTGCCCTTTTTCCTGGGTCGTAAATCGCTTTGAGCACCTCTTCCATTTTTACTTCTGATACACTGCTTGTTTGTTTAAAAGGGGGTGATGCGTCGCCGATGTTGTTCTTTTTATTCCTGTAATACTTTTTACTTCGTGGGGTTTTATAATGCTTTTCGTGCTTCCTTAATTGGCGTATGACGCTTCTCGCACCAATCACCATATTCCACATCCAATTTCTTCTTCATGTTGTCGGCGATTGTTTTGTTGGTGATCTCGGCATGTCAATTACTATGGGGGTAAATGGGGGTAGCCTTACTCTTCCTGATGTTGTACGTTTTGAACAAAAGATCAATATTTTCCCCTTGGAGTTGTTTTCCATTATCGGAGACGATAGCTGCTGGGACCACAAAGCGGCAAATGATATGCTCCCAGATAAACTTGAAGACATCTTTGTCTCGGATGTGCTTTAGTGGTGCTACCTCTACCTATTTGGTAAAGTAATCCGTGGCCACGATCAAGTATTTCCTCTGCCTTGTTCCTACATGTAACGGTCCGGCGATATCTACCCCCCATTTGGCAAAGGGCCATGGGATTATAACAGAGTTTAAAGGTATTCCTGGTGCCTGTATTTTCTTGCCAAACCGTTGACATTCTTCACAAGCTTTCGCCATTTCCTTTGCATCTTCGTTCATGTACATCCAAAAATAGTCCATTGTCTTTGCCTTATGATAGACGCATTTATGTGTCTAATTTGTCCTCAATGTTCCGTATTGTTAGTACTCATTTTCGTCCTTATTATGGTGTTTTGTGTGTTTGTAGGTATTTTTGGAAAATAAAGATTGTTGGAAAATTCGGCTCGAAAAGTTGCTCGAAACACCCCCGGAGGACATTTGCTATTCGGACTCCCACTTTGGATAAGGGGTTACCCAATTGCTAAGGGGAAACCCAGTGCTATTCGCACTCCCGGTTTGGTTAGGGGGACACCACCTTCTTCATTTGAATTTCATTTTTGGCGGGAAATTATTCAACAGAACTTGCAGATTCTTGGTCCGTGATTTGGAGTAGTTCTAGTGCGACTCAATAGCTGAAATCATTTGGGAAGATTTGATAAAGCTTAACAGGTGTGGTATAATCATTGGTTTGGATTAGAATTGGCTGGAGATTCATATTGAAGAAATCAAGGAGTTACGAGTCTTGTGAACACCCGACATTGCTGTTTTGGGATTGGACGACTTTCGGGATGTGTTTACAGCGTGTTCAACACAATCTGAGACGTGTACACAACCTGTTAATGCAAGATTCGATCTTGTTGACATCAACATGCTCGTGAAGAAGAGAAAAAGGGAAAGTATTTCACGTATCTGCATGGGAATAATACCGATTGATGGTTGGAAATATTTGAATTAATTACGAAGATTTCTTGAGGATGGTAAGTATAAAAGAGGTGTTCGGGTCATAGAGTGGGGGTATGAAGAGTTAGGGGTAGTTTTATAGCAACAAAAATCGTTACAGAGAGATTCTGCAGTAGCAGCATAGAAGAGGAAGAAGAGAGTTGCAGACGATGCACAGAAAGTATCGTTGTGAAGAACACCAAGAACAGACTAACAAAATCCGTTGTTTATGAATAGTGAAGCAGCATAAATTTGTAACGGGCCTTGTTCGGTATTGTAACGCTTATATTCGTTAGAAACACTTGTTTAAGTATTATTTGTAACAGTGGGTTCGGTGACGCTCGTACAGCGTTCCGAATCTCTGTTTTATCTTATTTATTCAATAAAAACACCATTCGAGCTATGAATTATTTTTTTGAGTGTGTTTTCACAATGCGAAGCTAGAACCCATCACTGGGACAACGGAGGAAGCAACGTTTCATGATTGTGATAAATGAATTAATTCTTTCAATGACTTTTTGCATAGATTTAATTGCTTTATGATTTCTATTAATTATTTGTTATTTTGTCTGATGTCGCATGCTTGGTTTTAATTACTTTTGATGCGTCATGCTTACGACTTACATATAATGTTTTATGAAATCTATTTTTGGCAAAGAATTAGAGTCACAATTTCTTTTGTTTGAGCTATATTGTATAAAGTTAATGACTAAACCACAAGAATATGAAAAGTAGTGAAATATTGCGTCCTAGTGTCTCTTCATCCCGTGACAATATTTTGTATATATATTTTTCTATTATTTTAGTTTATTAAGTCTAAAAATATACTTACACAAGTCTTGAACGAATATTTTTACTACAACATCATTGATAAATACCATCAACTTTTGGCGCCGTCGACACGGAGCTTGTCTTTAGCCTAGAGTTTTTAGATTTTGATTCTTTTTTTTTTAGGTTTTTATTTTATTTGTTCTTCTTTACGTTTTTGATTTTGTCTTTTTACTACAGATTTTGGAATTTGGAGCGAAAGAAAAATTTGCCAAAGCTTTTGGTGAATACTTAAAGTTTGGAGTTAAAGACAAATCGAAAGGAGCGAAAGAATAAGATTTTTTTTTATTACAAAAAGAAAAAAAGAGAGAGTTTATTTTTTTTTAGATTGTATTAGGATTTCTCTATCCTTGTAATTTTATTTTTCTTTTGCACTTTACCTTAGCCGATAAGCTTCTCCCCGAGATGTGATTTCCGGCGGCTCCATAGTGTAATTCATGCAAGATTGTGTGGCCTTCCTCCCTATTTAGGCATCGTAAAAGTGGCCCTAAGTAGGATTTCCTATATAAGATCCCTTCCCTTAGCTCGTAGGCGCCCGACTTACTTTTGATTTTATTTATCTCGGGCCGACCTTTGAGTAGCTCTCCCTTTTCCAGATATTGGTGTATCGGATTTCTCCAATCGCCCTCTTTATATTGATCGGTTGTGTTAGTAGCCACATTGATCTGCACGTCCGGTGTTTCTGGGATTGAGGGAGTAAGGAGCCTCATAACACGAATGCCCTCTATGCTCGGGTCTACCATCTGTGAGGCGATGTAAGATAGAGCATCCGAGTGCATGTTATCTTTTCTACAAATGTGACGGAACTTAATGATTGGTATTTGGTTGATGTAAAATTGGGCGATCTCCCAATACTTTTGCAACACAGGGTCGTGTGTCACATATTTGCCCGTAATCTGCCGAATCACCAACTATGAATCACTAGTTAAGCGAACCTCTTGTATCCCTATTTCTACAATTATCCGTAAGGCGTGGATTATCGCTTCGTACTCGGTGACATTGTTTGTTGTTTGAATTACAGCCTGAACGAGTGCACTATGTTTCTTCCTTTCGGCTTGGTGAATACTAACCCAAGGCCTGACCCCTCTTTGTTTGATGCCCCGTCGACGAAGACTTCCCACCGTGTAGGACTACTGGTTGCTAATAGGTCAGCAGGCTCTTCCCGTTCTTCCATCATCCCAGGTATATCTTCAACCTCGTCTTCATCGCTTAGTGGGAAATCTGCTAGGAAGTCGGCCACTACCTGTCCTTTGATCGCCGTCCTCGTCTCGTACACCACATCATATTGTTTGATTAAGGCTCCCCATTTATAGATTCTCCCTGATCTCCCTGAATTATCCAAAACTTCTTCGATAGGCGATTTGGTGAGCACCCGTATGCGATGAGCTTGAAATATATTCGGAGTTTAGAAGCGGCAAAAGCTAGTGCAAGTACCATCTGCTCCATTTTGGTATAGTTTTTCTCAGCTGGACTTAGTGTTTTTCTATTGAAATACACCGGCTTCTCCGCATTTCCCTCCGTCCTAACCAACACTTCACTAATGGCATATGGTGTCGCCCCTAAGTATAGGGTGAGGATTTCTGACGGCTCGGGCCTCTGCAGAACCGGGAGGCTGGCTAGGTGTAACTTGATATTTTGAAAAGTCTCTTCGCTAGCATCCGTCCATTGAAACTTCTCTCCTTTCTTCAGAATGTCCTTCGGGCAGGCCTTGTTCAAGTTACTAAAATCAATACATATTCTAACTCCTCCTTTTTTCTTTGGTACCACGACCATATTAGATATCCACTGCGGGTAATGGGATTTCCTGATTATCCAGGATTCATGTAGATATTTTAGCTCGGCCTCAACCGCTGCCTGTAACTCTGGTGCGATTCACCTCATTTTCTGTCTAACGGGTTTGAACCTCGGATCAATCTTCAAGTGGTGGCAACAGACCTCCGGGTCAATGCCATCTAAATCGTGTACTTCCCAAGCGAATGCATCTAAGTTTTCCTTTAACACTTTCATGAGTTGACTTGCTTGTTCATCCGAGAGTATTGTCTCGATCCTTACTATCTTTGGCTTCTCAACCGTCCCCAAATTCACTTTCCGAGTCGGCTCAACTGTCGAGAAATTAGATTTAGGTTCCCTGAATGGAGCCGTTTCCTTTAATTGCTAAAAAGGGTCTTGCTCTTGGGTCTCGTACGCCATGACCGCTTGTGAAATAACCTCCTCCAATTCTTCTGCAACCTTAACTTCTCTGGCTTTGTTCTTCTCTCGCCTTTGTCGAGCTCGCCGATTTTCATTGATTTCGGCATCGACCTACATACATTGTCGAGCTGATTGGGAGTCACCTACAACTTTAGCTATTCCCTTGTAGGTCGGGAACCTTAATCTCTGATGATATGCCGATGCCACCCCTTTAATCCTAGCGATCCATGGACGTCCGATAATTGCTTCATAAGGCGAGGCGACGTCGACCACACAAAAAGTGGTTAGTGTGTCAAGGTAGCCCCCACCGTCCGAAATCCTCAAAGTTACCTCGCTATTTGGGATGGTTACTGTCCCATTAAAGCCGTAGATGCGATATGTTGAGGGGACGAGGATGTCGTCCGACAGCTTCATTCTCTTGAACGTGTCGTAGAATAGCACCTCGACTGAACTTCCGCTATCCAAGAGAATCCTTTTTACTCCCCACTCCTCAATCAGTAACGTGATGACCAAGGGATCGTTGTGTGCTTGCCCATTTGGTGGAACGTCCTTGACCGAGAACGAAATAGGCTGCATCATCCAAGGTTCCACCGGTAAGGTCTTGGCTACGCTAAATATTTCTTTTCCATCGCGATCCCTCTTGTGGATCCTTGAAGTGATTATTGGGCTGAGAGTGTAGTCTTGTATAGCTGAGTGTGAAATGGGATTCACAAATTGAGTTGACCTATCAATGCGAACTTGATGAACCGGCACATCAGGTGTCGCTGTCGGCTGAGTTGGATGTCGGACGAACTATCTCAGGTATCCATCTCAGATGAGGTGTTGAACGATATCCTTCACTTCTCGGCAATTATTAGTGGAGTGGCTGATAGGTGTCTAAAAACACCTCTCTAAGTATCGATTGGTTATGCTTTCTTAGCTAGTTTTTGAGTGAAATTGTATTATTATCTTTCTTTTTATATTTTATGGGAATTTTGGATCTTATTCCCGAAAAGAACAAGAAATCGTCTAATTTCCTAAAAGAGAGACGGAGTTATCATTGCATGGGAAATCACATCGTAACTGCACCAGAGTTCAGGGCTGTACAACCACAAGCTAGGTGGTTTTTTGAGCTTTACTGTATGATTTAGTTATGGGCTTACTGATGGGCTTGTAATAAATCACAATTAACAGAAGTAGCTGGTGGGCTTCACCTCAACGCTGAGCCCATGGATTGTTGGGAGGCCCACCTAGTTCACTTGAACAGTTCTGATGAATTGTACAGCTTATTATGTGAGTTGGTATTTGGAGTTTATGACAAGGATTTTCTGAAAAAGAGACGTGATCTAATAACTTCTGAACGCGTTGGTGAGGATGTGGTGTTTCTCGAATTTGAGCATGGTAGTCGATGGAGATGTGGTTGGCCGACGTAGTTGAGCTCAGGGTTGAATGTTGGAAGATGTTGCTAGCATTACGGGCGATGGCAGTGGCTGATGGCTGCTGGTGTTGTTGATCTCGGTAAAACGATGGCTTGCTGCTACAGTAAGATCCATAGAGAATTATGGAATTGAGGAAGTGGAGTTGAGTCTTGAGATTCTTGACTTCTGTGGTCGATGGAAGTGGAGATTGACGATGTTATTGGCAGCAGCGAGAGTTAAGGGTGAAGGTATCATGCATGGCAGCAGCAACGTTGGAGTTGGTGAGTGAGGTTGAGATGTTGGCAGTGAACTCGAGACGGTGAAGACATGGGTGCTGAGTTACGAGAGAGATGCTTGCAGTGATGTGGTGGTTTATGGCAGTGGAAATGAGGATTGAGTCGAGTTGTTGTTGTTTGCATAAAGGTGGAGCTTAGTTTGGATGTGCATGGAAGAATATAGCCACGGGATCTTGGCAGTGGTTATGGAAAAAAACGTGACGCTGTTGCTGGAAGTTGATGGTGGAGCTCGTGCAGATGGATAGCCAGAGAAATATCAATGAATTGCAGTGGAGCTGTAAGTTTCCGTGGAGGTTTGCTGGAGTTACTAACGTTCGTCGATGAAGCTATGAGTTTTAATATGGAATGATGATCATGGACTTGCTGCTGGCGCTGAGAGTGATCAATGATGAAGACAGTAGTGCAGTCGATGTCCAGAGTTTGCTGTCACGGTAATTGTAGCTCAAAGAGCAGGACAAGGTTGAATGTTATTAATGGTTGTCGATGGTAGAGTTTGTTGTGAGACTGTCGGCTGATTTTGAGAGTTTTTTGGAGAGAAACTTAAGACCACAGCTGCTGGGAAGTAAGGGAGAACATGGATAGTGGATTGGTATTTGGACAGAGTCAGGGCATACATAGTCCGAGGTTGTAATGGAGAGAGTGGTAATATCCATGGACGCATGGAAGAGCTCGAGATGGCTGAGATGAAATTTAATGGGCCAAAACTGAAGTCATTGACAATTGAGAATTTAAGTGGGCCGGCTAGATCTGTTGGATGCACGAGCCCAACAGGCTTATTGCCAATACTCCCTATGTTTTACACGAAATTAAGGGTGCGTATATTTGGCCGTGACTTTGAATTTGGCCAGGGTTTTGCAACCTGCTTTGGTCCGGGATTTGATGCACGGGACACTCTCCTATTTTTGCTAGGTTTACTAGTTTTCTTCAAGAGGAGGTGCACTTTCCTATTTTTGCTAGGTTTTCTAGTTTCTTAAGAAGGAGGTTACAAAACTCTATATATAGGGAACCCTAGGAAGAATTTTAAATATCTTATCTTCTTGACACATATCTTCTTTTCACCGTTTTTCTCCCCCTTAGGGGGGAGAACTATCTCTTTTCTATTCTTTTATATTGTAAGGATGAATTCAAAGTTCTAATGTGAAGTTTAATTATTTTGCAAGTTTGTTTCAAGTTTTGAATTGATTCATTGTGGATTGTTTTTACCATATCGAAGGTTTATGATTGGTTCTTAGATTGGTTTGGGTGCGCAACCAGATTAGTTTATTAATCATTCTAATGCTAGTAGAGAGGTGAGTCGACCCGTAATTGTCTCTTATCTCCTACACAAGTAGAAATCGCAAGACCTTACGGAGGGATTCCGTGGAGCAATTGTGAGTAAAGACAACACCAGTAAGTGGACTGAGCGTACCGAGTTTTACTGCTAGGATCAAACCTAAATTCACAAATATTAATGCGTTCTGGGAATTACATCTTGTAGTCGAGCGCTTCCGTATCCGGTGATACAAGGAGTTTTGGGGGATTGCTAAGCGTACCTGCTTTCCTACGGTTGGTGACAATTGTTTCTAACAAGAGATAAACGGGTACAATGTTGAGTTAACGGTTAGTAACTGCGAAGGATTTCTTCAATATATTTTCCTTATTATCCTTCTTTTATATTTTCGCCGATTTAGATAACATATCAATTGCATTACTCTTCGTGGGAACGATCTCTTACTACCTCTATATTATATTTAATTAGTGGGAAATATCTTTTTATTTTTTTGAGTAAACGACGCTCACCAGTGGCCCCTATACTGATGGTAGCGACAGTACTCGGGGTGATTCTTGGTTTCCTGGAATTGGACTCCCCTTGACGCTGGGTAATTGATATCGTTCCTCTTCTCGACTTCCTTGAATACTTCCTCCAAAGGAGCGTTCAAAGGGGAATATGATCGGGCTTCATGCCTCGGCCTCTTCCCTTTGTACACCCATTCTTTCTTCTCACTGATTCTTGGTGGAGGTTCTGATCTCTTCTTGAGACGCCTAACATGATCGTCTATAACTTCTTTAGCCTCAACACCATCTTCTTGTGCTCCCCTATCTATTGATTCAGCTTGAATTTCTTCTAGGGCGATAAATTATTCTTGCATTCTTCGCATCTCGTTTAAGGTTTTTGGATTTTCAGAGAACATAGCTATCCAGATGCGGTCCGATCTTCCCAATGTGTTTTCGAATCCAAAGATATCTTGATCCACTGGCAATTTTCCAATTTCAGTACACAGTTTCCTCCACCTATCGGTCAAGGTTCTCAAGGGCTCCCTGAACCTCCGAGCGAGGGTGAATAGTTTGTTCATTCTTGGCCGAGGTCGGCTGTTGTGCATATAGGTTTCAAGGAAGGCCTCGATTAGTGTGTCATAACCATCGATCGATCCAGGAGGAAGTGAATAAAACCAATCTCTCGCCTGGCCCTCCAAGATGGCCGGAAATAATTTACACATGACTACCGTGTTGGTTTTCCATTGGATCAATGACATGGTATACATTTTTAGATGCTCGACCGCATCTCCTGTTCCGTCGAATCTAGAAGGAAATGTAGGTAAGGTACACTTTGGTGGGAACGGAATTTGTTCAAGTTCTAGGGAGAAAGGTGTCTTCTCGGCATCGCTCATAATCTCTGCCAGTTTGTTCTCTTCACTACTTCCCGATAGCTCCTTAATATTTGCTTCCAACTCTTTGAGTTTAGCTTCTGTCGCCCCGTCCTGTCGTCCGCCTCTTCCTCACCTTTCTTCATTAGTAGGCGAGTCTTAGGGTGGTCCATATCCTCGTGGGGAGGGTATGGGAGGTCGTCGGGACTGACTAGGGTTGCTCGGCCCAGTCATAGATGGTGGCTGACCTGATCGGCCATGATTACTCGATGTTCCTCGGCTGGACGATCCTCTTGATCTGGTTCGTTGATTCCTCAACTGATAATTCTCAAACTCTAGGGCGAGATTCCGTTGCTGGATCTCTCTTAGTGCCGCTTCTTGTCTTCTTTGACTTTCTAAAATGGACAATAGCGTCGGGTCTGTGCTTTCATGACTAGAATATCCATTAGGGTGATGTGGCCGAGACTGTAATGGTATCGATATTGGTGGTGGGGGTAGTATCGGACCAGTTGCGTGACCAATTGCATGGACAGGTACAGTGCCGACGTTACTAGCTGCTCCTCGCCCCAACTGAATCTGCCTGAGACGCTCTTGATCTCTTCCTAAGTCTTCCAGGTACTCAGCTTGTAGCCTTTCTCTTTGTCTCTGGGCTTGTGCTGCAAGCGCTTCCTCATCGTCCTATGTATCTGAAGATGTAAGTCCATCGACTTGGTCAACTCTCCTCTTGGTCGCGATAACCTGGTCTAAGGGTAGGGTGTCATCATCTCGCCCAAGATCCACTTCCTCATCAACAGTTGGCATGCCTCGTGCATCTGCATGAGATTTCTCGGGCGGTGGTTGTCGACTGTCTTCTTGCCTCAGCCCAGTTACCCCTGCCTGCATGTTGCTTCTAGTAACTGTACGATTCCTTAGCGTCCTTCCCGTCCCTGAAGTACTAGCCATCGGGTGTGGCGCGTGTTTATCCGAGTATCGTCCCTACCTATGTCAGCAAATACAAAGAACACCTTACTTTGACCTGATATTGTAAATAAACATTCTACAGGGTGAAAAATATTCGACTGACACAAAAATTGTCACTACGCAAGAGCTTGCAGATACAAAGCCTACTACGGTTATCAAATGGGTTCTGCCTATCTACCCTATTTTGACTCTATGCTGACTTTGTGGCAGATTTTATGCTACGTCACTATCATTCCATATGACGTCGCCTTCAGTACTTTACCTCCGCATTTAAGCTAGTTTGTCCTTCATTTTATATGCTCCAAATCATTAAACTCATGCACGTGATGATTGAATGGTACGGCGTGTAAGCCCAAAAATCAAATCAAGTCTTTACTGTTGTATTTCCTCAAGATCTCTTCATGGTTGTCTTCCATGGATCCTCTCAAAGAACTTTCCGACGACTAGACAGCATCGCCGGACAAGATTTTCTCCCTCTTTTTTCCTGATCAGACGACATGGGTTGTTGTCGATCAACGAAGCAAGGGTACAAACGCAAAAAGGAACTTGGAAATAAATTCTACTCACGAAAGAAACATCTAGAACACGACTTCCACGACGGGAAGCTCAAAATTGGCAGCTTATCATGCAAAAGACACCTTAAACTTAACCTTTTGCGGTTCTAAGCACACAGACTTTGTACCGAAACAAGAAAACAACTTATTCACCACTAAAATTCACTCAACCATCGTGAACAAACAGTCCTATTATCAGCATATCCTCAACCTATCTCCTAACCAGTGTTGTTGATCGCCGGTGAGCTTATATAGATTTTCTGCCGATCAAACCGTTCGGGGGCGAAGAAACAAGAACTCTACTACAACTTGTAAAGGCGTTGCTAGTGCTTCAAATTTGCATGTACACTAAACGACTCAAAACAACAATAAATAGGCGGTTTCGACCAACAAAGTTCATCCTAACTTCAACTTCAACACTTAAACGTGTATTTAGGAGCTTTTGATCGTCTCTAAAGGCATTTTGGGCAAGGTATTCGGAGATCTTAGTCGGATCCCCTTAGTCGGCGCTAGAATGTGGATGCATTTTACTACAAACTACATCCAAAGGATAGAGATCTTATACTCATGCAAGTGAAAGTAAGAACTTAACAAAAGACACAAGAATATACATGGTTCGGTATGATTACCTACATCCACGGGGGTGAAAGGATGAATCTTATTACTTCAAGGTGTTTACAATGGTGTCACTCTCCAAGTTGAACTCTCTTTTTTACAAGATGAACTAGTTCCCAACTCTCTTTCTCTCTAGTTCGATTGCAAGTCTTTCTCTCTCTCCCAATCACAACCTACCTCTCTTGAATACAAGTTCTTCTATTTATAGGGGAAACTACATACAATCAAACTATGGTGTTGGTCACAATACATCTATCTTCAAGTCATGTGTCGGGCTCGCTCGTATCGTCTCCCTTTCTGCAAATATGGCCGATGTAGTTAGGTTCCTTAGCAGTCTCTTATCCGATCCGAGCCTTTTATGTGTTCTCTTGGTGCGATGTCGCCCTTCCAATCTTGTCGCCCTTTCAGCTGGCCGATATGGCACGTATCTTCTTATCGCTTTGAGTAACGCTCCTTGTTTGACCCAATACGTCTCGTTTGTCAGCTTTGTCAGAGGTCTGGAGTCAAGTCTTGTCCGATAGTTGTAGAGTGATCATGTCCGACCCACGTGATTCCTTAATCCTCGCGCCTGCCGGCCTCTGTCCCATGCTTCTCGCTTCTTCCTCCTCGGATACATCGTAGCTTAAGATGTTGCCACCTAGCTCTGTGGATAATCTGCACCTACACTATCAAGTTTTTATTCATATTTTGTTTTGGCACAGTTGACAACTTAATTTTTTAAAGCGCCTACTGGATATACTAACATGCTATTTCAATTTATTGACTAGATGTAATTAAGTTTGCATAAGCACAAGGTCTACATGTCGGTGCCTCAATACGTAAGTCCTATTGATGTACCAGTAGATTTTCTGAACACACTGGCTAATATATGGTCATATTATATAGTGGTGTTGTTCATGCTGGTTACGATGAAGATGTCAAAAGTCCTCTTTGTTGTTGAAAACAAATGTACAGTGCAATGGTTACAACAATTTATCAAACCCAATTATTATTTTTTAATATTGTCGTTAAGAGGTCTGATTTTCATGCCGTGAAGAAAAATCTACGAATGTAATTATACTAATTACTAATCAAATTACAACACAGTCCCAAGCAAAGCAACAAAGATTTGCCCTAATATTTTTTTTTTTTAAAATATTTATTGAAATTAATATTATTACATAATTAACAAATAATTGGAAGCCTAACAAGTTAAGCTCCAAGCAGCTATCTACTACATAAGTTGAACAGGTTGCCGTGCTAGCCTACCAGCGAGCCTCATGAGGAACAAAGTCGGGGAGCCGAAGCGGATAGTGTGACTAATGTCTTCGCAAGGAGGGCAAACTAACTCTACCGTCCATGTTAAACTCTGTAATATTGCACCATTTGGGAATTTTTTTATTTTTTTTTCTTCCATAGAAATCATTGATGTGGATATCCTTATTTCTTAATGAAACAAAGATGTCTCCTTACGCCTCAGATGGTGTAATCACATACGGACTGTGCATGGAGAAACATTCGGCATCTGCTTTAGCGATGAAAATGGATGTTTTGGCAATGAGAAGTTAAGAAAATCAATTATTTGCATTGAAGAACTAAGAAACAATTGATAGGATACACTCACCGCGGGTAGGATCCGTGCGTACCGATTGAGAGAGAATGTGCGTACCGATTGAGAGAGAATGTGGTGGTCCCCTCACCCGACGGTTTGGTGGGTTTAGTGTGGGTCCAACCCTTCTCTCAGTCGGTATAACCCGCAGGATCTAACCCACGGGATATAAATCATTTCTAGGAAAAATGCATGTAATTATCTCGAAAAGTCACTTTGAAAGATCAAAATATAACAGGATATTCCGATACAATAAGCTATACTTTGTATTTAATTTTAATTTTCCGGAGTTACACTATTTCTAATTTTTGGGAGTTTGTACCGGGAAAATTAGAACAAAAAAAAGACCATCAAGCTACCGAAAAATCATTACCCGATATCCGTTTTACCTAAATTATACACCAACAAAATTATACATTAATAAGATACCAACAAAATTTAGTCACCTTGGTTCATCTATTTTAGTCTCTGGGAAAACAATGTTGAGAGCTTTAACCTAAGCAAACAAAGAAAATAACATCATGGATTAATATAAGAAGCCAAGATCAGTGACTCCATCACCTTGGTCCTCTGTTGGGCTTTTGATCTTCTGTGAATTTTGACCAAGGTGAATTTTATCACTCTAGCATAATATGCATCTCCAAGGTGAAATTTAGGATTGAGTCGCAGCTTCATAGTTTCTTTGTCTCTCAACAGCAAGTGCAAAACCTTTTTGATTCGCGATTGGCCGGTGAATCCGTCACCTCTACCTGATATATTCTGCCAGTTATTGTTCTTTACCAATTTCAGCAAAGTTTTAGTATTATTTGAATTGAAAAATATTCTCTACCTGATATATCCATCACCTCTATCTCGTTTAGTAGTTTTTAGTAGCTTATTGGTAGTAGTAGCTTTATTTTTGATTGTATTTCGATTTTAAGTTAAAGTAACTTTGTAATAGCACTTTTAGCTTTTAGAACTAAATCCTCAAGGGCAGAGATTACATCCTACTTCAAGGCTCAATCAAAGCTAAAGTATTAATTTGAAGTTATGGATCAAGCCGAAAAGCCGAGGAGCAAACGAATATCACTCGCGCAGCTCTTCGCAACATCAAGACACAAAGGCATGACTAGCAACCTCGATCAACTGCATCAGACACCTCTACTTCCATATGAGTTCCTATGGACACTGCAGTGCCCAACAAAAATACAACTTTTCTTGTGGAAAGCATTGAACGAAGGTCTTTCGACCTTCGAAACCAATATTCGCCCCCGGTGCAACTCTGAATCGAAGATTGTTATTCTGATCCAATATCATCTTATCGTGGATTCATGGCATACCATTCTAATTCTATTTGACTAGAAATAACTCGTGACGTAACGGCATAGCATGAGACAGAATAATTTTTGGTTAGAATGATTTTAATAATTACCGCACATTATGAGGCTTAATTCGACCCAAGAGAACTTGTAGACATAAAATCTTAATCCAAATAATTATAACTTCGGTTACACTTAAATATTAGTTTAATAATTCCTCACGATTTTCTTTAGACTTCAAACAAAAGTTTTTCATAAAAATGAATAAAAATTACTCGTTGATCATTCTTTGAAGGACGAAATCTGGATTTCTCTGTCCTGGTATTGAACTTAGAGAGTGAATAGAGTCCTCACTAATGGAGAAATGTTCCGAACTTCCAATATCAAATTCTTAAGGACGACGGCGTGCATGGAATATTCCTTTGTTGGACATCAAGATTGATTAGAATGCATGACTAATATTTTTATTAAAAAAAAGATTAGTTTGATCTGGAACGAAATAAAAATATACTCACGTTTTGATCGATCATTAGTAAATCCAAAGCAGTGACTTAGTTGGTCGCCATGAAATCGACATCTTCCCATTTTCCGGCAACACAAAACTTGAGTACTGCAGGTTTACTTTAAACAAAATAGTTAAATTCAGATCGAAATAACAATACACTCAAGTTTTCATCAATCATTAGTAAATCCAAAGTAGTGACTTCGTTGGTCGCCATGAAATCGATCTATTTCCATTTCCATGCAACACGAAACCTGAGTATTGCGGGTTAGTTTTCATCGAAATCATGCATTCTCGAAAAGAAAGCAAACACATTTTGGGCAACGGTTTTTGTGGCGCTGCGGCTAATCATGTTTGATATGTTGATACTCTTAAGCTAAAAATTTCACCAAAAAAATAAGTTGGAATAAGTGAATGAATTGGAAATGAGTGAATGAGTGAATCTATGTGGTTAAAGAAATACACTCCTTTATTTATACACTGCTCATTGATAATTGTAATTAGGGACACAATCAATTTTTTGGACGTTTTTTCTTTTGGAATGGGTTATTACGTGCTAGTCATAAAGGAACAGACGTTTCGTTGCATGCAGACCTTAGAGCATGGATGATTTTAACTTATTTATGGGTAAGCAACTCTCTTAATCGTTGGAGGATAATGGGGGAGTAAATAGATGATCCAAAGCAATTGAAAAAAATGGAATTAAAAGAGGAGGAGATTTGTTTTTGGTCTAATAACAAACGTTTGATTTTTGAGATTCTTTCATCTTTGTTTGTGTTGTGGATCACCGAAAATTAAAAAATTTATTGATTCCATCAGAAAACATTAAACGTTTCCAGACAAAGGTTTCAAAAAAAAAAAAAAAATTGATTCCAGAAAAACGCATGCGCCATCAAAATTCACATTCATGAGTTTGGAGATTCATTCATCTGTAAGTTTTGCTCTAGTAAGTATGTAAATGGCGTGGAAGCTCATAAATTTCATTTTTCTTTTTCTTGGAATCAATTGATATGGTGACAGTTTATTTCACCATTTAGTTTCTATAGTGTTGTCTGTATTTTTCAATTGCTTGGAAGAGGCTAATCATGATTAATTGTTTTATTTTTTGGAGTTTAGCTTCTTTTTGTTTGTGCTGTTCTATTTTGCAATTGCTTGATCAGATTTTTTTTTTGCTATTTTTGCTTTTGTTTTTTGAATTTAGCTTCTTTTTGTTTGTGCTGCAGATTTTGATCAAATTATTCATGGCACTAAAATATGATGCAAAGATAGATGTGATCATGATCAAGCATACATGGTTCATCTGTCTATTGGTTAAATGTTTTCATTCGAAAAATGTTTTACTACGGATGCTAGAAAATGATTCTAAAGTTCTTTATGTTTTGGGTTCTACATCGTAAATCCTTTTTTTTTTTTTGCAAGATGATGAAAATAAGTTTATTCGATTGCTAAAATTAAAATTAGGCACACCACATAAGGTTAAATCTTGAACGCGTAATTGGGGGATATGGAAACTAATTGGGGGATATGAATTACTTCCCCCAACCCATGGTATGTGTTAAGGGGTTATTTTTGGTTATGAAAATACTAAAATACCGTTCCCACAAAATAAAAATCAAAAATCAAAATCATATCCCCCATTTCCATCTCCACTTCTTATTAATCTTATTTAGGGGTAGAGATTTGAAACCCAAATATTTCCCATTCCCTTTCAAATTCTAAACTCTCCCCACTCTATATCAAATTCTCTTCTCCTCACTTTGGAAACGATATTTTTATTTATTCGGAAGTGATGAAGATCACGTTGAAAGTGATGATGACCATGCCGGAATTGATGAAGACCGTGCCGGAACCATGTTCCGGCATATGGTCTTCATCAATTCCGGCATGGTCTTCATCACTTCCGTTTTGAATTTTTCTGGTTTTAATCAGTCCAATGCCGGCATAGTCAGTTGATATGAATACCATGCCGGTATTGTTTTCCGGCATAGAAAATAAAGCAACATGTTATGCCGGAAAACAATACCGGCATGGTCTTCATATCAACTGACCATGCCGGCAGTGGACTAATTAATACCAGAAAAAATTCAAAACGGAAGTGATGAAGACCATACTGGAATTGATGAAGACCATATGCCGGAACATGATACCGGCATGCTCGAGAATTTCCTATCAATTCCGGTAGTCAAGTGAAAAAAAAATCAACATTCTGGATACTTTTCATCCTGTTCCGGCATAGAAATTTAAGCAAAATACTATGCCGGAATAGGTACCGGCATGCTCGAAAACTAGATTACCATGCCGGTACCTGTTCAAAACCAGAAAAAAAATCAACATTCTGAAGAACAAAACCAGAAAAAAATCGTAACGAGAGGGGCTACGCCCCCCCCCCCCCCATATAGTGGCAAACAATTTATGAACATTTCCAACAATTGCCGGCATGGGTTTTTGGTTGAATACCATGCCGGCACCAAGCTTTTTCAGCTGCAACAATGGCGGATTCAAAGAAAAAAAATCAAATTTTCAACCTCTTATTAGAAGTAATTCTCTCATCACATTCATCTTCCATTTTCAAAAAAAAAAAAAAAAATTCCTCTCAAATATTTTTTTCCCTCCTTCTACTCTCACCCAAACACAAAATAAAAATACACATTAATCTATCCCCCAAATACTTAAGATTTTTACTAATTATTATTAACCACTAAACCTAATTAGTGAGGGGTAGATTAGGAATTAAAAAAATAATTACATAAGGGGTGAGCCAGAATTGCTATTGGGACTCCTATTCTGTCTTGTAGCTATATCCCCCAATTAGTTTTCATATTCCCCAATTACGCGTTCTAAATCTTTTGTGAGTCATTTTTCTCATTGTTCCATTTGTACAATGAGTATAATGAAAATCATTAGTTGTATTTTTTGATTCTTCCCTTTACACAATGAGTACACTGAATTTTTTTTTTTTTTTTAAAAAATAATAATTGTTTGTATTTTGCAGATCGTTAAAAGATGGCTAATTTGTTTTTTTTTAAAGATATGTGTCAAAGTTTTTTTTTTTTTTTTTTTTAATTTCAATGGTTGAAACATGGTTGTAAATTTCGGTTTATTTTCTTAATGACGCATTTATTTTTTCAGTTTATTAAGAGGGTTATCAATATCTCCATAATGGAAGAAGGTTACAAACACCACAGCCTCTAAATGTCTTTGGCTAGGATGAGATTGGGATGGTCGGATCACTTGTTTGTCTCTCAAAATATTATCCGTCCGTCCAAAACTCAAAAACCTATGCTGTTTTGTATTATAGATGAATCTTGGGGTATATTATATACCCCATGTAATAGCCATTTAGTAGTTTAATAAATTTCATGCTTCAAAAAAAAAAAAAAATACCAACAAAATTACATGAAATAATCAAGATAGAAAACCTTATTATAAAAAAATCAAGTGGATGAAGGAGAGTTTTTTGATATTATGATGTATTCGTCGAAGTCGATTACGCTTTTGATGATGAAATAAAAGCATATCATAACTGGGTGGACCAAAAAAGGTAAAAAGAATTAAAGAATACAAAAAATTTTGGAGAAAAATTGTAGCATCATTGAATTTTTATTAACCTTTTTTGTATAACGTTTTTGGTTTACAATGAATACTAGATTTTGTGCCCGTGCTTCGCCGGGCATTAGACATACCTTTTTTTTAACGGTGTTCACCCGTTCTTTGGTAATATATTTTTCATTTTGTGTGACAATCTTTTTATTTTATTATTATTGTAGATTTGTGCTCGTGCTACGCACCCGATATTTTTTTCCTTATAACTTGGTATGCGCGGGGCTTCGCCCCGCCCCGTGGTGATGCATTTTTCATTTGGTGTGCGCGGAGCTTCGCCTTGCCCCGTGGTGATGTATTTTTTAGAGAACCAATTATTAATTATAATGATGAGATGTACCAACCACAAATTGTTGAAATAATCGTCCTCCTAGTATTAGTTTTTGTCCGTCATTCGATCGTTGTTGCATTCTAAAGGCATAGTTAAGTTTTTTTTTTTTTTTTTCAACACCCAATTCAGCAACTCTGACGCTGGTACTTTCTTTGTCATATGAAATCTCGGCGTGAAAATTATCCTTACCGTAAGGAATCAAAATTGGATATTGCAATGCCATGTAACTGGGATGGAACTCGGATATATTTTTCAGATCTCCATCTTTTTGATCAACGATAATATCTCTTCTTCCATCGGACTCGGGATCATCAACGATAATCCCAGCAATTTCAGATGCAGTTGGCAAATTGTATTGTTGTGCATCCTTTTTTACCAACGTTAATTAGACGCAACTCAACATAATTTAGTTCATATGCTTTGTACCGGTCTCTCCGGATGTGGAATGTTTTTCAAAGTTCATTGTTTGAATCTAACATTTTTATCAAGCCTTCTATAATAACATCATCCAATGAGCTTGTTGTTTCATCTTCATCTTCATACTCGTCTATTTTATTCATTCCAGGATCAGTTTCAATATTTTGGTTTCCCTTTTTCCTTGTCCTATTGGAAAGAGCATTCTTCCTATTACGTACTTCATTCTCGATGTCGTAGATATACAACTGTAGAAATGCAGGTGTCTTACCATCTGAAGGTAATAAAGAACCAATCATGTTGTGATTTTGACCATACATCGAAAACATCCATGGGGATGAACCATCATTCTGTTGACGCTTTATTTTGGCACCAAGGGAGGTGCATGCAAACATAGAATTATATGCTATAGTATTTTTCCTAAATTTCGATACTCTAGATCCACCGTTTGTATATTGCAAAAGGTTTTTAAGAAACAATGGCGTATCTTTCAGGAATGGAAATTTTGTAGTTCCTCTCATGCAGCACATGTTGAATTCGGGAACACTATTCATATTTCTTTTGTTGCATCTCTATTCAATCCACATAATAACTTAACAATGAGGACATATTGTTGTTGGTCCTCCGACATTATGTTTATTCAAGTCCATCACTGTTAATTTAGACAGATGCAATTATGAGGATCAAATTATATGTCTTTTCTAATGCAGAAGCTATGGTGAGGACATTTAGCATAATTCTATTGGTTGTAATAATTAAAATTTGGTTACCATTTGGATACATCAAATACTTAACTGTCCGTTAGAAACGGTGTTGAAAAAAAAGTAGGTGGACAATACTTATGTAAGAATTTAAACTTGAATAATTTAGTTACGCCATGTTTACACCTATACTTAACTGTACTTTAGTAAGGGTGGACAAAACTCACGTCCAAACCGTTAAATAAATCTAAAAGAAAAAAAAAACATTAAAAACTTAAAACGTGAAACTCTTGAAAAGGAATTCCTGAAAAAAAGGAAATCGTTAACAAAAAAAAAAAAAAAACCGTTAAAATTAATAATAATAATAATAAATTAAAAACAAAAAGTGAAAAACTTAAAACGTGAAACTGTTTAAAAGGAATTCCTGTAAAAAATGAAATCGTTAACACACCAAAAAAATGAAATCGGTTGAAATCAGGAGTTTGTTCCCTAAAAATAATTGGCATGATTTCTTTATATATATATATATATATATGTACGACATTGTTTGTTTTGTTTGTGTATCTGTGACATGAGTAATCCAATTATATTGTAGTAAGGAAAATATATAAACATATTATGTCTTTTGAATTTTTTTTTTTGCTTACAAACTAATTTTCCTATTTCTTGTCTGTTAACCATTCTTTTCTCATGGATTATTTTCTTTGAAAATATTTTTGTGTTTAAATTTAATGGATCGTAAGCCGACATAGAAAGGTTTTGAGAGCAAAAGATTCAACCTCATACTCCTAGCGATCCTAGTTGTCTCTTTTCGAAACTCTTTAAGTTGATATTAATCAAAGGCTACCATGATTTAGGTTTATGCGAAATATTTGTAACTGAATAAATTTTATGTTATGAATTGCATATATAAACAAAAAGTTAAATTACCCCGTTTCTAACACGATTTCCATAATTAAGATGATTCACCAATTTCCTTTGTAACAGAAGATCCTGTTATATTTTCCTTGTTTCACTCTTCCTAGTTAGGAAACATGATCATAATTTAGTCGGTTACAAAGTTTAGGAGGGAGAAGAAAAAATCAAAGATCTAAGTAACCCTATTCAGTTAGGGTGCGCTTGGTTTGTAACAGGCCATCAAAATCCTTTAATCAAACTGGTACAACAGACCGAGACAAAAAGGTTTAACTATCTTCATTTTTAAGATCTTACACATGAAAATCAGGATAATTGTCAAAACAAATTTAAAAAATAAACTACGGATCTTGCAAAACATCATCCTAAGTCGAATCTAATTCGGGTAGGTCTACACAAATTCATACTCTACTTCCCCACATGCGTAAGTTTGCATTTAAGTTTGATATTTTAATGAACATAGCTCACTTTGTTTTGCCCGCATCCAAATATGGTAGCTGATTTGACATCACAAAAATGTATCGTACACCGTTAGTGTGAAGACAAAGTTCAAAAACGAAGCTGCTAGGGAGACCCGGGTTAATACCCCAAGTTTTATACCCCTATGTGTCATCTATCTCGACCATAGATTTTATCCTCATCATATCCCACCAGAGAAAAATAGGGGATCCGTTTTAAAAAACCGGTGTCTCTTTAGCATTTTCGGTTCAAAAATAGTCAGTTTTCAAAAATAGTCAATTATTTTGCGAAAAACAAAAAAAATTAGATATCAATTTTGATCACGATTGCTAAAGGTGGGTACCAACATTAGCGGGGCTGATACCATTTCAGTGATCCAACAGTCAGGATCGTTTATAAGCTTTTTGTCTTATGTGAAATGGTACCGGCCCCGCTAATGCTGGTACCCGACTTTAGCAATGGTGAATTTTGATTCCCTTTGCGAAAAACAAAAAATTAGATATCAATTTTGATTTCCTTTCCTGATTAAGAAGAGTAGGATGTTACTGCAAATAATGGAATACATGTGTCGCAATCCTATTAGCTTGGCACAGATGGCTCATCTTCACTTTGGCAGAGAAGATACGAACCCCCTTTGTAACACGATTTCAATTTAATTTCCATAATTAACACAATTTCCTTATAACTAACGAAACATGGTTTCACGATTTTGTGGTAAGTGTTGTCCACCTTAGACGGTGTTACTAACGTACAGTTAAATATTGGTGTAAACACGATGTAATGAAATTATTTAAGCTTAAATTTTGACATAAATATTGTCCACCCACTTTTTTGTCTACACCGTCACTAACGGACAGTTAAGTAGCTGATGTAAACAAAGTGTAACAAAATTTAAATTATTAAAACCAATAGAGTTATGCCAAGTGTCCTCACCATAGCTTCTACATTAGAAAAGGCCTATTTCGACCAATAGAAAGCGAGGGTTTCATCACCGTTCAACGTGAGGGCATATTTTGTCAAGGCCTTTAAGGGGGAAGATAATTTCATCACATAGATCCACTAAGCGTGAAATAAACCCGTGCATAACACGGGTGAAAAACTAGTTAGACCAATAGAAAATTGTTATACAAAAAATTAAAACATATAATAATAAATTCTAGAGCTTCTGGTCCCACGGAGAATATTTAGACAAATAAGAAATTGTTTCACAAAATTTATAATAATTACACTGGTTTAAATAATCTCAAATCTAAACCCGTGCAACGCAGGGCGCACATTAGTTTTGGCAATAACTTTTTGGGTTACAATTTCATCCACATATCTGGCAACTCCGTGGGTGATAAGCTAGCGGAGGAGGCAAGAAAATCCTCCATTTTTAGCATTTGGAAGGAGGATTTTCCAGCCTACCTAAATATGTTTTTTACTTTATATAAATTAAGTATTCAAGAAGAAGGTAGTAGTACTACCAATAAATTGTTGTCTACGTCTCAGAACAGGGCATGTCCTAATATGATAGCTTGACAACAATTTGTCTTTGTTTCTTTGTATCCTGTTTTATTAGTTTGGTTAATATATTTCACTTATTCTCAAAAAAAATAAAATAAGGTTAGTCAAGAGTTAGTTATGACATTTTATACCATGAGTAATATTATTGGTACTTGACTAGTACTATTGTCACGGTACTAGGACTAGTACCAACGAATACATTTATGCACCTGACTTGGTACTTGCCCTGATTAATGATCACTATAATTTGCATCTTATCTATACCACGTTTCTGCAAGCACCATGAATCCCAACTTCATTCAGCCGCTTTAACTGGGTCAATCAATGCCAAGCTTTTCCACACCAACAACCACCCCCGCCGAAGTTGCCACCAGCGTTTGTCGATAGTCACAAGAAGCACCACCATTGTTGGCACCACAGGCGTGTGAAACTACTGAAATCCAATTTGGACACTATTGATTGGAACTAAATTGAATTTAAAGGTGAGATATTAAAGATGCACATTTTGAGTTCACCGGCATGAAATATGAACAAGAAATTGCCCCCACAATTTTCCGTTAATATGCAGCACCCTTTAGACCCTATTCTATGAACCATGAATTACCCAATTAGGAATAGCGAGTTTTAGGTGGTGAGTTTGTGAGTGTTTACAAACCAAGGCTAAATAAATCCAGTGGGACGAGGATGGTTTTGGTCTCTGTCGATTTGGTAACCCCCACAGGAATTTGTGTAGCACATGGTAAAAATAAACTCATATTTCAGATATGTAATATTTGTTTTCCCCTACAACAATGAGAAAATATGAGTTCTTATATAATGCCTGCTATCAAAAAATCACAAATGGTTTACATGAGCCCCTTTTCTTCCCTACCTCTGCTCCTCAACACTTATTAATGATCACCATCATGTTGCTCCTACCCCAAGAAAGTCTATAAAAGGTGGTGTAACAATAGTGTCAACATAGGTTGTTGCAATAACTCTATTGTTGTTGTTGTTGTCCACTGAATATGATGATGATGATGCTTGAAAATGATCACTGGCCAGCAGTAACTCATGATAATGGGTAGAAGTAGGTGGTATCAAGAAGTTGGAACAGTAATCATTTCTTGGCTGCTGTACTTCCCATGTACACCTGCTTATATAGTTCTTCTGACCAGCAGCTGCATCAACACAACAACAGCAACCAATCACAACTCTAAGTCTAAGTAAGTAATATGAAACAAATTTATGCAAAATATAGATAAAACTAGAAACATAAACAGCCAACTATGGATCCCATAGAGTAAACATTTCTACTTTTTCATAGGCCTCCAAATAGGAAGCAGCACAGAAACCCAAAATGCACCAAAGGAGATAGAGAAAAGACAAACCTGAGAAGAAGTCACGTGGTGGTGGTGGTGATGGCGGTGGTTGTGGTGATTCTGGATGGACTTCACAAAACCGGTTGTTGCTCATAGAAGACCCAAGATAAACACCACCACTTTCATGTAAAAAGGGACTTAATTTCCTTCTCCTATAAGAAGAAGAACTGCTGGACCGTTCTCTATGTTTTCTAGCCATGATGACATGCCAATGATTCTTGACTGAGTTATCAGTTCTTCCATGAAAAAGTCTAGCAATCACAGCCCATTTGTTACCGTATAATCTATGAGCATCCATTAATCTTTGTTCTTCTTCTTCACTGAATTCCTTTCTAGTTATCCTTGGGTCTAACTGGTTAAACCATCTCAATCTACAACTCTTACCTTGAAAACACAAAACAAAACAAATCCATAATCAGCTACTTAGAAAATGCTTCAGAAAAAAAAAATCTACTCAGAAAAAAAAGACAAAAAAGGAAAAGTAGTATAGGACTGCTTACCTGATCTTCCGTCTAATTTCTCAGCAATAAGGTTCCAATTCTGAGGGCCATAGAGGGCAACAAGTTCCTTGAGTTTAGAATCCTCTGCAGGTCTCCAATGACCTCTTGAACAAAGATTTGACTGACCATTTTTGTTATTCACTGAGTACTGGTGGTGGTGATAATTATAGCTTTCACCTTCTAAATCTCTGCTGTTTTGACTATTGCATTCCATGACTACTACATTGTTATTAAAACTAGAATCAGTAATATTACCACCATGATCATCTCTATGTTGTGAAGAAGAAAATGTAGTAGAAGAAGAAGTTTCTAGTAAAGGATTTCCCACATGAATGGATAAAGAACTGATATTAATTCTTAAATAAACCCATTTAATAATAAAAGGAGAAGAATTGAATAGTAAAAAAGAAGAACTGTTGATACGAAGGTTGTAATTATCTTTGTGCATAATTAGAGGATGTAATGGGTCATGCTCATACTTTCATTTTCAATGGATGCTGTCAGATTTTCTTCTGTCAAACAAACAAACTAAACGCTAAGAAGAGAAAACTTTTGAGGCAGTTGCTATATTTTTTCAAGTAGTTTCCATCACCACTACTACCTTTGACGAACTGGACTAGAGTAGACTGCTCTTGTTATCCCATGGAGAAATAACGACCTCATTCACACGTCTGGATGTCATCAGTGCCTGTACAACTTTTTTTTCTTACTAGGAAAATAAAATGTATGATGTCTACTATACGTGGGATTTTTTTTTTTTTTTTTTTTTTTGAGAATAGGGCTTAAAGAAAATAACTTAAAGTCTTCCTGACCTGGATCATCATGACTAACCATGAACAGTCCACATAGATGAGCATTAAACTCTTTAAATCAGTTTAATAATTAGGTCTATCTCAGTTTGTAACTTTATGTTTAAGGTTCATTGAATGATTTCACCTGAAATGTGGAGGGATTCATGTATTGAGAGAGTCAATTTTGGACGATCTTTCAACCTCAACAACTAAAACGGATACTGACCCACTTTTAACAAAATTTAGCTTGATTTGTTAATCCTGACGTCTTTAGGGGAGACCTCGACAGAATTAGAGGCGACACAAAACGACAAAAAATGTCATAATCGGTAGGTTATTTCACAATCGGTAGATAACTTTCGGGACATTTTTTTAAATGGCCAAACTACCCTTTATAATCGGTAGATAACTTTATAATCGGAAATTAATCCACAATCAAGAGTCAATTTAGTATCTTTAACTTCCGAATATAATGTATCCTCAAAATAAAATCCTCAATCCATAATCGGTAGTCAAGATAGTTCATATAACTACCGAATATAGAGTAGCCCCAAAACGAGATTTTGCAAAAATCTTTTTTTTTGGAATTTTGGTAGAGCCTATAATCGGTAAGAAAGGAATAGTGATCATGACTTCCGATTATACAGTAGCTCTCTTTACAAATATCATACCATAATCGGTAGTCAAGATAGTTCATATAACTACCGAATATAGAGTAGCCCTAAAATCAGATTTTGCAAAAAAAAAAAATTAAATTAAATTTTGGTTGATCCTATAATCGGTAGTAAATGAAGTTATCCTGACTTCCGATTATCCTGGCTCTCTTTGCAAATATCCAACTACTGATGTCTCTTGAAGAAACCCTATGGGAACAAACACGTTTTGTGAAAATTTCTGGAAAACCGAATAGGTTTTCAAATTCATTAACCGAAAATATCCAACACATATAACTACCGAATCTAGAGTTGCCCCAAAATGAGATTTTGCAAAAATCATATGTTTTTCTAATTTGGTTAAGCCTATAATCAGTAGTAAAAATAGTTCATATAACTAACTACCGAATATAGAGTTGCCACAAACTACCGATTATGGATTAACCTCCCAATTATGAAGGGACATATAAGTATTTTCAACTTATTTTGACTTTTGTGTCCCCCTAATTTTTTTTGGGTCGCCCTTAAAAACCCCGGGTCGTTAATCGTATCAAACCCGTTCACATATATTTGTTTTTCCGTACCTGATTTTCATTATTGGTTTTGGTAATTAATACAGTGATGTACTATGTATGGTGATCAATGAGTACTGTGTAGCGCCTGAAACAATAACTGTCCTCTACCCATACATAAACCATAAATAAACCATCCTTGTTGCAGTGTAGAAATCTGAGCACCGTACACTGTGCAAAACCTGCCTACTTATAGAAAGCAACTAAACCAGATTGACCCACCAATGAACGAAAGGACCATTTCAGGCTATATATAACTTCCAAATCTATGGTGCATCTCTTAAACCATCGGTCCTCTAACCCTGCTATAATCCGGGGGACCTTTTTCTTACTTCATTACATCATGTATTCATTCATAAACGTCATGATACGTCAAGGCATGGATTATGTTTGAATTGAACCAAACATTTTTGAGTTCCATAAGCAAGCAATCAAAATACTCCTTTGCTTTTAAAAATCATTTTGCGAATTTAGTTTAAATTTTGACTTTTCAACTTAATTAAATTGAAAAACTACGTTAATGTGCTCCAAATTCCAACCACCCCGTTAACATTAAGGATGGGTAAAACTGTAAAAGAATGCAAAGTGTAATGAGCTAGTTATAGATTTAAAAAAAAAAGAAAAAAAGAGCTAGAGTGGCCCGCTAGATGAAAACGTCACATGATGATGTGGTGTGCTGCAGCATGAGTCCATCGTAAGGGAAGTCGAAGTCGACTTCATGCAATATGTTTTGTATTTTTCAGTTTATAGTCTATAGGAAATCAAATTTGCATGTGATACAAAAGTTATGATAATAAAACCCATTGGAAATGACATTATCCTAATCACCCTCAGTAATGATCAATGTATAAACCCTAATATGTATCACCCATAAAATAAAACAATGTGACATGAATTAGCCAACAAGTTCCATGCTCAAAACGAGTCAGTTGAGAGTATAACCTGAGTAATATATGTGATCAGAATACTACCTGTGTTGCCAATTGCCTACCTTGTCTTTTGTTTTTTCAATAGCGAAAATAAGGAAAAGTCCCATTTGTTTCGATTTTTAAGAAGTTATGTTCATTACTGCATTAAGTTACAAGCTCATGTTTAGTGATTGTCATTCTCTTTCTTTCTAACTGCATGCACTAAGATCTTTCTAGACATTGAGGGGGTTATAAATACAGGTAGTAGAAGGAAGAATAGAGTCTACTTAACTACAACTTCATCTTTAAATATTTCATTTAGACATAAACATGGTTTTCCAAAAAGAAATTCAGATGTCTGGTTTCCTCTTCATTTTCTTCCCTACCCTCCTCCTAAACACTTATTAATGATCATGTTGCACCAACCCCAAGAAAGTCTATGAAATGTGGTGGTGCAATAGCAGTGTCACAATAGGATGTTGCAATAACTACTCTACTGTTGTTGTCTACAGGAGTTGAGGCTGATGATGATGCTTGATAATGATCAGTGACTGAGATATGAGATGTTGATGTTTTAGATGATGAATGAGAGTAAGTAGTGTGTTGATAGTGTTGCTGTTGTTGCTGCTGCATTAAGTCATGATGATAGGTAGAAGTAGGTACTGGCATAAAACAAGCCATGAAGTTGGAACAGTAGTCATTTCTTGGCTGCACTTCCCATGTACACCTGCTGATATGGTTTAAAGAACTTCCCATATCCTGGTTCTTCTGACCAGCAGCTGCATCAACACCATCCAATCACAACTCAAGAAGATATGAAACAAACTTATGCAAAATAGAGATAAAACTAGAAACCTAAACAGCTAAATATGGATCCCATTCCCAGACATTTCTATTTTTTAGAGGACTCCAAATAGGAAGCAGCACAGAAACCCAAAATGCACCAAATAAGATAGAGAAAGTACAAACAAGAGAAGAAGTCACGAGATGGTGGTGATTGTGGGTGGTCTTCACAAAACCGGTTGTTGTTCATTGGAGATTCAAGATAAGCATCACCACTTTCATGTAAAAATGGACTTAACTCCCTTCTCCTATAAGAAAAAGAACTGCTGGACCTTTCTCTATATTTTCTAGCCATGATAACATGCCAGTGATTCTTCACAGAGTTATCAGTTCTTCCATGAAAAAGTCTAGCAATCGTAGCCCATTTGTTACCATATAATCTATGAGCATCCATTAATCTTTGTTCTTCTTCTTCACTGAATGCCTTTCTAGTTATCCTTGGGTCTAACTGGTTAAACCATCTCAATCTACAACTCTTACCTTAAACACACAAAACAAAGCAATCCAATACTTAGCTACTTAGAAAAAGGGAAAGACCAAAAAAAAAAAACAAGTATAGGCCGACAAGTTCTTACCTGATCTTCCCTCTATTTTTTCTGCATTAAGATTCCAGTTCTGAGGGCCATAGAGGGCAACAAGTTCCTTGAGTTTAGAATCCTCTGCAGGTCTCCAATGACCTCTTGAACAAAGCTTTGACTGACTATTATTGTTAGTCACTGAGTTCTGGTGGTGATAATTATGGTATTCACCATCCAAATCTCTGCTGTTTTGATTATTGCATTCCATGACTACTGCATTGTTATTAATACCAGAACCATCACTAGAATCAGTAATGTTACCGTCATTATTTCCACCATGATAAAAAAGAAAAAGTAGTAGAAGAAGAAGATTCTAGTAATGGGATTCCCATTGAAGGAGAAGAACTGAAATAGGAACAAGGAAGAACTGTTGATATGACTATGAAAGGATGCAATAATCTTTGTGCACAATCAAAGGATGTAATGGGTCATACTCAATACTTTCATTTTCATTTGGTGCTGTCAGTTATAACTATTGCAATGGAATGGTCACATTTATACCTAAACCGGTAAGAAGAAAGAGTTGCACATAGATGAAAAACTTTTGAGGCAGTTTTTTTTTTGGGTTAATTAGTATTTGGGTCGTAAGTTTTGGTATGTCTTTGAGTTTGGGTCGTAAGTTTGTCCGTTTTTGAGTTTGGGTCGTTGACCCCGTTAGTCAACTAAGTCAACCGGTCAAACTGTTAGTGTAAGTCAACTTCAGTTAGTAACGTATTTACGCATTTTGTCGAGGCTCTAGAGACTTCGTTAGAAGTCGGAATTAAGTGTTTGACCCCATATTAGAAAGAAGAAATAACCACCTTCCAAAATAACTTAAAACATCCAGATTCCGAGTTCAAATGGTCAATCAAAAGTATGCACAAACAAGGTCACAAAACTGCGTAGCTACAGATTTCAGCTCAGGACAGCTATTTTCCGGGGAACATATCTCCTAAAAGAAAAATCCGATTGCTAATCCCTTTTAACTAATTAAAGAAAAGACATAGAGGAACGTTTTTCGTTAAGAAGGTGTCGCCTAGTTCCCTACCTAATGGTGCCGGTGTTTCAACTTTCGCAGACAACCAGATTGTGATATGAAAGTTGAAAAACCGTATTTCTGACATAGTTTTCTGCCCCTAGTTGTCTGCGAAACTGGTACCAATAGGTAGGGAATTAGGCGACACTTTCTTAACGAAAACCGTTCCTCTATGTCTTGTCTTTAATGAGTTAAAATTTCATATCACTCGGATTTATCGTTTAGGAGATATGTTCCCCGGAAAGTAGCTCGCCTGAGCTGAAATCTGTAGCTACGCAGTTTTGTGACCTTGTTTGCGCATACTTTTTATTGACAATTTGAACTCGTAATCTGGATTTTTAAAGTGTGTTTGGAAGGTGGTTATTTCTTCTTTCTAATATGGGGTCAAACTCTTAATTCCGACTTCTAACGAAGTCTCTAGAGCCTCGACAAAATGCGTAAATACGTTACTAACTGAAGTTGACTTACACTAACAGTTTGACCGGTTGACTTAGTTGACTAACGGGGTCAACGACCCAAACTCAAAAACGGACAAACTTACGACCCAAACTCAAAGACATACCAAAACTTACGACCCAAATACTAATTAACCCTTTTTTTTTTTTCCCTTCAAGTAGTTCCCATCACATTGCATCACCACTACTACCTTTGACTAACTAGCTAGAGTCACTAGACTAGACTCCTCTTGTTAGTCCACGGAGAAATAATTTCATGTTTTTAACTAAGCCCACAACATCTTTCACACGTCTGGATGTCATTTAGCCTATCCTTTCTAGCATTGTTCAGTGCCTGTACAACATTTTTTTCTTACCAGGAGGAAATAATGAGAGTTTGACACAAAAAGTATGTATGATGAATCCTATATGTGAGAATCCTGTTTTCTATTTTTGTTTTGTGTTCTTTTTTTTCTTTTTCTTTTTCTTTTTTTGGAGTACACTTGAGTATTATTGAATCATCATGACTAATCACAGTTCACACTCCACGTAGATGAACATTAAACTCTAACTCAGTTTCTTCTTAACTTTATGTTTAGGTTCATTGAATGATTTCATGTGAAATGTGGAGGGATTCATGTATTGAGATTTGAGAGAGTCAATTTTGTACAACCTTCAAGTTTCAACCTCAACAACTGAAATGCATACTGATTGTAGAACAATGCTCGACTGACCCACCTTTACTTCAAATTTTAGCTTCATTTGTTACTCACATCAAACCCCTTTCCTTTTAATTTGTTTTTCCTCATCTGATTATCATAATTGCATAGAGCAGTGCTCTCCAGCACCGTTTTGCGGGAGAGCTAAATAAGCAAGCACACTATTGGCCATTAGATCAACTCACCAACTGTTGGATTGCCTCTACTTTACTTCTCTAGTTGTATACAGATGTCCAACTTAGCAAGTTAGAATTAGGTCCTCATAAAAAAATAAAAATAAATAAATAAACCAACTGTATTGCTAAGGACTTGTTTGCTCCAATATAACTTAGCTCATGAGAAGCCTGTGAGAAACAAAGCCATGGCAAAGTCTCAAACCGTGGTTGCCAATGAAGAGAACCATTTGATAGTAGGCTGCTCTGGATGTTCAGACCAGTTAGGAACTTTTTGACTCGTTAGGAGGTACTGGTAAGTTAGGAACACAGATATTTTTGGGCATTCTGTACCCCATAAAAATATATATTAATTAATGACCGTAGGAAGTGATATAAATATAAAATCGTTTGACGAAATATATGAATGTAATATTACCCAACTATGACCCGTAAGATCGAATTCGAATTCACTCATTTGACTTGGTTGGTTTGGCATGTCTGCACCTTTACTTATAGATGAACTGTATATAGGTATAAAATAGATAATGGAGTTAGCATAATCGCTATGCAGATTTTGCTAGCTAGCATGAAGAGTAGAACCCGCAAGACCGTTATTAGACGAAAAACACACACCTTAAAGTTTCATATTGATAACTGCTTATTTCAGTGAAACCATCTTATTCGACGCTGAAATGTATATGCATAAATTTAAATGACAAGATATTAATCTGTGTGTAGTATGGCTGATAAAAAAAAATCAATCAAATTCAACCCATATAAAGTTTGAAGCTACTTTATGCAGCACAAGGGTGGTGTTTTTACTTGCACAAATTTTTTATTACTACAGGAGCAGTAAACAAATTGCATTTAGTGGATAAAGTTTAACATCACATTCATGGACACATTTTGAGGGTGGTTTTTATTTTAGACAAAAACTAAAAGGACCTAACCCTAATTTTTTAAGTTCTTTAGCTGCATACAGCTGGAAAACTAAAGGGAAAGTCAATCCGACGGATGATGGCTTGATCCAACGATCAATAATGTGCATGCTCATTTAGCTCTCCGGAAAAACGGTGCGGGAGAGCACTGCTCAATTGCATATTTGGTTTTGGAAATTATTATGAGTATTGTACTATGTAGAGTGATCAATGAGTAGTACTGTGTAGTGACTGAAACAAGATCCGTCCTTACCCACACATTTTTATTTAGAAAAGTGAGATACCCCCGATACATTGATAAGAAAGTACCATTGGTTCCATAGTTGGAGCAGTGATACATCATAACATCTTCGTTCCAGTTTTGAATATTTAGATAGGTTAAGATTGCCCAAAGGCTGTGATTAACCCAGCTATGTTTGATCTCATATTTGTTACAAAAAATAGCTAATTTTGCATCCCAAATTACATTGTCTCTCCTTACTAAAGTAAAATCTTGGACTATCAAATTTATATCAAAATTTTCTTTGTTTTCGAAGTCTTCACTAATTTTGTATCTCTGTTGACGATCTTTTGCATACATTCCAATCAGCAACAACAAGGTTGGTTCGGAATCGCTCCTAAAAGAAATCCCATGTCCGCTCCAATGTGTTGCCCAATGGAAAGCCGCATCAGCTCCAACTTTTTCTAGCTCCTGTCTGGTTTTACAGTCGGCATAAAATCCTCTAGCTTCTCTAACCTACATGTATAATCACATAATGTCAATCCAATTCCATATTTTGATGTGGAGTCCATCATAGTCAAAGCAATGCTTACTGTAAGAGCCAATTTTCTTTTTTCATTTATAGTAGTTGTCTGTTGAATCCAACTTCTAAGGGTAGTAGTAATCCTTAGTGTTTCATCATTTTTTGGATTGTAATAAAGATCATCCATTATGCTATGGCTTGGCTTGTTTATAGTGTTGTAACTATTTACAAATTTGATTATGTTATTTGCTGTTATTGCACTATTCTTCCTTTCATGTTTGAAAACTACATCGCACCTTGCTTTCCAAATGAACCACATAACAGTACGACATAAAACATGCCAATCAATATCATACTCTCCTCTTTAAGGGTTAGCAAAGCAATCAGTTAACCAATCATGGAAAGTAACATTACCATTTCTAATAAAATTCATATCAAAATTAAAATGCATCAATACCCTGAGAGGCGTAATTGCAATGCAAAAACAGATGAGTGAGTGTTTCTTGACTCTCGTTACAGAGTTTACACGTAGTTTTTATATCAGGGATTACGGCTGCCACTCGCATACTATTTGGAAGTATGGATTAACCTTCCTTCCAAATGAAGTTCTTTATAGCAGGGGTAGTCTTCATATTCCATATCATATTCTATTTTTTATCCACAATACCACATGAGTTTATATGATTATAAAGAGATTTAACTGAAAACATACCTTTCTCATTTAGGGTCCATCTTGGTGTGTCCAACTTGTCTTCCACGGGTATTTTGAGTTTCTTTATTTTTCCTATTGTTTGGTCGTCAAAACATTCAGCTAGTTTCACTAAGTCCCAGGTTTTGTGGTCTGTTATTAGGTCACTAACCTTCTTTAGGTAATCACTGGTTGTAACAGGTTTGTGCATAGGTATTTTAGTATCTGGAATCCAAAAGTCATCCCAAATATCAATATTCCTACCATTTCCTAATTCCCAATAGCAACATTTCTTAATTTGATCTATCCAGTTAGCATTCCCTTCCATATCTAGTTGTACTTTCTTTTTAGTTTGCTATCTATGTGTAAGATATCACAGTTAGGAAAATACTTTTCTTTTAAAATAGTAGCACACAGAGAATTTGGGTTTTTTTTTAAATTCCATCCCATCTTTGCTATCATAGCAAGGTTAAACTTCCTAAAATTTTTAATACCTAGACCTCCTTCTTCAAGAGTTTTATAAATAGACTTCCAATTTTTTAAACACACCATTTTTTTCCCATTTACATTTAACCCCCTTTCGTTTTCCCCCCACCAATAATCCCTCTGCAGTTTTTTTATCTTATCACAAATTTTAACTATTATTTTAAAACAATTCATTTGGTAAACATATAACCATCCTTTGTTGCAGTGAAGAAATATGAGCACCTTATACTAACTGTGCAAAACCTGCCTACTTATGGAAAACAACTAAACCAGATTGACCCAACCAATGAACAAAAGGACCATTTCAGCCTATATATAACTTCTAAATCTTTGATGCATCTCTTAAACCATCGGTCCTCTCTAACCCTGCAATCATACGAGGGGCCTTTTTATTGTTTCATGATACGTCAAGGCCCTCATGGATTATAAAAGAAAACAATATCTATTTAATTTGCAACTTTTCAAAATCCTGGAATTGCAAATTTAGTTCAACAAATAAGTGAGTAAAAAAACAGTTGAAGAAGAAGAAATCAACGCCGATGAAACCGAAGAAATGGCGAGATTGATAAAGTAAGGGCCTACTTAAACTCACTCCAGTACTTCAATTTTATGTTTGCATGTCAAATTAGGTCAGAAAAATCAAAATTTTGAATATGCAGTTATTCAGCCGGAAGGGTCACTGATTCACGACCCTTCCAACTTTTCATATTTAGGGTTAGTCGGCAAGCTCTTAGGTTGAATATCATGCCGGATGTTAATATCTGTAACCGCTTTTTATAGGGTCGGCATGGTATTCAACCTTAATACCTTGCCGACGATATATGTTTTCTACAGTCGTTGGGTTATAATTTTTTACCCTGTCGGCGATGTGTTTTGAAAATTATTGGTGTTTCCTGATGCCTAAAATCATAAGGTCGGCATGGTATTTGAATATTACCCCGCCGACGGTATAAAAGCCGGCATTGTATGGGTTATAGACCCAGCCGACTATATGTAGCAGAATATTCTTGTATCTACTGTGTTTAGAATTGTTATAATCCGACACGTTAGTTGAATAAGACTTTGCCGACTATAATTTAGTCGGCAAGGATTATAGTTATCGACCCTGCCGGCTATTGTTTATCCAGCACAGATTATAGTTGTCAACCCTGTCGACTGTTGATTTTTTTTAATTGTTCTTGTTTAGGTTGCAAAAGGGAAAGAATAAAAATGTTACTCCTCCTTCAAGACCTCCTCGTGTTGGTGACAAACTCTTGACTGCAACACATCGAGGGGAATTAGTTGAGCCGAGAACGCTCAAGATCCGTGAACGGAATGATTCTCAACCACCAACAGAACCCAATGATTCAGATGAAACTCCAGATGAAGACCAATCAAATCCATCTGGTAGAAGAGGGAATGGTCATGACGTGTTGAAAGAACTCCGTCTGCTGGAGGAGATGATGAGCATAATGATGATGATCAAGACATGCCACATGTTGGAGGAGTTAATGGTGATGGTGATAACAATGATGGAGATAAAGATAAAGATGGTGAAATTGTTGAAGAGGAAGAGGAAGAAGAAGAAGGTAGAGAAAAAACAGGTGATGATCAACAAACTGAAGCTGCAACTGAAACTACAACCACAATCGAAATACCGAAGAGAGTTATCACTAAACCAGCTGATTCCCACATACTTCCCAGTCACTTGAAGGTCACACTGGAACCAGGTCAGCCTCCACTAGGGACCCTAGAAGATGGTGGACATGTTCTTTTTTGATTCAAAGACACCTGGTCACATTAAATCCATGGTGCTATCATAATTAATCCAAATAAAACTTTGTTTTTATTTAAGTATATCTATCTATGTTAAATTTGCTTCAAGTGTTTGTAATTTTTTATAATTTTGTATTTTTGGTATTATGGATTACAAGCATGCCATCCGTCTTATGAGGCACCAAGATTCAAGCACTATGATGAAGATCTGGTCACTTGACAATGAATGTGCCGAGGTGCAAGATATTTTCAAGAACTCCAGGATGTGGCCTGCGGTGGAGAGTTAGATTGTTGGGTATGACAGAGTTATTGTATCTGCATTCTGTGAGAGGTTCTACGGAGAGACTGATATAATTTTATTCCCATTCGGCGAGATGGCGGTAACTCCCGATGATGCCCATCAAATTCTTAGCCTCGAGGTTGAGGGAAAAGCAATCAGTGATGGCAACGAAGAACGCATTCTTGAGAGAAAATCTTCAAATTGACTAAAAACTTGTTCGGTTTGGATGAGAATCAATCCGAGTCTTTGTTTGTGAAGAAGGATAGTTATATAAGTAGGAAGATAAATCTAAAGATGTTGAGGGACACATACTCTGGGACCCAGAAAATATTTGATGACGAAGGAAGTGTGTCCATGGTGAAAACCAATGCTACTGCGTCAACTTATTTGCTATACATCTTGGGAAACTATATATTTCCCAACAGTTCCATAAGCTTAGTCGATGCCAAGTATCTTCAACTATTGAATAAATTTCATGGGATGCATATGTATTCTTGGGGTACTGCGGTGGTTGCCTTCTTGAATGCCGAGTTGAAAAAGGGTTCAAGGGCACTGACTAAAAAATTTAATGGAAATCTATGTCTCTTCCAGGTAAGTCAATTGTCTAAATCATTTATATTTGTAAAATGCTTATAAGATAAGATTCTTACTAAACTTTGTGTATGCATAGGTTTGGGTATATGAGCACTTCCATACTTTGATGAATGCCAACCCCCACATCAAATTGAATACTAAGATTTCCATTTATAAGCCAAGGAAACAGAGATACAGATTTACTGGTACTCAGGATAAGGATATGCCACAACAGCTTATCAACATGCGAATCGCCTTGGACAAAATGACTGCGAATGAGGTAATATTTGATCCTTATCGAGATGCTAGAAATGAAGGCATAATCAAAAGGAACGATGATGTTGCATTATACTACGTTCCCTTGTTTTACCTCCAAGGATTTTCAATGTACGATCCACAACGGGTTTTCCGACAAGTGGGTTACTTCCAAGAAGTACATCATCCCGGTGATGATCCGTTCTTTAAATTAGTAAGGGAGGAGTGCAGCACGTCCCAAAAAAGTATTGACATCCGTTACGCTCCATCGCCGGTGATTTCTCATTGGAATTGAAGGTTTGACCATAAAATCGATACGAGTCTTTTGGACGAGGTGGCCGAAGGTTATGAAGCTCATGAAGATTATATTTCTTGGTACTTGGGTTTTGCTCATCCTACTATGATTAGGGAAGAGACTGATGAACAACCATCTCGTAAGAGGAAGATGCCACTAAAAGATCCAACAACAAGTTTTAAGAACTTTGTAAGTATTTTAGACTTGCTCTTATTGTTTTAAGATCACATTATCGAATCAGTCTATTAATTATTTGTTGTTTAATTGAAAATAGAAGGAGCATTTGAAGACCATTGTGAAGATGTTATGTTGCGCGAGAGAAAGAGGAGAGCCTTTGTCGATTGAATATCAAACTAAGTACATTGACTATGCTAGCAATGTTGACAATGAGGATGCCACCGAAATGTTCCAGCAAGCTAATACTGAACTAAAGAGGGAAGCACAAGCCAAGACGGCAGCACAATCCAAGAGAAATGCGGAATAAAAGAGGGCTCGTACCAGTGGTGGTGGTAGTGGTCGTGAAAATGCTAAACGGGGCCGTGGTAGTGGTCGTGGTTGTGAATGAATGCATTAATAATTTATTTCTTTATGTGGTAGACAGATGTTAAGGTTAATGGTCAAATTTATTTTTAAGGTTTATGGGACATATGTTTTCTTATTTTGGACAAATGTTGGATTTCTAGTTGTTGAATGAATGGTTTGTGTAGCTATGTTAAGTTTCAATAGTTCAACCGGCATGGTATTGAGAATATTTTGTTAAGTTACAGTGCCGACTAAACCAGGGCCAACAAGGTTATGAAATGCCAGACTTTCGGCCCTGACAGCTTCATAAGGTTGTTTTCCATGTCTTCTGTTTTTCATGAACAAGATTGAGATAAAAGTCTTTGTATTGGGGATCACAAAGCTGAGTTGGATTTAATCTTCGTGATTGATTATACAACTTGTAATCTAGGTTTTTCACCTCTTGTCTATTCTAAGGTCTTCTTTTCTGATATAAGACCATTCAAGAGTTGTTAATCATAAACCCTAGGTTTTGATAGATTTCAGTTCTCGATCGTATACCAACAATTGTTAGTCAAAATCGGAACTAGAAAGAAAAACTTCGATTAAGTTATCTCGTAAAAATCCTTAAGAAGTTTTAAACAAGATATCTATAGATTTATTCTAGATGTTCTTGTTGTAGAATAATTAGGTTTCTCTTCCATTTTTGAGGAGTATAATAATCCCTAATCTACAACTTTGTTTTGATATTACTTTTACCTAGTAATTGTTTTACTCAAAAAAAAACACAAAATTTCCAAAACCTTGATTTACATCTAAAGGGAAATCGATTCGGTGTTTTGTGAAAACAAAAGATCAAAAAGTATCAACTGTGTTGTTGTATCTTCTGAAGAGAACTTTGTTCTGGCAGAAGATTTTCGGGAATAACTTCTAAAGAGAATTTGTGTTCTGCTAGAAGTTATACGAGAATAATTCCTAAAGAGAATCGGTGTTCTTTTAGGAGTTATATAAGTGCTTGAATACATATGAAACATGTATTACATCTAGTCTAAATAGGTAGTAGGAAATTGGTGTAACAACTTATAATCAGTGTGTGTTTATTCTGGACTAGGTCCCGGGGTTTTTCTGCATTTGCGGTTTCCTCGTTAACAAAATTTCTGGTGTCTGTGTGTTAATGGTGGTTTTTGACTTAGGGTTAAAATCGTAAAACCCTAGTCAGACAGTGAGGTCACAGAACTTGAGTAATAATGTCTCCACCAAGCACATTTATTGAACCCTTTAATATGATTGCGACAAAATTACCAGGGTACCTTTTTTTTAATGCTAATTAGGGTTTTTATAGGCCAAAACCCTAATTCCCACGCCACATGTGCCAATTCCAAACCGTGCCAGCCACACCTACCACGCCAAGGCATGCCAACCATGCTAGCCGCACCCCTTTTCCAAGGCATGCCAACCGTGCCAGCCACACCTACCGCGCCAAGGCATGCCAACCATGATAGCAGCACCCCTGTGCCAATAGAAAAACGTACCAGCCACAACTACCGCGCCAAGGCATGCCATCCATGCTAGCCACACCCCTGTGCCAATGGAAAACCGTGCCAGACACATCTACCGCGCAAAAGCATGCCAACCATGCTAGCCGCACCCCTGTGCCAAGGCATGACAACCGTGCCAGCCACACCCACCACGCCAAGGCATGCCAACCATGCTAACGGACCCTGCCATGGCCCCATGCCAACCTAGCCGCGCCACCATGATGGACTTCCCTATGCGGCTTCCAAAACGAAGGTGTATGAGAATCAACAGTCTCCCTTCAATCACAGGAGAAAATCCTAGCCGTCCAAGGTTACCAGACAACACATGGTAACCTTTGACCCAAAATACTAGCTTGGTCACGATCATAACTTGGTCACGTCAAATCCTTGGCCCTAGACATGCTAGACGCACCATGCGCCCATGGCATGCCAAGCCCTTGGCCCCACCAAGCCAAGCCAAACCGTCCATGCCAAACCCTTGGCCCAACCATGCCAATCCAAACCGTACATTGCCTTGGCCCTATCCATGCTAGCCGCACCACGCCCCCATGGCATGTCAAACCGTTGTCCCCACCATGCCAAGCCAAACCGCACCTTGACTTGGCCCTAGCCATGCTAGCCGTACCATGCGCCCATGGCATTCCAAACCCTTGGCCCCACCATGCAAAGTCAAACCGCACCTTGCCTTGGCCCTAGCCATGCTAGCCACACCATACACCCATGGAATGTCAAGCCCTTGTCCCCACCATGCCAAGCCAAACCGTCCATGCCAAACCCTTTGCCCCACCATGCCAAGCCAAACCGCACCTTTCCATGGCCCCCCATGCCAACCTAGCTGCGCCACCATGATGGCCTTCTCTATGCGGCTACCAAAACGAAGGCGTGCGATAATCAATGGTCGCCCTTCAATCCCAGGAGAAAATACTAGCCTTCCAAGCTTACCAGACAACGCATGGTAACCTTTGACCCAAAACCCTAGTTTTGCCATACCAAACCGCGCCAATGGCATGCTGACCAAGCTGCACCACCATGATGGCCTTTCTTATGCGACTACCAAAATGAAGGCGTGCGACAATCAACAGTCGCCCTTCAATCCCATGAGCAAATCCTAGCCGTCCAAGGTTACCAGACAACACATGGTAACCTTTGACCCAAAACCCTAGTTTGTCCACGCCAACACGCGCCAAGGAATGCTGACCTAGCCGTGCCACCATGCTGGCCTTCCATATGCTCTACCAAAATGAAGGTGTGCGACAATCAACGGTCGCCCTTCAATCCCAGGAGAAAATCCTAGCCGTCCAAGGTTATCAGACAACACATGGTAACCTTTGACTCGAAACCCTAGTTTGTCCATGCCAAACCGCGCCAAGGCATGCCGACCTAGCCGCACCACCATGCTGGCCTTCCCTATACGACCACCAAAAACGAAAGCGTGCGACGATCGACGGCTACCTTTCGTCTTAATATGCAAAATCTCGACCGTCGAAGGTCACCAAGCTAGCAAGTGTCCCAAACTCGACTTTCCAGGCAACAACAATATACTACATGTTTTCCACAAAAACATTCAAGACATCAAAACATATCACAAACTGGGGGATCCTCTTTGGGTATTGGTTTGGCGGTTTATAGCATGCGGCGTACACTACTCCCATCATAAGGATGAGGCGGTTAGTAAATACAGGGAGTTAATGGTGAAACACTCTTTTTATGGAACATTAATTTCATGCGCTAACGGTTTTATGGAACATCAATTCCATGCGTTACCACCTCCTCCCATTTACTCACCCATTTTTCCATTCCTTAATAAGACCAGAGTACGTTTCACTTCGACTTGTATAAATATGTCTTACCTATTTCCACTGAACAAAAAGTTCAGTCAGGATCATACAACACTTAGAAAACATTTGCTAGATTTCCATTTTGTTAGCTTCCCACTTTCTGATACAAGTCGTAACACAACTACTCTTCTAGAATCAACTATTCTGGTTTCATCACTTTCCTTGCTTACCTCCCCAAAACCAACCCATTCTCCTTCACTTTGTGACCGAAGCAAGTCTGGAACGGCCATTTCTTGGTTTAGGCCGGACTTATACAGATTGATCTCTAGAATTTAAAGTACTCCCTTGCAGTACATTGTTTAGGGTTTAAATTCATTTCTCACCCGCATACCCGAAATTACCGAAATCAGCAGAAACTATTTTTCACCCACAAACAATTGGCGACCACAGTGGGAGGTTGATCTTTCGGTTACAATGTCAATTTTCGACCATCGATCTCATGCTTTGACCCAAACATCAAGATGGTAGAAGTAAGAAATACGTTGAGGGATCGGCGACTCAGTTTCCAGATGATCCGATTATCAGTCTTGACACGGCAAGGGATGTCTGGGGACTGCTTAGAGATTAAAAGTGAATGATCCAACCAGGGATCGACGACTCGATTATCAGATGAGACGATTGGGGACTTTCCACCATCACGGAAGTGCTTCCCATAAAACTCGATCTTACACCCGGAAGGTTCCCTTTTCATCAGAAGACCGGAAAAACCGAGTAAGTCTTACCTAGACAAGATACATGGTTTGTTATTTCAAGTTTTCACAGGAATAATAAAACCGATAGCCATATTATGTTTCACCCCATGTCATCACGGTTCCACAGTTTTCCTGGGATGTTTGCACCATTTGCAATCATAACCACGACAACATCATTCCCAAAATAATTCATTCCAAAACAATTCATTCCAAAAGAATAATCCAAAACCCTCAACGTAACATTTGTCTATCAACCCAAGAAATCCAGGAAATCAAACCATAAACCAGGCGCTTTGTTTTCCTTTCAAAAAAAAAATCACCTACCCGTACATGCCTACTTAGCATAATAATGATTACCCGTCACTATTCATGAGGTAGCTGACGTTACTACGGTGATATTCGAAGAGGAATTGTTTATGATGAAGTATATCTACAAGTTTATGAAATGCATACCCATGGCTAGGGTTTACACCAGTTCAGAAGAAAAATATTTCTACAGATTTATGGAAGGCATACCTATGGCTAGGGTTTGCACCAACACGAGAAAACAAGAGAACAAATTGAAAGAGAAATGCTGGAGTACATAGCTGTAATATGCTTGCCCACTTTATTGCTACCGCTAACACCAGGACGTGATAACAAAGATACGAGATAAAAAAAAAGGGAGACAACCCCTTTTATAAGCATAACACTTTTTGGAATTTGAATAAGGAAAGGATTTCCTGTTTGATCTACGTATGGAAAGAGGCAACTGGGCCCGCAAGAACAAGTCCGCGCCATGTCAAGTCAGCGTCGTGCCAAGCCAGCATTTTATCAAGCCAACAGTTCGCACCATACCAAATCCAAGCCAGCGCCTATTCCAAGACGATCCAGCGCTAACAGCTCGCATCTTTCCAGTTCCAGCAACTTGCATCCTTTCCAGTAGTAACAGCTCGCATATTTACAGCGCCAGCAGCTTGCGTCCTTTCCAGCGCTAAAAGCTTGCACCCATCTAGCGTCATCTTCTCCGCTCTACAACCAGCCAAAGCAGCGCCATCCTCACCCTTCGAAACAGCACCATGGCTCCAACACTTCGTGATCAAAACGGTGCCATCTCTGCACGATACACTTATGATCACCAGAAACAGAGCCGCTTCCGCCACCCCAACGGTTCTTCAAGCATGACAGCTCCAACCGTCACCAGAGACGCTACTCCACCATCAGGGCAAGATACTGGAAGTAGCTGACCTCCTTTTACCATTGTTGAAAAGACAAAAGGTTCTCGTAAGGATCAGACAGACGTGTTTTAACTCAAAAAGAGATACCTATTTCCTCAAGACACTGTCGGAGCGGCCATCATAAGAGTCACGTCAACCAGGGAGCTGACAAGGAATACTTTTTACATCCTGCGTAAGCACTTCAACATGACGTGCATTTATAGATGAAGGGGCTCGCGTTACTCTTGAATTCCCAGTACAAGGGAATCAACAATCCAATTTCATCACACGTAAAGAACATGAACGACTTCTCCAAAATCAAGGCAAAGGAAATCAGCAACCATCCTGAATTCACAGATACCTCTTCCCGTCAGGAGATACATGATTTCTGGGGACTTTACCCATAAAATCGTGCAGTCTATGATGAAACAGTTATCTGAGATTCTATATTTCTCCAAGGCGCAGCGTCAAGACATATTTGCATCCCTCAACCGCACTGCATCAGGAAAGCAGCCTTTTCCATCCAGAAAAGTTGTTCCCAAAGCCCAACCTCTCCTGGAAAGCACGATCGATAGATGGAACTAGGGAATCCTAACCATTGTTCACTTGAGGGATGTTGAGTTTGATAGAATGATGAGTGATGCGGTATCCGGCTTCAACATTGTAACCGTCAAGGATCTAAGAGTTTCAAGGCGTCGTTTCGACGTTCTATCAAGAAGTGGCTCCGCTTCAACGTTCTTTGGAAGCAGCTCCTCTTTAACGTTCACTTCAATAGCCGCTCCCTCCAGCGTTATATACATAAGATGCTCCAGGATCCGAAGCAGCATTTGGGTCCTTAAGTTTCAACTTCCTCTCCAAGAGACGAAGCCTCTTCAACACCACTCCTTCCTGCAAAGGGTCGTGCCACCACACTCCCCATATCAATAATCATGATCGCAGTCAACCAATCTTCGTATTCATGGCCACCTTTTAATCCATCCCTCCAAACCTCGTGACCATGGACAATTTTCTTGCTTACGCATCTAGCCAATCATTTTACTTCCACGGATGCCCATACAATTCTATCCAACCTACTTTGTTCCCACGACAGTGTAGTCTCTTCAGATTACATCTGCTACCAATAACTGTTGCCGCTCATTTTTTGATACCAGCCAGAGCTTCACCGCAGCAGCAATCACTACAAAGGTAATCCGTACTCCTCCATATTTTAGTTTCACGTAGAAGATGTAACAAAATCACTAGTACGAACGCAAGATGGTGATATATTTATCATGGTCAACCAACTGACCATACAAGATGGAAATAAGTAAACCATACTTAGGGACTGAGGATCTACACATAATCATTTCACTGTCAAAGCTCATAAGACACATTCAACCAAAAGGCCATAACCACAACAAGGTCATATACTCTTCAAAGGTGTAGCGCAAGAATGTCATCACCTCTCTGTATAAAAGACGCCTTCAACACTTTACGAGGCCTCGGTGGATCCAAAGCCTGCTCAGAGGAAAACAACTTCAGAAACTAAAGAAAAATGAGAATAGGGACTGCTCATTGCAGTCCATCCCGACAACCATCAAAGACTCATGAGATAACTTCAGAGACACGACTGAAATATTTTTTTGAAAAAACAGTGGGGACCACGATAAACAACATAAACCTCTCATTCCTGCATGTTCGCTATCCAGAATATTTCGTCCATGTGCATTCCAGCGTCACATCCAGCGGAGTACAATAAGCTTGTATCAAATCCTGTGGACATGGATTTAAGGCGATGTAATGAAAGTAGTGTACACATGGGGACTACCAGCATAAGACGCTTTCACTCCCCTCAACTTGGTTATTTCTGATTTCAACATCATCACTGCCTAAGTTTTACGATCCGCGGGAATTTCTCAACATGAAGTCATACATGTGCATCGAAAACTCCAAAAGCACGCCACAAAGATATGTTCATATATCCGTCCATGCCATCGGATCTAACATAAATATAACTGGGGACTGATCACCGCATCACATACGATAGTCCAAGATTCAGAAGCTAGTTCGAAGGATGTCTCTTGGAACAAAGTCCTTGAAGACTTGATAGCAGCACATCGTCAACAAAATATCTCCTAACACATCTATTTCATCCTGTGTCTTCGGATGATTTCTACCATACAATCATCCACAACATATCAATCATTGCGATTAGAAGGTCCAGACACTAAACAACCTCAAGTTAAGGATGGACCGACAATGCAACAACAATCTCCAAGATTAGCCCTGACATGATCGTTGACGACCATTTATTTGATCCATCCATCTCAAGAATGCAGTGGTCCAGTGGAGTTTTTGTAAAATTTGGAATCCTCTAGAGAGACACTGCAGATGAAAGCACAGATCCATACGAGCAACATAAGAGGGTCGATACCTCTTTTCATGCGGACGGAGTTTCTAAAGTTTGAACAGAATAAAGATTCCATCATGCTCCATGAACGGGAATAGATGACTGGGCACGACTATGCCACCTCGGGTCTGCAACATTTCTCCTGAATTCTTCCTCAATTTTACTGTCGAGTTGTTTTCACCTCCCGAACAATCTCAAAACCTAAATATTATAGTGTAAGGAGATAGGAAATTTTTTTCCGTTCAGAATGGAGGGACGGACCGTCAAAATCCGAGTCCGTACGAGAATTCTACAGGGATTCTATTAAAGGACGCTAATTAGGGTTTCAGCATTCCAGACCCTAACTTAGACAAAGTTACCATCATTCCACGGAACTGAAGCCGGTCATTATCCTTCTACGGAACTGAAGCCAGTCGTCATCCTTCTAAGGAACTCAAGATAGCTCCATTCCAAGCCGACCAATGATGACGGATCCATTCCAAGCCGACCAACGCCAGCGGATCCGTTTCGAGTTGCACCATGCCGACGGCTTGCCAAACCAAACCAGCAACACCAACAACTCGCCAAGCCAACGTCATGATGCTCCCTAACCCATCCAAGATGATGCATAGCCAGACTAAGCCGGCGATCTTCATCTCACAACTTCACGATCTGCACCACCAGTACAATTCATGCAAGGCCGCCAACAACGGAAGCACAAACTCTCCTTACTTCTCAAAAAAGGTTAGTCGGACCTTCCTGACCGTCTTTTCACGACTTGTTGTTTCGATTTTGTCCCAGCATGTCACCATCTTATGCTTACCTCGCAACAATGCCCCTGTTCCGAGCTAAGCAGGGGACTTAATGTTGATGGTGGTTTTTACTTAGGGTTAAAATTGTAAAACCCTAGTCGGACAGTGAGGTCACAGAACTCGAGTAATAATGTCTCCACCAAGCACATTTATTGAACCCTTTAATATGACTGCGAGAAAATTACCAGGGAACCTTTTTTTTTAATGCTAATTAGGGTTTCGATAGGCCAAAACCCTAATTCCCACGCCACATGTGCCAATGGAAAACCGTGATAGCCACACCTACCGCGCCAAGGCATGCCAACCATGCTATCCGCACTCATGTGCCAATGGGAAAACGTGACAGCCACACCTACCGTGCCAAGGCATGCAAACCATGCTATCCGTACCCCTGTTCCAATGGCAAACCGTGCCAGCCACACCTACCGCGCCAAGGCATGCCAACCATGCTATCTGCACCCATGTGCCAAGGCATGCCAACCATGCTAGCCGCACCCCTGTGCCAATGGCAAACCTTTCCAGCCACACCTATCGCGCCATGGCATGCCAACCATGCTATTCGCACCCATGTGCCAAAGCATGCCAACCATGCTAGCCGCACCCCTGTGCCAATGGAAAACCGTGCCAGCCACACCTACCGCGACAAGGCATGCCAACCATGCTAGACGCACCCATGTGCAAAGGCATGCCAACCGTGCTAGCCACACCCACCATGCTAAGGCATGCCAACCATGCTAACGCACAATGCCATGGCCCCATGCCAACCTAGCCGCGCCACCATGATGGCCTTCCCTATGTGGCTACCAAAACGAAGGTGTACGACAATCAACGGTCGCCCTTCAATCACAAGAGCAAATCCTAGTCATCCAAGGTTACCAGGCAATACATGGTAACCTTTGACCCAAAACCCTAGCTTGGTCATGATCCTAGCTTGGTCACGCCAAACCATTGGCCCCACCATTCCAAACCAAACCGCACATTTCCTTGGCCCTAGACATGCTAGCCGCATCATGCTCCCATGGCATGCCAAGCCCTTGGCCCTACCATGCCAAGCCAAACCGTCCATGCCAAACCCTTGGCCCCACCATGCCAAGCCAAACTGCACCTTGCCTTGTCCCTAGCCATGCTAGCCTCACCATGCGCCCATGGCATGTCAAACCTTTGGCCCCACCATGCCAAGCCAAACCGCACCTTGCCTTGGCCCTAGCCATGCTAGCCGCATCATGTGCCCATGGCATGTCAAGCCCTTGGCCCCACCATGCCAAGCCAAACCGTCCATGGCAAGCCAAACCGCACATTGCCTTGGCCTTAGCCATGCTAGCCGCATCAAGTGCCCATGGAATGTTAATCCCTTGTCCCCACTATGGCAAGCCAAACCGTCCATGCCAAACCCTTGGCCCCACCATGCCAAGCCAAACCGCACCTTGCCATGGCCCCCCATGCCAACCTAGCCGCGCCACCATGCCAGCTGTCACAGGTTCACAACACTCTTATGCTACAACCAACTTGACAATGGCAACTATGCTCCACATCACAATTTCAGCCAACTCGCATTTAGCCAATACTTCAACTTCTTGACTAAATCTCTATTTATCCCATACTAAATAGAGGTTCTGTTCACCAATCATCCAAGTCCTTAATCTCATGCACACACTTCGCTTGATGCATAAACAATAAGCCAAAACCAAAGGGAAATATGCACCAACAGAACTTTTCTTTAAATCAGGCCTTAGCCTTTTATTTATTGCACACTTAGGGTTACAAACTCTTCTTGTTCTGGAATACCCAATCCCTTTACAAGATCAGGATTTTATAGCCTTACAAAAAGCTATCTACAAGTAACCGCCAGGCGGTTACAGATTTACTTTACATGTGGCAGTTATCTAACTATGCCAACCTTTGCCAAACCGTTTTACTAGCCAAACGGGACCTTCCTAACAGTTAGAAAGCATAAAGTAAACCTACTATCATGTAACCAACTCTAAACCGTCAAGGCCATGTGCCCTGCACATGTCATCTTGCCTTGTTGCCATACCAACGCATCTGCCAGCCAAATAATGTACCATTACGGCTGTGTACCATTCTTCCAATGATACCAGTGTGCTAAATGCAAGTCTTGCTTGCGTTCCTGCACGCCCCTTGCATACAGGTAACATGCCAAACTCTTTTGGCATCTCGTAATGCTAATATCGCATCCTTGGCTATGTCCAAATCCTGTTTGGCACATGCCACTCTTGCTGCAACTCATATCTGTACTTGTACTGAATACCGCTATTATAGCCTACGTTGCGCCATTATGGCCTCGTTTCGCCATTAGAGCGTAGTATTTTCACTTCTGACACTTTGGCCAGGCCACTAGTGATGCGCCATCCTTGTGCATCATCACTTGGACACTTAACAGCACTGTTATAGACCTCCCCCACCAGCTGAACTCGACGCCCTAGTCGATTCTTTTTGCTGTAGGTAATCCTGAATTTGTTCTTCAAATTGCCACAATGTAGTATCCTTATCCCAAGAAGCTTCGGAGTCTGGCAACCCTTGCCACTTAATCAGAAAATAAGTTCTCCTATTCTTCTTGCTTTGCCCCATAACTCGATCATCAAGTATTTCCTCAACTTGCTTGTCGAATTGCGATCTGATTACTGGTGGTGCACGCTTCGCTTGTCGTCTCGAAGTGTCCAGCAAATCAGGATGATATTTCTTTAGAAAGATTACATGAAAATAGGGGTACACTTTCAACCGCTCCGGAAACTCCAGTATGTAAGCCACCTTACCAATTCTTTTCACCACTTTAAAAGGACCATCATATCTTGGAATTAGGCCTCTATGCACCGTCTTGCTAGAAATCTTCTTCCAAATTTGGGGCATTAGCTTTAACAGCACCATATCTCCCACCTCAAACTCTACATCTCTGCGATGCAAATCAGCATACTTCTTCATTCGTCTTTGCGCTTTAGCCAAGCTATCACGCGCCTGCTCAGTCATCTCCGTCTTTGATCTTGCATAATGATAATCTACTGGACAGGAGTCTTGCTTCTTAGCCTTTGGCACCTCATGAGGGGTTAATGGTTGATGTCCCGTAGCCAACTCAAAAGGACTCAACTCTCTTGATGAACTCTTGTGCAAATTGTAACAAAATTGGGCCGTGTCCATCAACGCCACCCAATTTTCCTGACCTGATGTCACATAATGACGCAAGTACTCTTCTAGCAATGCATTTATCCTCTCCGTTTGACCATCGGTTTGGGGGTGATTTCTAGTAGACAACTTTAGTTCGGAACCAAGCATTCCAAACAGGGCAGTCCAAAACCTGCCTGTAAACCGTGAGTCTTTATCACTCACAATATCTCGAGGAAGTCCCCAATACTTCACTACATTCTTGAAGAACATATCCGCTGCGACGTCTGCATTGCAAGAATGGGGACATGGAATGAATATAGCATACTTCGAAAAACGATCAACGACGACCATTATCGAGCTAAAGCCTTGCACCTTTGGCAGCCCGTTAATAAAGTCCATCGACAAGCACTGCCATGGCTTGTCTGGAATCGGCAAAGGCTGTAGCAATCCGGCCACATTTCTCCTTTCCGTCTTATCCAATTGACACACCAAGCATGTATTCACATACAATTCAACATCTTCTTCCATCTTAGGCCAGTAATAAGAACGATCTATCAAAGCGTGAGTTCGTTCCATGCCTGGATGACCAGCACAAATGGAATCATGCGTCTCTCGCAAGAGTTCCCTTCTCAATCCACTTGAATTAGGCACATAAATTCTTTTTGCCTTGGTATAAATGACCCCATCATATAGCCAATATCGACGAACGATCCTATCACAGATCTGATTAGTCAGGCGCACACATGCCTGATCATTCTTCGTCTCTTCTTTGATTCGAGACAACAACTCTGTCTCAATCATGGTCAGTGTTGTCACATATTATGCTACCACTTTTCTGCTTAACGCATCTGGCACAGAATTAAGCCTTCCTGGCTTATGCTCGAATTTGTATTCGAACTCGCTCAAAAAGTCAAGCCACCTTGCTTGTTTTGGCGAAAGTTTCTTCTGGCTGGAAAAGAACGTAATGGCCATATTATCCGTCCTTATGATGAAATAAGTTCCCAACAAATAATGGCGCCACGTTCTTAGGCAATGTATTACTACCAACATCTCTTTCTCATGCACAATATATCTTCCTTCAGTATCATTAATCTTACGACTCTCGTAAGCCACTGGATGGCCATCTTGCATCAAGACTCCCCCTAGAGCCCTGTCTGAAGCATCCGTGTTCACTTCAAATGGTAAGTCGAAGCTATGCAAGCGAAGAACTGGTTCTGTCGAGACCGCTTCCTTTAATGCATCGAATGACCACTGACACTCGTTAGTCCATGCCCATGATCTGTCCTTCCTCAACAAATCTGTCAAACAGGTGACTTTCTTTGAATATCCAACTATGAAACGCCGGTAATATTTAGCTAAACCCAAGAAAGAACGAAGCTTTCCAAGCTTCTTAGGTTCTGGCCAATCCATAATGGCCTCTACCTTTTTCTGGTCCATATGTACGCACCCTTGCGATATCACATGGCCAAGGAAAGTAATCGTGGTCTGGGAAAACTCACACTTTTCCTTCTTCACATACAAACTTGCTTCTCTAAGCTTTGCAAACGCTTTGCGAAGATGCATCGCATTCTCTTCCAAAGTCTCACTGTATATGACTATGTCATCCAAGTATACCACTAAAAAGCGGTCAATATACTCGGCGAACACATCATTCATCAGGTTGAAAAATGTTACTGGAGCATTCGTCAAGCCGAATGGCATCACACGGTACTCAAACGATCCATACCTTGTTACCATTGCAGTCTTTGGTTCATCTCCTTCTGCTATGCGCATTTGGTAATAACCTGAGCGCAAATCCAACTTGGTGAATTATTTGGCCTTGGGTAAACGGTCAAACAAGTCATCCACTAGCGGAATTGGGTACTTGTTCTTCATAGTTATCTTGTTCAAAGACTTATAATCAACACATACGAAGCGAGCCATCTTGCTTCTTTTGGAACAGAACCGGAGCACCAAATGGAGCTTTAGACGGTTGTATGTACCCCGCCTCCAGCAATTCATAAATTTGCTTGCACATTTCCTCAAGTTCTAATGGTGACATATGATAAGGCACTTGTGCAGGCGGCCTCGCCCCTGGCACTAACTCAATCATATGATCGATTCTACACCGCGGTGGTAGTGTCTTAGGCAGTTCTGCAGGCATCGTGTCTGCAAACTCTTCTAAGACCTCAGCTATTCCCTCCTCAACTTCCACTACCTTTCCTGGTTTGATCTCAACCAACACTCCTAGGAAAGTATTCAAGCCTTCTTTCTCCTGAATCGCAGACAGATATGGCTTATGTATCTCGTCTGGTTCACTTTACCTCACCATAGAGACAAAACATGGGTATTGATTGTGTTGTATCAATATTCCATTCCTATGAGGTAATGGCGACGCCTTCGCTGCACAAAAGAAATCCATGCCAAAAATCAGGTCATAATCATCCATGACCATAACTAGCAAATCTAGTTTTCCTTTCCATTCTCTCACTTGCACATCTGCATTGCGAACTTTCCCTCGAATGGCTTGTGGTTCTGCGTTAACAGTTTTGATGGTGCTAGCCTCGCTAGTAACTGTTAAGTTCAATGCCATGGCAACGTCTGGATGAATAAAGGTCTTCATAGCACCGGTATCATCCATCGCTAATACCCATTTTTCTTTGATCTTCACATCAACGTACATCAGTCCAGAAGACATTTTCTTCTTACTGTGTGCTTTGCTCCCTAGCAAACGACTGATGTATGGACGTTGGCCCCTACCAACATCATGCTGAGCCCTCCCAGCACCGTGATGTTTCTAATCAGCACTTGCAGCATCTCCGGTACCCTTGGTGCAGTTATGATATGTAAAACAACTTGTTTCACCCTCATCTAGTTGTTTTGAGGACATCCTTCGTGCATGATCATCACTTGTAGATTCTGGAATTAAGGTTTCACATACCCTCAATGTGATCTTCTGATTTAATCTTCTACTTGTCTTCCCCATGCCTTACACTCTCAGTGTGGATCCTTCACTTTAAATGTAATTCTCATCAAACTATAGGAAATCAGCGAACTCAATCAGCCTTATATCCAACGTAAACAGAGAGACCCTTAACCAGGGCTCTGATACCCACATTGTCACAGGTTCACAACACTCTTATGCTACAACCAACTTGACAATGACAACTATGCTCCACAGCACAATTTCAGCCAACTCTCACTTAGCCAATACTTCAACTTCTTGACTAAATCTCTATTTATCCCATACTAAATAGAGGTTTTGTTCACCAATCATCCAAGTCCTTAATCTCATGCTTACACTCCGCTTGATGCATAAACAATAAGCCAAAACCAAAGGGGAATATGCACCAACAGAACTTTTCTTTAAATCAGGCCTTAGCCTTTTATTTATTGCACACTTAGGGTTACAAACTCTTCCTGTTCCGGATTACCCAATCCCTTCACAAGATCAATCTTTTATAGCATTACAAAAAGATATCTACAAGTAACCGCCAGGAGGTTACAGATTTACTTTACATGTGGCAGTTAGCTAACTATGCCAACCTTTGCCAAACCGTTTTACTAGCCAAACGGGACCTTCCTAACAGTTAGAAAGCATAAAGTAAACCCACTCTCGTGTAACCAACTCTAAACCGTCAAGGCCATGTGCCCTGCACATGTCATCTTGCCTTGTTTCCATACCAACGCATCTGCCATCCAAATAATGCGCCATTACGGCTATGTACCATTATTCCAATGATACCAATGTGCTAAATGCAAGTCTTGCTTGCGTGCCTGCACGCCCCTTGCATACAGGTAACATGCCAAACTCTTTTGGCATCTCGTAATGCTAATCTCGCATCCTTGGCTATGTCCAAACCCTGTTTGGCACATGCCACTCTTGCTGCAACTCAGATCTGTACTTGTACTAAATACCACTATTATATCCTACGTTGCGCAATTATGGCCTCATTGTGCCATTAGAGCGTAGTACTTGCACTTCTGACACTTTGGCCAAGCCACTAGTGATGCGCCATCCTTGTGCATCATCACTTGGCCACTTAACAGCACTGTTATACCAGCCTACCCTATGCGGCTACCAAAACGAAAGCGTGCGACAATCAACGGTCAACCTTCAATCCAAGGAGAAAATCCAAGCCGTCCAAGGTTACCATATAACACATGGTAACCTTTGACCCAAAACCCTAGTTTGGCCACGCCAAACCGCGCCAATGGCATGCTAACCTATCCGCACCACCATGCTGGCCTTCCCTATGCGACTACCAAAACGAAGGTGTGCGACAATTAACGGTCTCCCTTTAATCCCAGGAGAAAATCCTAGACGTCCAAGGTTACCAGACAACACATGGTAACCTTTGACCCAAAACCCTAGTTTGGCCACGCCAAACCGCGCCAAGGCATGCCACGTCAATGGTATGCTGACCTAGCCACGCCACTATGCGTCCCTTTCCTATGCTACTACCAAAATGAAGGCGTACAACAATCAACGGTCTCCCTTAAATCCCAGGAAAAAATCCTAGCCATACAAGGTTACCAGATAACACATGGTAAACTTTGACCCAAAACCCTAGTTTCGCCATGCCAAACCGCGCCAAGGCATGACACGCTAATGGCATGCTGACCTAGCCACGCCACCATGATGGCCTTCCCTATGCGTCTACCAAAACGAAGGCGTGCGAAAATCAATGGTCGCCCTTCAATCCTAGGAGCAAATCCTAGCCGTCCAAGGTTACCAGACAACACATGGTAACCTTTGCCCCGAAACCCTAGTTTGGCCACACCAAACTGCGCCAAGGCATGCTGACCTAGCCGTGCCACCATGCTGGCCTTCCCTATGCGGCCACAAAAAATGAAAGCGTCCGACGATCAATGGCTACCTTTTGTCTTAAGATGCAAAATCTCGACCGTCGAAGGTCACCAAGCTAGCAAGTCTCCTAAACTCGACTTTCCAGGAAACAACAATATATATACTACATGTTTTCCACAAAAACATTCGAGATATCAACACATATCACAAACTGGGGGATCCTCTTTGGGTATTAGTTTGGAGGTTTACAGCGTGCCGCGTACACTATGCCCATCATAAGGAAGTGTCATAAGGATGAGTCGGTTAGTAAATATATGGATTTAATGATGAAACGCTCTTTTTATGGAACATCAATTCCATGCGTTAACGGTTTTATGGAACATCAATTCCATGCGTTACCACCTCCTCCCATTTACTCACCCATTTTTCCATTCCTTAATGAGACCAAAGTACGTTTCACTTCGACTTGTATAAATAGGTCTTACCTATTTCTACCGAACAATAAGTTCAGTCAGGAGCATACAACACTCAGAAAACATTTGCTAGCTTTCCATTTTGTTAGCTTCCCACTTTCTGATACAAGTCGTAACACAACTACTCTTCCAGAATCAACTATTCTGGTCTCATCGCTTTCATTGCTTCCCTCCCCAAAACCAACCCATCCTCATTCACTTTGTGACCGAAGCAAGTCTGGAATGGTCATTTATTGGTTTAGGATGGACTTGTACAGATTGATCTCTCGAATCTAAAGTACTCCCTTGCAATACTTTGTTTAGGGTTTAAACTTGTTTCTCACCCGCACACCAGAAATTACCGAAATCCACAGAAACCATTTTCACCCACAAACACTGTGTTATTTCCTTTCCGCATTATATTATTTATCTTTAAAAATTGAAATATCACAAGTTGTGCGTTAATCAATCATTATTGATAAATCCGACCTTGTTTGTTGGATAGGATTTTGATTGATCTTGGATATTGGTCTTTGGTACCTTCCAAGTATTTCTCACATCAATCAGGCTCATAGATTTCCATCTGTTCGATTTGAGAAAAAGAGATAAACTCTTTAGTATTATTCTTTGATTGAGTTTTCACCCTTGGAATATTATTGAGGTTTAGTCCATACATAATTTCCAAACGAAATATTATGTGTGGTTGTTAGGCCCCCGCTTTTTCAAACACCACTAACAAAGTAAGTTTGTGTTTTGTTTTTGTGGCATGAAGTCGTCAAAGAACACTTGGTGGAAAAGGGGTAAGCATTCGCATTTGATGCAAGCTATCACTTCATGGAATCCGAGATTCCTGAGTATGCCCCGTAGATGATGGTGGGTGAATCGGACTCGGATTCCTGCGACGAAGATTGATGGTTTTAGAAGTTTTTGTGTAGGTTTTATGGGTAGATCTCTATGTAAACCCTAACGAGACTATAACTCGTCCACTAGGGTCGCATATGGGTTCAAAGGCTTGATGCACATGCTAAGTACATTCGTTATTCCAACGACAAGGAGTTAGCTTTTATGTTTCAATCAATGTAATAACAAAAATTGCATGAATAAATTAGAACTTTTAAGAATCATTTTTTTTAGTATAGTCAAATGTAGGCAAGGTAGTAAGATTACTACAGTGCCGAATATAACTTAGCCGGCAAGGTGAGAAGTTAAATAGATACTGACTAAAGGATAGCCGGCAAGGTACGAAATCAATAAAATGCCAACTGTTGAAGCATTTACAAACATAATATAGTAGGCATCTTCGTCATTTATAGACCTTGCCGAAAAATCTAGTCGGCATTTTCTTCATTCGTCGACCTTGCCATCCATAGTTAGTCGGCATTGTCTTCAATCGTTGATCTTGCCGACTTTTCACATTTTCAGAACCGAAAGTGTTGATTGAACTCATGAGAAAAAAGTTTTAATCTACTCAATTCATAATCTGAGAAGTTTTAATCTACTCAATTAATTAAGCTAATCGAATTTTTAAAAAGGGTATATTATCCATTTAGAAAATACAAGGTTAAGGGATGTCCTGTTTTACTTCAAAATGACCCAGGTTTTGTCTCATTAGGTATACCCTAATTTAGAATTTTCAATGGCTAAATATTTATGAAAGTAAGGTGTAGTAAAATGATCAAGTTTTAGGAAAATTATTTGATTTTGAACACCTTCTACTAATTTTTTTTTTTTTTTTTTTTTTTGAAGTAACTAGGGGGTTATACAAATGTGATTTCAAATGACTTCTGGGGAGTTTTCAAATCTACGGTTAGTACATAGATATTTTCATAGAGTCTCATAGTATCTCTTGTTATTGGTTAGAGACTTTTTCTAAGTCATTTAAATTCTCTGAACTCCACGTTATTGGATTAGGATTTTATAAGAGTCACTCCAACGCTGATGTTATTCGAAAGATAATTGAAAGTCATTGATTTGTGTTTTTCAGAGATTTGGAGAGACTTTTTTTTGGAAAATAGGCATGGTAGAAATCTCTCCCCAAGAGGTGATATTTTGGGAGACTTGGAAATATGGGGAATACTTGTTTTTGAGAGTATTATCAAAATATTTTCTCCTTTTTTGTTTGAGCTGATGACCAGAGAATGTGCCATTTACAAAGAGAAATGCTAACCAGTGGCGGACGTAGAAAATAAAATGTGGGATGGGTGGATTAAAGATAATGAAAACTTAGGCCATTGATTATCTATAAGAACAAATACTATGGTTAACCGAACTCATTTACAGAGATATGTTCGGTTGGTTCGCAAACTTCAACGCAAAAAAATTCCCAACCGAACTGCAGGTTAAAAGTAACCTAGTGTTAGAAGTTCGGTTAGTTCGCAAATTTCAACATATTTTGCGAATCAACCGAACTGAGCTTATATATGCAATTAGGAAAACGTTCGGTTAAAGTAAAAACTTAACAATTTTTGCGATCCAACCGAACTGCACTTGCAAATGCATATATGGAATTAGCCCATAGTTCGGTTAAAAATATTTTTTATGAATGAACCGAACTTAGAGTTCGGTTCAAAAAAAATTAATTCGTGATAACCGAACTTTTTGCGACGAAATTGAACATTTTGCGACGTAACCGAACTAAAAGTTCGGCTGAGACTTTTTTTTTTGCGACGTAACCGAACCTGTCTCTGAAAAAAAAAAACCTCCATTAAACATCTCTGCAACTTCCATTTTCAACTCATTTTGATGATTACTTCTCATTTTTTCAACCAAAAAACGAATGACAAGCAATGAGTTTGTGGGAATATCTTTGAGAATATCTTTGTTAATGATTTAAATTAAGCTATATATATAGAGGTGGTGGTGGTTGGTGGTGGTGGTAATCGGAGGTGGTGGTGGTAATCGGTGGTTGGTTATGGTGATAATCTGATGTGGTGGTGGTAATCGGCGGTGGTGGTGGTGGTGGTGGTGGGTGGTGGGAGGAGGTGGTATTGGTAATCGGTGGTTGGTGGTGGTGATAATCGGAGGTGGTGGTAATCGGCGGTGGTGGGTTAATGTTAATTAGGGTAAGGGGCAAATTGGTAAACTCACGACTTTAGGACACCCCTTATCATTGTAAGATAGGTGGCCTTAAAAAACAATGGTACCCCAAAAAAACATAGGTCCCCGAAAAATGATTCTTTCTTTTCTCGTAGGGTGTGTATATAGTTTCCTGTCCAAGCCCAACCAAACATTCAGAGGTTATTCCAAAAAAAAAATAGGCTTCTCTTAAGAAGACTGTTTTTAGGCATACATCTTTTAGGGCATACCAAGTAAAGACAAAAAAGGAGTGTAAATAGCAAAATCAGAAGTCCCTTAACCAAATATTTTTGGTAATGGCAAATCTTCCCTTTTAGGATTAGTGTTAATACTAATGATTAGTTAAAATAATTCTGATTAGTGATTAGTTTTAAGATTATTTAGTTATAAATTTGTGTAGATAAAATTTTTTTAGTAAGTAACCCTTGAATTGCAGAGTGCGAGACAGCATCTCGTTGGAAATTTTCCAACATATCTTATGTTTAAGCTCACTTTTGTAGGTTAAAATCATCAAAAGTTTGTGTTTTTTCACTAAGGTTCGACGAGTTTGGATGAACAGTTTGGCTAGCTAAAAATGTTGATTAAGAGCCGAACCTACCTTGTAGAACAGATTTCGGCTTGGTTCGAATTGTCATAACAAGCCGAACCCTACACTGAACTGTCTGGAAGAAAAAATGTTTAGGGTTCGGCTTATATTTAGAAATTTGTAAGCGTCGAACCTGTTGGAAATACATTGTTCGACTATTTGAATAAGTAGAATATAAGCCGAACCTAATCATGTACATTCCTGGGTTAATAATTATTTTGTAATGGTTCGGCACATATTGTGAATATCGTAATAGCCGAACCTTGTAAATGTGCTAGGTTCGGCACATATTATGATTATCGAATACGCCGAACCCCTATGCATCTCTTTCTGTGATTAGGTTCGGCTTGAAAATTCATGAAATTTCAAGCTGAACTGTTCATATACACTTAGGCTGAGTGTAGTGGAGGAGAGGACGTAGTTGTTGAGCAGTGTTGACATGTCACACTGAAGAGAGGACTGAGTGCAATGGTGCGGGAGGGAATTTTCATATAGGCGAGGATCAAATCCTCGCCCAAAAGAGTTTTATTTATATAAAACACTACAATTGGGCCCAAAACCTGATATTCATATATTTTATTAGTTTTTTTATTATAATAAAACTGTAAGCGATGATTAATCCCTCTCTTTTATCTTTTTTCTAGCAAGGTTTCCTTCCTCGCCTCTCTTCAAATCCCCGTTGAAGTCACCTGCTTTCGAGCAGAGAGAAAATCAACCCAAACTTTTCCGTGGCTCAGCGTAATCCTCACATCGCTATCATCCCCTTCTATCTCTCCACTACACTCAGCCTTACAGTAAGCTTTTGTGAAGAACAGTTCGGCTAAAAACGCAACTCAAATTTGAGCTGAACCCAACACCGTAACCGTCATTTAATTGATGAAAAACAACAAATAGGAGATTGGGTTTGTAAAACTTACTTTCTTATTCTCATTTCCGGAGTTGGAGATGCAGTTGGTTCAATTTCTGGTCCAATTGGTGGTTGATTTTCAGTTTTTACACCTTCATCTTCAATTGGTTCTTCTTCTTCAATTGATGGATTAGAAGACGATTTGGTTTGCCTAGTCCCTGCTTTTCTTTGTACGAGTCATTATGTAGTTCAGTTTAATCGGCAATCAAATTTTTACGAATCGATAATTAATCACGGTGATGAATATTTTTTTTCGCGGGAGGGGAAGAGTTCGGCTAGAGGAGGAAGAAGAAGAGATGTTAAGGGAAGCTGATTTTGATGTTTTAGAAAACTGATTTTAGATTTTTGTGTTAAGGGTAGGTAATTGAGCTACCCATAGGTTACCCCTTATAAGGTCACCCAAGATGGGACTATCATTTTGTATGCCCCGAAAGTTTTATGTATGCCTAAAAACAGTCTTCTCTCTTAAATATATCCCACACTTTTATTAACCATAACCTATTCAAAATAAGTGTTTAAGCTAACCAAACAGACCTTTATAATTATTCATTATAGCCCACGAAATTATGTATAATTATTATATATAGCCCATAATAATAAGATAATCATCAAATCCCTAAATCAACATCTAACAAAAACAATAAAATAAAATAAAGAAGTTTATGTAAGATAATCATCTAATCAAATTTATGTAAGATTTTTGACATAATTATTGTTTTTTTTTTAAGAATAATCAACACCCTCAATCAAATTTAGCATAATCATGATTGAGAAGAAAAAAACAGATTTTTTTGTTTTCATAGATTATGCTTATGGAGTTCTAGGAGAATGGTCATAGGAAAAGAATTAAAATCTTAGTTAATTCCATTTTGATTGATGTTGTTGTGGAATTTTTTTAAGGGAACAACTAGAATACACATCCTGATCAATTTTGATGTAATTGATTAGGAAAATTTATTTTAGAGAAAATAAGAATTAGAGTTTATTTTGTTTGTTTTAGGGAAAAATAAGAATTATCGTTTATATATAATTGTTCAATATGTGAGTTTACTAAAAAGAACAATTATAATTAATTTTAAGTATGATTAAAAAAAATAAGTTATGGTTTATTTTGGTTTTGCGAAAGAAGGATTTAAGTTTAATTGTTAGAAAAAAAAAACTAAGAATTGTTTGGTTTTTCATTTTAACTTTTGGTTTTTCATTGAACTTAAATTTTTTGGGCTATGACAAATAAAAGAGAAGCCAAAAATTATACTACTTCTATGGTAAGACATGAAGACGTGACCTTATGGTGCTGCTTAACCGATCGATCCAACCAGCTACGTTTTTATTGTTGCTTGATGTCAGATACATCTCAAATCTTTACCATTGCCACTCTGTGCCGTTAGATCCAGGGATGTTAGAACACTCATGGGTCATGGCTATATATTTTGCAAGGGGAGCTTTTCCAGATTCAATGGTGGACAGACTACTTCCACACTTCATTCTTGGTGCTTTGGGAAATGACGGATCAACTTTGTTTTAGTTTATTTGTACTAAGTTAACTTCATCTCTCTTTCTCTAGAGGTCAGGCCTAGCTCCATCTTCCTATTTTCTTTGCCTTTATCAATAAAATCAAAATCTCCTCGTAAGTTTTGTTCAAAAAGAAAAATACTGCTAACATTATTAACATGAATATAAACTCAGAGATCCCCGCCTCCACCCCCATACACACACTTTTTTTTTCCGGACGTGTATGCAAAACTTTAGAGCAAAGGATAAAGAAATTGTCTATTATGGGAAAAGGTGCGGTTTTGGTCGAACTCTGCAACAAGGTAACAACTACGTGCGAGTCCGACTCAGTGTAACCCGCCCATTTAGTTGATCCGACTCATACCAAATCTACCCTCTAGTCAACCTTATCCCCAAGTCGAGTAGTTAAACTTGAATTCCTCCTTGTATCTTTCATTCTTATTTTTCTTCTTTCTTTCTCTTTCTTTCTCTTTCTTTCTTTCTTTCTTTTTCTGTTCTTCCTCTCATTCTCTTCTGTTTCTGATTCGAGAGATGAAAGTGAGATTTGGTTGAGGGAATCAACTATCTAAGTTCGATAGATGAAGAAGGGATGGTGTTCTGTGAATCTTTGAAGAAGAAGATGATACTGTTATAGAATCGGAAAAAAACCCGGGTAATTTAGGGTTTCGGTTTTAATTGACTTTCTTTTCGGAATTGAGTTTGTTTTAGTGTTATATTTCATGGTCTACTGTTAATTAGGATATAAACGATTGTGTGAAGTTTAATTTGATTTCATAGAGAAATTAGGGTTTATGTTCTTCCCTAATTTGATTTCATAGAGAAATTAGGGTTTATGTTCTTGTGAATTAGGGTGTTTGAATCGGAAATCAGCAGACGAAGAGGATGAATTTCTAGAGGTGATTGAATTTGGATGTTGATTTTAAGGTTCAGTAAAGAAGAAGTGGAATCCGGGGAGTTTGAGTTTGTATTGGGAATTAGCTAAATGGTTGTACATGAATAGTATTGATGTTGTTGTTGTAGATGATAAAGAAGATTGCAGCTGTAGTGGATTGTAATTGCAGGTGGTTGTCTGTGTTGTGTATGATAACAAGAATATGTGGTATTGTGGTCCTCACTCTTGCAGACGGCCATTCTCTGAGATCTCGACTGGTTTTGCCTGTTCTTTAGAATTTCAATGTACGACTGGAGCCGAAGCGGAGAATCAAGTATATCATTGAAGGTGCATCCACCACTAGAAACACCAAAAGATTTACTGCTTTCGAATACCGGCCTACCGCGCTCAAATTGGGAGAGTTGATTCAGATTTTGTGGGTAGCATTTTCTCAGGATCAGATTTTGTTAGTTTTGTTCAATGAGATGAATGGTCCCATTGCTAACAATCTAAATATTATTATTGTTTACCCAATTTATTATATAAGACATGTTTGCATTTCTACCCAGTTTAATTTTTTGGGTAGCATGTTTACCCAATTTATTATATAAGACATGTTTACATTTCTACCTAGTTTATTTTTTTGGGTAGCCTGGGAGCTCACCCGACCAGGAAGGATAGGTTGGGAATAAAACGGGCAGGCTTGACTCACCTGGTCGAGCGAGTGAGGAAAGCATATTTTTGTCACCTTTTTAACGATTTCTTCCCTGCCCGCACCTTTCCACAAAAGGTGTAATTTGGGTGTCCTTTGCTCAAAACTTTAATAACACATCTAGAAATAGTTTTTCAACTTCTAAAAGTCAAAAAATTAATTTGGGTATTAAATTTCATAAAGACTTTCAGAAACATAAAAATCAACTTTTCGTGAAGTAAAAATCTATCAAATAAGGAGAGAGTACTATGCACTTGGTCATCCAAAATTAGCTACGTGCAAAAATGTAGTCACGTTGTAATTTGAACAAAGAAGGAGGTTGAATTGAAAGTTGAAACATGAGCAAGATGAGAAGACTGTGGAAAGAAAACTGAAGATATCCGAGAGTACCAAATGAGTAGATCGAAAGATGGAGATGGGTGAGGGAGTGAGAGAAGAAGTTAAATAACTGTATATATTATTACAGATAGAGCTGACATACATTAACCAAAAAAAATCCGTACGGATAAGAAAACCAACGAGTACTAGAGAGATAAGGAAGGACACATCTTTTTGATATTGTTGAGATTTCTTGTCGCCAATTGTAATCAAGCAGTACGAGCAGCTTTTTGAAACACGGACGGGGAGGGGAATATCTGATTGCCTTGTTCAGTCCTTTTCGTTAATAAGCTCCAAAATAGGTTAACAATGACATACATTTACAAGACCCCCCCGTGCATGGTCTGTTATTCCTATCCATTTAAAACAACCAAAGCCAATTTTGTACTCCTTTCGTTTCAGGAAAAGTATTACTTTCACTTTTTCAATTTAGCCTAAAAATAGACCAAATTGAAAAAGTGAAAGTAACATTTTTCCTGAAACGGAGGTAGTATTTTTTTAAATAGAAAATAGTATTGTCACAGTACTTGGAGTTGGACAAGTGCCACCAGCGGAGGTGGTTGTCGTGCACACCTGACTTGGTACTTCTTATTGCTGAATGCCCTGATTAATGATCACTATAATTTGCATCTTATCTATACCTCGTTTCTGCAAGAAAAATAACAGCAACATCCCACAATAATCATAAGCAACAACAAAGGAATTCATCACAACAACATAGTCATAAGGCAAGAGCTAGAAATACCATAGATCAAGTGGGATTTTTTCCTAGTGGGAAAAGGACTGATTTTGCTTATGACAAAGATTTTGATGAGAAGTATTCTATTGGTAAGTCATTTGTGATGGTCTGTTCGGTTATACTTTTCTTGCAGGTATAAGGTGCAATACAAAAAACAGGAGATGACCGCATCCTTTCATAATACAAAATAAACTATGGGGCTGTTTGGTAATCATTATTTTAATGGATTATCAGCCTATAATTCATTATGTAGATCATAATGGATTTTATATGCGTTTAGTAACCATTATAATAATTATTTATTTTAATCATAATTGAAAAAATTCATTATTTTCATAAACAGGAAAATGTTGTTTTGAAAATTTATTATAATCAATTATTTTTCTAAGAAACTCAAATTGAATTTTTTCTTCTTATTTTCTTTAAATTATTAAAAGAGAGATAAAAAAAACATATGACTAAAAAAATAATCCTAGATCATTGTTTTTTTTTCTCTTCTTTTAAAAAAACCATATGACTAAAAAAATTCTAAGATAATCAATTATTTGAAAAAAGTGTTTGGAAAAGTTTATTTAAAAATGATTATATCAAAATCATTTATCAATTTATGATTATCTATAATCAGAAATAGACTAGTACAACCGTTGCCACGGTAGGAGGGCCGACCAAAGAAGAATCTGAAGATGGTGTTTGTCTGCGACTACTTTTTCCCCATTTCAGAAAAAGTGATAATTTTGCTTAGTTTCAGAAAAAGTGATACTTTTGCTCCGTTTCGGGAAAGTGATACTTTCGTCCCGTTACATAAAAAGTGATACTTTCGCTCCGTTACAAGTCGTGACCTTTTAAGCCTATTGGTTTGCTGCCGCAGTGGGTGGCCGACCGAAAAATAAGATGACAGTATATGATCGTGACCGATACATACGAGTCAAATCTTCCGTAGTGGAAAATTTTAGAGTAAAAAAAAGGGCCCTCTGAATTATCATATTTATATGGGCTGATATCGATATTACTAAGGGGTGATGCCATTGAACAGATCTGACGGTCAGGAATGTTTAGGATTATTTTATCCTATATGATATGGTATCAGCCCCTAATAAACTGGGAACATTCCTTATAAATCATGCAAATTATCTCGTGTAAGAGCATCTCCAATGAGACATCCTCCACTTCCTATTAACTAGACCACATAGGATTTATCTAATTTTTAACAAAAATCCTTCTCCAATGGGAATGTGGGGATTTAATGTAAAGCTGATGTGTAAGTTAGTTACACAGACATCCTCTAACTTATCCTCTAGTTTTAGATGTTCTTTCTAAGGATGTTAAAATCCTAGCCAGCAATATCTATGGTTACTAAAATATTTAATTTTAAAATCAAGGGCTTAAAAAAATTCTAACCAATATACATAAGTTTATGGTTGGAGATATTTTTATTTTACCTCCCGAATTTAAGGAAATTTTGATCTCACATCCGTAAAAAAAAAAGAGTTGCACATAAGACGGAAACCGACTTCCCATTGCAGATGCTCTAATATAAGAGCATCTCCAACGGGAGTTTCTCCAATTTCTATATCGTAGGCCACATAGGATTTTTACACTTTTTATACAAAAAACTTATCCAACGGAGATGTGAAGGAGGGTGTGAGGATGACGTGGTGAGTTAGTTATTACCACATCCTCTAGTTTTAGAGGTTCTTTTGAAGGATGTGATAAATCCTAGTCACATATATTAACCAATCAAAATAAAGTTAAATCAACATAAAATATAAAATAAAAGTAAAGGAAATCTTTCAACCAATTAGATAAATCTAAATAGATTACAAAATATCTACCATTGGAGATAATTTTTCTCAAATTCCTGAATTGTAAGAAAATTTTGAGTTGACATTTTAAAAGGATGTCTAACTGCACAATCCACGTAGGATACACACCACAATCCATTGGAGATGCTCTAGTAACATGGAACGGTCTCTTTTTCCCACTCTTTAAAAGAATTGGATGAGTTTGTTCACCCAAACACTACTTGGGTTTGATTGACTAATTTGTGTGCATGAGCCACACGTGGTGTAGAGATGCCAATTATGCTTTTTATGTTCAACTATTTCATTCTATTTTCATTTATTATTTTTATTTGTTCTCAACGCAATTTGTACTCTGTAGCAAAACTTTTGCTGCGAAAGTGCGAAGTACCCCAAATTTCTTAATCTCAATCTGGGTTGCACAGACACGGACGCGTAGACGCGGACATGACACAACGCGGACGCGGACATTATAAAATTCTCAAAAAATTAGGACGCAGACACGTATATACATATTTTATTTATGCATTATTTAATCGAAAATGATCCGTGCCGTAACGGCCCGGGATTGTGTTGGTTTTACTATAAAATGGGAAGTTATTACATTACAGCTTATGCCCCTGCAAAATAACGGGGAGTCTTTTTCATTTTTGCATTTTTTTTTGCTGCTTAGAACATGCTTCTAAAAGAAAGAAAAAAACTTGGAACTTTAAAGGTGTGTGCTTTTTTTTTCCGAACTAAAGGGCTTCATTAACAAATGAAAATGATTACATTTACAGCCCGTTCGGTTGGGAGAATCCAATTCCTAGGGAATGCGTCCAATTCCTTGAACCGAACGGGGCAAATGAACTTTATGTAATTGGTAATTTCAATTCCTAGGAATCCAATTCCCTCCAAAATGATAGATTTCCATTGCATTGGTCCAATGATGCAATGGAATTGGATTCTGGGGTAATAACAAAGGTAATTGAATTACCTCAACCGAACGTGAATTTTTTGGATTGAATCAAATTCCTTGGAATCCAATTCCAAGAATTGGATTACCCCATAATTGAATTCCTAGGATTCTAATTCTCCCAACCGAACGGACTATTAGGATGTCACAATATCCCGTCATCTAAGCAAAATTTGTTCATAAGGGACATCATACTCAATAATTTTAGCAATTTTAGCATTCTGATGATTGCGGATGTGAAGGTGGATGCAATGTTTGCAAAGGTAGTTTAGTTAATAAATATAAAATGCAATAATTCCCAAATAGACTTCAAATTTTCCCATCTGTACCCGGACTTTGGTGTTTTTCCCAAACTTAGCTTCTTTAACACATTCATGCTCTTTAATTCCAACTTAGAGGTCATTCTGGAGAAAGACGTTGCTATTTGTCGCATTTGTGCTCTCGGATTTGGCAGTTGTTTCTTCAAAGGAACTAAAACTTGATTTATAGAAAATATCAAGGCGAAACAATCACCTGATGTACCTGGATTGACCATTATAATTTGACTACTTATTTACTGGTTTTAGAGTTTTTTAGTTATACTTTTTTTCCGGCAAACAATGGTTTGTGGGTGGGGTATATCACATATAACATTTTCCTTTTAATCAACAATCCCATACATTTCGTCACAGTACTTAAACATGATTAACTATAGAAGTTAGAAGAATACCAATAAATTGCATAATCAAACTAAGGATTTCTCAAGGCTATGGAACCTTGGACCTCTCCAGGCCCATATGGCTTTCCACCATGCTTTTATCAAACTCAATGGAAGACAATAAAAGGTGATCTAATTCAGATGATTCAAAGTTTTTTTCACTCAGGATTTCTCCTTAAGGAATTGAACAAGACTTGATTTTCTCTTATCCCTAAGACATCTACTCCACACAAGCCTGAAGATTTTAGACCTATAGCTCTTTGTAATACTTCTTACAAAATAATTTCCAAAATTATGGCAAGAAGAATGAAGAAACACATGGAAAAGATAATTTCTCCAATGCAAGCTGCATATGTTCCTGGAAGACTAATTTCTGAAAATATCTCTCTTGTTCAAGAAATGGTCCATTCCATGAAGAGACAATCTGGGCAAGTGGGATCTTTGGCTCTAAAAATGGATATGTCAAAAGCTTTTGACAGATTAGAGTGGGATTTTCTTATTCAAGTTTTGGAGAACTTTGGGTTCAGTAGTAAATGGTGCCAGCTGATTTATCAATGCATTTCAACTACTCAAATAGAAGTTCTTCTCAATGGCTCTCCATGTCATTCTTTTCATCCTTCTAGAGGTCTTAGGCAAGGAGATCCCTTATCTTCTTACCTATTCATTATTGTTATGGATTCTTTCTCAAGGAAATTAGCTTTTTGTGGACAGAACAAGACTATATCAGGTGTTAAAATAGCTAGAAGAGCACCAAAAATTAATCATCTATTATTTGCTGATGATTGTTTGCTTTTTGCTAAAGCAAATCTAGATCAAACTAAGAAGTTGTTGGAAGTCATAGAAGAGTTTAGTAATTGCTCTGGACAAGTTATTAACTTTACCAAATCTTCTGTCTATTTCAGTAACAATGTTTCACCCTCTTCTGGTGAAATTCTTGCTGGAATTCTTCAAGTACCTATCATGGATCCAAAGGAGAAGTATCTAGGCCTCCCATTCTTCATTGGCAGAAATAAAAAAGTCCCTTTCTCTGAGTTAGCTGGAAAAATGGATAAGAGGCAATCCAAATGGAATGCTACTAATCTCTCAGAACCAGGAAGAACAGTTATGGTTAAACATGTCTTAAATGCCATTCCAGTTCATCATATGATTTCTTTTAAATTACCTGATCAAACCATTAAAGATCTTAACTCTTCACAGGGAAAATTTTGGAGGAGAAAAGATTCAAACAAAGGAGCTATTATTTCTTGGTCTAACCTAAGTAGAGATAAAGAAGAAGGTGGTCTTGGTTTTAGAGACTTAGATTGCTTTAACAAAGCTCTTCTTTCCAAGTCTGCCTGGAGATTATGCACAAGGAGTTCTGATATGTGGTCTACTGCTATGAGTGCTAAATATTATACTAATGGTGATATCTTTGAATTTATAGTCAAGGAGGATTCCTCATATGCCTGGCGAAGTATTAGCTCTCAAATTCAGTTCATTAAAGAAAACAACAGTTGGAGTCTTGGCAATGGTACTAAGATTAGAATCTGGAAAGATGTTTGGGTCCCTGGACTTCTTGTACCACCTGAACCAAAGATTAATGCGGTTAATCCTTCATCTTATGTCTTAGTCAAAGAATTACTCATTCAAGAAGAGAATACTTGGAATATTGGCCTCTTAAATGATATTTTTTCTCCAGAAATTGTATCTGCAGTTACTTCTCTATCCATCCATTCGCTACAGGAAGATAAACTAATTTGGAGGCTTGAAAAAAATGGAGCTTTCACGGTCAAATCCGCTTACAAAAAATTGTATGCGGACTCTCATGATCAGTCTGACATTATAGATGAATTGAAAAAGACTTTCAAGTTCATGTGGAAACTTCCTATACTTCCCAGAATAAAGCATTTTGTCTGGAAATGTTTGTGTGACATTCTTCCTACCAAAGCCGATCTAAGATGTGTGAAATTTTGGTGATCGTTTTGTTACCAATGCCGATCTAAGATGTCCAATGTGTGATCTTGCTGTGGAGTCCGCCTCTCATATCATTCTGCAGTGTGACTACTCTAGAGCAGTCTGGTTTGGAAGTACATGTTTACAGTTTGATTCTCAATGACGTATAAGTACTGAATGTGGAAAATGGATTTTACAGCATAACCAAGGTCTGATCACTTTAGAAACCGTCATTAAGAGACTGGTGACTGCTTGGGCTATATGGAAAGAAAGATGTTCTTTGGTCTTTGATAAAAAGTGTCTGAATCCGCAAGAGCTTATCATAAGAATTCAACTCATATCTAGGGACTGTATGGAATCTAGATTAAAATCATCCTTTAAATTAGTCTCTCGAGAAATCAGAGCTAACTTAAAGTGGATTCCTCCTTTATATGGTTGTTATACTGTTAACTTAGATGGATCTTTTGATTATTCTTCTAAACATGCAGGCACGGGACTAATTATTCGAAACTCTACAGGTACTGCAAGGGGAGCAAAGTGCTGCTATGTTGAACATGCCCTGAGTCCAGAACATGCTGAGGGGTTGGCTTTATGGGATGCGGTGAGGTGGATTGCTGAGCTTAAGTTGGACGCAGTAAATTTCGAAACGGATTCTACTATTCTAGTTGAAGCTATTTCTAAAGGCCAATATAATATTAATTGGCAATTTCACAATTTCATTAGAGATATCATTTTGTGTTTTAAGAACTTTAAGAACTGGAAATGTTATTATGTTCCAAAGGAACGAAATAAGGTGGCAGACATTCTAGCTAAAACATCTCGCACTGAGAAGATGACTAAAGAATGGTATGATCACACTCCTAGTTGTATTATTGATCAACTTCTCCTTGATATGAGAGGTTGATTTTTCAATAAAATCTTTCTTCGTATAAAAAAAAAAAAAAACTAAGGATTTCACAAACTACATTTCGACCATCGATTTTGCATTTGGAAGTGACTTAAAAGTGTTTCACCAATAGATGTTGAATCCATCTCGATATGATCACATGCTTACAGGTTAAAAACATACACGCTATTAGTGACCCTAGAATTGATCTCTGCACCTCAAAGCAATCCAAGCATCTACTGATATGGCAGGCAAACAAAAGTGTAAACTTTGGGATAATTGGCCTTTGGTACTCAGGTTTAGACCAACATTAGGCTTTGGTCTAACATTTGTCCAACGTTAGGCCTTGGTACCTGGACTGGACGTTGACCTATTTTGACTAGGTTAAGTCTTAACTTCTGTTTAGTAATTATTATAAAAATCTGTATAATTTGTAATTATACGAGTTTACTAGCATACCCTTCAGTTTTCTTAATATTTACAAAATTCTCAACTTGTTCTTGATACATATCCATGGCCACCATCTCTTCTTGTTTTCTCAGAACTTCCATTTGATTCATCCTAACCCTTGTACTCTCTCGTCTTGAAATTCCAAGAGATTCACCATATCTAGATGTAAACTCAATTCTGTGTTGTTCTTAGCTTCTCCTTTAAGACCCGGCATCATCTCTTTCTCCATATATATTTCTCGGCATCAACCACCACCAGAATTCATGGCGTTTCTCTATTATTCTTCGAATCCAAACCCGCGAATTAGTGTAACTCATCACTCTTCCCTGCGAAACTCGAATTCTCAACAACAAAACCCTAATTTTCTTAATCAAACAAAACTCAAATTGTTGAATCAAACAAAACCCCAATTTACCGATTAAATCAAACCCCTAATGTTACTAAATGGAAGCCCAAATTTCTGAATCAAACGAACCCCCAATTTCGGTATCAAATAAAACCTTATTTTCCGAATCAAATCAAACCTCACCTTCTCATACTTGATTCTTCAATCTAAACAAACCCATCTAGGATTTATTAACCCTTATCCAAATTCACATAACACAGATTCAAATCAAGAAACCCTAAATTACCTTTTCCTTTCGATTCAACTTCATAGCAGCTTCACTTCATCAATTCGGTAATAACCCCTCAATTTTTCATCCATCAATGACTCAGTTCACCTCTAAATTTCATATCAAACCCTAATTAAGCTTTCTCTCTAATTTTCTCTTTTCTGTTGAGTCTTAATCGACCAAACCATATTCTTGACCACCAATAACCCTTCGTGAGTCTTTATCATCTTACTAACAATCTCGAAACTATGATTTGATTCTTAAATTTCATCAACAGATGATGAACAAGAGAAGAAAAACGAAAATAGGAAAGAAGAAGAAAGGGAAAGAAAAGGAAAGAATGAGCTTATTTCTGTGAACTATATTGGATGTCGACCAATACCGCCAAATCGAAACCCAAATCTCACTGAATCAAAACACCAATTGTTATTTTGTTCGAAACTAGTGGTGGTGATTTCGGTGGAGGAGTGGTATTGGTATTACAGAGGTTGACGTGTTGAAGCGGTGCGGAAAAAATAGAGACAGGAAATGATATTGGTGGTCGTGATGTGATGAAGGAAGAGAAGACGAAATTATTAAGTAAAAATGTTAGGCACAAGGTTGTAATAGTAAACCCGTCTTTTAATTTAATTTCATTTTAATTTAATTTTAATTTTTGTTTTTATTTATTTAATAATTTTTAAACATAATTCAAACACTCACCCTAGTCAAAGGTGGTCAACGTCCAGTCCAGGTACCAAGGCCTAACATTGGACAAATGTTAGACCAAAGACTAATGTTGGTCTAAACCTGAGTACCAAAGGCCAATTATCCCGTAAACTTTTTCACATTAACAGGTATGGGGGAAAAATCATTTTAGCTTCATACTATTCAACATTTTTTAAGACAAATGGATATTCGAAAAAGAAATCAGGTTCCATACAGAATTGAACTTTGGTTGTACTCATATCAGATTCTCTGACAACGAACCTAGTATCCTACTCAACTGCACCTCTTAAACACTAAAACACAATCCTTCGTATCAGCTAACCGGTGCTTCGTCAAAAGTAACCATATCTTTTAGAAGCTGGTGCAAGCAGAATGAAGATGAGTGTGGTTTTGAAGTACAGTCAAAGGTCATCTCCCAGGCCGTCGCCGCCTCCTTCTCTGTCACTATCGGCTATAGTTGAGTTTACTGTCTTGCCATTGGTCTCACTTAAAGACAATTCCTTGAGAGAAGAAATAAGTTTTAGAGCTGCGATATTACAACGGACAGCCCATGATACACCGCTTCTCAATGGAAGAAAATAAAATATATTATAAATATAAATAAGAGGAGCAGCAATCCATCATTCAAATGACCATCTAAAAAAGAGAAAATACTCTCATGCCAAGTTCAAAATGACCACCTAACTGATAATTTGATAGCAAACAAAAACATCAAGTATAAGAAATAATAGAGATGTACCTTAGTGATATAGTATAAAGAGCCAGCAAGACCATGTTCGATTACATGCACTTACGAAAAATATTTGGATCACCTTCATTTGTGATTTTAACATCTCCTCCAACTGTAAGGTTTTTGTTGATTTATGTAAGCATCAATCAGTACAGTTGGCTGATTCAATGCCTTTAAAAGTTACTCCCATCCCCGCAACCTCTTTTATCAATCCCTTTCATGATCATTAAATTCCCAGTACCTTGTGTTGCCTTGTCTGTGTTCCAAATGACCACAAAAACAACTAATTAGTTCAGGGGCAATCCCCACATTGGTTTGTTTCTGCATCACATATTGGATAATCTTGCAGACTTCCAAAGCAATGAAAAAAAAAAACACCGATTAGCTAGTTCAGTTTCTCAAACAACATCGATTAAATAGACGACAACATGATGCATATAAACACTTAAGAAGGACAAAAACAAATGTTGTCAACTCTCTCATATTACTGACTACAAACATACATGTGGTTGATTAGGGTCATGCCCTATGAGATTTGGGTTAGAATTTTCTCTATGGACAGTAAAAAGGCATGCCCTACGTGAGAGATTTTATACAACCTACAAATGTACATGTTACAACATAAAAAGTTTCCCACTTACAGCCTACAAACATACATTTTGGCAACTATAAATGATGATTGGGGATTTACAGACGCTGAACTGAGAAAATCTAAGTTTAGATAACATAAACTATATTCTCATAGCACATATGGGGATACAAAATTCAGGCAGTTACGCGATGAACCGAAACGACGGGATGCTTGCATGAAATAAATTACAAAATTAATTATATATTGGAGAAGTAAAGATTGTGGGCTTTAATTGACAATTATATATACTTGAACATTTGATTATAAAGCTAATGATACAAAGCTTTGCATCCATCTCAGGTAAATGAGCATCAACATATGCTATTATTGAACCCACAATGAACTACTGAAGCTGAATTATCACAACATGAAAATACAAAGAAATTTTTAGCAGAAACCACAAATGAGTACTTCAAAGTAGTGTAGAGAAGAAGTAACAGCGATTCATGAGAAGCGATAAGCTGCGGTTACTTTCCTGTATTGCAGTATGTAATATAAACTACACCTATCGAAAGTTGTGTGATAACAATACCAAAACTCTTTCAACTGCAAATACACAAAATCCTTAGGAAATCGTCTACTTTTTGTCATCGACAATCAGTGCACAAATTCATAAGTAAAACACAAATAAACAATTAAGTAAAACACACATCTGTATCTTTAGTATCCATAAATTAGTTAAGCGGAAACGTTTTTGAATAATCCAAATTCAAAAACACAAAGTCGATGACAGTAGTTAGCCAAGATTGATGGGAATTTCAATGTCGATTTAAATGATTCACCTGAGATGGATGATGGTTCTTTTCTCCATCTACGCTACGAACCAAAATCTGCAACAATACATCACAATCCAGACAAACCACTCAGTCATTGTGTGCTGGGCAAATCAAACTATCACCGAAATCTGCAACAATACATCACAACAATCAAAACCTACATTAGAACAATAATAATCTTATTAAAACTCAAAGCAAATAAAACTATCACCGAAAGAATCGAATAAAAAATAACAGGCCATTACCTAGTAGTAGTGCTGAGAGAATGCGACTGAAACTGGGAAAGATGATCACCTCGTCTAGGGTTTAGGTGGTGGAACATTTGAAACGGATGCTGCGTGTATCATTTGAAGTTATTATTGGATCTTTAGAGAAGATCGTTTTTGTATTAGTAACCGAAGAGGAGATCAATTTATAATTCGTAACTGCAGAGGATAATAGGAGGGGGTGAATATTATTGGAAACAACTCAACGATTAGCGCATATTAATTCCCTAAATTGGTGCTCATATTAATGGAATTGGTAACAGACGGACATATAATAATGGATGCGTGAATCTGGACGGTTGGATGGGGGCGTTAAACATGGGTTGATTCTTAGTGGAGATTTGTCTCTCAACTTTCTGAACTTTGAGAGCAAATGGTGACTATGGATCGCACTAAAAAAATCCACAACCATCGGATTTTACAAAAACCATTTGTTTTTGTAAGATAGATATATACAATCATGTATTTACACAGCAAAGTTAAGTGTTTCGATTCTAAAAATTAGAAAATGATACTACATGTGTATGAATTTCAAAATAAAAAAAGAGATCGTTTGTTTATACACACCGAAGGTCAAGCAATAAATCACTGTTAGACACATGGCACAATCAAAATGCATTCTTAAAACAACACATGCCCAACAAACAGCGTGATGTCATTTCCAATTACAAAATCTTAATAAAGACCTAAATGATTGATCTAAATGTTCTTCTTTCTTCATTTATTTAATAATAGTAAACATAATGAAAGAAATTTAAATGAAAATGGAAAAAAAGGCTTCAAATCCGAGTCATCAGTGCGTCCAAACAAGACGCGCACATGACGCTTAATTTAGTGCGTCGGACACACGTCGTGTCAGCGTCAAACGCGCGTCCTATGGACGATGCGCGTCGAACGCGGACACATCACAAAAAATGGAGCGTCTGTGCAACCCAGATCTCAACCATGTTTGATCCTTCGCAGTCAAAGAATTGATTAGTTTTAACCTTTTTTTTTTCCTTTTTCCTCTCATTTTTTAGATCTATATTTTTCTTTTTTCTCATTGATTTCGGTTTGTATATATGAAACCCACATAAATATAAATGGTTTCACATTGTTTGATTGATTTTACGGGACAAAAAATAAAAGGAAAAACTTAGCGGGTGGAAGGCTAATATTTTGTTTCCAATTTATATTTTTTCGTAAATATTTTGTTTTTTCTTTTTTTCCTCCCAGTTTTTAGATTTATGATTTGATTTCCAATTTATATTATTTCCCAATGATTATGTGTTTGTATATGAAACCCAATAACCTGAATTGTTTTATTTACATTGTTTCATTGATTACAGAGGAGGAGGAGAAAAAAATGAAGAAATGATAATCTTGAGAACACTGCTACAATTAGGGTGGAACTGGAGAACATCACTAGTGGGTTCACAGATCTGGACGATACCAAAATCCAATTGGCCGTCGTATACACACGCGTTCAAACCAGGATTGACCCGCAATCTATGTAAATACACTGTAGAATTTTTTTTACAGAAGAAATGATTTTTGAATCTGAAATTTGTTTGATAACTTAAATGGGGACTTCTTTGTTTTATTTGCATTGAATTGAAGTCGAGTTATATTTCTTTGATTCCTTAAATTGGGTTTTAAGGGTTGAGAATTGATTTTAATTTTTAATTTTTTTTCCACATTGAATATGATCGATTCCGAACAATGTAACGAAGATTTTGAAAAAGTTTGATCTGGTAATTTGTTTGAATGATTATATATGAAAGAGATTTATGATTAATTCGAACAATTATGTCAAGATTAATCTTCATTTTATGGAGCTGGTGGTGATTGTAGAGGTATTGTTGTTGTTAGAGGTGGTGGCGGAGCTGGTGGTGGTGGCGGAGGTGGAGTGACGGTGACGGCGGAGGTGTTGTTGTTGAGGTGGAGGAGCGTTAATGAAGGAGATAAATCTTATGAAACTGAAAAAGAAAAATTGTATTGAGAAAAGTATTATTTCAGTGTTCTTTTTGGTTTATATATGTCCTATTAGGACAAGCGAGAGTCAAGTCAAGAGATAGGGTTATTCAACAGTTGATGCTTGTGGTGTTGGTTACGTCAGAAAAGTCTTGAAAAAGTGGGGAAACATAACAGAAATATGGTGAAGTGCTAAGGTGGTGTTAGGGAAGAAATGAGATGATGTATTGTGTTGAAACATCAGATCTTCTTAAAGGAGACCTCAAATCCTCTTAACCATTGAAGATGCAAATCAGATGGAGAATGCATAAATTCTGAAAAACAAATATTGGTGGTTGTGATAAGTTTGCTTTAGCTAACAGCGTGAATAAGTAATAAAAGTAAGACAAGTAGAAGTAGATTTCACAAACATTGAAGTATCAGACACAGACTTCTTGAACCCATGCTTGATGAGAAAAGAACTGAACCTATGAAACCAAGCTCTAGGAGCTTGTTTAAGTCCATATAAACTCTTTTGAAGATGACACACATAATTTGAAGGATAATCAGGATGAAGAAACCCTTGTGGCTGTGCCATATAAACATTTTCATCCAAATAGCCATGCAAAAATGCATTACTGACATCTAATTGCTTAATCTGCCAATTGTATGAAACAGCCAAACAAAGAACTACTCTTACTGTAGGAGATTTAACAAACGGACTGAATGTTTCAAAGTCTACACCATCTTGTTGATTGTAACCTTTTGCAACAAGCCTAGATTTCAATCTATCTATAGAACCATCTGATTTTTGCTTAATTCTATAAACCCATTTGAAAGTAGTTAACAAAGATGTATAATATGCGTAAAGGATGTTTTGGATAAATGAGAAACATGATTGAAATAATTTTGGTTTTGAAATGCCTTTTTGAGGTATTAGGTGGAGGAGTGATTGACAAGCATCAGATGTAGGTTTCATTGGATTTATCCAATGAAACCTACTAAAATCATCCACAAATAAAATATAGTATTTATAACCTTTTAGAGAAGGAATAGTAGGACCCCAGACATCACAGTGTACTAATGCTAAGGGTTTGTGTTCATGAGAGGAAGATAGTTGAAAAGGTAGCTTTTGCTTTTAGCAAGCTGACAAGGATGACACAAAGTAGAAGGTAAGGAAGAATTCAAAATAATTTGATGATCAGAATGTAATTTATGTAAGATTTGATGTGAGGGATGACCCAATCTAGCATGACAAATAAGAGGAGAAGCAGTCAAAGAAGTAGACAAGGAATAGTGTTGTTTAGGCATATGCAAAATTGGATACAAATTGTTAACTACTTTACCATAAGCTAGAATAGCATCTGAATATAAGTCCCTAATCTCATAGCCATATGGATAAAACTTGAAATAACAAGAATTATCTTTTGTGAATTTTGCTACTGAGAGTAAATTGTGTTTCATATCAGGTACTAATAAAACTTGATTCATTCTGAAACTAGTAGTTGGTGTTTGAATATGTGAAGTACCAGTGGAAGTAATAGATAATGACTTACCATTACCAACTTGGACTTGCTCCTTCCCTTTGTAAGATGAAGTATTCTGCAACAATTGTTCATCTCCATCATGTGTGCAGAGTCTAATCCGATATCCAATGAGAAGCGGGTTGATGTAGATGCACCAGAAGAACCAGAATAAATAGAACTAGCATAAGGATTATCTTCATTTAGGGTAGTGAAAGCTTGTTGTTGAGATGAGGGTGGAAAGGTTGGTGGATGATATCTGAAATAACATCTACTAGGGAACTATTTTGTGTTACAACAAAAGAATCAAACTCTACCTAGCCCACTCAACACATACATAACAAGATCTGAATCACTTACTTTTTTTCACCAATAGCTGCTAGAGAGTCGTGAATATTCTTCACATTATGTAGATAGACAAGAATTGGTTATTATGCAATTGATTTCTAAGCATACTTTTCTTTGCCATAAATTGCAAATTGAGGTCAAGAAAAACCCAAATTTGTCTTGGTGATATTGAATTGAAAGTTGCCTTCATACAACTAGTTACAAAGGCCTGTTTTTCTCCATTGAATCCATTCAGATTAACTTTTAAAACTCCATCCTCCTCAATCTTTTTCTCAGGTTCTTGAATATCACCATTAACATACCCATATAAATCAGTGGAAATCAAGATAGATTCCATCTGATCACTCCATAACAAGTAATTATTTGGACCTAATTTGGTTGAAACAAAATTGGAGATATTGGTAAATGGAAAAACAAAGTTAGAGGAAGTACCCATTTGAGCAGCGGAATTCATATATTTGCGACGACGATAAACAATAACACCAGATGACATGGCTCACCAAGAAATTGTTGAAGAAAGATTATTAAAGAACTCGATCTTGATCTGTTTTTACTTGTTAGAACTTGTTTAGATTTGATCAAAAGAATATTATGAAACTTGTTTAATTGATTATTGAATTTGTGTTTAAAAGAAGTATTGATAAGAAATGTATTTAGGGTTGCCTAGGATCGGTAATACCATGATAAATCTTATGAAACCTAAAAACGAAAAAATTGTATTGAGAAAAGTATTATTTCAAAACCCAAGTCAAGTCAAGATTGAATGAAGAGAAAAGAAAGTGATGCGGGGAGGGAGAAATTAGGGATAAATTCGTCCATAAAAAAAGTAACCAAAATAATTTGTGTGGCGGGAATCTTTATGGAATATTCCTTTCCAATTTTTTATGAAATTGGAAATTTTCGTTACTCTTCAATTGACAAAAAAAGTGGACATAAAATGGATTCTCTCTCTACGGGCCCTCCGGTCGGTCGGCCCAATAACCATAAATTTTGCCAAACAAGGCCTATAAGTCTTCAAATAAAATAAAAGGATGTAAGAGGAAATGTAATGAAATTAAAAGGTCCTATTTCTAATACCTCAAAATTTGCCAGCCATAGTTTTTGGAAAAGACCAACTAAATTTAATCCCACCGTCAATAATATAATCGTACGGCGACAGAACTGCTAGCTTATTTAAGCGTCAGCACTGCTCAAGAAAATATGAGTTCTTACATAATAATGCCTGCTAAAATGCTTCAAAAAAAATAAAAAATGCCTGCTATTAAAAAATCACAAATGGTTTACATGAGCCCCTTTTCTTCCCTACCCTCTCCTCCTCAACACTTATTAATGATCATCATGTTGCTCCTACCCCAAGAAAGTCTATAAAAGGTCGTGTAATAGTAGTGTCAACATAGGTTGTTGCAATAACTCTATTGTTGTTGTTGTTGTCTACTGACGATGATGATGATGCTTGAAAATGATCACCGGCCAGCAGTAAGTCATGATAATAGGTAGAAGTAGGTGGTATCATGAAGTTGGAACAGTAATCATTTCTTGGATGCACTTCCCATGTACACCTGCTTACATGGTTCTTCTGACCAGCAGCTGCATCAAAACAACAACGTCACCCAATCACAACTCCAGTAAGTAGATATGAAACAAAGTTATGCAAAATAAAGATAAAACTAGAAACATAAACAGCCAAGTATGGATCCCATAAAGTAAACATATTTGATATAGGCCTCCAAATAGGAAGCAGCACAGAAACCCAAAATAGGAGAAGGGGAAAAGACAAACCAGAGAAGAAGTCACGAGGTGGTGGTGGTGGTGATTGTGGGTGATCTTCGCAAAACCCATTGCTCATTGAAGATCCAAGATAAGCACCACCACTTTCATGTAAAAATTTCTTTCTCCTATGAGAAGAAGAACTAGTTGACCTTTCTCTATATTTTCTAGCCATGATAACATGCCAATGATTCTTGACTGAGTTATCAGTTCTTCCATGAAAAAGTCTAGCAATCATAGCCCATTTGTTACCATATAATCTGTGAGCATCCATCAATCTTTGTTCTTCTTCTTCACTGAATGCCTTTCTAGATATCCTTGGGTCTAACTGGTTAAACCATCTCAATCTACAACTCTTACCTTAAACACACAAAACAAAGCATAATCAGTTGGTCATTAAAAAAAAAGATATAATGACACAGAAACAAGTAGAGGTCAACAAGTAATTTTTCTGTAATTTTTCCCTGTAATTTTTCTGTAATTTTTCTGCAATAAGGTTCCAATTCTGAGGGCCGTAGAGGGCAACACGTTCCTTGAGTTTAGAATCCTCTGCAGGTCTCCAATGACCTCTTGAGCAAAGCTTTGACTGACCATTATCGTTACTCACTGAGTTCTGGTGGTGGTGATAATTATGGTTTTCACCATCTAAATATCTGCTGTTTTGATTATTGCATTCCATGACTACTACATTGTTAATAATACCAGAAACATCACTAGAATCAATAATATTGCCATCATTGTTTCCACCATGATCATCTCTATGTTGTGGAGAAGAAAGAGTAGCAGAAGAAGAAGATTCTAGTAATGGGTTCCCCAGATGAAAGGATAAATAACTGATATTCTCAAATAAACCCATTGAAGGAGAAGAACTGAAATAGGAACAAGGAAGAACTGATATTCTCAAATAAACCCATTGAAGGAGAAGAACTGAAATAGGAACAAGGAAGAACTGTTGATATGACTATGAAAGGATGTAATAATAATCTCTGGTCATACTCATACAGTCATACTTTCATTTTCAATTGTGATGTCAGATTATCTTCTGTCAAACAAACTATTGCATTGGAACGGTCACATTTATATACACCTAAACACTAAGAAGAAATGTTTGATGTTTCCTTAGTTGATTGAGATCGGAAGAGAAAGAGTCGCAAAGAGATGATGAAAAACTTTTGAGGCAGTTGTTATAATTTTTTGAACTAGTTTCCATCACCACTACTACCTTTGACTGACTAGACTAGACTCCTCTTGTTATCCCATCAGGGCGGAGCCACATGGAGAGGTGGGTGTGCACTTGCCCCCCTCAAATGTGAGCTCCCAAGCCTAATTTATGCTAGTTTATCTAATTTTTGGTCATTTTAACTCTTTTACACCCCCTCAAACATGTATAAATTGATAAGGTGCCCACCCAATTCTTGATTTCTGGCTCCGCTCCCACGGAGAAATAACTTCATGTTTTAACTAACCCCAGTACCCCACAACATATATGCATGGTTCACACGTCTGGAATCTGGATGTCATATAGTAGCCTATCCTTGTAGCATTGTTCAGTGCCCGTACAACATTTTTTTTTTTAACATGAGAGCTAATGAGAGTTTGACACAAAAGGTACCTATATGGGATTTTTTTTTTTTATTTTTTTTTTGGAGTATAGGGTTAAAAGAAAAGAATCATCATGACTAATCATAAACAGTACATAGATACATCAAACTCTAACTCAGTTTAATAATTAAGTTTAGGGTTCATTGAATGATTTCATCAGTCTCTGAGATGCGGAGGATTCATGTATTGAGAGGGGTCATTGTTGTACAACCTCAACAATTAAACGGGTACCGATTTTACTTCAAATTTTATCCCCATTTATTAATCAGAAAATTGGCTATATAGCCAAAAGGGAATGTTTTCTGGGTCATATGGACCGGTAGGAATTAGTCCTGGGTCAAATGTTCAAAGGAATCTTTTAGTTGAAACTCATATAAATATCCCTAATTTCTCTTTCTATTACCACTCCCACTTAAAAATCTCTTTTGACCGACACCACCACCTCCATCATCAACATCTTCCCTTTCTCTTTTGACTGACATAAATCCCTAAATATCCAAAGGAATGTTTAATCATCATCTGTGTGTCTGTCTGATGGTGAAAGTTGGTTGCCTTCGGTTGCTCCGCCGCGCCGTGGATGGCTCTCTGCTTGATTTCAAGGGTTTCTTTCTGCCTCCGTCGCTCTGTGGTTTGATTATTCGACTTACTTTGACTGTGAACTCAGCTCTCCGGGAGTATTGATTTGGTGGAGGTGGGAAAATTGAGGGTTTATCCGGCTCTCTCTAAGAGTCGGAGAGAAGAAGAAATAAGTTGGTGAGTCGAAGTCAATTTCCAGGTCAAAATCCCATAAATCGTAGATTGCTGACTAGGAATTCCGCTACATTCTTTTTGGCTTTTAGTTGGATAAATTGATTCCATCGCACAGGGTAGATGCGCTGCAATGGAAGCTAATTACAATTGGTGTTGATTGAATTACATTTGAAGTTGATTGAATTTAAGCTCTGTAAAATCTAGTTTGAAGTTGATTGAATTTCGTTGGGATGAAATGGGTTTCATGTAGGTTTAACTTTTGTAAAATCTAGTGTTAAATTTATTGAATTTGTTTTGGATGAAACTGGTTTCATCCTGTTTTCCATTTCATATATGAAATCTCATTTTTTTTCCAGAATATGGAGGATGAAACCCAGTTACATCCTAGCCTGTACAAAACTGCAATTTTTTGTCAGAATGTAACCAGGCTTGGATGAAACCCGGTTACATCCTAGCCTGTACAAAACTGCAATTTTTTGTCAGAATGTAACCAGGCTTGGATGAAACCCGGTTACATCCTAACATGTACAAAACTGCAATTCTTTGTCAGAATGTAACCAGGCTTGGATGAAACCCGGTTACATCCTAGCATGTACAAAACTGCATTTTTTTGTAAGAATGTAACCAGGCTAGGATGAAACCCGGTTACATCCTAGCCTGTACAAAACTGCAATGTTTTATCAGAATGTAACCAGGCTTGGATGAGACCCGGTTACATCCTAGCATGTAAAAAACTGCAATTTTTTGTCAGAATTTAACCACGGTTGGATGAAACCCGGTTACATCCTAGCCTGTACAAAACTGCATTTTTTTCTCAAAATGTAACCAGGCTTGGATGAAACCCAGTTACATCCTAGCCTGCACAAAAACTGCAATTTTTTGTTAGAATGTAACCAGGCTTGGATGAAACCCGGTTACATCCTAGCCTATACAAAATTGTTTTCATAGTGTACAATTAAACTAAATAAACACATTCAATTTTTACAGTGAACACTGAAGGGAATGTACAATTAAACTAAATCAACATATAAGACTATAAGATATATACTATAAAACTGAAGAGCAATACTTGAAAAAATAATTCCATAAAATATGTTTTTATGAACAAAAGAAACAATCCAAGGTAAATACTAGTTACGAAAATATAATTACAGGTAAATGAATCTTAAATGTGCAACAAGAGGCTGCAGAGAAAAATAAACTAATAAAAGATATCATGGTAAAAAGCTGCATAGAATAAAGGATGGAGATGTTCTTAGGCAGGTTCTTTACTTCCTTTTTCTCACATTTTATGTATTGCTCAACTGCAACCATCAGTTCCCTTGCAAGCAAACACCTGAGCATACCCCCTCAAGTATTCTATCCAAAACAGATATTACTTCTCAGAAAAATTGGTATAATCACTTTCTGCACTATGGGAAAATCGTCGAGCAGTGGGACCAGTATCTACGATTGCATATGGGTCAAGTAAAATGAATACAAGCTCCCTTTCAGAAGCCAATGCCTGTTGTAGCCATCCCAACATTCAACATATGGAATAGTTGAATAGAACACACAAGCAGAGACTGCAAAGCTGTCAAAGATCCTGTAACAGATATTTAGCAAAATAATATGTGAATTTGCGATTGTATTCCTATATTGGAGTTATACATCTGTGTCTGAGAGAAATCTTGTGTCTTGATCTCTTTCATACATCCACTACAAGATTCAATGGATGGCTTTAAATTAGAGTGCCAAAAAAGATTCATAGACACTAATGTATACTTCATCGAGTAATATAGTCAATCTCATCCTCAAAACTTTGTTGTGGTAATAGAATTCTGATCACTGTAAGAAAATAATGAAGTAGAATGTGCTACAGACAAGATAAGAGTTTTTCCTAGAACTATACAAGAACTTACTTTGTTGAATAAACGATGAGTCCAACTCCAACAGTGATAAAGCATAAAGGAGACATAGTACAACCATTGTATCTGCAATTGATTATTTGGAAATGAATGAATGCTAAGAACAGTTAAAACGTAAAGAAAATGAGGCTAGAGTATACTGGAGATACATTTTGGTGGAAAACGTATACGCGAATTATAACGACCCACACACTAGATGTTAACAGTGACAGGTTAAAAAGCACATACCAACACCTCATCACCTGAGCATCAGTTCCCTTCCAAGCAAACACATGAGCATCATCATTATGACCTTCAAATGGCCATTGACCCCTTCAGCTACACAATTCCATTTTATCAACTGGTTTCTCAAGTCCACTGCATCAGCACCCTACTCATCTCCATCTGAGCTGCAATCACCTGTTCTTGTCATCACTACCAACATCTCTGTCTCAAATTAAAACCACGACATCCATCCACTTCAACTCCACCAGTGCCTCACTGCAGCTGCAACAACATTCACACAGTTCAATCAAGATATCAGCTGTAGCACAAACAACTCATTCCTGCTTCCATCTCACTTGCAACTGCAACCTAAACATACATCTATATTTATTCATTCACCAGCTCAGTGCAGTTCCTTTCTCTTCTTGCACTTCCCTATAACTCAAACCACTTGAGCTTAACCAAAACAACACCAGCTATCACTAAACTTTCTGCAGCCCACAGCTCCATAATCTCACCTGCAATTTCACAAACACCAGCCATACACCAGTAATTATGTAACTTAGAATCCCATCTGTTCATTCAATTCCAACTATTGCAACACATCTTCTAAGCCTGAAATTCACGCATTCTCTTCCACACAGCTGCAGAATCAACTCCATATCTCAACAACAGTTTTAATTCTTCTTGAAACCTTAGTTCACCATCCTCAAATTCAAATTCTGACCATTACCCATCTCTGCAATTCAGACACCCAGCACACCACTTCAATTATTCCATCGATTCCTCCACTCGGATTCAATTTTAGATCCCCTTTATTTCTTGTGTCAACAACATCAGTTAAAATACTGGTTGACTTCGATTAAAAAAAGTATAAACACCATGATTGATGATCGATCTCTTAAAATTGATCCCAAATCTGAAAACCAAAAATCGTTATGAAGAAGAAGAAGAAAGCGACGAAGAGAAAAAAAAGAATATAAGCTGTTTTTGGGTGAGTTTAAAAAACGTTGGTTAATAGGTTGAGGGTTAATTTTGGTAGAACACATTTTATTTTTTTATTTTTTCTGGGTGAAATATCCAAATTGGTTATTTAAACAGCATTTTTCTAATATTTGGCTATATAAACAGTATCTAAACCTAGAAATCTATTTCACCCAGGAATTCTTATTTTTGGTCTTTTTGACCAATTTTGTGTTTGTTAATCACATTAAGCCCCTTTCCTTGGCTTTAATTCGTTTTTCCTTAGACTATATTAAAAAATAAAATAGATGATTAAAATAGTACAAATAATATATTATAATAAAATTATAAATTTTTGGTTGGCAACCTAGCAACAAGCTGGGCTCCAACACCTTTTTGAATAGCAGTACCTAATCGATGAAAAATAAACCTACCGGCACCACCACTAGCGTCCTTGGTAACTAAATAATTTTTCAAACGCTTGAACAAACATAAAGTATCGTCTCCAAGTTCTCTACTCCTAAAGTAGAGAAAGGAATAACACCAAAACCATAACCATAGTTTTTCCTTATCTGATTCTCATAATTGCATATTTGGCTTTGGCAGTACTGTAGTGCATGAAACAGTGACCGTCCGTACGCACATAGGGATATGAATCATTTTCGTCATCTTTTATATTTGATCTTTTCTTTACCCCAAATCCTAACCGCTTGCTGTAAGCCTCGTAAAAGTTGAAAATTTCTTCTCCGTCGCCGAATGTCATGCCAACCATCGGGGCCTCATGATCAACATTGTCGTCTTGTTTTCCTTCAATATTATTAGCCTCATGATCAACATTGTCGTGTTGATTTCCTTCAATATTATCATTTGTAATTTCACTGTCTTCCATGCCTACCAAAATAACAAATCAATATCAATATAAAAAAAAAAAAAGAATAAAACCTATATAACCAAGTCATAAATAACACCACATGATTTACATATACATCAATGTAACCAAGTAGCCACAGTGAGGTTATGATCTGTTGACAGAAAAAAAATCAGAAAAAGAGGACTACTACTATAAACGAATCATGCATATCAATATACTTTTGAAAAGGACTACTACTAATTGATTAAGGAGATGTTTTGATGTTATGAGATTCTTGCCTCCTAAACCTCTTCTTCAAAAGATCACCGTGACGTTTTAGTTTGGGTTAATTTGCGTTACCTCCCCTGACTAAGATCATAATTAGCGTTACCTCCCCTACAGAAATTAAATTAGTGAAACCTTCCCTCGTTACATTTTCCGTCCAAAACTGGTTATCCCAGTCAGCAGCTTTGTACACGTGGACCAGTTTTTACACGTTTAAAAACTGGTAGGGGAGGTAACGCTAATTAAAATCTTGGTCAGGGGAGGTAACGCTAATTATGATCTTGACCAGGGGAGGTATTCTGGGAAAGTCAAAGTCCACGTGTAAAAACTGGTGACTAGGATAACCAGTTTTGGACGGAAAATATAACGAGGGGAGGTTTCACTAATTTAATTTTTGTAGGGGAAGTAACCCTATTATGATATTGGCCAGGAGAGGTAACGTAAATTAACCCTTTTAGTTTTCTTAGGGTTTGTGGAAAAGAAAAGAATAAAAAATTGTTCCGTACGTTTACAATAATAATGCAACCCAAATATATCGTGAGATTTTGGATTTTTCATTAAAAATAAAAGCAAAGAAAAAACCGTTTCTAATCCACGTAGGCGCCACCTAGGTTGGGTTATAGAGAACCCGATTAAGAGTCGGGACAAATAGCATTATTGTTTTCGTAAACCATCCTTGCTACAATGAAATGAATCTGTGCACCTTACCGTACACTGTGCAAAACCTGCCTACTTATGGAAAACAACTAAACCAGATAGACCCAACCAATGAACGAAAGGACCATTTCAGCTGTTTATAACTTCCAAATCTTTGATGGATCTCTTAAACCATCGGTCCTCGAACCCACCTATAATCTGGAGGACCTTTCTCTTACTTCATGTATTCATACATGTCAGTGATGTCATGTTAATGTCAAGGAAGCATGATTGAAAGAAGCACTCGTTAGTTTTTGTGTCATATGTAGAGGTTTTATAAGGAATCCTATTATTGAGGCTCGAACCCAAACGGATTTGGGGCTTAAAATGTTATAGGTAGTCAAAATGTGGATAGGGGATTCTTGGAATATGGAAAAGTCAAAAATACCCTTATTCAAATTTTACTATGCATAAAAAATAATCTTAAATCTATAATTTTCTCTTTTCCTTTTCCTTCTCCTTCTCTTTTCATTGACAAATCATGATGAAAATGATCACGATTTCATCATGATAAAAATAAAGATCATAAAAAGACAACTAATTATATTATCTTCTCTTCATCCTTCTCTTCTTGTTCATAAATCATCATGATCAAGTTGAAGATAATGATGAAGATAATGATCATAAATCATGATGAAGATAATGATCATAATTTCATCATGATCAGGTTGATGATCATAAGAGCAACCACAGTCACGACTAAATTTGGGGACTATACCCAAATTTGGTCCTTACATGAGCCACAGTGAAGGGACTAAAGCTATATACAGTCCGTCAGATTAGGGTTTGAGACTACATGTAGTCGTCTAACCCATACCAAACCAAATATAATGGGGCGCAGGTATAATGAGCGTGTGAGGTTAGGCGTAAGTATAGTGAGCGTCTGGGATTAGGCGTTAGTATAGAGAGCGTCTGAATTAGGCGTAAGTATAGTGAGCGCCCCAGGAAAAACAGTATGCTTTTTACATAACTAACTCACACACCAGGCGAGAGTATTACATGCGCCCCAACCAGGCGAGAGTATTACATGCGGCCCACTTCAGGCGCTCATTATACATGCGCCCCACTCCAGGCGCTCACTATACATGCGCCCCACTCCAGCGCTCAATATGCATGCGCCCCACTCCAGGCGCTCACTATACATGCGCCCGACCAAATTTTAATATTTCACGATTGCGCTTCACCTCCTTTTAAAGCCAAATTTTTTTAGTCTTTAGTCTGGTTTTTAGTATTTAGTCACATCCATGACTGTGGTTGCTCTAAAGAAAGCCAAAAACTATTATCTTCTTATTTTCCTTTGATCATGTTAAAGATAATGACCATAATTCCATCATGATGAAAACGCTTATCATAAAAAGAAAAAAGGGATTTTTAATAAAATGTCCATGTGGGAAAATGCATTTAAGAAAATGCCCATGTTTTTTTCATAATTTATTTAATGTCCATGCCATTTGTTTTTCCGTCTGGGCCCACCAAACTAGTAAAATCTGGTGGACTTAGTCAATTTCTAGTCTGACGATAAGATATTTTGGGGGACGCAATTACTAAACTGCCCTATATCGTAATATCATCTTTTACCGACCATTTGATTAATCAACGGCTGAAAATGTAAGGGAGGTATTAACTGCGATCCAAACAGGTGGTGAACTAAGTGGAGAACGTGTTCATCTACTTGGCGGTCCCACCACGTGTGATAATAACTTAATTGAGTACGTGTCCATCTTCCCAACCTCGTGTCTTAATAACCTTTTTCTTAGGGTTCTTTCACTTACCTTACTGCAAACTTATTCATTTCCTTTTTCTTTTCTTTTTTGTTGATCACAGAGATTGAGAAACCGCATTAGTTGATTGAGAAACCCATCTCTATTGGGGATGTGATCTACCAGGAGAGGATTTCCGAGATTGGGGATTTTGATTTATATTAGGTAATGACTTTGATCTAATTAGGGATTTTGGTTTCTGTTAGATAATGATTCTTATTGGGGATTTTAATTTTGTTTAGAACCCCTGTCTAATAAATCGTATTTGCTTCTATTTAGATTGCTTTCTCGTCTTCTTCAATCTATTCTTCCCTATTACAGGTGACGCGAACTTAATGTTTCTACTAAGGTGGTGTAAGCGCTGCTGAAGACGAAGACGTATTTTCGGAGATAATCAGTGAAAATACTGGTGCAAGATTGTGTTTTGATGGTTTAGGCATTGGAAATAGCCGGAATTACAACAAGATATTTTGGAGGTGTTAATGGTTTTTCCTAATTGATTCCGTTTTTATTTAGTTAAAGACCTTTCCTTTTAATTTTTTTTTCTCAAATTTCCATTTTTGTGTAATATAAGAACTGTAATTGCATGGGTTCTGTGAATAAAATTGGGGAAGATGAAGTATCTTCTCTCTTACAACCCAACTAACTCGGCACTGAGTCTACCAACTAACTCGATTCTTCTCAGACTCTTCGGTTCTACTCAGACTCTTCTGCGGGCATAAATGTCTTTTACCGTATCCAATTTAGTGCCACCTGTCCTCTAACAAGCTCTAACAGGCGTCAGCCGTTTTTCCAAAAAAACGGGACTGAAATGGTCAATTCATGGGCATTAAATACATTATGAAAAAAACGCGGGCATTTTCTTAAATGTATTTTACCACATGGGCATTTTATTAAAAATCTCTTAAAAACTAAGAAAACCATCATTTATTTTTGCTTTTGGATGATTAAAACATCAAATTCGATGAATTTCGGGTAAAATTTTTTTTTGAAGGTGTTTACGGTCGGGAGTTCTTAAACTTCCCAACCGTTAATTTAGATTAAGGATTGGTTTTCCCGGCCAAAAACAATTACGGCTGGGATTTCCTGGCCGTAAGCTATTCTGATAAAAAAAGTAAGCTATTCTGATAAAAAAAAAACAGAGGATGAAAAACGGCTTGGTTTTCCCAGCCGCAATTGAACTTACAACTCGTATCTCCCAGCCGTATCCAAGACTTGCGGCTGGATTTTCGCAGCCGTAAATGGTTCTGATAATTAAAATATGTAACATATAGGTCGACAAGGTTTTCCTAGCCGAGTTTGCTTACGACTGGGTTTTCCCAACCGTAAATTGTTGAGTTGCGTCTGGGATGTAATGTTATGCCAGCGGTATACAGTATTTTCGGCTAGAAGTTCATTATCTCCCAGCCGAATAAGTGTCGTTTGCGGCTGTGATTTGATGTTTTCCCACCTGAAACTGCAAAAATCCCAAATTTTTAATGGATACTTTCTGATTTGAATCGACAAAATCCTCCATATATAGGGTTATTCTGAGTAATTTAAGGATATGTTTTCACCATATTAGGTGGTTGATTTTCAAAAAAGTTAAAAAAATCCTCAGAATCCTCTACTTAATCAAACAAAAAAGAAAAGTGAAAAATAAATTGATGAAAAAAAGTTTTTTGATTTTCATAAAATTAGTAAAATGATTAATCCTAATTCACATACTAATCATAATTAATTTAGTTAATTTTCCTAATTAACACTAATTCAATTGAGGGTATATTAGACATTAACAAGATTATATGATAGGGGTTATTGGATTTGTTATTTCATGACCCAATAAAGCCCCCAAAATTCTTTGGGTTTCAAGCCCCAGTAATAGGATTCTTCATAAGAGGCACAAAACAATCTTCGAAGAGAAAACAAAAATACGAGAGATTATCCCTCAATAGAAAGTGAAAGTAGTTTACAGCCGTGAGTGATAAAAAACTTTGTTTCCCGTAAAGATACTACTTTGCTTTCAAAGTTAATCTGAAGCAATAAGTTTAGTTTGGTGAAACAATTTCAAATGACTCAACTCTGAAAGGAAAAAAATTTAACTATCTATGACGAAGCAAAATCTTTTCGCTTCTACTTTTTGGGATTGTCTTCTATTTCAAATTAACAAGTAGAAACACTCTAAACATGTTTGGTTAGGCATTAGGAAGTATTTTTTGATTTACTGAAGCAAAAAAGTGAGAAACTAGGATAAGAATAAAGTTTGAGAATGATTGAAGTAAACTTTTTTACTTCGGACTTTTATAATTAGGCAGACCGAGCGAAGCAAATGAGGACTCTATATATGGTGATTTTGTGTCAATGTGAATCGTGATTTTTTTTTAATTTGACACAAAAAGATTGGATTTGGTGTCTATCTATTAATGAAAATCCGAAAATGCCCTTCAAAAAGCACGCAGGCATAATTTGTTTTTTCTTTTCTTTTAGACAGTTTCGTAGATAAGCCGAAAAATGAAGGGTAATCGCGTAAATTTAGCGGACAGAAAAAAAGACACGGAGGTTGAAAATCTTTTAATTGTTGAGGGCAGTTTAGTAAAATCGAGTCCACAGAGACTATGCAATGTAGGGCTGAACATGGTTTCGGTTTTCCGCTGGAACCGGACCAAACCAGACCAATTAGGAAGAAACCAAACCGAACCATTTACTAATGGATTGGTTACGGTATAGAAAGTGGAAAACCGATAGTGTTGGTTTTGGTTTGGTTTGACCTGTAAAACCGAACCAAAAACCATTGGAAAACCGATTAATTTTTAAACTTAGTTTCTACCATTGATTTACAAGTATTAGACTCTACCCATTAATTTAGAGGATAAATTGAAACCATAAATCTAATATTTCATTATGATACTCTCCCTCTTTCTCTTTCTCTTTCTCTTTCTCTCAGTTGCCTCCCTTCTCCACCCCCAACTACAGCCGCTACTACTCGACTTTTTTCTTCCTGTCTTCCTTTTTTTTTTAATTTGTTAATAACTAAATTAAGATATATTATATATCTTCTTTTGATCTCTTGATTTAGAGTTAGCTTTAACTATTCTTGATATTTTTTATTTTTTATTTTTTTGTCTGTAAATTTGTGTAAACCAATACTATCGGCAACTACGATTTTTTTATCTGTAAATTTGTGTTTTTTTTTTTTTTTTGACATAATTATTGGTTAACCAAAAATCACTGGGACAAACCGAAACCAACTGTAACTATTTGGAAACCGAACCAATGGTTAATGGATTAGTTTGGTTTAGATTTTTAGAAACCAATAGTATTGGTTTCGGTTTTGGTTTGGCTAGAAACCGAACCAAAACCGACCATGAACAACCCTAATTCAATGTTTAGAAAAAAGGAAACGGAGGTTGGAAATCTTTTAATTGTTGAGGGCAGTTTAGTAAAAATATTTTAAATATTTTAGCTTCTGGGTATCCAAACTTGGTATAAAATACCACTCAAATTACTACGCAGAGAGAGTACTATGCAATGGGTCATCCAAAATGAGCTACTCGCAAAAATGTAGTCAACATTGTAATTTGAACCAGGAAGGAGGTTGAATTAAAGCATAAGCAAGATGAGAAGACTGTGGAAAGAAAAATGAAGATATGAGTAAATGAGTAGACGGAGATGAGTGAGGGAGAGAAGAAGTTAAATAACTGTATATATTACAGATGGAGCTGACATTAACCAAAAAGAAAAACCCGTACAGATAATAAAACCAACGAGTACTAGAGAGAGAAAGAGGACACATCTTTTTGATATTGTTGAGATTTCTTGTCACCAATTGTTATCAGGCAGTGCGAGTAGCTTTTGAAACACGGACGAGAAGGGGAATATCTGATTGCCTTGTTCAATCCTTTTCGTTAATAAGCTGGAAAATCCGTTAACAATGACATACATACTATGTATAGTCTGGCCCTAAGGATTATAAACCGCAAGATCTTAGATAACCTAAAAAAATGTGGGATTAATAATCTCAACACCTCCTCACGTGTAGGGTTGTTGGGTCTAACACGTGGAACAAACAATAAATAGGGTGACGCGGAATAAATGTGCGATCAAATGACTCACACAAATAGCCTCCTCTGATACCATATTAGAATACGAACATCTAACTCAAAACCAATTGGCAACGATTTGACAGACGTAAGAATTATAAACCGCAGGATCTTAGATAACCCAGAAAATGTGGGACTAATAATCTCAACAGTATCACCAGCAACCAACAAATACATTTATGCACCTGACTTGGTACTTCTTATTGCTGATTGCCCTGATTAATGATCACTATAAGAAAATATGAGTTCTTATATAATTACTGCTATCAAAAAATCACACATAAGCCCCTTTTCTTCCCTACCCTCTCCTCCTCAACACTTATATTAATGATCATCACGTTGCTCCTACCCCAAGAAAGTCTATAAAAGGTGGTGTAACAGTAGTGTCCACATAGGTTGTTGCAATAACTCTATTGTTGTTGTTGTCTACTGACGATGATGAAGATGCTTGAAAATGATCACTGACCGAGACATTAGATGTTGATGTTCTAGATGATGAATGAGAGTAAGTGGTGTATTGATATTGTTGCTGTTCTTGCTGCAGTAAGTCATGATAATAGGTAGAAGTAGGTGGTATCATGAAGTAGGAACAGTAATCATTTCTTGGCTGCACTTCCCATGTACACCTGCTTATATGGTTCTGCTGACCAGCAGCTGCATCAACACAACAACAGCACCCAATCACAACTCAAGTAAGTAATATGAAACAAATTTATGCAAAATATAGATAAAACTAGAAACATAAACAGCCAACTATGGATCCCATAAAGTAAACATTTCTACTTTTTCATAGGCCTCCAAATAGGAAGCAGCACAGAAACCCAAAATGCACCAAAGGAGATAGAGAAAAGACAAACCTGAGAAGAAGTCACGTGGTGGTGGTGGTGGTGATGGCGGTGGTTGTGGTGATTCTGGATGGACTTCACAAAACCGGTTGTTGTTCATAGAAGACCCAAGATAAACACCACCACTTTCATGTAAAAATGGACTTAATTTCCTTCTCCTATAAGAAGAAGAACTGCTGGACCGTTCTCTATGTTTTCTAGCCATGATAACATGCCAATGATTCTTGACTGAGTTATCAGTTCTTCCATGAAAAAGTCTAGCAATCATGGCCCATTTGTTACCATATAATCTATGAGCATCCATTAATCTTTGTTCTTCTTCTTCACTGAATGCCTTTCTAGTTATCCTTGGGTCTAACTGGTTAAACCATCTCAATCTACAACTCTTACCTTAAACACACAAACACAAAACAAACCCATAATCAGTTACACTAGTTAATGAGAAAAATGACACAAAAACAAGTAGATTTCGATTACTTATTCTCCTTACCTGATCTTCCCTGTAACTTTTCTGCAATAAGGTTCCAGTTCTGAGGGCCATAGAGAGCAACAAGCTCCTTGAGTTTAGAATCCTCTGCAGGTCTCCAATGACCTCTTGAACAAAGCTTTGACTGACCATTATTGTTACTCAGTGAGTTCTGGTGGTGATAATTATGGTTTTCACCATCTAAATCTCTGCTGTTTTGATTATTGCATTCCATGACTAATACATTGTTATTAATACCAGAACCATCACTAGGATCTGTAATATAACCCATTGAAGGAGAAGAATTGAAATGGGAACAAGCAAGAACTGCTGATATGACTATGCAAGGATGTAATGGGTCATACTCATACTTTCATTTTCAATTGACGCTGTCAGATTATCTTCTGTCAAACTATAACCAAACACTAAGAAGAAAAATGCTTGATGTTTCCTTAGATGATTGAGATTGGAAGAGAAAGAGTTGCAGAGAGATGAAAAACTTTTGAGGTAGTTGTTATTTTTTTCTACTAGTTTCAGTCACATTGCATCACCACTACTACCTTGGACTGACTAGACTAGACGCCACAACTTCATGTTTATAACTAACCCCACAACTTCATTCACACGTCTGGATGTTTTCTAGCATCGTTCAGTGGCCTGTACAAGTTTTTGTTTACCAGGTAGAAAACTAATGAGAGTAATTTGACATATAAAGTATATAAAGTATGTATGATGAGTCTATCTATGGGATTCCTGGTTTCTATTTTTGTTTTGTGTTTTTTTTTTTTTTTTTTGGAGTATAGGGTTAAAAGAAAATAATGTTGGTTTTCTTGAATCATCATCATGACTAATCATGAACAGTACATAGATACATCAAATTCTAACTCAGTTTAATAATTAAGTCTATATCTCTTCTTGACTTCATGTCTAGGGTTCATTGAATGATTTCATCTGTCTCTGAGATGCGGAGGATTCATGTATTGAGAGCTGGGTTGCACGGACGCTCATTTTTTATGCCGTGTCCATGTCCGACGCGCGTCTTGTTTGGACGCACTGATGACTCATTTGAAACATATTTTTTTTCCATTTTCATTTAAACTTCTTCCATTATTTTTACTATTATTAATTAAATGAAGAAATACGAATATTTATATCAATCATTTAGGTTTTTATTAAGATTTTGTAATTGTAAATGACATCACGTATATTGTTTGTTGGGCATGTGTTGTTTTAAGAATGCATGATTGTGCCATGTGTCTAACAATGATTGATTGCTTGACCTTCGGTGTGTATAAACAAACGATCTCTTTTTTTCTTTTGAAATTCATACACATGGAACATCATTTTCTAATTTTTAGGATTGAAACACTTAACTTTGCTGTGTAAATATATGATTGTATATATAAATAAAATATGTATATACGTGTCCGCGTCCTAATTTTTTGAGAATTTTTTAGTATCCGCGTCCGCGTTGTGTAATGTCCGCGTCTACGCATCCGTGTCTGTGCAACCCAGATTGAGAGGGTCATTGTTTTACAACCCCAACAACTAAACGGGTACTGATTGCAGAGTAATGCTTGACTGACCCACCTTTACTTCAAATTTTAGCCTCATTTGTTAATCACATTAAACCCCTTCATTTAATTTGTTTTTCCTTATCTGATTCTCATAATTGCATATATTTTGCCTTGGTGATACAGTATAGTACGAGTACTGCATTATATAGGAATCCTATTATTGGGGCTCTAGGAGGGAGAGGTTTTGGGGCCTTTTCTAGGGTCATGAAATAATAAATCCAATAGCCCCTTATCCTATTATTTTCTAATGCCTAATATACTCTTGATTGAATTAGTGTTAATTAGGGTGATTAAGTAATCTAATTATGATTAGTGTATGAATTAGGATTAATCATTGCACTAATTTTATGAAAATCAAAAACTTTTTTTCATCATTTTTTTTTTTGATTAAGTAGGAGAATTCTGAGGATTTTTTTTTTTTACATTTTTGAAAATCAACCATCTAATATGGTAAAGCATATCCTTAAATTATCCAGGATAACCTTATATATAGAGGATTTTGTTGATTCAAATCGGAAAACATCAATTAAAAAATTCGGGTTCTTTGCAGTTTCGGCTGGGAAAACATCAAATCCCAGCCGCAACCGATACTTATTCGGCTGAAACAATTTTTCGACCCAACCGTAAAACGCAAAAACGGTTGGGAAATGATAGTGTTTCAAGACGTATTTTTTATTTACGGCGGGGAAATAAAGAACTCCTAGCCGAAATCATTTTTTTGTTTTTAGAACTAGTTAAGGCTGGGTTTCCCAGCTGTAACTGGTTCTGGAAACAAAAAAAAAATAATCAGAAAACTAATTTCAGTTGGAAAACCAAGCCGAAACATATACTTTCGGATGAGAATCTAAGAACTCACAGCCGTAAACACATTCAGGTTTTTTTTTTAACCCGAAACTCATAGAATCATATTTTTTAACTATTTAAAAGTAAAAATAAATGGTGGGTTTTCTTAGTTTTTTTTCTTTTTATGATGATCACCATTTTTATTATGGACTATGAATGAAAAGGAGAAAGGGAAGATGATAATTTTGGGTTTTCTTTATGATCATCATTCTCATCATGATGGAACCATGATCATCATCTTTATCACATTTTATGAATGAGAAGAAAATGATGGGGAGAAGATAATAGATTTAGTTTTTTTTTAATGATATTCATCATGATTTGTAAATGAGAAGGAGAAGATTATAGATTTAGGTTTTTTTTTAATGAATAGTGAAATTTAGATAAGGGTATTTTTGACTTTTTCATATACCCTTGAGTCCCCCTATCCATTTTTTGGCTATATATAGCATTTTAGCCCCCAAAACCTCTCCCTCCTGAAGCCCCGATAATAAGATTCTTATATAGTGTTATAAGTGAGTACCGTTGTAGTGCATGACAGAGTGAGCGTCCGTACGCACATAAACCATCCTTGCTGCAGTGAAATCTGAGCATCTTACGTACACTGTGCAAAACCTGCCTACTTATGGAAAACAACTAAACCAGATTGACCCAACCAATGAACGAAAGGACCATTTCAGCTATACTGTAACTGTATATATAACTTCCAAATCTGAGGTGCGCCTTTTAAACCATCGGTCCTCGAACCCACCTATATAACCTGATTTAATTGGGGGTTGCCTACATTAAATGGGGGCCATCAAATTTAATTTGCACCCCAAAATTACCAGGGGCCTATTAATCCAACTATGAAAATACTATTCTACCCTTATCTAAAACTAAAAATTAAAAATCAGTTAACCTTAATTAAGCTTCTCTTCATCTTCCTCTCTTCCCTGTTCTCTTCTCCACCACCACCATTAACGAGCATTTTGTAGAATTTTTTTCTTCTTCAACTAGAAAGTTATGGCTCCAATTAGAATGTATATGAACTTAAACCCACCTTATATTCGATTTTTTGTTGTGTTTTGATAATGAAAATGAGTTTAGTAACTGAAAAGTAGCAGTTACAGAGTTAGGGTCGTTAGTCTGTAAATAAAAATCCCTAACGACTTTTGATATGCATGCGGATTCTATGAAAAATCGTTAGGGTATTAGGTTGAAGATGACGACCCTATTTCTGCTACTTCAAAAAAAATTGCCCTAGAATAGAGTCGTTAGTGTTAAAGGTTGAAGATGACGACCCTGTTTTGACGACCCTTTGTTATTGGTTAACGACTCTAAGGGAACATTATACAGAGAGTTTGGATTTGAGAGTCGTCTGGGTATTAAACGAATCAACTAACGACTCTAGGTGAACATTATAAACAGACGTCATTGTTTAACACACCACCTTGACGATTTTTCATCACCATTAAAAGTTACAGGTTAGAATCGTCGCCATGTGTGTCAACAGACTGACGACTCTTTAGGGTCGTTGGCGTATACAACACCCGACTATAACGACCCTCACTCTGAGTAGTTCCATAGTGACCATGAATCAACCACTTGGAGCACCATTCAGACAATTTGAAGAGTATATCAAGTTAACTTTGATTGTTTTGAGCTCAAGGGTTCTTCATTTTGAGGATTGGTTCATTCATTTTGAGTAGTCGGATCTTCATTTTCACAAACCCTAGTTTTTCCTCTCAAAACTCAAAAAAACCCAAAACTAAAATTCCCCAAATTTTAATCCCAAAACCTGATTTTTATCTAAACAAAATTATCACACTAATCAACTTAATTAAATCTTAATACTAATCACTTAGGGGCATTTTAGCCATTTAGAAAGTTTTTTTATAAGGTGTGACCCAAATTGCTATTGGAAAACCTGTTTTGTCTTCTAGTGTCTGGCCCCCATTTAATGTGGAAGGCCCCCAATTAAACAAGGCTATATAATCTGGGGGACCTTTCTCTTACTTCATGTATTCATACATGTCAGTGACGTCATGTTATATATACGTCAAGGAAGCATGATTCATAGAAGCACTTGTTAGTTTTTATGTCATATGCAGAGGTTTTATAAGAGGCAAAGAACAATCTTCGAAGAGAAAAACAAAAACATGAGAGACTAGCCCTCAACAGAAACTGGAACTGTGGAAGTAGTTTCCAGCCGTGAGTGATAAAAAAATAGGAAAATTGGGAATATGTCCCATATTCACTAATTGAGTTGGAGATCTATCCCATAACTGAAAAAATTAAGGAATCTATCCCATCCATCCAAAAACTCAGTTAACTTGTCAATTAGGCACACATGCGACAACACACGTGCAAATAAAAGACCCAGATGCCCTTAACATGTAAACCGATTTCTTCATCTTCTTGGAAGCTAACATAATTGTGTTCTTCAACTGATAAAGACATAGGAGACATGGGAAATGAGGAAAAAAAAATGAATCGCCGTAGTTATGCACAGATTATCAAAAAGAAATTTTTTGAATGGGGAAACATAATATTATGGTGTACTGTTTGGTTGTTCCATTACAATTTCCTTAAATCATCATCTTTGGTTTCTCAATCATATATATCAAAATTGTTTCCATTGCAAACAACAAAATACAGATTCAGTATCTAAAATTGGATACATTAATTAAAACTTCTCCACAAGCTTAACCAGATAATTATGATAATAATTCTGTGTATTTGGATCTTCTTCCCCAAATTTGATATGCCCAGAACTCAATTCCCCGTTAACAATAAAAAAAGATTCAACATTCAAAAACTATAATAAGTTGCTACATCCCTAAATTGGATATTTCAAATAAGATCCCAAACTTGAATCAATTTTACACAAGCCATATATTTCATGTTACCATTAAACGAAATTTAACACCACATCTGACAAATATAATCAATCACGGAAGTGGGTTTGATATAATAACCGGTATTCTTAACAATTCATCATCCACGATCTCGATTTTGCAAATAAAGATCCATCTGAAGTTCGAAAGAGGAGAAGCAGGAAGTCTTGTGTTGTTTACGTAGTGATACTCGATCCATATAGGATTGATTTGTCACAAGAAGACAAAACAAACATATTTGAGTTGTCAATTTAAGATGCACATGAAGGTTTATGATTTCTGCCATGGCTGCCTGTTTAACAATGAAGATACAGTGAAGGATGAAGAAGAACTGATAAGGGTTGTACTTGTAATTTTATCACTCGTTTTGACCATTCAAAAACCGATATTGACCACTTAACGGACTTTGTGGACGGTTGGGACAGATTCACTAATTTTTAGAGTTATGGGACAGATCCCCAACTCAATTAGTGAATATGGGACATATTCTCAATTTTCCCAAAAAAAATTTGTTTCACGTAAAGATACTACTTTGCTTTCAAAGGTATTTTGAGGCAATAAGTTTACATTGGTGACACAATTTCAAACGACTTACCTCTGGAAGGAAAAAAAATTAACTATTTATAAAGCAAAATCTTTTCGATTCTAATTTTTGGGATTGTCTTTTATTTTAGATTAACAAGTAAAAACACTTCTAATTTTGGTATCTAAACATGTTTCGTTAGGCATTAGGAAGTATTTTTTGATTTACGGAAGCAAAAAAGTGAGAAACTAGGATGAGAATAAATTTTGAGAATGATTGAAGTAAACTTTTTTACTTCGGAATTTTATAATAAGACCGACCTAGCGAAGCAAGGTAGGGCTCTATATATGGTGATTTTGAGTCAATGTGAAGCATGATTTTTTTTCAATTTGATACAAAAAGATTGGATATGGTGTCTATCTATTAATGAAAATCCGAAAATGCCCCTTGAAAAGGACACATGCATAATTTGTTTTTTTCATTTCTTTTAGACAGTTTCGTAGATAAACCAAAAAATGAAGGGTAAACAGAAAAAAGGACACGGAGGTTTAATTATTGAGGGAAGTTTAGTAAAAATCGAGGTAGAGGTTAGAGGGTCGAATCTGACCACCTCCAAAAAAAAATAATCTTTTTTTCCCTCTTCTTCCTTCTTCTCTCGATTTCGGTTTACAGAACCAGAAACGACCATCTCCCTGTTCTTCAGTTGCGGGAGACTTATGAGTTCAGAGTGAGAATTGATTGAAGAAAATCAGTAATGAAGCTGTATAGAGTCAAGGTTGTTGTTAATTAGGCTCGGGAAGAAGAAGAAAAGGTAATTCAGATAATGTAATTAGGGTTTTTGAGGATTCATGATTGATTCAATATGAAATTGGTTTTGAAATCGAGTAACTGAAAATGGGTTTTAGGAACATAATATGAAGAAGATGTTTGTTAGGTGGATTTAAGGATTTAGCTATAGTGAGGCACATAATCAAAGAAATGGGAAAATTAGGGTTTCCGTTCTTCCCCAAAATAGAATCAGGGTTTTCTGAAAATCTATGGGGGAGATGAAGATTGCTGAGAATGGGTTACACTGAATTGATGGGTGTTGATGTTCTTGAGATGAATTGTTGAATAAAGTTAAAGGGCATGAGAATTTGACTCCAACTGAGAGGGAAATTAACTTAAGGTAAATGTTTCTTAGTTAACATAATAGAGTTATTCGGTTCCATTATTGAGTTATGTGATTGCTAATGAAGTTGTTATTTTAGTGTAGGTTTGTTTTGGTTTACATGGAATTAGTGTTGATGTGAATGGTAATAGATATGTATCATGTAGAAATGCAATTGGTGGTGTTAAGGATATAAGAATAGTGTTGAAATATAATTAAAGATGTTGATCTGAACTGAATTGTTTCTAGAGTTCAATTCATGGGATTTACAGCAAAACAGATAAAGAAGAAAAGGATGTTGTTTGTATGTAGATAGCATTGCAGATGAGATGGAGTGTTGAATGTTTATCTAGAAGAATGATTACATGTGTAAGGGAAATGGAACGGAGAGGGTAATGAATATATGGCATTACAGTTGAAGCTAGAACAAGGATTGTTGTGTAATTGAAATGATAAGTGGAATAGTAAGTTGTGGTTGTAGGAAGTTTCAGGAAAAGAAATGGAAAATGAGATTATAGTTTGATGTTGAGTATTAGTTGTTAAAGAAATGACAGTGATTAAAATGGGTCAAGTTCTGAACTAGGATACATGGTGAAGATGGTTGTGGTGCTACTAAGACAGGAAAGATACTTGAGATGGTGTGAAAGTTGTTGAAATGAACTGAAGTTGATGAATTCACAGAGAGATGATAGAACTGCGAAAAAAATTAGTTTTGCGTCTGTAGATGTAAATAATCCACAGGGACAGGTGGAACAATCCTAGACAATGGTGTACCAAGGGAAATAGCACGAGGAGCACTGAATCATCCCATCTAATTTGAGCGCGAGAAAAGAGAAACCGAAACAGTCCTTGAAGTCGACGTGAAGAAAGAAAAATCTATGATGTAATTAGGTACAAGAGCAATAAATGCTCTGACAAAGATGGTGAAAAGATAAGAAGAATCTGGTCAAAGAGATACTCGGCCAGAGCCCCAAGGGAGACATCGATTATCATCATCAAACAAGCGACATCGGTTAAGGAGATAGCGGAAGAAGATATCACTCGGCTCGGCCGAACATCTCGGTTGAAGAAACTAAGCACCTCGGTTGAAGCGTTATTGATCATCCGAGAAGACCATCAAGGAAGCTTCATCATGCCTAACATCGTAATACCAGTTGTATCATCACCTGTAACTATAAATAGAGATCATGTGGAGAGATAAAGGCAAGCAATCAAGAATGAATGAGAGAACACCAAGAACTTGAGAGTGAATCGTGTACTTGAGAGAGTAATATCCATATTGTAACCTTGAATCGAGTAATAAGATCATCCCTTCACCCCCGTGGACATAGTTAATCATGCCGAACCACGTATATCTTGTGTTCTTGAACATCTTTTACTTGTTTACTTCACGGTGTGTGTGTTTTACGATTCTTTGGATGTAGTAGTAGGATTTTCTACATCTACATTCTGGCGCCGACTAAGGGGAGCGTGTAACATATTTTAGATACCTTGCATAAACGCCATTTAAAGAGAGATTCAACAGCTCCTAAAACATCTATGGATGATAGTTGATGCTAAGTGAAAGACTCTAGTGGTTGGAACGCATAGGTTATTAGATCTGTCGTCTAAAGTTTTCCTTTTTGTTAAAAGGCTTGGTTTCTTTACATTTGTTTTCTCTTGCATAATCGTTGAGAAGCTCACAAAATTTTAATCTTAGAAGAAAACTTGATTAATTATCTTCATTGTCTTGCTTCCATCGAGTAAGTAACAAAAGTTTTCTTACCTTACGAGTAATTGTCTCATGTCGAGAAAACTTAGTTGATCGTCTTATGCTGAGTTAAATATCTTCTATTGAGTCAGGCGTCTTGATTAAAGATCAGCTTATCTTCAATCTGGACGGCGGAAGTGAACCACTATAACACTTCAAAGCTCCCGAACAGATCATCTTTGATACTCGGTATAAGCTAGACTGAAATGTTATTTCGCCGACTAAATATTCTTTGTAAGTTGAGTAAAGCACAATAGTTTTAGAAGGAAAACTAAACTCGAAGCTATCGAGTTTGGGGTTTCCAAAAGCTACGACTAAAAGGGGGTATGGTGAGCACTTCGCTAATAGTCTAATCTTAATCCTACGATAAGAGCCTCATAGCGTCATTAGAAAACCAAAAGAATCCCATGGTAAAGCTATCCATGAGGAGTTCTGAAGAAAAAGTCGAGGAACCTTACTCAGGTAATCTGCGTAGGTGAACTGTCAGCGAAACAATTAGTGAAGGTAGTCGTTGTTATCAACCGTAGCCAAGAAAGAAATTATCCGACCCGGCGTACGGATGATTAATTATTTCTGGCGCAAGGAATGTTAGGACAAACAATGATTAATGCATAAGGAAAGGATCGAAAGTGATGTGTCGAAACCGCTTTTCAAAGTTTATCTTTTTGGTTCAAAATTACTTGTCTTGCTGAGATCAGCATGCTCTGAATATCAGAGTTGTTGTACTTAATCCTTAAACTTTTCGAAAATAGTTTGAAGTAAGTACTGTGTGTTTTGATGACGTAGGTAGGAACGGGCGAGCCGAGGAACGCAAGCTACACTTGAGGCAATGGCGAGCACTTCTAGGACAGGTAGGATTCTGAGGAATTGGGCAATAGCGGGATCCACTGCGCAAGAAGGAGTAACAGATTCTCGACTAGAGAGTAGCAGGAAAACCATCAAGGCGAACCTCAGGTACCCCCGGTGGAGGCATGGAAACTGTCGACGAAGAGATTGATCTAGTCCGAGATGATGATCTCCCAACAAGAACCCTGAGGATTAACCTGAGCCACATGAGACAGAGGGACATGGAAGATTGAAAAACTACATCAGATACTGAGAAATACGAAGAGGTGCAGATGATATAGGAGGAACGAAGGAGAGAAAGGCAATGTGCGGAGTACCAACATGCACTAGAGGAAGAAGGAGAAAGGCTCAGGAAAGTGCGCTTGGGAATGGGAAATCTCACCCGAGATATTCCACCAGTAACGACCTATCCTTCCATAGCTCCAATCTTCCCACCTGTTGTCCCACCAGAAGAGCCACCAGATGCACCCCCAAATGCAGCAGGAAACCAAGTAAATGGCTACTCTAGCCACGAGAGCACTGACCCGATGTTACTTGCAATCTTAGCAAGAAAAAGAAGACAAGAAGATCTCATGAGAGAGATGCAGAGAAGGAATCTATCTCTTGAACACTAGAACTACCATCTCTGTAATCAGAGAGCTATATCACGAGAATCATCGAGAAGAGGCACCCCTAGCTATCATACTCAGTCAAGACACACTCCAACCCCATCCCTGGACCGAGAATGCGTGCCTAACCCTAATCGCCTAAGGGGAGGGTATGGCCCACCCGAGGATTCTTTGACCGAGGAAGAAGCGACGAATGAGAGATTGGACACGGCAACCAAGCAAAAACTCGAGCAACTTGAGCAGATGGTCAAGAAACTGGGAGGGAATGGTAAGGATGACAAGTTGGCAGAGGTGATTAGCGAAGCACAAAAAATACGATTTACTAAAGAGTTGGAACGAACCCCGTTCCCTCCGAAGTACACATTACCTACCCTCCCATTCAGGTTTGACGACACCAGTGATGCAGGAGAACACGTAAAAATGTACAGCATGTCTTTGTTGCAATGGAAAAATTATGATGTGTTCATGTGCAAATTTTTACCGGCGAGTTTGGAGGGCGAGGCGAAGAACTGGTTCTATACCCTGCCCGATGAGTCCATCGGAAACTATGCTGTCTAGGTAGAAACCTTCCTAGAAACCTACATGCACAACAGTATTGCTCGGCCCAAGATCAATAAGCTTTTCTCGTTGGCACGAAGATTTAGGGAACCCATATGGTCTCTAATGGACAGATGGAGGAAGTTGTGCACCGATATCGGGAAGGTGCCTGTCGATCAACAGATCTTCGGGTTCGAAAACTCCTTGGAAAAGTCAGACCCTATCTGGATAGCAATGTACACCGAGAAACCACAAAATTTAAGGGAAAACAGGAAGATAGAATAATACTACATCGCACTGGAATAAATACAGGAGGGAGCACATGATAGTGGAATACAAGAAGCAAGTGCTGCAGTAGAGGTGGCTCGACGATAATATCCAAAGCGATCAGAAAAAAAGCCGAGCGCACCACATCAAGGATCGGGCAATAAAGAATGGGTCGAGAAAGTAAAGAAGCCTCGCCACGAACCTAGAACTTACACACCTCTAAATGCACCATTGGAAGTAATATTTAAGGAAGTAGAAAAGAGAAACGATATCAGATACCCAAATACAAGGGGAATCCAATTTGATGAAACAAGGAACCATCCCGAGTTTTGTCACTACCATCAGTACCAAGGCCATTCGACTAATGATTGTCGGGAGGTAAAAGATATCGTCCATCATTTGATCTGAGATGGGTACTTGCGACATTTTATCAAGACATCGCCGACACCCGTTCAGCCCGACGTTCAAGTGCATCAAATAAGAATCAATCGTCGTACCCAGTTCGCCTGCAACACTATCTCGTACTCGGCAACTCAAGGGTTCGATATGGGTAGAGGTATCATTTCAAGGATTCATAAAAGAGACCGGGCGAGAAAGTAAATCTTCAGTGTGGCTAAAACTTTTCCCATGGAACCTTGGACGATGCAGCCGATTACTTTTTCAGCGAAGGACGTCCCGTCAAATGGTCAAGCACATGGAGACCCCATAGTGGTAACTTTACTTATTGAAGAGTGGGGTGTCAAAATAATACTAATGGACAACGGGAGTTCAGTCGAGGTCCTTTTTTACGATACATTCAAAAGGATGGAATTATCTGATGACATCTTAATCCCGTCAACCTATCGAATCTACGGATTCAATGGTACGGTAACGATACCAAAGGGAGAAGTCACCCTCGGAGTCTCGGACGGAGAAGGATATTTGGACACACTCACCACCGTGTGGTCGATGTCATATCGGCTTATGAAGCAATCCTTGACAGACCCTGGCTCGCAGGAATCAAGGGAGTAGAGTCGGAATACCACAAAAGATTGCGGTTCCCATCCTACCGCGGAGTAGTGGAGGTGTTGGACGACCCCCAGGCAGCACAACAATGTGTACAGATAGATATCCAACAGAATGAAGAAAGGCAATCAAGAAAACGCCAAGAAAAGAACAAAGCTAAGGAGATGAAAACGGGAGAAGAACTAGAAAAGGTGATATCACAAGCTATCGCAGCTTATAAAGCGGGCGAGAACAAGATCTTATAGCAATCAAAGGAGTCGACAATAGTCGACGAGCTAAAACCCAGTTTCTCATCCTTGGAATCTACCCGACAAATCAATTTAGGAACCGAAGAAGAAACTAAGTTGGTGAGAATTGGGACTCTATTGACGGATGAGCAAACACGACATCTAATAACTCATTCAAAAGAACACATGGATGTATTCTCCGGGAAAATGCATGATATGGAAGGAATTGATCTGGGAGTATACTCGCATCACCTGAGAATAGATCCCAAGTTTAAGCCGATACGATAGAAGATGAGAAGAATCGCACCCGAGCTACAAGTAGCGGTAAAGGCCGAGTTAAAGAAGCTACAAGTGGCAGGAATCATTCGAAAGGCTCGATATCCACAATGGATATCTAACATGGTGATAGTCCCTAAAAGGAATGGATGGGTTATGGTCTGCATCGAATTTAGCGACTTGAACAAATCTTGCCCGAAACATAGCTTTCCCCTCCCAATCATCAAACATCTAGTAGAATCCATAGTCAGCTACAAAGCGATAACACTAATGGATGGGTACTCGGGGATCAAGAGCACACATCTTTCTTCACACCTAGAGGGTTATATTGTTATACCAAAATGCCATTTGGACTAAGAAACGCGGGCGCCACTTATTAAAGATTGGTGGAGGACATGTTTGAAGACAAGATACACAACACCATCGAGGTTTATGTGGACGACATGCTAGTCAAAATCCAGGTGGCCTCCAACCATATCGAGGACCTATAGGATATCTTTCAAACCATGATAAAATACAAGATGAGAGTGAACCCGGCCAAGTGCACCTTCTGGGTTACCCCGAGTAAGTTCCTAGGGTATATAATTACTGACAAAGGTATTGAAGCCACCCAGATAATATCAGAGATGTTGTAGAAATTCCATCACCTGTGATGATAAAATATGTGCAACGGCTAAATAGAAACTTGGAATCCTTGGGGCGATTTATTTCTCGATCCTCGGACAAGTGCAAATACTTCTTTGGGACGCTAAGAAAAAGAGAAAAAGTCAAATGGACTGAGGAGTGTGAAGAAGCTTTTCATAAAATTAAGCAGCATCTCGCGAGCCTGCCAGTATTACAAATACCCAAGCCCGAGGAAGTGCTAACCCTATATCTCGGGGCGACCAGTTATGCCATCAGTGCCGTCTTAGTCAAGAACGTAGGAGGAGAAGAAAAGCCGGTATACTTCATAAGCAATACCATGAACCCAGCAGAGAAGAACTACACCAGGATTGAGCAACTAATACTAGCTTTGGTATTTGCAACACAAAAACTTTGGACGTATTTCCAAACTCACAGAATTCGGGTGTTTACGAAGTCCTCCATAAAATCAGTACTTGACAATGCAGCCAGGTCAGGACGGATTTCTAAGTGGAGTGCTCAAATCAAGCAATAAGATATTTTTTACGAGATGAGATCGGCAGTAAAAGCACAGGCAGTAGCCGACTTTCTGGCAGACTTTCCCTTGAGCGACGAATACGAAGTAGAAGACATCCCCGGAATGGAGGAGGACCAAGAGGATACATCCGACTTACTTGAGACCTGTAACCCGACACGATGGGAAGTTTTTGTGGACGGATCATCCAATAAATATGGGTCTGGCCTTGGATTGGTCTTTACAATGCCAAAAGGAAAAAATATGGTCCACTCGTTTAGGCTTGAATTTAAGGCAACAAATAATGTCACGGAGTACGAAGCTGTAATACACGATCTGCGCCTGATAGTGGAGATGGGGATTCATGACGTAAGACTGACAAGTGACTCCCAGCTAGTCATCAGACAAATTAGCGGGCAATACGCTATACATGATCCTTTGTTGCAAAAATATTGGGAACTCTCTCAATTCTACTTCGGCCAGATACCAAACATCAAATTCCGACATATCTGCCGGAAGGATAATCGCCACTCGGACTCTCTAGCATACATCGCCTCCATGCTAACTGATACAAGTGTTAAAGGCATCAGAGTTATGAGAATCTTAATGTCATCGGTACCTGAAATAGTTGGCACCAGCGCATATGTGGAGGTAACTACAGCCGATCAGTATAAAGCCGATGATTGGCGAAAACCCATTCACAAATATTTGGAGACAGGAGAACTACCCAAAGGGCGACTAGATATCAACAAAGTCAAGAGTAAAGCAGCTGCATATGAACTCCAAGATGGAATTTTGTACAGAAGATCATATCTAGGGCCGTTGTTAAGATGTCTAAGCAAAGAAGAGGGGCACACAATCTTGAACGAACTACATTATGGGGCCACGGGAAATCACAGCTCGAGTCGTAGTCTGGCGGCTCGAGCCAAGACTATGGGGTATTTATAGCCTTACATGAATGAGGATGCAAAGCATATGGCGCGCATCTGCGAAGAATTCCAAAAGTTCGGAAAGAAGATACACACACTGGCGGTGATATTAAACTCGGTAATCATCCATTGGCCCTTTTCCAAGTGGGGGATTGACATCGTTGGGCCATTGCATGTCGGGTCGGAGCAGAGAAAATACTTAATAGTGGCTACTGAATACTTCACTAAGTGGGTATAGGCTGCACCATTAAGATACATTCGGGATAGGGATGTATTTCGTTTCATTTGGGAGAACATTATCTGTCATTTTGGAGTATCAGCGAAAATCGTCTCGGATAACGGAAAACAGCTACAAGGAAAAAATATCGACTTGTTATTCAACACCTATAATATTCGGAAGAGCAAATATACACCCCTTTACCCCAGAGTAATGGGCAAGCCGTAATCACAAACAAAACCATTGCGGACAACTTAAATAAAAATATGGACGGAGAGTATGGAGGGTGGTGTGAGGATCTTTACAATGTTTTATGGGCTTACAGGACTACTCGCAGAGACGCAACTGGATTATAGCCTTTCATGTTAACATATGGGACCGAAGTTATCCTTCCGACTGAGGCAATGATACCTACAACAAGGACCGAGGCATGTAAACATCTCGGCGGATCTCATTTTAGCTAAGCTCGACGACTTAGAAAAATAAGAGAAATGGCTCTAAAAAAAATGGAAAATTACCAACGGCGAGTACAACGAGAGTATAATAAGCATGTTCGACCAAGGGAATTCCAGCCATGACAATTGGTATTGAAGGACATACCTAGATATGAGCGTGACAAGAAAGGCGGAAGACTGGCACCACGATGGGGCAGACCCTACACTATTGTTGAAAAGGTCGGCGAAGGAGCGTACAAGATATTAAAGCTAGATGGAACACTCGAACCGCGACCATGGAATACTCGGTGATTAAAGCTATACCACCCATGAGCGCAGGTATGATATATTGTCATTTATTTCCTTAAATATCCATGCGGGGTTGGGAATATGAAAATTGCGTCTAATGGTCGTTTTGAACCTGAGGCGATGACATTGTGCAAGTGTTGGGGCGAATTACACTCGAATGGTCATTTCGAACCCGGGGCAACGGAATTGTGCAAGTTTCGGGGTGACTTACACTCGACGGGCTATTCGAAGGAACAGAATATCGCAAGATGTAAGGTTACAAACACAGTAAAAAATACAAGAGAGAAGTGTTGCAAAATAATGCGATAATAGAAGAGGCACGCGAGAAGTATGAAGGGTTTGCGAATATAGAATAAATTCACAATCAAAGGTTACGATGTTTCGTAAGGATATATGTAGCTATACATATTTCACTATATATAGTAGTTCAAATGTAGAATTGAACAGGTTCTTTTGGTGAGTGTTAGAACAAGTCTTAGGAGAGATAATAGAGAAAGTTGTAACTATTCTAATCTCCATTAACATACTTCTTTGTAATCAATTGAAAGAATTAATCAAGATTGTCTTTTTTCATCAAGAACTTCTTAAAGTTTTACAAATTCTACTGAGGGTGTAGTTGTAGGATTTCCTGCAACTACATAATTGGTGCTAGAAACAGGGACTGAAGATTGTTATAGCAGAAATTTGAAGGAGATGTGGAAATTTGGAGATCAAATGGAGATAGTAGATGAAGATTGCAAAAGAAAAGAATGTAATATGATCACAAAGACAATGATTGATGAATTTCATAACAACATGAGGGGAAGGATACACAAACGAGATTGTAGAGGAACAAAGATCATGGAAGTGGAGAAAATCACGACTTTGAAAGAATGGGAAAAGCAGAAAATCACATTTTCAGTAGCAGAAATTCCAAATGAAGACTTAAACCACACTTCACCATTAGTAGTCACAATTCCGATTATGCGAGAAGAAAAGAAAGCTACAAAATCTATAGAAAGATGGAAATTAAACCGAGTTTTGGTTGATACAGGGAGTTCTGTTGATATTATATTCTATCATGCACTTAAGGGAATGGGGATTAAAGATGAAGAGATCACAAATTCAGAATGCCTTATCCATGGATTGGGAAAATCTACAACAAAATCCAAAGGGAAATAATATTACGAGTGCCACTGGGAGAAATCGAAACACACATAGTTTTATATGTGGTAGATATGGAATCTCCATATAATATGCTGATGGGAATACCATGGATTCATGCGATTAAAGTTGTTGCTTCGACATTACATCAATCAATTAAGTTTCCCACACCAAGTGGAATACAAGAAATAAAAGCGGATCTTGATAGTGCAAAGTTTTGTTATCAAATTGAAGTAAAACAATGTGGAGGGAGAGCAATAAAGAAACATTTTTGTAGAAAACTTGCGAAAGAAGCAAAAAAGGAAGAGGAGTTCAGAGTGTATACAATAAGAGAAAGAGAGGGAAAAGGAATACCAAGTGAGATCCTAGAAAAAGAAGGAGAACCAATGAAAGTAATTAAAGAACCAACACTTATGGGAGAGCAAAGTCCTAGTTACGTTGCAGCAGAACCAACCAAAGAAATAAATATTGAAACTAAAGAAGAGCCTTTAATCTTGCGAATTGGAACTAAGATGGATGAAGAAGAAGAGAAAAGGACTATTGATCTCTTACGAGAATACAAAGATATATTCGCAGGAAGTGTAGATGAAATACCAGGAATTGATCCATCAGTGGCGTGTCACAGATTGAACATAGATAAAAGCGTAAGACCATTCAAACAAAGAATAATAAAGATCTCGCAAAATTATCATGCACAAATAGAAGAAGAATTACAAAATATGTTGGATGCAGGAATCATAAGAGAAGCAAAATACCCAGAATGGATTGCGAATATGGTCATTGTTCCAAAGAAGAATAAAGGAATAATAATTTGTATAGATTGCACTGATCTAAACAAAGCCTGTCCTAAAGACATTTTTCCGTTGCCAGACATACCACAAATGGTGGAATCAGCTGCAGGACATGATAGAGTTACCTCACTCGATGGATATAAAGGGTACAATCAAATATCGCTCGCAGAACAAGACCAAGAACATACTGCCTTTTTTGCTCCAAGAGGTTTATATTGTTATGTGAAGATGCCATTTGGTTTGCGAAATGCGGGCGCTACATATCAACGAATGGTCGAAAAGGTGTTCGCAAAGTGGATACATAAAACTTTAGAGGTGTATGTGGATGATATGCTGATAAAAAGTAAAGAGGCCAAAGATCATGTGCAAGATTTGAAGGAAATATTTGAACAAATGAGAAAATTCAACATCAAATTGAATCCTGAAAAATGTATAATTGGAGTTGTGTCAGGAAATTTTTTGGGATACATTGTATCAAAGGAGGGAATACAAGTCGATCTAGAAAAAGTACAAGCAATTCGTGACATGCCAGCAGCACCTGCAACGGTAAAAGAAGTGCAAAAGCTAAATGGGCTTTTGGCTTCACTTGGAAGATTTATTTCGCGAATGTCAGACAAGTGCAAACATTTCTTCAATATACTTAAGAAGGGAGCAAAATTCAAGTGGACTTATGAATGTGAAAAATCTTTTCAAGGAATCAAAGAATATCTCACGAATACATCCATATTACAGAAACCAGAGAAAGATGAAGAATTATTGGTATACATCGCAACAACTCAATATGCTTTAAGTGCAGTTCTATTGCGAACAGATGCAGGAATAGAAAGGCCCATGTATTACATCAGTAAAACTTTTAACGCAGCAGAGAGAAATTATTCTAAAATGGAGAAGTTAATTTTAGCACTGGTTTATGCATCATTTAAATTGCGAATATATTTTCAAGCGCATGTGATAAAAGTGGTAACTAAAGTCCCGATTGAGTCAGTCATGAAGAACACAAAAATATCAGGAAGAATAGAAAGATGGAATGCACAAGTAAACCATTATAAGATAAAGTACGAAGTGTTATCATCACAAAAGTCACAAATTGTCGCAGATTTCTTGGCAGAGTTTCCTTTGGAAGAAGATGAGGCAGTAGAAGAAATGATGGATATTGAAGAAGAATTTGGGAATCCAAAATATCTATTAACAGAACCAAATAGATGGGAAATTTTAGTAGACGGATCATCCAATAGTGAGGGGAATGGATTAGGAGTTGTGTTGATTTCGTCAGAAGGAGAAAGAACAACATTTTCATTCAGACTAGAATTTGCGTCCACGAACAATGAAACAGAGTACGAAGCTGTAGTGCATGCATTGAAGATCGCAATAGGAAAGAAACTCGAAAGTATAAGAATAACCAGTGATTCTCAGCTGGTAATTTGTCAAATCAAAGGGGAATATACCACAAATGAGTTATCTTTGAAGAAATACAAGAAACTCGTTGATGAATTATCTGCGAGGATACCAAAGTTAAAATGGAGGCATATAACAAGGAAATACAATCGACTTGCAGATGCATTTGCATTCATTCCAAGTATGATGACAAACCCTAATGCAAGAAATATCACAATCCAGACAATTCAACATCCATCAGTGAATAAAGAAGAAGAAATTGAGGAACCAATTGCGATGGAGGTAGAAAGGGAACTGCCAGACAACATCACATATTGGAGAAAGGACATTCATGCATATCTCGCAAAAGGAGAAATACCCAGGAACAGACTAGAAGCACATTAATTAAAGAGTCGTGCAACAAATTATGAGTTATGAGAAGGAATGTTATACAGAAAATATTTCAGTGGACCACCTCTCAGATGTTTAACTCGTGAAGAAGGAGAAAAAATATTGAAGATGTTACATGGAGGAGAAGATGGTAATCATAGCGGGGGAAGATCTCTAGATTATAGAGCAAAAATACAAGGATATTATTATCCTTATATGCACACAGACGCAAAATTGTTGGTGAGACGATGTAAAGAATGTCAACGACATGGGAAAAGAACTCATGCACCAGTGGCACCACTAACCTCTTCAACAAGCTGCTGGCCTTTCGGGAAATTGGGAATGGACATTGTTGGCCCATTTTTACCTAGATCTGGGCAAATAAGATACTTAATAGTCACAACAGATTATTTTACGAAGCTCGCAGAAGTAAAGGCAGTACAACATATTCGCGATAAGGATGTTTTTACATTCATATTTGAGAATATCATTTGTAGGTATGGAATTCTAACACAATTAGTATCCGAAAATGGGAAACAATTTGAAGGGCGGAATATAGAGATGTTACTCAATGCTTTTAGGATAAAATGTGGGAAATCAACTCCATTATATCCACAATCTAATGGACAGGCAGAGGCAACAAATAAAACAATCGCAGATACAATCAAAAAGAAATTAGAAGGACATCTCAGAGGGTGGTGCGAGCAAGTGCCTAGTGCAGTCTGGGCATATAATACAACTAGAAGGGAGGGAACTGGAATGTCTCCTTATTGTTTAACATATGGAGTAAAATCAGTATTACCAACAGAGGTTGTAATTCTGACAACAAAGAAAGAAGCCTGGGAAAGAAATTTAAGTGCAGGGGTGATATTAAGTGAACTGGATGATTTGGAAGAAAAAAGGGAAAAGGTGTTGCGACATATGCAAATTTATCAGGAAAGATTAGCTCGAGAATATAACAAGAGGGTTATTGAACGTGAGTATCAACCAGGTGATTTGGTCATGCGAGAAACACCTCCCTACCAGAAAGAAAATGGAGGAAAACTAGCACCAAAATGGGATGGACCATATGTCATTAAAGAAGTTGTGGAAAGTGGAGCTTATCGGCTGATGGATCCATAAGGGAAAGACATGGGCTTAAGACTTGGTCGACCCTGGAATAGATTGTATTTAAAAAGGTATTATCCATAAAACTCATGATAATTTTGCGAATATCATTTACTTTCACAGAAGTTATCAAAATTACAAATTTTAAAATTCTTATTGCGATTAGCTTTCATTAAAGAAAGACGCAAAAGTTTATTTGTGATCATCTTTCATAAAAGAAAGACGCAAAATGTGATCAGCTTTCAAAAAAGAAAGAAAGCCGCAGAAATTTTACACAGGCAAACATTTGTGGCGTACACCCTAGTTCGCGAAGCAATATTTTGCAAGAGGCAAAGTCCTATAAGCATGGCTCAAGGGAAACGGAACACCACCAAGGAACCTGAGTACATGAAAATTACGGGGTACATAACCCAAAAGCGGGGTACCTATCTGGGTAAGACACCTTGGATTCTCAACCTAATCTTGCGATGTAACATGATTTAGGTTGGGAGACTAAGGCATACTGTCTTTCCCAAGAAGTGCAGAAAATGATCAAGGCGCCGAGGTACACGGTTGAGTCAAGAGTGTCGGATGGGTTTGAAGCACATCTGTCATTCTTGACAAGTCTTGGAAAATGATGCACTTGGCCCAAATATACCCCATAGGGTGCAACCTCGTAACTATAAGCCCTATAGGCAAAAAGGATAAGAGGTTGCAAACAAAAGCTGGTTGTTGGAAAAATAGGATGGGAAGAGCTAACCTTGTATGGTCGATGTACGCTTCCTTGAAGGGGCAACCAAGGGGACGATAAAGGGCAGCACCCTCTATTAGGGAGCTGATACGTGCTATAAGACGCAAATTTCATGAGGCTTTTTGTTCGCAAGGACATAAAGACTTGTCATATTTGTGCAACAATCGTATTTCTGCGAGTAAAAAAATAAAAAATAAAAAAATATATATATATATACTCGCAGAATTAAATACAAAGATGTTAAGATGAGATCAATGGGTTATTACATGAAAGTGTTATAACGTCCTGCGATTTCATCGCAAGACGATAATGTCACAAGACTGTATATTCGCAAGTATATTCAGACTTGTCATATTATCTCAGACACAAAAATATTGTTAAGATAAAGTCAAGGGGTTGAGGCATGCGAGTGCACCAACGTCCTGCGACTTTATCGCAAAATATGTGGCAAAGTAAGACCTTTACTTAGGAAGGCATGATAAGACCACAGAAACTAATGAATACTTTATTCGCAATCAAGGGCGAATATCTCATACTCATTAAATTCTTCAAAGATTGAATACTTCTTATACTTCTTCAAGAATGTCTCATAATTCTTATACTACTTCAAGGATGTTTCATAATTCTTATACTTCTTCAACGATGTTTCATAATTTTCATACCTCTTCAAGGATATTTCATAATTCTTTAAGGAGGTTTCATGCTTCTTATACTTCAAGGGGAAGATCTTTTTATTTACTTCGCAACAACCTGGAACTTCGCAACTTAAACAGAGGCAGATATTCTAAGTACGTACAACAAAAATTGATCACCTAAAGAGCAATAATAATGGGAAAGGGAATATTAAGATAAGTCTTTAAGTTATGTTATTTCTCTTCATATGATCAATTTATTCAATTTATGCAAGTCAAGAAAGTGTTCAACTAGAGAAAAGTCAACTCATTATCGCAAAATATAGAATATACTTCTTAAGGAACATAAAACAGAATTGTTCGTAAAAAAAGAACCAACTGTAACCAAGAAAAAGAGTTCAAAAGAAAGAAGAACAAGAGAATTAACGATAACTTGGGAAAAGAAGTGTGTCATGCTTGGTGCTCTCCATCAACACTTTGTGCTGGATCTTTAAGATGAATAGGATCATCAGCAGTATTCGATTCTTGCGAAACATTACCCTTTGAAGAGCCCTCAGCAGGAACTTCTCCTTGTGGGATAGATTCTTTTCCACCATCAAGTTCTTCATATTCACTTTCGTAATCAAAATCACTATCAGGATCACGAGCAACTTCATTATCAGATATTCCCAGAGGTTCAATTTTCACTGGAGGCAAGGATCTTGATAAGAGAACGTTGTTTACAAAGAATTGAGCCTTCAGATGACTTTCACGAAGAAGATCTTTCTTGTGGTTAGTATCTTCAATATCTTTGACATAAGCAAGATGTTTGAATCTTCGATTGGCACGATCACGAGAATTGATCAAACGAGTAGAAAGCAAAGCATTCTTCTTGTGAAGCTCAGAACAGGTAATCTCTAACCCAGCTTTAGCATTGCGAAGGTTGTTCTCAGATTCTGCGAGTGAAACAAAATTCAAAGGATCAATTATGCGAATATAGCAAAATTTAAAGGTATATCAGAGGCAGTCAAATTTTAATGACTACCTTCTCTTTGTGAAGTAAGAAATTGAGCTAAAGATAGACAACAATTCTTCATCCGATCCATAGCTTCATCAAAAACATCGCCAACTAATCCTTTAAGTCTGTATTGAAGCTTTTGATCTTTGGAAATAAGATATTTTTTATACTTCGCAAGTTTTGTATTAAGTTTTTCTAGTTGGGAATAATCTTCTTTAAGTTTATTCCTCTTAGTGTTCAAGATTATATTCCTATTAAGAAGGGATTTCTTCTCGTCAACAAAAGAACTTCTCTCTGCGTCTGAAGACTTCTTTAATTCCTCAAGTTCGCCTTTTAACAAATAAAGGAGATTTTCTTGATTGCAACATTTACTCTGAAGAATATTCAATTGATGCGAGGAAACAACCATTGAATTCAAATACGAACATCTTTCTTCTGATAAGGTTTTTATTCTTAAATCGGTTTTAGTTAAAGAAGAAGTGAGCTGAGATATGTCATCATTCAAAAATTTGTGATCATAAATTAGTTGACTATTTTCTTTAAAAAGAGCATCTAAATTGTCAAGAGCACATGAGTGAAGACTAGATAAGTGGGAAAATTGGTTCAAGAGACTTTCATGCTTGGCTTGAAACTCTTCTGCAACTGATTCATGATGAAGTACCAACATTCTACATTTCTGGATTGATTCTATAAAGGGGAATGGGTTTTAATGGGTGTTTCAAACATACGAGAAATAGAAACAAACAAAAAGAGAAAATATAAGGATAATAGCAATACCTTTTAATGCATCATTTCTCTTACGAAGGATTGCACAATCTAGAGAATCATTTTGAAGCTGATGATTCTCTTTACGAAGATTCTCACACTACGCTTTCAAAGACTCCTGAGTTTGGCGAAGCAACTCAACTTCTTTTATAAAGGCTTGACGCGAAATAGAAACATCAGGATTGATGAAGTTGTTAAGTATTTCGCAAAATTCATACTGCGAACGAACATTAGAAGACCTCGCAGTATTACTTAAAACATTAGATAACATCTGGAAAACTGAATAAATCCCATCTCGAACTTCTTGAGGAAGGGTAGAAGAATTCGAAGGAATAAGAGCAAGTTGTAAATTGCTTGGAGCAACGGCATTCAAAGGATTGGGAGCTAAAATAGGTTTTTCACGAGAAGAGGTTGAGAAGGTAACTTGCGAAGGTTGATCTTGAAGAAGTGTTGAAAAATTGATAGGGGTGGGAGACTGAAAACTTGGTAATGGAGTAGAGGTAGGAGTTTGCGAAGAAGTGCTTTCACGAGTGGGAGAGGGAAACTCTTTATCCATCACAGGAAGGAAATCACTGATTGAAATTGATGGCTTAGATTTGATATTACGAGATCTCTTGGTAGGGTTGGATTCTTCACCGACCTACGAATCAAAATGTAGATTAAAAACTGAGGCAACAATATATTGTTTCAGAAAGAGGACAGAGTATTTTAACTACCTTTTGATTCTCGGATCTTCTTCTTCGAGGGTTAGGATTGGAGCTTTTAGTTGGAGATTTCATTTGAGAAGTAATTTTGCTAAAAGAAATCAAAATCAAATAGTGAATTAAACAAAAATAAAAGAGATAAACAAGTAAAAGATGCAAGAGATAAAAGAAAATTACCTCGGAGAGCTCATGATGGAATTAACAGGAAGAGGAGGCAATAACCGAGGATGAAATGTGAGAAGAAAATGAAGTTGCAGAAGTAAAAAGAGAAGGTAAAAAAGACAAGGAAGGGAATAAAAGGAGTATTTATAAGGGAAAGTTAGGAAAAGACGGTTACAAAAGACGTGTTCGAATTCCGAAAAGAATAAGTAACGGTCATATTCTCACGATCATTGCTTCTTCGCAGAAATGACATGAGAAGAGGCAAAATGTAGGAACAGAATATCGCAAGATGTAAGGTTACGAACACAGTAACAAATACAAGAGATAAGTGTTGCAAAATAATGCGATAATAGAAGAGGCACGGGAGAAGTATGAAGGGTTTGCGAATATAGAATAAATTCATAATCAAAGGTTACGATGTTTCGCAAGGATATATGTAGCTATACAGATTTCACTATATATAGTAGTTCAAATGTAGAATTGAACAGGTTCTTTTGGTGAGTGTTAGAACAAGTCTTATGAGAGAGAATAGAGAAAGTTGTAACTATTCTAATCTCCATTAACATACTTCTTTGTAATCAATTGAAAGAATTAATCAAGATTGTCTTTTTTCATCAAGAACTTATTAAAGTTTTACAAATTCTACTGAGGGTGTAGTTGTAGGATTTCCTGTAACTACAAACTCGGGGATATGGAAGTGTACAAGTGCCGAGGTAGTCTAAGGGCCCTGGTGGTTGGAAACCAGTGGCCGATTGTCGAGGCATGAGTACTCGACAGTCGAGCATACAACATTGCTCCCATCGCAAGTGGCCGAAATCACTTGCCCAAGATAGTTAATTGAGAACTTCTTGGGGATATCGAGCCAATAGAACTTAGGACATACTAAATACCCTACCACTAGATCTTAAAATACGGTGATGAGATACCTCAATCGGGACATGGAATTGGGCCCGATGACCCTCCCAGTTGAGTGTGTTCGACAGAAAATGGAATTTACATTAACTGATTAAATCGTTTTTATGCAGCCAAACACAAATTTGTCACAGAGATAACAACTGCATATCGGTAGCACAACACAAGCAAGAACATCCATAAAAATGACAATGTTAGAAAGTAATCAAACAACCGAATTGGAGACGCAGCACCCCATTAAAAAGAAAATGTATGAGAAAATAAAGGTGTTCAAGCGGATTACAACCCAAGGCAAAGGGCACGATAGTGACGCAGTACTACAAAAGGGGTAATTATTATTTAGAATGAGCCGATCCCGAGTCCGCCTTCTTCGCAGCAGCATCAACTCGCTTCTTATCAAGAACCGCCTTTACACCAGCCTTGACCTTAGTAACGAGCTCCTCGTTGAATCTCCCCTTCTCTTCAGCACGATTACGGGTCATTTGAGCCGACTCCGCCTCAGCAGTGGCCACCTGCCCGAGTAATTGATCCTCCCTCGCCAGCAGCTGTGCCTCCATCGCCTTCTATCAAGAATCCTCTTCCTCCAACAGCTTCACTTTCTTCTGCTCGACTGCAAAAACACATAAATGGTTAGAAACACAACAACAACATACCAAGCACAACAAAAAAACAATGTTTGGGATACCACCTTCAAGCAAAGGGGTGACTACTTTAACAGTCTCTTCGGACTCAAGTAAACTACACTAAAGGTAAGATATATTAGAGGATAGTTCCAGATATCGCTGCTCATTAAACTCATTAGAGGGGCAATATTTTTTATGATCACTCCATTGGGATTTCTACCGAGAATATTCTATCTGCAGACCTGACAATTGGGCCTGAATATACTATAATTCGTTGGAAATTTTATCATACATCCTAAGCCTCTCAACAACCTCTTGGATAGACTTCTCAGCAACCCCTTTTTCTCCCAGAATCCGAATGCGATCCGCGTGTAAATCTCTGACTTAAAGCCTCAATCATCCACACTGACTTTCTAAATTATCGGCCAACAATGTATTATCGGCAGCAATACCCTGTAATCGAGACAGACTCGCTCGCAGATTATTTATTTCCTCGGGGACATATTCAAAGGTCTCATAACGATGTAATCGGGATCGAAGGCTCTCAATCTCGGCCTCCTGACGATCGATTTTATCATCCTTGTTGACAATCCTTTGTTACATATTTGAAACGTGACCTCGTTCTATATCAAACTATCTCTTTAACAGACGATACTCAGTGGAAGCAACGGCATCAACACGAGATATTTTGGCTAGGAAGGTAGTACTAAAACTCAGGATATTGGCACTATAGAATCAATCATAAATACGTGGGATCTAGACAAGTACCTTGAGTCTCAGCTAGCCGCTTCTCCAACTCCCGGGATCGCTCACGCTCTTGCTGCAATAAGAGACAAAGACCCTTTTTCTCGGTGGTCTGCCGGTGCTGAATGGCAGTGCCTAACAATGCCCGGTTGATATCCTGCAAACATCATAAGTATTAGCCACTATCCCATGTCGTGAACATGTAGTTTGTTAACCACAACTCACCAGTTGATCGAAAGTATCCTTCAGACCAGCATCATACAACGAAGCGCCCTTGATCTTATTTTTATCTAAGAGAGGCAAATACATGAAAAATAATAGCCTCATGGAATTTCACACGGGGCTCGAGATAGTGAAGAAGGTAGTCCGACCCGAACTCGGGGAAGGGACTATATGATGCGTTCTCCCTGACATCTTGCCCCTAGTAGCAGCCTTATCTACATCCCTACCAGTAACCTTTTTCGTGTCCCCACCAACTCCCGTGTTACCATCAATAACCTCTTCCTCCTCTCCACCGCCACCAATCTCGTCATCCTCACCAAAAAGATCTTCGTCGCCCTCTTCATCATCAGAACACACAATAACAACACCATCTCCAAGATCAACACCTTTGCCAGCCGACTGTTGGGGCATAACCTTCCATGGGGAAGATTCATCGTACCTCACCTCCTTGACTTTGCCACCAGACTTCCCACCTACAATAGTAGATGAAGCGTCAGAAGTTTTTTGAGGCGACTTCTTCAAGAATTAGGATAGAGGCAGTCGATCCTCGGGATCCTCATCATATTTGGCCGAAGCACCCCCAGCTCGGTCAGCTCTCGACTTCTGCACACGAGCCAACGTCAGATCCATTCAAGGCAACAAATATGGGCAAGTACATGTAATATAACAGAAATCAGATTATTTGTTACCATCCCTATCTCCTCCTCGGCTCCTGTGCTGGAACCCCTATCCGTCTTCCGAATATTGTGAGACTCAGAATGAACGTTCTGGGACTTAGCCTGTAAAACACAAAAAATTAAAACATTGCACCACTAGTCACTTGAGCCGATCAACTGAATCGAAAATCAAGAAACAAACTACCCGATCAACATTCACCACCCATAAGGGATAAGACTCGTCCAGACAAGGAAACTTGCCACTCAGAAGGAGGCTAGAAATAATCAATGGAACCCGGTCTAAAGCTGCGTCACTAGTATGACGGGCATGCTTGTTGGAATTCTTCCCCTCGGGATCTTCATCCAACATAAGTTTCTTGAAACCCTCAGGAAGAGTCTTATGGCGATGAGTTCTAGAAGCGAAACCGGCGAGATCACAATTTGTAGTAGTCCCGCTTCGGTAATTACCTGCAAAACTGGAAGGAGTATAGTCTCCCTCCTGAGAAGAATCGTAGGTGGACCAAGCAGTAGGACTATACACGCCTCGGCTGTACCTCTCCCACTCGGATATGATGCAAAAGGTGTTGCCATTCCATTGGGCCAAAGCACGGGACGGGCGGATCTTGGAGAGGGCTTCATACCAAAACGGGCGGCTGGGATCATACAAAGGAAAACGAATCCCGAGTTCTAACTGACCCCTGGTGATGATGGTCGCCTCGGCCGAGTGTTGAAATTTTATAACATCCTCCTTCTTCAGAACTCCCTTTTGGCCCGACAAGAGCCTGACGTCATAACCATGGAGATCAACTGCTGAATAAATTGTTCATCCGTCAAATCCTTAGCAATTCTCTTGTCAGTCCTACATGAAAAGGAAGGAGGATTATCAGAAAAGATAGAATTTAAATCACGATGATCATGCTTAGAAGGACTCTCAACAACGAACAGGGAATCAAGTGGAACACTATCTTCATCGGAAAAGGTATAACTCACGTACCTCTTCTACGTCATGGAAGGGGTTGAAGGTGCCATGGAAGATAGCAGCAGAATAGGTGGACAACCGAAAAAAGGCAAAGAAACGGCAGAAATCAAGGGCACAGCGGCAACGACAATAGAGAATAGCATCCAAATTAGATATAAATTAAGGTATTGAAAACAAAAAGGAAGAAAACCTGTCAGAAAAAATGGCTAGTGACGATGAAGAAGAAGCGGTAAAAACAAAAGAGGAAGAGAAGGAAACTGCTGAGGAAAGAGTGAAAGAGAAACCAAGGGTTTAAGTGTCAAATTTATAAACCCCATCAATTGTAACTGACGTATGAGGTAAACAGGTTGGCATAACTAAATATAGTGGGGAACAGCATGGCGTGAAACCCGGCATAGCCAAGGACGTGAGAGACGAGGTGGTTTCTTCCCCTCGTGTCTATCACACGATTGAAATAAGGGGCATAAATGTAGATGTAAATAATCCACAAGGACAAGTGGAACAATCCTAGACAATGTTATACCAAGGGAAATAGCACAAGGAGCACTGAATCATCCCATCCAATTTGAGCGAGAAAAGAAAAACCGAAGCAGTCCTTGAAGTCGACGTGAAGAAAGAAAAACATCTGATGTGATCGGGAACAGGAGCAATAAATGCTCTGACAAAGTTGGTGAAAAGATAAGAAGAATCTGGTCAAAGAGAGACTCGTCCAGAGCCCCAAGGGAGACATCGATTATCATCATCAAACAAGCGACATCGTACAAGGAGATAGCGGAAGCATATATCACTCGGCTTGGATGAACATCTCTGCTGAAGAAACTAATCACCTCGGTTGGAGTGTTATTGATCATCCGAGAAGACCATCAAGGAAGCTTCATCATGCCTAACATCGCAATACTAGTTGTATCATCACCTATAACTATAAATAGAGACCATGTGGAGAGATAAAGGCAAGCAATCAAGAAAGAATGAGAGAACACCAAGAACTTGAGAATGAATCGTGTACTTGAGAGAGTAATATCCATCTTGTAACCTTGAATCGAGTAATAAGATCATCCCTTTACCCCCGTGGACGTAGGTAATCATGCCGAACCACGTATATCTTGTGTTCTTGAACATCTCTTACTTGTTTACTTTGCGGTGTATGTGTTTTATGATTCTTCGGATGTAGTAGTAGGATTTTCTACATCTACTACATCAATTTTTTCGGTCGTCTGTCCTACCGTGGCAGCGGTCATCTAGTTAACTTCCACTTGTAGTACCCATACAAAATTTTAATTTTTAAACCAAAATTCATAATTTTTAACTTAATTGAATCGAAAAATACAATCTAATTGGCATCCAAATTCCAACTGTAGTACCAGAATATCGCTACAACACTATTCCTGCGATATTAACAACATTTCTACGAGTATCACTGACGATTCTTCAACGACATTTCACGAGATTTACAGAACAACTAAAAGAAACTGACGATAGAAGAAGTAAAAGAAGAACCAGACTGATCCTGCGATGGTCATCATGCTTGCGATAGAGAAATATTGTAACGATCGCGATAAGATTGCAGAGTAGATCCGAATTAAGGGGAAATCTTAGCTGTCTTCCACTATATATTTTCCTATATAAAGAGCACGATAGATCCAGAAAAGGATGATGCATTTTTGAGAGCTGAGAGAATTTTTAGGAGAGAGAAACTCCAGAAAGAAAGTTGTACTTTTGAGTTTTAATATCTCTTATAAATTTTCCTAAAAGTGAATTAATAAAAGTGTTGTTGATCATTCACAATTATGACTTAGTTCTCATAGATTCTTGACAAGGGTGTAGTGTATGAAATCCTGCAACTACATTTTGGCGCTAGAAACAGGGAGAATCAATCTAAGAAATCTTAAATTGTAACTTGAAGATTTGGAAAAATTGGAGAAATGGATAGAAGGAGAAGAAATACATCAGAACCACCAACAACTGTGAGAAGGAGTAAAAGACTTGCAGGTGAAGGAACAGGTGAATTAGAAGAATCTTTAAGAATAAGATCAGGAAGAAATATAACAAGAAATGAAGCATAAAATTCAAATCAACAGCCGAATCAACAAGCACAATCGCAAAATAGGGATGAGGATTATGATAGAGTAAGCGTACACACTTGGAGGTCGGATTCAATGGAAGAAACAGAAAATCGACAATTAAGAAATGGAGAAGAAGGAGAAAGAAATCAAAGAATGGCTAGAGAATTAGTTCACGTGGGACGTGAAAATGGGATAGTAGATGATCTGAGGCAAAGAACACAGGAAGAAAGGATATTAGAGGCGGAGGAACGTGCGAATCTAACAAGACAAAATCATGAACTAAGAATGGAGAATTTGAGGTTACAAATAAGGAGGTCAAGAAGTACTGTAAGATCAAATTCAAGATCATTCAGGGAAGAACCAAGGCGAAATTCCCCAATGAGAAATGTTAGAGAATAAGTGCAAAATTTAAATGGAGAACAACGTCATAGAGAAGAAGAGATAATTGGCGATCGTTATAATCTGCGTGACAATAGAAATCAAGAGGGAAGAAACAACCAAATTGAAGAAGAGAACCCAGAGGAAGGTAGGAGGATATTGCATGAGTGAGAAAATCAAAGGAATCAAAGAATAATTGAAGAAGAAATTGAAAGATACTATATAGAACAAGCACGCCTGGCTTGCGAGAGAGAAAGATTAAGAGCATAAGTAGAAGATAAAGAATTTCGAGAAGCAGTACGACAAAATAACCATGAAAATCGAGAAAGAAGACGTACAAAAAATCGCTATAATGATAATATTCAAGAGGAGTATGATAGGATACAAAGGAGAATAGAGAGACAGCGAAGAGAAATGAAGAAATTCGCAGAGAAGAAGATAGGCAACTGCGATTTCAAGAGGATGGTGAAAGAGAAAATCGCAGAGAAAGACAGGATGATGATGAAGAAGGAGATACGCAAAATCTCGCAAGACAAGAACGCAGAAGAAGGGAAGCTTCATTAAAAAGGCCAATGGAACAAAACTCAGCTGAGAATGAGCAAATTTTGAGAGAATTAGCAGAAATTCGAGGAATGATAAGCAATAGAAGAGAAGGAGGTAGAAGGAAACTTGATGACGCTATCGAAGAAGCTGCAAGGACTCCATTTACTCAAGAAGTACAGTTAAGAGGAATACCTCCAAAATGCAATTTACCAGCATTAACTAGCATTTTTGATGGAACTACTTGTGTCGTTCAACACGTTAAAGCTTATGTTAGATGTATGCTATAGTGGGAGAATCATGATGCTGTGTTATGCAAGTATTTTGAATCTAGCTTAACTGGCGAGGCGTTGAAATGGTTTGAGGGATTACCAAAAAATACCATAACTTCTTTTGATCATTTACAAGATACATTCTTAGGAGCGTACATCAGCAACAATTCATCGCAGCCGGGTATTGAAGATGTGTTTGGGCTAAAACAAAGAGTTGGCGAGAGTCTGAAGTGTAGTACCAGAATATCGCTACAACACTATTCCTGCGATATTAACAACATTTTTGTGAGCGTTATTGACGATTCTTCAAAAACGCTTCACGAGCGTTGCAGAACAATTAAAAGAAACTGACGATGGAAGAAGTAAAAGAAGAATGTGTTGATCCTGCGATGGCCTTCATTCTTGAGATAGGGAATATTGTAATGATCGCGATAAGATTACAAATTAGATCCGAATTAAGGGGAAATCTTAGATGTCTTCCATTATATGTTTTCCTATATAAAGAGCACGATAGATCCAGAAAAGGATGATGCATTTTTGAGATCTAAGAGTACTTTGAGGAGAGATAAACTCCAGAAAGAAAGTTGTACTTCTGAGTTTTGATCTTTCTTATAAATCTTCCTGAAAGTGAATTAATAGAAGTGTTGTTGTTCATCCACAATTATGGCTTAGTTTTCATAGATTCTTGACAAGGGTGTAGTGTAGGAAATCCTACAACTACATTTTGGCGTCCAGAAACAGGGAGAATCAATCTAAGAAATCTTAAATTGCAACTTGAAGATTTGAAAAAATTGTTAGAATTGGAGAAATGGCTAGAAGGAGAAGAAATACATCAGAACCACCAACAACTGTGAGGAGGAGTAAAAGACTTGCAGGTGAAGGAACATGTGAATTATAAGAATCTTTGAGAATAAGATCAGGAATAAATAGAACAAGAAATGAAGCAGAAAATTCAAATCAACAGCCGAAAACAAGCACAATCGCAAAATAGGGATGAGGATTATGATAGAGTAAGCGTACACACTTGGAGGTCGGATTCAATGGAAGAAACAGAAAATCGACAATTAAGAAATGGAGAAGAAGGAGAAAGAAATCAAAGAATGTCTGGAGAATTAGTTCATATGGGACGTGAAAACGGGACAGTAGATGATCTGAGGCAAAGAACACAGGAAGAAAGAAGATTATAGGCGGAGGAACGTGCGAATCTAACAAGACAAAATCATGAACTAAGAATGGAGAATTTGAGGTTACAAAGAAGGAGATCAAGAAGTACTGTAAGATCAAATTCAAGATCATTCAGGGAAGAACCAAGGAGAAATTCCCCAATGAGAAATGTTAGAGAAGAAGTGCAAAATTTAAATAGAGAGCAACGCCATGGAGAAGAAGAGATAATTGGCGATCGTTATAATCTTCGTGACAATAGAAATCAAGAGGGAAGAAACAACCAAATTGAAAAAGAGAATCCAGAGGAAGGTAGGAGGATATTGCATGGGCGAGAGAATCAAAGGAATCAAAGAATAATTGAAGAAGAAATTGAAAGATACTATAATGAACAAGCGCGCCTGGCTTGCGAGAGAGAAATATTAAGAGAAGAAGTAGAAGAGCAAGAATTTCGAGAGGCAGTATGACAAAATAACCATGAAAATCGAGAAACAAGACGTACACAAAATCGCTATAATGATAATATTCAAGAGGAGTATGATAGGATACAAAGGAGAATAGAGAGACAGCGAAGAGAAATGAGGAGAAATAAAGAAATTCGCAGAGAAGAAGATAGGCAACTGCAATTTCAAGAGGATGGTGAAAGAGAAAATCGAAGAGAAAGACAGGATGATGATGAAGAAGGAGATACGCAAAATCTCGCAAGACAAGAAAGACAAGAACGCGGAAGAAGGGAAGCTTCATTAAAAAGGCCAATGGAACAAAACTCAGTTGAGAATGAGCAAATTCTGAGAGAGTTAGCAGAAATGCGAGGAATGATAAGAAATAGAAGAGAAGGAGGTAGAAGGCAACTTGATGAAACTATTGAAGAAGATGCGAGGACTCCATTTACTCAAGAAGTACAGTTAAGAGGAATACCTCCAAAATGCAATTTACCAGCATTAACCAGCATTTTTGATGGGACTACTTGTGTTGTTTAACACGTTAAATCTTATGTTAGATGTATGCTACAGTGGGAGAATCATGATGCTGTGTTATGCAAGTATTTTGCATCTAGTTTAACTGGCGAGGCGTTGAAATGGTTTGAGGTATTACCAAAAAATACTATAACTTCTTTTGATCATTTACAAGCTACATTCTTAGGAGCGTACATCAGCAACAATTCATCGCGACCGGGTATTGAAGATGTGTTTGGGCTAAAACAAAGAGTTGGCGAGAGTCTGAAGCACTTAACTATAAGATGGAAATCAATGTGCAGCGAAATGGCTGGAAGAGTGGATGAAAGATACCTGATCCTATCCTTCATTAACGCGATGTTTGCGACTAATTTGATGTACATTCAAATTTTCAGAATCAAAAATACAATTACCATGACAGAATTGCGAGAGCTACAGGAAGAATATATTGCTTTGGAGGAGAAACAAAATGAGATGGAATCATACCCAATCGTGAACACCAGCTCGCTAGCGGCAAGTGGAAGTTTTCTCCCTAAAATGATAAATAATGTGGCGAGCACCTCGCAGCCACAACAAGAGAAAGTATTGATGGATAACCAACGAAAATTGGTAGCGATGGGCAGTCGAGATCAAGAAGAATATGAGAGAGAGAAGAATTATTATAATCGCGGTGGGAACAATAAGATTCAAAGACTCGATCAACCTCAAGAAACTTATGGTGGACAAAGGCAGAATAATTTTAAAGGACAAGGTAATCATAGGATAATCTGGGAAGAAATTAAGATGCCCGCTCTCAATACTAGCATAGAAAAAAATTGGGAAGCTATCATTTTAATGGAAAATATACCCTCTCTGTGGAACATGGGAAAAGAACCCCATCCGAACAATCGAAGTCAAGAATTCTGTCCTTATCATCATTTCATGGTCACACAGTAAACGATTGTAGGAATGTGAAGAGAATAATCCTGAGAATGATTGATCAAGGAAAGTTAAATCATTTTCTAGTAGGACATCCACAATCTCAGCAATTACCGCCAGCACCAGAAACTCGCAGAGTGAATACTGTAAAAGGAGCGGAAACATTCGTAATAGAAGTTGTAGCCAAAGCAAAGAATTTGTTTTGTAATTCTATTGTACATTCACGCAGAACTATAGAGGATTTCCATGACAATATTTTAAGCAGGGTCTTCGCGAGAGACACATATGGAAGAGAGATATTGAATATCGTGAGATCCTCGCCATTAGAAGAGTGGCAGAAGAAAACTCTATCTTTCACTGCGCAAGATGTACCTGAGGTTGGCGAGCAGCACGATAATCCACTGGTCGTACAATTAGAGATTAATCCAAAACAAATGCAAGAATAAGATGAAGAGAATGATAGTAAAGTTGAATATTCTTGGGCCATCAACAGAGTCTTAATAGATACAGGGAGTTCTGTTGATATATTATTTATCATACCTTTAAAACCATGGGAGGAAAAGACGAAGATCTAATTCCATCAACATACAAAATCTATGGTTTTAATGGCACAGCTAACAGACCAAAGGGGGAAATTGAAATGCAGATACCGTTAAAAGGAATATCTTCAAAAATCTTATTATGTGTTGTGGACATCGATTCACCTTACAATGCCTTGATAGGACGACCCTGGTTACACAGGATATTGGGTGTAGCATCTAATTATCACCAGTGTATCAAATTTCCTCATCCAAAAGGTGTCGGAGTTATTAAAGGAGATTGGGGAGAAAGCAAGAAATGTTAAGAAATCGATATGAAGTCTTGTGAAGAAAGAGATGAAAAGAATGGCAATTGGAAGTGCAAAATTAAGCAACGACAGAAATGTGAAAGGTTAATAATTGATGCAATAGAGCAAAAAGAAGATGTGAAAGCTGATGACGAGCGTCTCGCAGAAAAAGGGACAACAACAAAACGTAGCAGAAAAGCAGAATCAGAAAATAGTAAGTAAAGAGGTAAAATGATGAACTTCAGAGAACTCTGCGAATAATTTGTTTGAAAAATATGTAATTGAACAAGATATTATGCTTGAAAGAATCGCAAAAATTTTACCAAAATGATCAAAGTTATGAAAACCTATCAAAGTTACAATACTCGCGAGAAACGCGAATAAAATTTCGCAGAGATTAAAAGAATTGGATGAACCTTTATGGCGTGCACCCTAGTTCGCGAATAAAATTTCGTAAGAGGCAAATGTAAGACCTAATAGCGCGTCATATGAGGGGGTATCTCTTGACATGACTCAGCGATAAGGTTATACCGCTGCTGGAACCCGAGTCATGCAGACGATGGGGTTAAAGAAAACCTATCCGGGAGAGAGATCTTGGATTTCCAACTATATATGGTTATACCCTGGTTGGACGACTGAGAGTCTCTTCCCAGAAGTGCAAAGTATGACCAACGCGCCGAGGTACACGGTTGATCCAAGGGTGCCCGGAGCGTACGAAACTCTCTTTCTATCCTTGGTAAGTCTTGGCTACAATGCACTTGGCCTGAAGAAAACCCCACTTAGGGTGCAGTCTTGTAACTATAAGCCATATAGTCATAAAGGACAAGAGGCTGCGAACACAACTGGCTGTTGACAGATCCGGATGGGGGGAGATAGTCTTGTATGGCCGATGTGCCCTCCTTGAAGGGGCAACCAGGGGGAAGATAAGGGCGGCAACCTCCATTAGGGAGATGATAAGTGTCATAATACGGCAATGTCATGGAGATTTATGATCGCAAGAACATTTAGGCCTGTCATATTGTCGCGTAACGTAAATGATGCAGAGGCAACAAGCCACGAGAGTAATGTTAAGATGAGATCAATGGTTTTTTACGTGAAAATGTAAAGACGTCCGGCAATTTCATCGCAAGACGATAATATCACGAGACTTTGATCTTCCGAGAGAACTTAGACTTGTCATATTATCGCAATATAATCAAAGAAGAAAGATATGGCAAGATCAATGGGTCAATACATGCAAATATAAAGACGTCCTGCGATTTTGTCGCAAAAAGAAGAAGCGTGGAAAAATAAGACCTTTAATTAGGAAGGCACAATAAGACCACAAGATTACTGCGATAATACTCGCAGATGTTATAAGAATTGCGATTTCACGCAACTATTATTTGATAGTAAGATCGCCAATAATAAGATAACATTTACACCTAAATCATTTACAATTATTCTCTTCATCGCCAATAACCTTCTCTGTTAGAAATCATATCTCTAATTAGAGTCGCCTGTTCGACTTGAAGGCTAACATTTACACCTAAATCATTTCTGGCATTATCAAGAACCTTCGCAGCCCAGGCAAACTTATCATCGCTATTAATAAGGAGACGAGATCGAATTTGAGTCTTCCTCGCAAGAAGATCTTCATTCTCGCGGATAAGTCTATCTCTAACCATTTGAACTTCAAGGAGAGTTTTATGAAAATCTGCTAGGGTTTCAGATCCCTTTTTTATGGAGAGATCCTTCTCGTCAATAAGATCGCTATTCTTCTGCCTTAATTTATCTATTTCTTTCTTTGAATCAAAATAAAGGCGTCTATATTTGTCAGTCAAGCCCAAATTGAATCTGTGTTCAAGTTTTAAGAGATTAAACTTGGATCTAAGTTCATCTATGGAGAGGGAGTTAATCTTATCATCTGAGAAGTTACTCAAGGAATTATTAAGACTAGCGAGAAGAGTATGATCATCTACAAGTTCAGGGAAATTTTGAAAGATTATAGCCTCGTCAGTAAGACCATAAACATATGCAAGTTAAAAGTGATTGCTTGAATAAGCCGCGATAGAATGAAAGGATTTAAGAAAGATGGGAAATCAGTCATACCATAGAGTTGTTGGTTAGCTTTATCGAGATTAGCGATTTTTTTCTTATCAACAGAAGCCTCCGTTTCCCACTGCTTATTCTTCTTGCGAAGTTCAATAACTTCAGACTCTAGTTTTTCCTTATCTTGGCGAACTTTAGCTGCTTTTTCTTCAGCATTGACACATCTTTTATCTAAGTCAGAAGCAACAGCAAAAGAAGCTCTTCCAACCTACGAAGAAAATAAATAAATTAAAACCCAGCGATAGAGAAAATATGAACAAATTTAAGAAATGAAAACATACCAAAGCACCAAGAGAATTCAAGAGACTGGGAGTCAATGATCTTGAGATTCCTTGGAGAGAATCATTATCTACTAAGATAGGAGCATCGCAAACTTTAGCGAGAGCTTGGGATGTATTTTCAATTACTTCATACTCGCCATTAGAGGTCATGCTAGGGGAAATGTCGCTGAAAATTCTGGATAGATGAGTCATTGAGGAATCAAAAGAAGAAGAATTTCTTATTGAAGGAAAACCGCCAACATTAAACTCCTCGTCAATATCCTTATCAGGAAAAACACTGGGATTCTCTGGAATTATTTGAGGAGTTGAAGAAGAAGAAGGTGGAGTTTTTCTTTTCTTTAGCGGAGGATCGCTAGATTCATCATTGCGAGGGGCAGAAGATCTTCCCCTAGAAGAAGTAGTAGGCTTCTCCTTTATAGATTTCCCAGATGGTTCCTTTGGAGATTTCTCCTTGATTTTTGGAGGAGGCAGTGGTTCTAATTCTCTATGATTTCCTGCGAGCACAGATGAAGATAAGAAATAGGGGAAACAATATATTGTTAAAATTTATGAAGAAATATTTCTTACTTCATCTGTAAAAGATCTCAGATCTAAGAGAATGTTGGGTTTTCTGAGAGTTTGATAGCTGAGTTTCATTATATCAATCTGAGATAATCAAAAAGGTTAGCGAGAATATAAAGGAGACAATAAATAATAATAACATGAAAGATCGAGAGAATATACTTCTTTAGATATTTCAGTCCAGCTGAAGACCCAGGGTTGATATTCCGCGAGATTCATGGGAAGTTCGCGAGAACCAGATATATAAGGACCTTCAAGACTTAATGGGAAGATGAACCACTTATCGTCGCTAGAATGACGAGGACCTTGGTTAGTAGACGTATGGAAATCAATATCCATCATAAGAGCATTGTCTCCAGTGACCTTCTCTTTCTTCAAACGAACACCCCAACATGTACTATCCCTCTTCATAGGGACAATTCTATAGTTTACAAAAAAGTTGTCCACAGTATAATTGCAAGAAACAATGGGGACATCTTTGAACAAAGGATTCTTTGGAGCCTCAGGGTAGAGAGTTCCTTTACCAGCGCCACGAGAAGCATATTCAAGTAGTAATCTGATGCAATCCCCACCCTATTGGTATATTGCTCGTGAGAATCTCTCGTCAGAAATTATTTGATAAAACAACGAAAGCTCAGGATCATAAAGAGTAATGGGAAGACCAGCTTCAAGTTGTCCTAGCGATACTACGATTTTTTCGCGAGAACATTGATCATCAGTGAACAGTTTAAGGGAAAGTTCTGATTTAGAATCTTGATCTGGAATTAAAGACAAATTAAAACCTTTAGTTCTAAGTCTCTCGCGCATTTTATTGAAGGCCTTCAAATTTTTAGCACCAGCAGCAACCATTTTGAGTATGGGAATGAAGGAAAAAGTTGAAAAGAAGAAATAAATCACATCGGTTATAGAAGCGCAATTTGCGGAAGAACAGTAAAAATTGCAGAGAGAATATGGAGAGAAGGAAGAAGAAAGTAAAAGAGAAAAGAAGAGGAATGAGAAGAGTATTTATAGAAGAAGAAATTTCTCGAAAAGGATGAAGGAAATTAATGCAAAGAAAAGACGTGGATGGTCAGATCGCAGCGGTTACAGAAGACGTGTCAAAAATTTATTGGAAGAAAGAAACTCGTGAAAACAGCTGGAGAAGGACGTAGAAACGTGTCAAAATGGGAAAGCAGAAAAGATAAGCGATTATGGCATTCTTAATTCTCATGATCTTCTCTTCTTCGCAGAAAAGACATGAGAAGAGGCAAGATGTAGTACCAGAATATCGCTACAACACTATTCCTGCGATATTAACAACATTTCTACGAGTATCACTGACGATTCTTCAACGACATTTCACGAGCGTTACAGAACATCTAAAAGAAACTGACGATGGAAGAAGTAAAAGAAGAACCAGACTGATCCTGCGATGGTCATCATGCTTGCGATAGATAAATATTGTAACGATCGCGATAAGATTGCAGAGTAGATCTGAATTAAGGGGAAATCTTAACTGTCTTCCACTATATATTTTCCTATATAAAGAGCAAGATAGATCCAGAAAAGGATGATGCATTTTTGAGAGCTGAGAGAATTTTGAGGAGAGAGAAACTCCAGAAAGAAAGTTGTACTTCTGAGTTTTAATATCTCTTGTAAATTTTCCTAAAAGTGAATTAATAAAAGTGTTGTTGATCATTCACAATTATGACTTAGTTTTCATAGATTCTTGACAAGGGTGTAGTGTAGGAAATCCTTCAACTACACCAACCACTCTCTAAATGTGATAGCCGGGTAAAAGGTAACATGGTGTAATGAGAGTGGATCAGTAATGAGGAGGTCACAAAATTATGTAGTTTGTATGGGTCCATCAAGAAGTCCCATAAGATCTTGTTAAGGACCTACTCCTATAATGGTTTATTATTACCGTCCAGGTAATTGATGCACAATGATTGCGCGTTACAGTGTTGCAGGCCAAGTCAGTGCTCAGTCATAATGGCGTTATACTGCGTAGACTGTCAAGCACTAAGATATTGGAACCCAACAAGGCTAGTGAAATGCAAAGGTTGCGCTACACTGTGAGAACATTTGGCTAAGTAATGAATCTTATTGTCCGACACAATGAAGATTTATTGATCAAAAGTCAAGGCAAATCCAAAGTGACAAATGCAACATGCGATGTTGGCATTAAGGCATATCCATGGAATTGAGTTAGCCCAAACTCAAGGATAATGCAAGAAGGTAGAATTGTCCAAGAGTTGGTATATGCATTAGTTCAAGGCTGGCCAAAGCTTGAGTAGTGTAAACAAGCTAGTAATGAAAGAGTGGCATTGCTACTATCGTGCAAATTGGCTAAGTGAAGCATATGGCGCATATATATATATAACCAGATTGATCTAAGGAAGTGTCTGAGATGATTGCAGCCCAACAGTTATGCAACATGGCTCAAGTGACGGTTAGGAGTTGGTTACGAGCTTCACAAGCATGCCAATGATGCGAGACAAGGTAGAACGGTTATAAAGCAAGTTTATAAGTGTGAGAGCGTATTATAACTGCAAAAGAACATGTGTTGGACGATGATGCCAGTTTAGAGAGAAACTGTCCAGTTATCATATATAGTTATAGGCGGTTATAGAACTGCTTTATGGGATATATGGCTATCCCAGTGGGTGCAACGGTTGTGCACAATTTTTCCAAGTAAATCTGATGTATAAATAGTCCTAAGGCATGGGAAAATCGGCTGGCTTATATAGGAGAGTGTGAGATTCAAATTAATAGATTTTTTGTAACGCTAAGGCTTAGTCCAAGGTGAACAAGTATGTGTAAGTCCCTAGGTGGGCAAGTGTTGTATTTATTCCCTTTGATGATTATCTCATGTTCTAAGTGTTCTTGGTTGACTGATTGTTGTTGGCAATATATGACAATGTTTGAATGCATTATAGGGTACATTTGAGAAGTTAAGAGAAGTGAAAGAAGGACAAAATATTTCTGTTGTAGAGCTGGTGAGTTGGTTATTTGCATAGGTGCAAACTTATAAGGTTGAAGTGCAGGTGGGTGAATTTTCATTCACGGAACCACTGTACTTCCAGGTTACGCATTCGCAGAAATTTATAAGAGCCATTTGAAGGTGTGGCAGGACGGGTATCAGAGCCGTGTTTGGTAGAAAGTTCAAGTGTATTTGTTGGATAATACAGTGGTACTTATTTCTACCTTAAGATATTTTCCTGTGAGCAAGTAGTTGGTGCATTGTATTTAGAAAGTTTGCATTAGAAATGAATTCTAATGGAACATTTAATCAACTAGAAGAGTATGGTGATCTTGGCAGTATGACCATTTCCATGGGTTGTGATGTCCAAGATATTACTCTTGGTTCTGAATATAATGGCATACCAGAATTACTTGAAGAAGAACATCAGATTGGTTTAAAGAATTTGATGAAAAGGTAGGTGAAGTCGATGACAAGGTGTCTAATGCAACCTTATTGAATTGCGAAACCAATGATGAAGTGACTGAATTGAAAGGGAAATTCAGTGACATGATGAAGACCATACTAACAATCCATGCGAATAAAATATCCGAGGAGATGACAAGCCTTCGCAAGTTAATCACTGATGGCATATTTGCAGGGGAAAACATGAATGGAGAAATCTTTAATCGAGTCTCTGAGCCAAGAAATTATACTGGTTCCAGAAATGCTAAACAAATTGAGAATTTCTTGTATGACGCTGAGGCATACTTTGAAGCTAATGGAACTGGGGAAGGACAAAAGGTAACTCTCTCATGGAATTACCTAAGTGGTGATGCAAAGGTTTGGTGGAGAACTATGCTGCAAGAAGACGAAGCTTCTATTTATGTCAATCCAATGCCTTGGAATAACATGAAAGAAAGACTGAGATGTCAGTTCTTTCCTATCAATGGTGCTTGGTATGCAAGAGAAAGTTTGGTAGGCTAAAAATGACGGGTACACCATAGTCCTATGCTGAAAACTTCCTTGCATTGGTGCAAGAAGTGTGTGGCATGAGCGAAGAAGATCAGATGTTCTAATTTCTGAGTGGCACGAGTTCGTTAATTATTGCTGAACTCGAGAAGTGAAAAATTCGTATTATCCAGATGGCTATTCAAGAAGTAAGAGAGCTTATCGGTTGCACAACAACTAAAGATGTGCAAAGCTGTGAAGGTAAGGCCAAAGTAAAAGAAAAATCTATAGGCCGTAAGCGCAAACATGATCCAAATGAAGATGAACTATTCCCTTCAACCCGGAAGTATAGGGGATGTTTCATTTGCAATAATTTGCATTTCTCTAGAAGTTATCGACTCAAGATGCAACTTAACGTATCAGTTGGGGATGACTATAGGAGTTATTCTAGCAAGACTCGTGAAGTCCGAAGTGAAAGTTCAAGGAAGAGACGGTGCATGCAATACAACAAGAAATAAAACATATCATCAGCAAGCATGAGTTGGGTAGAACTCATGGCCTAGAGAAAGACACGCACTTTCCAGGCAATGTTGTAATGCAGTTCAAAGAAATAGTTGGAGACATATTGGATTTGAAGGCATGGTGTATGGACATCTAAAAGGTTAGATATGTTATGTCCAAAAGATAGTTAGTCACAGTTGCGTAGATGGGATGTGCAACTAAATAATTTTGCTTTAGAGAGTCGGGTAAAGAAAACTTGTAATTCCAATCTGGTATGAAACAAGGCCTAAGTATAGAGAGTTTATACTTAGTGCAACATTCAGAGAAATGAATTCTTGAATGGCGTTTGCAGAAATGGAATTTGGAGAGGCATGAAGTATAGATCCGGGATATCTTATGCGAAGGGAACCCCTATACACTTTACGACGTGCTTAACAGAGGGCATGGAGAACAACATTCCATGGCATGTGCCAACAAAATTGATTGAAATCGAAGGCCAAGTCTTTTATAAGTTCTTGTCATGTTGAGTTAGATACAAAATGCAAAGTCGGGAGACGAAAGGCTATGGCAATGATCAAAGTGGTCAGTTTTAGAAGAATCATTCTGTGTGTACACTTAGGCATGAATCATTCAAGTGGAATTCAGGCCTAATTTGGTGGAATTGGCTAAGAAGAATTTCAAGTTTGATTTTGGGTATTGATGCATGATTTGAGTAGCAGTTGAAGCATAGTGCACAACACCAAGATATGGCTCAAGTATATAAGATCAATATATAGCAAGGAAGTAAAGCTAAGTGATGTTGATGGTATGGCATGAAAGTTAGCAGATGGCATATTGCAAAATCCAACAATGATTGCTGAATTTCAAAAAAGGTTTTGAAAGTGCATGTAGCAAGGTTAAGACAAGTATAATATTTAAATTGGGTCACGTTCAACAAGGACATTAAACGGATTAGGTGGGGGAGATCTATGACCGTCTAGCAAAGTGACGTACAATGATTATGCGTTTCAGTATTGCAGGCCAAGTCAGTGCTCGCCTGTAATGGCGCTATGCTTAGCTATAATGGTGTTATATTTCATAGACTGTCAAGCACTAAGATAGTGGCGCCATGCAGAGCCAGTGAATCGCAAAGGTTGCGCTACACTATGAGAACATTTGGCTAAGTAATGAAGCTTATTGGCCGATACAATAAAGCTTCATTGAGGGAAAGGCAAGGCAAATCCAAAGTGACAGATACAACATGCGATGTTGTCATTAAGGCATATCCATGGAATTGAGTTGTCCCAAACTTAAGGATGATGCAAGAAGGTAAAATAGACCAAGATTTAGTCACTGCATTAGTTCAAGGCTGGCGTAAGCTTGAGTAATGCAAACAAGCTAGTAATGCAAGAGTGGCATTTCTATTATCGAGCAAATAGGCTAAGTGAAGCATATACATATATATAACCATATTGAGCTAATGAAGTGGCCGAGATGATTGCAACGCAACAGTTGTGCAACATGGCTCAAGTGACGGTTAGGAGTTGGTTATGAGCTTCACAAGCATGCCAATGACATGATACGAGGTAGGATGGTTATAAAGCAAGTTTATAAGTGTGAGAGAGTATTCATAACTGCTAGAGAATAGGGGTAAGACGATGGCGCCAGTTTAAAGAGAAACTAGCATGTTAGCACAGTTATAGGCGGTTATGGAACTGCTTTATGGGACAGATGGTTGTTCCATGCGTGTGCAACGGTTGCGCACGGTTTTGGCCAAGTAAAGCTGATGTATATATATACCTAAGGCATGGGGAAATCGGTAGGATTACATAGTGTTAGAACATAGCTTGGTTGAACTCACCAAGCGTTGGTATGTCAAGTTGTGTTGTCATATTTTAGTGTGTCAAAACTCATCTAAAGTCGCTTTATTATATACTAGAGTCAACTTCGTTCAGGTTAGACTAAAATGTCTAGGAATATTGAGACATACAAGTATTACTCCGAAGACCCGAAGAATGTGAAGAAGTAACTAAATACAACGACGACACCATCCTTCCACTTAAGGTTAGTGATATTGACTTGAAATGTTTCATTCCTAATGTATCTTTCAAGTCGTGCTATATTGAAAACATAACTTCGAAGATGTATATACTGTACATATTGTATAATACTCTAGTGATGTGACATGGTCATATTTGTATAATTATAGTATTAGGGAATTAGACTACGAAGTATAACGCTTATCTTTTGAACTTCATAGATATGACATCAACATAATCATGTATATGTTGTTATGATTACTTGAATGGGTTATGGTGAAGATTTCATCCTAGGAAACAATGTTTTACATTCTTTTAAAGGAAGTACATTCATGAACTTGTTTTGTTAATCGAAGGGGAAATCATTAGGATTATTGGTCCAGCTATTCATTGCAAATCTTTGGATGACCAATATGTGTGAGATGGTAGAACCTATCGTAACTATGTTATGTCTCTTGGTATAACTAATCACAATGCCTGACTTATGATTTTGTATAACTGGTTTTTAGTAATTGGTGTAACCGATCCAAAGTAATCACCATGAGATGGTATGATCGATATTTGTAATTGGTGTGACCGATCCTAGTAATTGGTATGACCGATCACAGAGTGTGTATAATCGATCCTTGTAATTGGTAACCGGTCCTGGTGATTGGTGTAACCGATCCTGGTAACTGGTGTAACCTATCCTGGTAACTAGTGTGACCGATCACAAGCAATACCATGAGTATTTGGTAACCAGTCCTGGTAAATGATGTAACCGATCCTGGTAACTGATGTAACCGGTCCTGGTAACTTAGGTGACCGATCACAAGTATTTCCATATTAAGGTATAATGATTCTAGTGATTGGTAGGACCGATTGAACCCATTTATGTGATTTGATATTTGATCAATCACATAGTGATCTTGGAATACAAGTGAACCAATTCTAAACTTGTTTGGAAGCGTGGTATAAACGATTCCAAGAATGTAAATCCACGTAAATGTGAATAAGGATTTTTCGTTAAAAGATGTCAACATACTTTGAACATGTACGGTAACTCTTATAATTTATTGTTCAAAGATATTCCTTAGTACTCAAGGAGATCATCTGCCGAAATAAATTGAGAATCTTTTAATTAAGGTTGTTAGTTTTATGTGCTTTAATTACCAACAATTAAATGCATATCTTTAGAAAATAAAAATTAGTAATATGCATTTACTAATTGGAGATTTTCTATTGAGAGATTTCGGAAATTTTGGACAAGCATTTCTTGGAAGAAGGGAGACCGAACTATTCATTGCATATCTTGAGAATATTTTCGGTTTTGGAAATTCCTTGGTGTCCAAACATCCTTGGTCAATAAATACTTAAGTTTGCATTTCTAGCAAACTATCCTAAAAGCCAGGCAAACTTCATTCTTATTTTTTCTGGTGGAGCCGTCTATTCGGAGAGGAAAGTATCCTAATTAGGTGAAATCTCTTACGACCGCTCATTTAAAGACTTTTGTGGGATCAAAAAGCTCTACGTGTACCGTTGGTGGGAAACTAGATAATTGTAGTGTTATTAGTTTTCGATTGATTTGATTGACTAACGGTTGTTGAAACTTTGATTGCACCTAGTTTGTTTATTCTTGAGAATCTTCTCTTATGATATAAGATTCAATCAAACTATATCGAAGTATCGACGCGACCTTTAGAACTGTTTGTAGATATAAAGACATCTTGTGATAATCCATTGTTAACAGACTCCGTTCTGTGTATGATTGATCACAAGAGATTCAAGTGGCGTTGTGCGGGTTATTGTTGAAGATTAAAGAATATTTGAAGATGAAGAAGATTTCTTATTAGTTCTCATATCTTTGTGTCTACACAAACCTTGATAAGATGGGATCCAACTAGAATCGAATTTATTCGATTGATTAGTTGTGTGAGATCGGCATCACTTTATAGTTTCTTGTTAAGATCTATATTGATTGACTGCGAATCTAAACTTAGCTATTTTGGTAGTTATTGGATAGATTGATCTAACCAGGCAAAGGAGTTTATTAGATTAAACTGAAGAGCCTTTGTGTATGACTTGAGATATCTTTATCTTGAAAGAACCGAAATAGTTGTTACCAAACAGATTTGTTATTCCTTTAATGTTTGGAATACGATCCAAATAAATTGTACCAGTACGTGACCTTCGAAGTCGGAAGCGCAGGGATACTGAGGAAACTAAGTGAACTAGGGGTAGTTGCTTGGTCTCAACTATATGAAGTTAGTGTAGATTTTGTATACCGGCTTAATTCTGAGAGTATTCAATTCTGGACTAGGTCTCGGGGTTTTTATGCATTTGCAGTTTCCTCGTTAGAAAATTTTTGTTGTGTGTTATACTTTAATTTACACATGATAATTATTTTTTATAATAAAGTAAAATACACAAACGTTAACTCCGATATACTTGACAGTGATCCTATAGAGTTTGGTTAAGTCTGAACCTATTATTAAGTATAACACTTTGGTAGTAGTATTGTCTCAATCTCGTATCCATAGACAATCACTTTCGGTAGAGGACTTATAGATTGAAACAAAAAGATTTAGGTGTATTTGGGTACCCTCGTCTTTTCACATAGGAGAGTGTGAGACTCAAATTAAGAGAGTTTTTGTAAGGCTAAAGCTTAGTTCAAGGTGAACAAGTATGTGTAAGTCCCTAGGTGGGCAAGTTTTGTATTTCTTCCCTTTGATGCAATAAAAAGAGTTGATTGTGTCATGTTCTAAGTGTTCTTGGTTGACTAATTGTTGTTGGAAATGTTTGAATTCATTATGGGGTGCATTTGAGAAGTTAAAAGAAGTGAAAGAAGGATAAAAGTTTTTTTTTGTAGAACTAGTGAGTTGGCTGTTTGCATAGGGGTAAACTTATAAGGCTGAAGTGCATGTAGGTGAAGTTTGATTCACGGAACCACTGTACTTCCGGGTTACGTGATAGGTGTTTTAAAACACCTAATTTATATCAATTGTTTATGCTTTCTTTGCGAGTTTGTTGTAAATTATGTATCTTATGATTACTTTTGAGTTTAATAGGTACCTTGGAGTCGTTATGTGAAAAAGAAGGAAAAATTGTCCATTTGGAGCATAAAGGCAAACTCTTCAATTCACAGGCGAGCTATAATTGTAGTCAGCTAAGGATGTGAAGAATGAACTGTCAGTTTTCCGTAACTGACATATGAGTTGGATAGAGATTTAGACTGTCGGTTATTCGGAACCGGCAAGTCATATATGGACTGGGTGACCCTTATCCTATTTCTGAGTGTCTGGAGTAATTCAGGTTCTTACACATGACCTAAAACTCAGCAGGTCATCATTTGTTGCTCCTATCGTCTGAAATTTGCAAAAGTTACGGCGGTACCTAAAACTCTGAGACATGGGAGAAGGAATTTGTTCTGCTGATTTTCATGGGGATGAAAGGAAGAAATTGATGTTTCTGTGGTGTTACAAATAGATAAACAAAGATGGGTTTTCGGTATCGAATTCAGACACAGTGAAGAATGGAGGTGAGTGAAATTTAGGGTTTTTGAAGGCTTGAATTCTGATGTTGTGGTTGTGTATAAAGGGAATATGGTGATGAAAATATGAAATGGGTTTTACTCGAATTGAGTTCTAATTCTGGTATCTGTCAGAGATTAAGATGGTTTTGCTTTTAGAGAGGTTTACTGAGAGTTCAAGAAGCAATTGCAGATGGATTGAGCTTGGAATCGAGAAGTTTTGGGTATGTTATCAACAGTGAGAATGAGATAAAAACAGAAGGGGATTCGAAGCTGGATGGATTTGAAACCTTGGATTTGAGTCGAATTTGAATCAGAAGATGGGTTTGATGATTGAGTTAACAGTGGCTTGAGAATAAAGTGGGTTTTTAACAGAGAAGGAGGAGAAGTTTGTTGTGGTTTTAGGTTAGGGTTTCTCAATGTGTGTTTGAATATGAGATTGAGAAGTTGAAGATGGTGGTGATTCGAAATGGAGAATGGTTCTGGTAGTTGTGATTGAAGAAGGGTCAGCTGAATTATGGGATGGAGTTGTGTGTTTGGCAGTTGAGTGCCTGATATAGAAGTGATTTTGTTGAGATTTACAGAGAAGTAGAGATGGTTTTGGATCTGGTGGTTATTGGTGGTAGTATGAAGAGATGGAGCTGCTAATGGTTGACAATATGGCATATGAGGTAAATCTGTTGGTGTTTCAAGAGTTTTTGATGAATTGCAGATGTGAATAAAAGATGGATTCAGATTGCAGTTCAGGGTTTATGTGATTCCATGGGATCTGAAGCTGTTATTGGGCAGAACAAGGAGTGATGGTTAGTTGGAGTTAGATGGAAGAGTGTAATGAGTTGAGCTTGAGACAGTGTGTGTGAGGTTGAAGTTGAAGTTGCAGGAATTGATTCAAGGGTGCAAGAGATGTTGTATGAAGTTGATGTTAATGGGAATTGCATGTGTTTGGATCTACAACTGGTGTTGTTCTTAAGCTGAGATGGTTTGCTGGCGACACTGAGATGAGAATAGGTCGAGAGTATACAGTCTGGAGTGCTTGTGACTGATTCAGAGAATAGAGGTTGTTGGCTGTTGCATTAAGGAATTTTAGGTGGAAATGGTTCTTACTGAATCAGATTTGAGGCTGTAGATTGGTGGCCACAGATGGGAAGTTTGGTTTATGGATCTGGCGATGTAGTTGCAGTTTGGTGGTGTTGAACTGTTGCATGTGTACATGAAGAAGGATCTGTAGTTAAAGCTGAGATGTGATGCCGAGGAGATGGAGGAATTAATGAGACTAGTGAGGTGATGGCTTTGCAGTCAAGTAACACAGGAGATGGCTGTTGAAGAGTGGTTTGAGTATGTTGTTGCAAATGAGCAGGACAAGGAGTTGTGGCTTCTAAAGTTGGCATCTTTGTGTGATTAACTGGTGGTACTGATAGGGACCTCAACTATAGAATCAAGTAGAAGAGAAGGAGAAGTTGGTGGTTCTGGAGGTGAGTTGAGATGAGCTCATTCTTGAGTTGAAGCTGCAGGTGGACTGAAATAACAGAATGGGATGTGTAGCTAGTAATGGAACGGCAGAATCAGGTAGAAGATGTTGTTGTTGCTCATTTGGAAGTGTCATGGAATAATTGCAGAAAGTTGTTGTTGCTACAGGTCAAGTTGGTGGCAGGTAAGTTAGCTGGTGGATTGCGAAGAAGATGTAGATTCTGGGAATGGATGCACTGCAGGCAATGAGAACTCGGACTGAATGGGTTTTGAGCGGCATAATGGTGTAGTTTTGGTGGCTTGATGCACAATTGCAGGGAAGAACAAAGGGTTGGAGTCTGTTGCTGTTGATTTCAGAGACAATAAAGCTGATTTTGTGTTACTGCAAATGAACTGTAATGGTGATGTAATAGATGTATGTGTAGGAAACTACAGGGATGAATTATTGAAAGTCCTGAATGCAACATAGAGATTGTTCTATAAAGCATAGGAAACTCTGCTGGAATTTCTACTACAACGAGTTAACTCGGTGATACGATTCGACTCACCTGACCTGGTTCGATCCAGGGAAGGACTTGGACCTGTTTTGATTGGGCTTGGCTACTGGGCTGTGATAGAATTATTTTGGAGTCAGGAACATAATTGGAAAGTCATATAAGGGGTTTGAGAACAACACAAAATCTCATCTTCTACTTTTACTTCTGCCTAGGGTTTTGACAACATGATAGTTTTATTGCTTCTTCTTGTTTATGAACTCCATTAATATGATTAGATAACTCTCCTTTGGTTAAGGAATAAATTGGATTTCCAAGCATGAGTTTTGTTCAATAAATTAGTTTTATCTCCATGCTTTATTGCTTATGATTCACTATATATATTGTTATATGATTTGAAAGCTTGTTTAGTCGAGTCGCGAATCGGCTGAGTTTGTTTTCATATCTATTGCTAGATTAGGGTTATTATACGCAAAAGTGATAATTTCTGATTGCAAGTAGCATAGTTGTGAGTATTGCTTGTAGTGATACATCCTAGTAGTCACAAGTGGATCATAACCTTTGTTAAAACGGATTAGTACTTTTACACGTTCGTTTGCATTGATTAGTCTTATTTCATAGAAATTAGTGCTCTTAGGGAGTTAAATTTAATTGTTCTTTTACACTATAGGTTGCTTTCTAGGTAGAATTCACATTCGCATATTTTAATGTGTTTGTTGATGACAAGAGGGAATTAGCGGGATATTCTTGCGATCAAGGTATTCTAGGACTTTTAATAAAATGAGAGATTAAATATCAATTCTACTTATTGTTAAAAAGCATGTTTGTGAATGAAAATGAATCCTTAACCAATATCTCTTCTATTTGATTTGTTTGCTTATTTCTTTCTTTGCTTTTATATTTGTTTGCTTTATTAAAAATCAGAAAAAAAAACCCCGTGTTATTTATTGGAAACCAAAAATATATTGACAACCTAGTCCTCTCTGTGGGAACGATCCTTTCTTTCCCTTGCTATATTTATATTTTGAGTAATAAGAAAGTGTAATTTATTTTTGACGCCTACAACAACGATCATTACGCTTTCGCAGAAATTTACAAGAGGCATTTGAATGTATGACAGTACGGGCATCAGAGATGTGTTTGGTACACAGTTCAAGTGTATTTGTTGGATAATATTCTGGTACTTATTTCTCTCTTAAGCTATTTTCCTGTGAGAAAGTAGTTGGTGCATTGTATTCAGAAATTTTGCATTAGAAATGATTTCTAATGGCACGTTTGATCAACTAGAGAAGTATGGTCATCTTGGCAGTATGACCATTGAAATGGGTTATGATGCCTAGATATTTCTCTTGGATCTGAAGATAATGGAAGGCTATAATTACTTGAAGGAAGAACATCAGATTGTGAAAAAGCGGGGGTCTAACAACCACACCCAATATTTCGATGAGCAATATGTATGGACAACTCCGAGTTGTTTTCTAGAGAATCAACTAGACGGTTAGACTCAATCAATATAAAATACTCAAGGAGTTATTATCTCAATCTCTCAATTTGATTTACTCAAGAAGATACAATTCGCGAGTCTTAATCAAATAGAGATAACTTGGATGGTACCAAAGACCAATATCCAAGTGTCAATCAATTTAAATTATCAACCAATAAGGTCGGATATTCTAATTGATTGCACAACGCATAACCTATATTCTTTCAATTATATAAAAATATAATTCGGAAAAGAAATAATAAAGATACCAGAATTTTGTTAAAGAGGAAACCGTAAATGCAGAAAAACCCCGGGACCTAGTCCAGATTAAACATACACTGTATTAAGCCGCTACATACACTAGCCTACTCCAAATTAACTTTGGTCTGAACTGTAGTTGAACCCTAATCAATCTCATACTGATCCAAGGTACAGTTAGGCTTCTATGCCTCTGATCCCAGCTGGATACTGCGCACTTGATTCCCTTAGATGATCTCACCCACAACCAAGAGTTTCTACGACCCAAAGTCGAAGACTTTAATAAACAAATATGTCTCACACAGAAAAGTCTACAAGATAGATAAATTCGTCTCCCAAGAATAAACCTATGAGTTTTGTTATGTCTTTGATAAATCAAGGTGAACATGAACCAATCAATAAAACCAGACTTATATTCCCAAAGAGCAGATCAGTTTTATCAATTACCTCACAATAAACTTAATTGACGCATCGAAGAAGATTATTGAGGAATCACAAACGATGAGACGAAGATGTTTGTGATTACTTTAATATCTTGCCTATCGGAGATAGAAATCTCAATCCAATTATTACAATTGTACTCGTACGATAGAAACAGCAAGATCAGATCACACAACTATAAGAAAAGTAGTATCGGTCTGGCTTCACAATCCCAATGAAGTCTTTAAGTCGTTAAACTGGTTTTAGAAGAAGAAAACCAAAGGTTAAAGGAGAATCGACTCTATCTTAGCAAACTACTATCACACATAATGTGTGGGGATTAGGTTTCCAAGTTTATAGAGTTCTCCCTTATATAGTCTTTCAAATCAGGGTTTGCAATCAATGTTAGCTTGGTAACAAAGCATTCAATATTCACCGTTAGATGAAAACCTGATTAGATTCAAGATAATATTTCTCAACTGTTAGATCGAAAACTTGGCTTGTCATACATACATCACTTGACAGTTTTGGGTTTGTGTAACCATACCCAAACGTGTACAATAGTTGGTTCAATACTAGTTAACCAAATGGTTAGCCAAATGATAACTTTCATATCAACCATATTCTTCTTCACCATAACTAGTCCAAATGACTCCAATGAACTAGTTAGAGAGTTGTTCAATTTCTATGAGATATCATGTACTACACAAGACACAATTGAAGCAAAAACGATGAGATTCACTCGAATCGATTCATGAACTATAAAGACATTGTTTGCAATAGCATTCTTTAGTTTATTAAGATAAGTTCACAAACATCGTTTTTATACATAACCACTTAAGTTCGCGGACTGGGTTCGCGGACTCAAGTTAACCGGTTGGAGTTCACAAAATCCAGCAGAAATTCTCGGGTTCAAGAACTTTTGTCAGTTCGCGGACTGAGTTCACGGATTGAAACCGAGCTACAACTCCAGCAGAAATTCTCAGGTTCGAGAACTATGCACGTTCGCGGACTGAGTTCGAGGCTCGAGTTCCGGTTTTACTTGATCAACAAAGTTCGCAAACTTCGGTTCAAGTGCTAAGGACTTATACATATATGTATTACCACAACAATTTTTATATCCCCAATGGTTATATTGTCTAAACTCTCATTTCAATCATTGAAACATTCTCAGAGGGCGTTATATAGTTGTTATTCACAAACTATTTTTCATCAAAGAAATTTCCAAAATGATTGAAACGTAACATGACTTTCGTCACTAGGAAAAGATGAACTTGGATAAAGCGAAAGATTTACCAACACATATTTCGAGAAATAGATAAGCGAGATATGCTCAGCTCGAAATATCACGTGTGTATATTCTTAGTCTATATAGTAATACGACTTTTGTCTCAAGATAAGAGATTTAGTAGATAGACTTTTGAGTGATAGATAAGTTCAAGTATCCACATACATTTTAGTCGATGAAGATCCACTGGTTCATTGAGTAGTCCTTCGACTTGTATGATAATTTCCATGGAGTTCTTGAGTTCAACTACACTTTCTATCCTAGTCCGAGACCTTAGCTATAGTACATTAGAAATCAAGACTTTATAGTTTTGATCAGTAACATTGACAAACATGCTTGAGATAGCAACGCATGCGAGTTCGACCGAGCAATGCTCTAACAATCTCCCCCTTTGTCAATTTTAGTGGAAAAAATATTAATACATATAGAATACAAAAAATATATAAATAAACTTTGTAGATCCTATTCCACATGACTAATCTTCAACAATACTCGAAATATTCGTCACTTCCAAATAGTCCAATGATCCCAAAGGTTGTAAGTTTAGCATCATCGTTGTTGAAAATCCGTAGCTATAACAATGAGAAAAGCATCGGTTCTCAATCATTGTTATACAATGTCATAGTATTATTACACAGCGTCAAAGTCCAATTGCATCACAACTTCAACAAAAATACTATGGTGATACTTCATTCCCCCTTAGTCAATACTCCATATCACATGGAAACCACTCCCCCCTTACATAATGATCCGAAAACCATATGTATTTGTAGTGTGAACTACATATTAATTCTCCCCATTTTTGTCAATAAAATTGGCGAAGGTACAAGAATGGGATCCTAATGAAATTTCCGTAAGAGACATTTCATGACCAAAGGTAAATGTATATCATCTTATTTAGATGCAATCATAAAGTCGAAGCTAAATGCATTCATCAAGGAGTTTATAAAGACGCAAAATAACCCCTATATTATTCCACAACCGCACTCCCCACAAATATTTGGAAATTAAGCACAAGTTCAAAAGAACTCTCCCCCATAATATGTCATTCCCAAAGGAACAACAAGAGCGACCTTAATTTCAAGAGAAAAGAAGGATTTATCTTTAGACTCAACAAATTACATACAAGTATGAATTTGGAATCCAATAAGAAATATTCAATCATATTAACCCAAGCGAACCAAGATTAATTTGACTAAATATGCTCGACACAAGAAAACTTATGGAGACTTGATTAGATTATTCACAAGAGAACTCATAATTTATCTAACCGAGATACATAATTAAATTAATCACAAAAGTAATCAATTCAATTGTTCGTACTCACATAAGAAATTCTATGGAGCAATGACTAAGTTAATCATAAAAATAACCAACCCAGTCAATCATGCTCAACATGAGAAAATCCTTACGGAGTCATAACTAAATAATCACACATGATGATTGATTTAGTCCAAAATACTCGACGTAAAGTACCTTACAGAATACAACTAAGCTAATCACAAAAATAATCAACTTTGGTTGTCTAATGCTCAACATAAGTCACAATACAGAGTCTCACAGTAATGCACAAAAGATATATCAGGGAACCACAATTACTGCGGAATTCACAAGGATTCATTCTATGTTTCCATCACCATTTGCACAATGACACACAATAGACATAATCCTTGAATCACAAAAGATTTTAACCTATCTTACATCAATAATTGACAATATAGGCTTAGCTTTTGTGTTTTTAAAAAGTCTAATCATCCTTTTATCAATATTTGCATATCAATTCACGAACGACTGTACTTTTGACAAAATATGGGACAATCAAGTTCACGGGTGTAAACACACATATCCCATCAAAATATTGCAATATATCAAAATACCAATACTGCAACCATCATCTTCCAAACAAGTTTAGAATTTAAACCAAAAAATCTAAAAACAAGAAGATGAAAAAAAAAACATTGGATATAGCTATGTGTAATCACAATAATGGCTATTCCAAAACATTAGTTATTCTTCTAACAAAAGAGAAAAAAATAGAAGATTTACTAGGTATTAAGAACTTTGAAGAATTCATTTTGTCCCCGAACTCCTTATCGTCAATCGCCATTGGAACATATGGTTCATTAAGAAAGGAGTTTATATCGATGAACCTTCTTGGTTGTTGTTGTCGAACCAGGGCCTTTTGAATCTCATGAGTCTTATACACAAAAGCCTTTACTTGTTGAATCTCCTTTCGCAGCTCCTTCAACACTTCAAGAACATCAGAAAACTTCTGAGAATTTGAAGGAACAACTCTTGGCTTCCTCATATTCCTTATTTTTCTTTTCAAGGTTGGTGGCAATGGAAATTTTTCTTTTTCCTTCATGATTGATGGCTTAACAATGACATTACCTTCTTTTTCATCAGAAGACATCATTCTTGGAGCGTCCATGAACGTATGGATTTGTGAGAGGAATTCACAATTAGCTCAACAAGTAGTCTTGAGATAAAAAGAGGTTTTAGAGAAGGAAAAGGAATGTAGCTTTAGAAACCTTTAATAGGTTCGTAAACGATCAATTCTCAGCCTTATAAAGAGTGAAATTATTGATAATACCCTTTTTATTTTGTTTGATAGACAAAAAGAAACACATCTAAGAAAAGAAGAAAATAACTTTTCCTAAAATCTGAGAGGTACAAAATCATTGTCTCTTTTGATCAAGCACATGAGACAAGATTTTAAGAACAACACAATCAAGTTGCGTTGTGGTGAACTATAATTTGTCCACCAATTTCCTCTTGTGGAAAATCCACAGACTTATGTCTATCGAAACAGTTTGACCATACTTTCTTTTCAAATGGTCTTGGTTTTTGATTGGAAACTAACTTCTTAGACGAAGATAGAATCTTACATACCTCAGCGGTCTTCTGAGCAAGTTTAAGATTTCTTGCTAAATGATTTGCTCTTCGTTGAAGTTTGTTGACATGTCTTTGTTTGTGTTTGAACTTGTAACACCTTGAGAGTTCATGACCTTTTAATGAACAATACGAGCACGTCATACTTGGATAATAATCAGGCTTCTGAGATGTGCAAGCAGCCAGGCACATAATGGATCCTGAAATATTATAAACAGAGTTTCCAAGAAAAGGGTCAACTTTTCCTTCCATAATGGTTGGATTATCTTTTGAAAGAATGTCAATATTGATGTGTGTATTGCTACAATTATCAAAATCGATATTTTCACCAAGAAGAGCAACACTTGATTTCTCGTCTTCATTAGAATCATAGACTCGGACATTTCATCAAGAGTTGTAGCAAGACCTTTGTTCTCAGTGTATTTTCTCCGATTTGGACACTCATTAGCAAAATGACCAAAACCTTTACACTTGAAGCACTGAGGCATATCCTCATCATCAGTTTCATCAATATCCCTGTTTTTAGGAGGAACACGATTATGAGGTTTCACTGATGCGTTAGGCTTATTTTTGGAGAACCGTTTACGCCTCTTCAATAGAAGATCCCTAAACTATCTGGTTATCATCGAGACTAATTCGTCAAGATCTTCATCTGATTAATCTGTCTCAGAGTGATCATCTTCAGAGATACACACTTTTTTTACTTTTATCAAGTAATTTAGTGTCCTTCAGTTCTTTGAACGCAACATCCTTAGATTTGGATGAGTGTTCATGATCAAAGATCTTAAACTTTCCAACCAGCATATTTTTGGAGAGAGTATCAAGGTTATTTCCCTCCACGATGGCATGCTTCTTAGCATCATATCTATATGGCAGTGATCTGAGAATTTTTATCACAATGTCCTTTTCAGGAATAGTCTTACCCAATGCAAAAGATGCATTAACAAGTTCAGACACTTTGTGATTAAACTCATCAAAAGTTTCTTCATCTTCCATACGAAGGTTTTCCCAATCGGAATTAGGATTTTGAAGCCTACCTTTTCACTGGTGTTACCTTCAAATATGGTTGCTAAGATATCCCAATCTTCTTGCGACTTAGTGCAATTAGACACATGGTGCTGAAGATTTGGGGTAATAGCTTGTATGATCGCATTCAAACCGTCTGAATTTTACTTTGCAGCAAGGATTTCGGCAGGGGTGTATTCACCAATATTCTTTGGAACGTTCATGTTTCCAACTGCTACTACGGAAGGATCATAGCCATTAACAACATATACCCATGATTGAAAATCACATGCTTGAAGAAAATCTCGCATAGAAATTTTCCACCATAAGTAATTGGAGCCATCGAAGACTGGTGGTACATTTATTGAGATAGCACCTCTGTCCATAGAGTCATATCGCTATAAACACAGACTTGTAAGGTCTTGAACGTGTTTTCCTGCTCTGATACCAATTGAAAAAGCGGGGGTCTAACAACCACACCCAATATTTCGATTTGCAATATGTATGGACAACTCCGAGTTGTTTTCTAGAGAATCAACTAGATAGTTAGACTCAATCAATAGAAAATTATTAAAGAGTTATTATCTCAATCTCTCAATTTTATTTACTCAAGCAGATACAATTCGCGAGTCTTAATCAAAGAGAGATAACTTGGATGGTACCAAAGAACAATATACAAGTGTCAATCAATTTAAATCATCAACCAATAAGGTCATATATTCTAATGGATTGAACAACGCACAACCTGTATTATTTCAATTATATAAAAATATAATGCGAAAAAGAAACAACACAAACACCAGAATTTTGTTAATGAGGAAACCGCAAATGCAGAAAACCCCCGGCACCTAGTCCAAATTAAACATATATTGTATTAAGCCGCTACAGACACTAGCCTACTCCAAATTAACTTCGGTCTGGACTGTATTTGAACCCAAATCAATCTCACACTGATCCAAGGTACCATTATGCTCCTACGCCTCTGATCCCAGTAGGATACTACGCACTTGATTCCCTTAGTTTATCTCATCCACAACCAAGAGTTGCTATGACCCAAAGTCAAATACTTTAATAAATAAATCGTCTCACACAGAAAAGTCTACAAGATAGATAAATTCGTCTCCCACAAATAAACCTATGAGTTTTGCTCCATCTTTTGATAAATCAAGGTAAACAGGAACCAATCAATAAAACCAGACTTATATTCCTAAAGAACATCTCAGTTTTATCAATCACCTCACAATAAACTTAATCGACGCATCGAAGAAGATTATTGAGGAATCACAAACGATGAGACGAAGATGTTTGTGATTACTTTAATATATTTCCTATCGGAGATAGAAATCTCAAGCTAATTATTACAATTGTAATCATACAATAGAAACAGCAAGATCAAATCACACAACTACAAGAAAAGTAGTATCGGTCTAGCTTCACAATCCCAATGAAGTCTTTAAGTCATTAAACTGGTTTTAGAAGAAGAAAACCAAAGGTTAAAGGAGAACCGACTCTAGCTTAGCAAACTAGTATCACACAGAATGTGTGCGGATTAGGTTTCCCAGTTGCTAGAGTTCTCCCATATATAGTCTTTCAAATCAGGGTTTGTAATCAATGTTAGCTTGGTAACAAAGCATTCAATATTCACCGTTAGATGAAAACCTGATTAGATTCAAGCTAATATTTCTATACCGTTAGATCGAAAACTTAGCTTGTCATACACACATATACTTGACGATTTTGGGTTTGTGTAACCGTACCCAAACGTGTAAAATAGTTGGTTCAATACTAGTTAACCAAATGGTTAGCCAAATGATAACTTTCATATCAACCATATTCTTCTTCACCATAACTAGTCCAAATGACTCCAATGAACTAGTTAGAGATTTGTTCAATTGCTATGAGATCTCATGTACTACACAAGACACAATTGAAGCAAAAACGATGAGATTCGCTTGAATCGATTCATGAACTATACAGACATTGTTTGCAATAGCATTCTTTAGTTTATTAAGATAAGTTCACAAACATCATTTTTATACATAACCACATAAGTTCGCGGACTGGGTTCGTGGACTCAAGTTAACCGGTTGGAGTTCACAAACTCCAGCAGAAATTCTCGGGTTCAAGAACTTTTGTCAGTTCGCGGACTGAGTTCACGGATTGAAACCGAGCTACAACTCCAGCAGAAATTCTCAGGTTCGAGAACTATGCACGTTCGCGGACTGAGTTCGAGGCTCGAGTTCCGGTTTTACTTGATCAACAAAGTTCGCAAACTTCGGTTCAAGTGCTAAGGACTTATACATATATGTATTACCACAACAATTTTTATATCCCCAATGGTTATATTGTCTAAACTCTCATTTCAATCATTGAAACATTCTCAGAGGGCGTTATATAGTTGTTATTCACAAACTATTTTTCATCAAAGCAATTTCCAAAATGATTGAAACGTAACATGACTTTCGTCACTAGGAAAAGATGAACTTGGCTAAAGCGAAAGATTTACCAACACATATTTCGAGAAATAAATAAGCGAGATATGCTCAGCTCGAAATATCACGTGTGTATATTCTTAGTCTATATAGTAATACGACTTTTGTCTCAAGATAAGAGATTTAGTAGATAGACTTTTGAGTGATAGATAAGTTCAAGTCTCCACATACATTTTAGTCGATGAAGATCCACTGGTTCCTTGAGTAGTCCTTCGACTTGTATGATGATTTCCATGGAGTTCTTGAGCTCAACTAAACTTTTTATCCTAGTCCGAGACCTTAGCTATAGTATATTAGAAATCAAGACTTTATAGTTTTGATCAGTAACATTGACAAACATGCTTGAGATAGCAACGCATGCGAGTTCGACCGAGCAATGATCTAACAATCTCCCCCTTTGTCAATTTTAGTGGAAAAACTATTAATACATATGGAATACAAAAAATATATAAATAAACTTTGTAGCTCCTATTCCACATGACTAATCTTCAACAATACTCGAAATATTCGTCACTTCCAAATAGTCCAATGATCCCAAAGGTTGTAAGTTTAGCATCATCGTTGTTGAAAATCCGTAGCTATAACAATGAGAAAAGCATCGGTTCTCAATCATTGTTATACAATGTCATAGTATTATTACACAGCGTCAAAGTCCAATTGCATCACAACTTCAACAAAAATACTATGGTGATACTTCATTCCCCCTTAGTCAATACTCCATCTCACATGGAAACCACTCCCCCCTTACATAAAGATCCTAAAACCATATGTATTTGTAGTGTGAACTACATATTAATTCTCCCCCTTTTTGTCAATAAAATTGGCGAAGGTACAAGAATGGGATCCTAATGAAATTTCCGTAAGAGACATTTCATGACCAAAGGTAAATGTATATCATCTTATTTAGATGCAATCATAAAGTCGAAGCTAAATGCATTCATCAAGGAGTTTATAAAGACGCAAAATAACCCCTATATTATTCCACAGCCGCACTCCCCACAAATATTTGGAAATTAAGCACAAGTTCAAAAGAACTCTCCCCCATAATATGTCATTCCCAAAGGAACAACAAGAGCGACCTTAATTTCAAGAGAAAAGAAGGATTTATCTTTAGACTCAACAAATTACATACAAGTATGAATTTGGAATCCAATAAGAAATATTCAATCATATTAACCCAAGAGAACCAAGATTAATTTGACTAAATATGCTCGACACAAGAAAACTTATGGAGACTTGATTAGATTATTCACAAGATAACTCATAATTAATCTAACCGAGATACATAATTAAATTAATCACAAAAGTAATCAATTCAATCGTTCGTACTCGCATAAGAAATTCTATGGAGCAATGACTAAGTTAATCATAAAAATAACCAACCCAGTCAATCATGCTCAACATGAGAAAATCCTTACGGAGTCATAACTAAATAATCACACATGATGATTGATTTAGTCCAAAATACTCGACGTAAAGTACCTTACGGAACACAACTAATATAATCACAAAAATAATCAACTTTGGTTGTCTAATGCTCAACATAAGTCACAATACGGAGTCTCACAGTAATGCACAAAAGATATATCAGGGAAGCTCAATTACTACGGAATTCACAAGGATTCATTCTATGTTTCCATCACCATTTGCACAATGACACACAATAGACATAATCCTTGAATCACAAAAGATTTTAACCTATCTTACATCAATAATTGACAATATAGGCTTAGCTTTTGTGATTTTCAAAAGTCTAATCATCATTTTATCAATATTTGCATATTAATTCACGAACGACTGTACTTTTTACAAAATATGGGACAATCAAGTTCACGGGCGTAAACACACATATCCCATCAAAATATTGCAATATATCAAAAGATCAATACTGCAACCATCATCTTCCAAACAAGTTTAGAATTTAAACCAAAAAATCTAAAAACAAGAAGATGAAAAAAAACATTGGATATAGCTATGTGTAATCACAATAATGGCTATTCCAAAACACTAGTTATTCTTCTAACAAAAGAGAAAAAATAGAAGATTAAGTAGGTATTAAGAACTTTGAAGAATTCATTTTGTCCCCGAACTCCTTATCGTCAACCGCCATTGAAACATATGGTTCATTAAGAAAAGAGTTTATATCGATGAACCTTCTTGGTTGTTGTTGTCGAACCAGGGCCTTCTGAATCTCATGAGTCTTATACACAAAAGCCTTTACTTGTTGAATCTCCTTTCGCAGCTCCTTCAACACTTCAAGAACATCAGAAAACTTCTGAGAATTTGAAGGAACAACTCTTGGCTTCCTCATATTCCTTCTTTTTATTTTCAAGGTTGGAGGCAATGGAAAATTTTCTTTTTCCTTCATGATTGATGGTTTAACAATCACATTACCTTCTTTTTCATCAGAAGATATCATTCTTGGAGCATCCATGAACGTATGGATTTTTGGGAGGAATTCACAATTAGCTCAACAAGTAGTCTTGAGATAAAAAGAGGTTTTACAGAAGGAAAAGGAATGTAGCGTTAGAAACCTTTAATAGGTTCGTATACGATCAATTCTCAGCCTTATAAAGAGTGAAATTATTGATAATACCCTTTTTCTTTTGTTTGATAGACAAAAAGAAACACATCTAAGAAAAGAAGAAAATAACTTTTCCTAAAACCTGAGAGGTACAAAATCATTGTCTCTTTTGATCAGGCACATGAGACAAGATTTTAAGAACAACACAATCAAGTTGCGTTGTGGTGAACTACAATTTGTACACCAATTTCCTCTTGTGGAAAATCCACAGACTTCTGTCTATCGAAACAGTTTGACCATACTTTCGTTTCAAATGGTCTTGGTTTTTGATTGGAAACTAACTTCTTATACGAAGATAAAATCTTACATACCTCAGCGGTCTTCTGAGCAAGTTTAAGCTTTCTTGCTAAATGATTTGCTCTTCGTTGAAGTTTGTTGACGTGTCTTTGTTTGTGTTTGAACTTGTAACACCTTGAGAGTTCATGACCTTTTAATGAACAATACGAGCACGTCATACTTGGATAATAATCAGGCTTCTGAGATGTGCAATCATCCAGGAACATAATGGATCCTGAAATATTATAAACAGAGTTTCCAAGAAAAGGGTCAACTTTTCCTTCCATAATGGTTGGATTATCTTCTGAAAGAATGTCAATATTGATGTGTGTATTGCTACAATTATCAAAATCGATATTTTCACCAAGAAGAGCAACACTTGATTTCTCGTCTTCATTAGAATCATAGACTCAGACATTTCATCAAGAGTTGCAGCAAGACCTTTGTTCTCAGTGTATTTTCTCCGATTTGGACACTCATTAGCAAAATGACCAAAACCTTTACACTTGAATCACTGAGGCATATCCTCATCATCAGTTTCATCAATATCCCTGTTTTTAGGAGGAACACGATTATGAGGTTTCATTGATGCGTTAGGCTTATTTTTGGAGAACCGTTTACTTCTCTTCAATAGAAGATCCCTAAACTGTCTGGTTATCATCGAGACTAATTTGTCAAGATCTTCATCTGATTAATCTGTCTCAGAGTGATCATCTTCAGAGATACACACTTTGTTTACTTTTATCAAGTAATTTAGTGTCCTTCAGTTCTTTGAACGCAACATCCTTAGATTTGGATGAGTGTTCATGATCAAAGATCTTAAACTTTCCAACCAGCATATTTTTGGAGAGAGTATCAAGGTTATTTACCTCCACGATGGCATGCTTCTTAGCATCGTATCTATATGGCAGTGATCATAGAATTTTTATCACAATGTCCTTTTCAAGAATAGTCTTACCCAATGCAAAAGATGCTTTAACAATTTCAGACACTTTGTGATTAAACTCATCAAAAGTTTCTTCATCTGCCATACGAAGGTTTTCCCAATCGGAATTAGGATTTTGAATCCTACCTTTTCACTGGTGTTACCTTCAAATATGGTTGCTAAGATATCCCAAGCTTCTTGCGACTTAGTGCAATTAGACACATGGTGCTGAAGATTTGGGGTAATAGCATGTATGATCGCATTCAAACCGTCTGAATTTTACTTTGCAGCAAGGATTTCGGCAGGGGTGTATTCACCAATATTCTTTGGAACGTTCACGTTTCCAACTGCCACTACGGGAGGATCATAGCCATTAACAACATATACCCATGATTGAAAATCACGTGCTTGAAGAAAAGCTCGCATAGCAATTTTCCACCATAAGTAATTGGAGCCATCGAAGACTGGTGGTACATTTATTGAGATAACACCTCTGTCCATAGAGTCAGATCGCTATAAACACAGACTTGTAAGGTCTTGAACATGTTTTCCTGCTCTGATACCAATTAAAAAAGCGAGGGTCTAACAACCACACCCAATATTTCGATTAGTAATCTGTATGGACAACTCCGAGTTGTTTTCTAGAGAATCAACTAGATAGTTAGACTCAATCAATAGAAAATTATTAAAGAGTTATTATCTCAATCTCTCAATTTGATTTACTCAATCAGATACAATTCGCGAGTCTTAATCAAAGAGAGATAACTTGGATGGTACCAAAGACCAATATCCAAGTGTCTATCAATTTAAATCATCAACCAATAAGGTCGGATATTCTAATGGATTGAACAACGCACAACCTGTATTATTTCAATTATATAAAAATATAACGCGAAAAAGAAACAACACAAACACCAGAATTTTGTTAATGAGGAAACGACAAATGCAGAAAACCCCCGGGACCTAGTCCAAATTAAACATATATTGTATTAAGCTTCTACAGACACTAGCCTACTCCAAATTAACTTCGGTCTGGACTGTATTTGAACCCCAATCAATCTCACACTGATCCAAGGTACCATTATTCTCCTACGCCTCTGATCCCAGTAGGATACTGCGCACTTGATTCCCTTAGTTTATCTCATCCACAACCAAGAGTTGCTATGACCCAAAGTCAAAGACTTTAACAAACAAATCGTCTCACACAGAAAAGTCTACAAGATAGATAAATTCGTCTTCCACAAATAAACCTATGAGTTTTTTTCCGTCTTTTGATAAATCAAGGTAAACAGGAACCAATCAATAAAACCAGACTTATATTCCTAAAGAACAGCTCAGTTTTATCAATCACCTCATAATAAACTTAATCGACGCATCGAAGAAGATTATTGAGGAATCACAAACGATGAGACGAAGATGTTTGTGATTAATTTAATATCTTTCCTATCGGAGATATAAATCTCAAGCTAATTATTACAATTGTACTCATACGATAGAAATAGCAAGATCAAATCACACAACTACAAGAAAAGTAGTATCGGTCTAGCTTCACAATCCCAATGAAGTCTTTAAGTCATTAAACTGGTTTTAGAAGAAGAAAACCAAAGGTTAAAAGAGAACCGACTCTAGCTTAGCAAACTAGTATCACACAGAATGTGTGGGGATTAGGTTTCCCAGTTGCTAGAGTTCTCCCATATATAGTCTTTCAAATCAGGGTTTGTAATCAATGTTAGCTTGGTAACAAAGCATTCAATATTCACCGTTAGATGAAAACCTGATTAGATTCAAGCTAATATTTCTCTACCGTTAGATCGAAAACTTAGCTTGTCATACACACATATACTTGACGATTTTGGGTTTGTGTAACCGTACCCAAACGTGTGCAATAGTTGGTTCAATACTAGTTAACCAAATGGTTAGCCAAATGATAACTTTCATATCAACCACATTCTTCTTCACCATAACTAGTCCAAATGACTCAAATGAACTAGTTAGAGAGTTGTTCAATTGCTATGAGATCTCATGTACTACACAAGACACAATTGAGGCAAAAAGATGTTATTCACTCGAATCAATTCATGAACTATAAACCCACGGTTTGAAATGGCATTCCTTAATTTATTAAGATAAGTTCAAAAACATCGTTTTTAGACATAACCACTTAAGTTCGCGGACTCAAGTTAACCGGTTGGAGTTCACAAACTCCAGCAGAAATTCTCGGGTTCGAGAACTTCTGTCAGTTCGCGGACTGAAACCGAGCTACAACTCCAGCAAAAATTCTCGGGTTCGAGAACTACGCATGTTCGCGGACTGAGTTGGCTGCTCAAGTTCCGGTTTTACTTGATCAACAAAGTTCGCAAACTTCGGTTCAAGTGCTAAGGACTTATACATATATGTGTTACCACAACAATGTTTATATCCCCCAATGGTTATATTGTATAAATTCTCATTTCAATCATTGAAACATTCTCAGAGGGCGTTATATAGTTGTTATTCACAAACTATTTTTCATCAAAGAAATTTCCAAAATGATTGAAACGTAACATGACTTTCGTCACTAGGAAAAGATGAACTTGGCTAAAGCGAAAGCTTTACCAACACATATTTTGAGAAATAGATAAGCGAGATATGCTCAGCTCGAAATATCACGTGTGTATATTCTTAGTCTATATAGTAATACGACTTTTGTCTCAAGATAAGAGATTTAGTAGATAGACTTTTGAGTGATAGATAAGTTCAAGTCTCCACATACCTTTTAGTCGATGAAGATCCACTGGTTACTTGAGTAGTCCTTCGACTTGTATGATGATTTCCATGGATTTATTGAGCTCAACTACACTTTTTATCCTAGTCCGAGACCTTAGCTATGGTAGACTAGAAATCAAGACTTTATAGTTTTGATCACTAATATTGACAAACATGCTTGAGATAGAAACGCATGCGAGTTCGTCCGAGCAATTCTCTAACAGATTGGTTTAAAGAATTTGACAAAAGGGTAGGTGCAGTCGAGGATAAGGTATCTGATGGAACCTTGTTGAATTGTAAAACCCATGCTGAAGTGACTGAATTTAAGAGGCAATTTAGTGACATGATGAGGACCATATTAACAATCCATGCGAAGAAAATGTCTGAGGAGATGACAAGCCTTCACAAGTTATTCAGTGATGGCATGTTTTCAGGGGAAAACTTGAATGGAGAAAGCTCTAATCGAGTCTATGAGCCAAGAAATTATGCTGGTTCCTGAAATGCCAGAAAAAATGAGAATTTTGTGTATGATGTTGAGGCATACTTTGAAGTGAATTGAACTGGGGAAGGACAAAAGGTAACTCTCGCAGGAAATTACCTAAGTGGTGATATAAAGGTTTGGTGGAGAACTATGCTGCAAGAAGACGAAACATCTGGTTATGCCAATCCAATATCTTGGAATGACATGAAAGAGGGACTGAGATGTCAGTTCTTATCGACCAATTGATAGGTGTCTAAAACACCTTAATATTTATCTATTGTTTATGCTTTCTCTGCTAGTTTTCTTGTAAATTATGTATCTTATGTTTTGTTTTTGAGTATTTAGGTACTTTGGAGTCATTTGGAACAAAAGAGGAAGAAACAACGCAAAAGTCTAATCTCATGTGCGATTGCTGCTGGATGCGAATCAATTCTCATTATTTGATTTTATTTCTTCATCTCTGTCTGAAAAGTATGTCGGCTTTAGTGATGCAAATTTCTGTCTGAAAAGCACAACAACTTTAGTGACGACTCTCGTTGAAGAGAAGAAGTGAATATGAGGAGTAAAAGACGTCGATGGTTTGCTGGTGGAAGGACTCGAAGAAGAAAGCGTCCAGAACAAGGAGAGCATAATCGTCGTTGCACAACCAAGCGCTATCGGGAGCACAATGGAGGATACGTGACAGTCTACATCACCAATGCAAGTTATGAAATAGGGGCATCATAGCTCGGTGACCCTTATCCATTAATGCTGGGTGGCATTAGTAATTTCACTCATTACCTGGCCCTAACATCAATAGAAATGTTTTTGTCTTTGTATTTTGAGTTCACCTGAAATTTTGAGAGGACAGAGAATTATAAATGGAGGCGCCTGAGAGAGTTGCTGTTTCAGTGAATTCAGATGGAGATCAAGAAGAAATCTGAGTTTTAGTGGAATTTGGAGTTAGGGTTTGAAGTAAAATTGAATCTGAGGTTGAAATTGAGGATTAGAAGAAGAAATCATAGATGGGTTTGTTGGAAATTAGGGTTTGATTCAAGCTTGAATCTGTTCAGAGATGGGTTTATGTGGTTGAGTCTCTGGTCGAGTTGTTGAATGAATCCAGTGATTGTGTGAATTAGGTATTGATTGAAGAACTTGAACATGGAAGAGATGGCCTGATTGCAGCTGCAGCTTGAGGGGGTTGAAGTATGGTGTTATTTGCAGCTACATTTGCAATGAGAATTAGCTAGTAATGAAGCTCTGTGAAGAATTGTGTCTCCCGAACTGAAATGGGTTTGTTAGGGTTTTACAAATGAACCTAGTAATTGCAAGGATTGTGCTAGATAGATTGAGCTCAGATTTGGGTTGTGGTTGCTACAATATGGAAAATGGTACTGGAATGTTGCATTGCAGGTTGAAGTGATGAAGCTTTGTGGTGTTATGAAATGGTGGAGGTTTGCAGTCAGGTGGAGGAAATGTGATTCTCATATGTTGGTGGTGTTGTGGCTTATTCAGTGCAGAGCTGCCAATGAAGCTGTTTTAGTGGTGGTGAGTCAGTTGGAGGTTGATGGTGCTATAGTTGAGAAGAACTGGGAGATGAGAAATTGCAGTTGACTGAGCTTTGTTGTAGGAATGTAAGAATACATGGAGTTTGAGCTGTAAATGATTGATGACAGCTAGTGATGATATACACAGGCTTGATGGCTTTGGTTGCAGCTGAGTTTGCAGGGCAAGATGTTGCATTGAAGCCTATGGTGCAGAATGAGTAGTTGGAACTGTTGACTGTGATAGTGTTAATGAAGCTGCTTTGGATGAATGTTAGGTGCAGGTGATGAGAAGCACTAAGTGATAATGGGAAGTGGTTACAGGCAGTGCAGAGATGAGATTTAGCATGAATTGCAGGGAGCTTGAACTGAAGGTTCAGCTGGTGCTGTTGGTACTAGTAATGGCATGGCAGGTGGTGGTTGGAATCACAAGAATTGAGGCAATTGCAGATGCAGTTACTTGGAGGAAACAAGAAGAGAAATTGGATGATTTTCATGGACTGATATGGAGTTGAATCTACTACAGATAATGCAGTGAGGAAACTACAGAAGTTGCAGTTGCAATAAAGGCACTGGTGATGATAGATTACAGTTGGTATTGATGTTATTGCTGTGCAGGGGAGCTTAAATGACAGTGAACTATTCAGAGTGGACTTGAACTATGTGTGTGTATTGCAGTTGTAGGTGGCAGTGGTTGTGATATGTAGGAAGTATGGTGTTGGTTGGATAAGCAAGGAATGAACTGAGCTGTGGAATGGTTTGAGCTTGATATGGAGTTGTAGGTGATACTACAATGATGAAATGGTAAAGCTCAAGTGTATTACTGAGCTGCAGTTGCAGGGAAGAACTAGATGAATAGCTCAGAGTATGGAGTAGTTGTTATTGCAATGAGTTAGAAATTATTGAACTGCTGTATAGTTAAGTATGAAACAAAGGGTGAAGCGCAATAATGGAACTATCTTGGTTATGGCCTGGGAAAGATGGCTGAGTTGCAGGCATATGGAAGTTAAGTTACAGATGGTGCAAGACAGGACCAACATGGCTGGATATAAACTAGTGAAGCACAGCCATCATGGCTGGCAGCGCAACAGTGACACATGGCCTGCAAAGTGACTTAGGTCATGACCAGTCATTGAGTTGACTTGGTTGACCGTCTCGACCGTTGACCGTTTTACTTTTTAGGTGACCGACGACGAATTCCCAGCGCCGGATTCCGGCCAATTTCTGGCCAAAAACCCAGTTTTCCGGCGAGCGTTTTTGGGACATATTTTCTACATGGGTTTCTCTCACTTGTGGGCTTGGTGGATTTCTATCTAATGGATTTTGAAGACTTGGACCTAATTTTGGAGAAAAAGACTACAAAAGGAAAAGTTCTACAACTTTTGGATCACGTATTATTCTTGGAGCAGAGGAGAGAGCCGCTGAAACTTATGCTACTAGGGTTTGCTTTTGTTCATCTTCCTTAATTCATTATTATTGATTATGATGAACTCCATAGCTATGAGAAGCTAAATCTTATATTATTGGTTAAGGATGTAGTCCTATTTCTAAAACTTGTGCTTGATTAATGCATTAGTTTTCTCTCTTAATTATCGTTCATATCTCTACTGTTTTTATTATCACATGATTGATGTATTGTGATAGGACTCAGATGTTTGGTTAGTTAAGTGGCCAATTAATTGAACTTGCATCTTGTCCATAGCTATTTTAGGGTTTTTCATCGAGCGATAACCCCAAATACAAGTAGCATGATATGATTATAGTTTGTAGTGATACACTCTTATAATCATATGTAGAGTTTGACCATTATCCGAATTGTTATGCGTAATGTATGACAATTGCATTGATTAGCCTATTTCCAAAACTTAATGCTCCTGGGAATTGAACTTGATTAGCGCAAGGCGTTAGGTTATTCTTTAGGTAGAATTCACATACGCAGCTCTAATGTGTGTGTTGATTAACTTGGGAAATTATTAGATTATCTTGCTCTCTTGATTTTCTAGGCTTTTGATAATAAAAGAGATTAATTTGTTATTCTAATCATATATGCAAGCACATGTTTAAGATTGAAGATGAACTCCTTGACCAATATCTTTCTCTCATTGATTATTTTATCCAATTTACTTTGCTTTTAATTTACTTTTATTTTGATAAAATAAAAATCCCCCTTGGTTATTCAAGAAACTAGAATTTGATAAAAACAATCGCCTCTCTCTGGATACGAACTCTTCCTTACTTTATACTTCATTCATATTTTGTTGAGTAAGAAAGTGAATTATTTTTGACGCCTACGACAGCGATCACCAATAGTGCTTGGTACGCAAGAGAAAGTTTGCATAGTCTAAAAATAACGGGTACACCACAAGCCTATGATGAAAACTTCCTTGCATTGGTGCAAGAAGTGCGTGGCATGAGTGGCAGATATCAGATGTTTCAATTTCTGAGTGGCACGAGTTCGTTAGTTGTTGTTCAACTCAAGAAGCGAAAAATTCATACTATCCAAATGACTATTCAAGCGGTAAGAGAGCTTACCAGTTGCACAACAACTGAAGATGTGCAAATCTATGAAGGTAAGGCCAAAGAAAATGAAACATATGTAGGAAGTAAGCGCAAACATGATTCAAAGGAAGATGAAATATTCCTTTCAGCCCAGAAGTATAAGGGATGTTTCATTTGCAAGGGTTTGCATTTCGCTAGAAGCTGTCCACTCAAGGAGCAACTTAACACATTAGTTGGGGATGACTATGGGAGTCATTTTAGCAAGACTTGTGAAGGCCAAAGTGAAGGTTCAAGGAAGAGACCATGCAGTGAAGTTGTTTCTCACTTCGACAAAGGCAGAAACTAAGCTAGGCCAATGTTCCTCTTAACGTACAATAGAACTTGAGATGCAGCTTCATCTCATGTCATGGCGCATCTTTTATCATGCAGCATGCTAAAAACATGGGGTGTTACAATATTCACCCCTTTAAAGAATTTCGTCCCCGAAATTCAAAACAAAAACTATTGTGGACAAGCTCTTCGATTTGGATTCCTGAGCAAGAGTCTCATACCAGATGCTCAAAAATCACAGGGTTTCTTCACTTTGTCATGGAGCATCAATTAGGACCATTTGGCATACGTCTCATACCGCATACTCAGGAATCCAAAAGGAGTCCACAACGTTAACGAGAATTTCAATTGTCCAGTTTCCAAGAGGATATCTCAACAAGGTATCCTAGATGGCGTCTCATACTACCACCCAGGAATCCCTAAGATTCACAAGGTTGAAGATGTTAACAACATGTAGTATTGTGTGGAACAGGATCCAGTGGCCCACCGTCCCTGACGGTCATCCAAGTTGCCCCTCGTAAGTGGTATGCTAGCCGGTCCTGACAACGCACACCATTGGCCTATGCCAATGTGTGGGGATGATCAGTCCCATAATTATCTACCCACCGTCCCAGACGATTTTTCTGGATATCTACTCGTAAGTGGGGTCCAACTTAGGCTAGGAAAACTCACAGTAGTTAGACAAGAAACTCGATTCGCGTAGTAACTGGCATAACAGTTACAAACTCTTTATGCGCAAAAGTTGGCCTACTCTCCAATTTCATATCCTTTGAAAAAAAAATACTCGCTGACGAGTCCACTCAAAAAAATCCCTAGAGTTATGATGCTCCATAATGATGCTACTTACCGGGCCTCAAAACTAGGCAAATGCATGTCCATTTTCCCTTGCAAGCATGCTCCCTAAGCATGATGCAGCTAACTTAGCTTCCACACCATTCCAAACTTACCCTTGTCCACAAAAGGGTATAAGGCCATAGGGCCAAGACTAGTGCATTTTGCATGCTTCATTGGCTTTGCCTCAACGTCACTGAATTTCCTATCTATATGAGCGATCCTCATACTACCGAGTCTTGTCCATGCGTAAGGCATAATCCTTGGACTTAGGCATAGGCGGCTCCAATATATTGACATTACACTACTGCACTTACCAACTCTAGGTAGATTGATAGGAAGTAAGAGCATCCCTTTGCTAGAATGCAACTAAGCCTCATCAAGCTTGGCCGAAATCATCTCTTACATCGAGTTACCGAGATTAGATGATATGAGGGGCCAACGTGCTGGACCGGAAATGATACAACTCATTGCGACTGCCTATGTACCCTTCCCCACTCTAAAGGGATCAAGCACATGCCGTAGTTCGTTCTCTAAGGGACAAAAGTTTAACCCAACTCGTTTGCAAGGTCGTGTCCGAGCAATAATATTAATGGCCTAGTCCGTATAGGTCGTTCCGTCAAAATGCATCCAAGGAATGCATATTTGGTCCGCGGCATGGCATAGTGATTCCTATGCTTAATATGCTCTATTAGAAGGTCTACGCATCTATAAATGAGGCTTAGGCATCATTTATACTCTTCCGGCTAAGCTATGAAGCTTACTTGGTGCTTGGTCCGCATATGCACCTTCAACCAACTACCCCTTCCTATATATGTTAACTTGATATTTTTACAACTTAATTTAGGGGAACAAAAATCATTCATCAACTCCAAAGGCCGTGATGGACAAACATGACTTCTCCGGCGAAATGCAATGTATGGCCGTGATGGTTGTACATTCATCTCTGACTCATAGGCCAGTTCTAATGTCCGACCATGATTGTTGAAAATTTCCTGAGCCAAGCACAGTGAAGGTCCGTGATGGCTGTATTTACAGCTTTGGTCCATAAGCCACTCTAATGTCCAGTCGTGATGGTTGTACATTGCCAAGGCAAGCCTGCTCTGGCCTATTGCGATATTGGCCATAAGCCAACGACCTTCGTAATGCGTCGTTGTTGCGCTACTTTGTTTTAGGCCAGCTACCCAACTATCCTGAAGCACCTTTGGTGCGAGATTGGTCTTTGTCCAATATAGCTTCCATCTTGCACCCTCTTGGTGCTACATTGGCCTTGACCAATATGGCCAACATAATGCACCATTTCGGTACCGTATTGGCCTAGGCCAATGTTCTTCTTAACACGCAATGGAACTTGAGATGAAGCTTCATCTCATGCCATAGCGCATCTTTTATCATGTGTCATGCTAAAAAAATGGGGTTTACACAATCACTTTCGGTAAGAAGACTTATAGGTGGATAAATTAAATATTGTGGTGTATTTGGGTACCCTCGTATTTTCATGGCCAAAGAAAACTTGCAATTCCATTTCGGGTATGCAACAAGGCCTAAATATATAGAGTTTATACTTAGTGGCCACATTCATAGAAATGAGTTATTGAATGGCATTTAGAGGAACAGAATTTTGTGAGGCATGAAGTGTAGATTCGGGTGTCTTATGCGAAGGGAACCTCTATGCACTTTGTTGCGTGCTTAACGGAGGGCACGGATGACAACATTCCAAGGCATGTGCCAGCAAAATGGATTGAAAACTAAGGCCAAGTCGTTTATAAGTCCTTGTCATGTTGAGTTAGATGTAAAAGGCAAAGTCGGGGGTGAAAGGCTATGTCAATAATCGAAGTGATCATCTTGAGAAGAATCATTCTGTGCATACACTTAGGCATAAATGATTCAAGTGCAATTCAGGCATAATTTGGTGGAATTGGATAAAAAGAATTTCAAGCTTGCTTTTGGGTATTAATGCATGATTTGAGTATCAGTTGAAGCGAAGTGTACAACGCCAAGATGTGGCTCAAGTAGATGACATCAATAGCAAGGCAGTAAATCTAAGTGATGCAGATTCTATGGCATAAAAGTTAGCAGATGGCATATTGCAAAAGCCAACAATGATTACTGAATTTCATAAAAGGTTCTGAAAGTGCATGTAGAAAGGTTAAGACAAGTATATTGTTTATACTAGGTCGCGTTCAACGAGGGTGTTGAACGGATTAGGTGGGGGAGGTCTATGACCGGCCAGGAAAGTGACGCATAATGATTGTGCGTCACAGTATAGCAGGCCAAGTCAGTGCTCAGCCATAATAGCACAATGCTCATCCATAATGACGTTATACTGCTGTTGATGGTGGTTTTTAACTTAGGGGTAAAATCGTAAAACCCTAGTCAGACAGTGACGTCATAGAACTTGAGTAATAATGTCCAAAGCCAAGCACATTTATTGAACCCTTTAATTTGTCTGCGAGGAAATTACCAGGGTACATTTTTTTTGCTAATTAGGGTTTCGACATGCCAAAACCCTAATTATCACACCGCATGTGCCAATGGAAAACCATGCTAGCCGCACCCATGTGCCAATGGCTAACCATGCCATCCACACCTACCGCTCCAAGGCATGCCAACCATGCTAGTCGCACCCCTGTGACAATGGATAACCATGCCAGCCACACCTACCGCGCCAAGGAATGCCAACCATGCTAGCCGCACCCCTGTTCCAATGGAAAACCATGCCATCCACACTTACCATTCCATGACAAACGCACCTTGCCATGGCCCCATGCTAGCCTAGCCATGACACCATGTTGTCTTTCCCTATGCGACTACCAAAGCGAAGGAGTGCAATCCCAGGAGCAAATCCTAGCCGTCCAAGGTTACCAGACAACGCATGTTAACCTTTGACCCAAAACCCTAGCTTGGTCACAATCCTAGCTTGGTTGCTCCAAACCTTTGGACCCACCATGCCAAGCCAAACCGCACCTTTCCTTGGCCCTAGCCAATCTAGCCACACCATGCGCCCACGGCAAACCCTTGGCCCCATCATGCCAAGTCAAACCGCACCTTGCCTTGGCCCTAGCCAAGCTAGCCGCACCATGCGCCCATGCCAAACCCTTGGCCCCACCATGCCAAGCCAAACCGCACCTTTCCTTGGCCCTAGCCAAGCTAGCCGCATCATGCGCCCATGCCAAACCCTTGGCCCCACCATGCCAAGCCAAACCGCACCTTGCCTTGGCCCTAGCCATGCTATCCGCACCATGTGCCAATGTCATGCCAAGACCTTGGCCCCACCATGCCAAACACACCTAACCACGCCACCATGCTGGCCTTTCCAACGCGGCTACCAAAACGAAGGCGTGTGACAATCGATGGTCGCCCTTTAATCCTAGGAGCAAATCTTAGCCATCCAAGTTTACCAGAAGACGCATGGTAACCTTTGGCCCGAAAACCTAAGTTTGGCCACGCCAAACCATGCCATGCCAACGGCATGCCAACCTAATCGCACCACCATAGCTGGCCTTCCATACGCGGCTACCAAAACGAAGGCGTTCGATAATCGATGGTCGCCCTTCAACCTCGGAGAAAATACTAACCGTCCAAGATTACCAGGAAACACATGGTAACCTTTGACCCAAAACCCTAGTTTGGTCATGCCAAACCGCTCCAAGGCATGCCATGCCAATGGCATGTCAACCTACCATGCCACGTCAATGGCATGCCAACCTAGTCGCACCTCCATGCCACGCCATTGGCATACCAACCTAGACGCGCCTCCATGCCATTCCAACCTAGCCGCACCACCATGCCACGTCAATGGCATTCCAACCTAGTCGTGCCACCATGCTATCCTTCCCTATGCAACTACTAACAAACAAAATCATGCGATGATCAACGGTTGCCTTTCCTCTTAAGATGTAAAATCTCGACCGTCGAAGGCCACCAAGCTAACAAGTCTCCCAAGCTCGACTTGCAGGGCAACAACAACATGCTACATGTTTTCCACAAAAACATTTGAGACATCAACACATATCACAAACTGGGGGATCTTTTTTGGGTATTGGTTTGGAGGTTTACAGCGTGCGGCATACACTACGCCCATCATAAGGGTGGGGCGGTTAGTAAATACACGGAGTTAATGGTGAAACTCTTTTTTATGGGACATCAATTCAATGCGTTAACGGTTTCATGGAACATCAATTCCATGCGTTAACGGTTTTATGGAACATCAATTCCATGCGTTACCACCTCCTCCCATTTACTTAACCATTTTTCCATTCCTTAATGAGACTAGAGTACGTTTCACTTCAACTTGTATAAATAGGTCTTACATATTTCTACCGAACAACAAGTTCAGTCAAGAGCATACAACACTCAGAAAATACTTGTTAGCTTACACTTGTTGGCCTTCCCACTTTTCCGATACAAGTCGTAACACAACTACTCTTCCAGAATCAACTATTCTGGTCTCATCACTTTCCATGCTTCCCTCCCCAAAACCAACCCATTCTCCTCCACTTTGTGACCGAAGAAAATCTGGAACGACCATTTCTTGGTTTAGGCCGGACTTGTACAGATTGATTTCTCGAATCTAAAGTACTCCCTTGCAGTACATTGTTTAGGGTTTAAATTCATTTCTTACCCACACACCCGAAATTACCGAAATCAACAGAAACCATTTTCACCCATAAACAACTAGCGACCACAGTGGGAGATTGATCTTTTGGTTACAATGTCAATTTTCGACCGTCGATCTCGTGCTTCGACCCAGATATCAAGATGGTAAAAGAAGACGATCCACTCCGACTCAATTACCTGACGACCCAATTATTAGTCATGACACGACAAGGGATGACTTGGGACTTCCCTGAAAGTTAGAAGCAAACAATCCTCCCAAGGTTCACTTTTCACAGTCACAGTCCCTCAGTAACGACTGGGGACTTTCCACAGTCACGGCGGTGTTTCCCATAAAGCTCGGTCTTATACTCGAAGGTTCACTTTTCATCAGGAAACCTAAAAACTGAGTAAGTCTTACCTAGACAAGATACATGGTTTGCTATTTAAAGTTTTCACGGGAATGATAAAATCGATAGCCTTGTCACACTTTACCCCATGTCATCTACCAACACACGGTTCTGAGGTTTTCCTGGAATGTTTACATCACTTGCAATCATAACCAAAACAATTCATTCCATAATAATAACCCAGAAACCCTCATAGGTAATACTTGTCTGTCAACCCTAAAAATCCAAAAAATCAAAACCATAAACCAGGCGTTTCCATTTGCCTTTCAAAAAAAAAAAAACTAAAAAAAAAATAATAAGTTCAAAAGACTGAAATGTATTCAAGGAAAATTTTCCAACAGCGGCTTGCTCCTCTTATCAAAGGCCTCCCTAGTACTCTAGAGAGCCACCCTCTTCAACTTCAGCTGCCTGCACAACTTCTTGAATTCCGCTTCCTGCTTCTTCACCATGTCCGCGGAAGGACCTTCAACTGCTTCGGACAACGATTTTTCAACCTCAAAGAAACCTTCAACGAACCAAGGAACATTGAATTCTAAGTCCACGTACATTTCACGATGGAACCTCTAGATCAAGATTACATCCTCAGAAACCGTATGACCAGTCACATTGCACAAATCGTCAATCGAAGAAAAAGCTTCCTCCATCCGCTTAACCAGAGCATATCGACTAGTAATTTGCTTGGTTGTGGAAATATGTACGTAGCGTTCCCATATTTTGGTATACAACGCCGCATGTTTAGCTGGCATACTAAATCCCCTAACCAACACGTGACCCGGATAAGGAACCAGATATAGAGGAACAAAAGTGGAGCCTGCGACTGCATCAGTAACTGGCAAAGGATCCCTAACTAAAATCGCTCCAGCAGTCCCTGGAGTATTCTCTACCACTCAAGTCGTGATAAGGTCTTTAGGATGATGAACTTCAATGTCCAAGTTACCAGCCGGCACCGTTTTTGCAATGGGAGTTATGGATACACCTTCACTCGAGCGGGTTTCCACTTTGAAGCCATCCTCAGGAACGGTTTCCTCCTAGAATATCAAGATTTAGGTTTTACTTCAAAAAAAAAAGGAAGAAGGAAGGAAGAAGAAGAACATGGAGAAGACTCACCGATTCGCTTTCAGACTGACTAGAGGAGGATTCATCACTATTATCAGAAGAACTACTCTCATATTGCCAGACTCTGAACTTTTATCCTTCTCGGATTCCCCATCACCATGGATAGGCTTGGCACCGCCACCCTTCGTCTTGAAAAACAAGGTTTTCTGACTGCTTGCAAGTTTGGCAAAGGCGTTCACGCTGCTGAAACCCTGGACAAGATACCAAAAGCATTCTCAGAAAAGAAACAAGGATATACATGATCTAGATGAAGTCAAGAGGAAAATCATACGTACCCGCATGTTGGATGAACTAAAAGTCGGTAGAGCTGTAGAATCTGACTCAAAACCGCCTACACGATTCTTAGACCTTCGCTTGGGAATTGTCCGCATCCGGACCAACGGATTTTCTTTTGGTTAAATAAGTATCCCTCAATAACGGATGCTTTGCTAAAATCGCGGCAGAAGGCCTACCACGAGTGTTCTCCACTACGACTTTCACAAATTCCTGGATGACGAGGAATTCGCTCTGCCATAATACATTATACTTGGAGGTAGTCGAAGGATTTCGTTCCGAAAGCAAGAAAGGGAGGCTTTTGCCCGGCGCAAGAACACTAGCATCAAGAACATCCGGTAATTAGTCATCTTTAGATGCTAGCTGACGAACGAGAGGGACCCCTTGATCGAAACCCATATACCGAGATGCCCGATCAATATTATAAGAGACTGCCTGACACGATCCTCGAAAGAAAGACTGTATATAACCAGATATGTAAATTTACATGAATACAATCTCGCCTATGCCCAGGTTCCCCCCCCTCATAAAGCAAAGACATATTTGGAGCAGAAGAAAAAGTATTAACCTGGGCTATAGATGTACACACTGGGGCCCATGGACGAAAATTAGCGGCACACGAATTATCGAGGGAATCAACCAGGTTTGAGCCATCTCTTGGGCACCTATTCGACCAGCGAAGTATTCTCGAACCACCCCAAGATGCGGGAAGTAAAACCAACGGTTTAGGAGCGTATTTTTCAAAATGCTCCCATAGCCACGCCTGGAGAAAAGCAACATGGACATACGAGTCCACTTTCATGTAACCATTTGAAGCGCGCATGTCCACAGCCAAATGATCCAAGTGTGTATACAAAGAACCGAGAAACAAGACGCCAATGGGGAGAACGACTCCTTTCGCCAACCTTATAGAAAAATTGATGAGTTCCAGCCTTATATCCTTCTTACCAGAGCCATCATCAAAAATATCTCGGGATAACCAGAGAGCCAAGAATGCCGCGACGTGGAGTGTATTATTCTTCTGATCTGGTGCCACCTCATCAGGAAACCATTGAGACATTCACCAGATATAGAAACACTTTATCTCGTTCTATTTTCGGAAAAACCCTTTCGACTTCGCAACCAGGGAGGTACTCATTTTTTCTTCATCATCTGATAGCTTGATATTGAGGTTTCCTGTCATGGGAAGATTGAGCAGGATAGCCACACTTTATAAGGATATAGTAATCTCTCCCCACCTGCATATGGCCGTGTGAGTATCTGGATACCACCTGGAGATGAAAGAAAACAAACCCGAGATGTCTTTTCTAATTTGAAGTGATGAAAAAGCCGCGACAGCATCAATGATTTGCGCCTTGGTCAAACTAGCTCTTACACACTCTTGACTTATAATAAATTGCACTATTTATCAAAGGAACTCAATGGACTCACGTGGATTTTGGAATCAATAAGAGAGGCGGGATGCTCTTTCCTCTGAAAACAAAACCGTATTACATTTCCGGGCGGAACCGACCGATCCCCTCCCTCACTCTCCGGACTGGTCAGAAGAAGCAGCACATGCTTAAGAGGACTTCTCCTGGCAGAGAATATCGTGAAGAATTCATCATCCATGTTTGGCTTGGAACTACCAACGTTTTTCGGTACATCAGAACTTTTCTCAAGTGACATCATAATGAAGATTCTCTCACGCTACTTCCACCTTCCAAAACAACTACAATGGAGCAATACGAAGAGAAGTTATTACAGAAAGTGCATGAAAATTATTTTTGTCAGACAAGAGAGATCCACCCAAGACGCAAGCCAGTCTATTTCCAGGTCATAATATGTATACGCGAAAAAGAAAAAAGATTGGGGACTGACATGCCCCGCATCACCTCCTCATGCCAAGGTCGTACCCTGCAGTGGGAAATTCGTGCCCAATCGAGCAGGCGCGCCCCGCCACTGGAACCATGCACACAGCCATACTAGGAAAAGGGGAAACCCTAAAAGCTAGGTTCTCACGGGAAGGGAATGACAATCCTCGTGCACACCTACTTCGCACAATTATTGAGGAAGCCAACATAACTACATCATTCGCGCCTAAAATTTATTACAAGTTCAAGCAAATCATCTACGGCTAGTGTTCACGCTAACAATATTTCTATGAGTTCATGAAAAGGTACGCCTACAACTAGGGTTTGCGCCAACACAAGAAAGCAAAATAAAGCAAGTTAAAGAGGAAATGCTGGGAAACGTACCTAGTCCGCTCGTCCGCTTCACCATTACCACATAACCAGAGCAAAAAAAAAAAATATAACGAAGACGTGAAGTAAAGGGAGAGGCCGGTCCCATTTTATAGATATGATGCTTGGGAGTTTGAATAAGGAAAGGACTTCCTATTTGAGTCAAGTAAGGAAAAGAGGCAACTGGGCCCGTGAAGGTAAATCACCAAGCCATCCAACCATGCCTTGGACCCACACGCTAAGCTGTCCACTCCATTTCCTTGGCCCCGCCACGCCAAGCCATCCGTACACACCTCGCATCAGCAAACCACGCCTTTCCATGGCCGCACCATGCCAAGTCGCCCACTCCATTAACATGGCCCCATCATGCCAAACCGCGCATGCCATGACTTGCCACGCCGACACCAACAACTTATCAAGCTTGCGTCATGATATTCCCTAACCCAGCAAAGATGATGAGTAGCCAAACTAAGCCGACGCGTCTCACCTCACCATTTCACGGTCTACACAGCAAATAAAAGCTATGCAAGGCTGCCAAACACGGGATCATGAACTCTCCTTACCTCTCAAAAAAGGTTAGTCGGACTTTCCTGACCATCTTGCATGTCATACATTTCGATTTTGTCCTCGTCTGTCACCATCATATGCTTACCTCGCAACAAGGCACCTGTTCCGAGCTAAGCAGGGGACTTAATGTTGATGGTGGTTTATAATTTAAGGGTAAAATCGTAAAACCCTAGTCAGACAGTGACGTCACAGAACTTGAGTAATAATGTCCAAAGCCAAGCACATTTATTGAACCCTTTAATTTGTCTGCGAGGAAATTACCAGGGTACTTTTTTTTTTTGCTAATTAGGGTTTCGACAGGCCAAAACCCTAATTCTCACACCGCATGTTCCAATGGCAAACCATGCCAACCACACCTACCATGCCAAGGTATGCCAACCATGCTAGTCGCACCCCTATGACAATGGATAACCATGTAATCCACACCTACCGCGCCAAGGCATGCCAACCATGCTAGCCGCACCCCTGTGCCAATGGCTAACCATGCAAGCCACACCTATCGCGCCAAGGCATGCCAACCATGCTAGCCGCACCCTTGTGCCAATGGAAAACCATGCCATCCACACTTACTACGCCATGCCAAACGCACCTTGCCATGTCCCCATGATGTCCTTCCATATGCGGCTACCAAAGCGAAGGCGTGCAACAATCAACGGTTGCCCTTCAATCCCAGGAGCAAATCCTAGTCGTCCAAGGTTACCAGACAACACATGGTAACCTTTGACCCAAATCCCTAGCTTGGTCGCGCCAAACCCTTGGCCCCACCATGCCAAGCCAAACCGCACCTTGCCTTGTCCCTAGCCAAGCTAGCCGCACCATGCGCCCACGGCAAACCCTTGGCCCCACCATGCCAAACCAAACCGCACCTTGCCTTGGCCCTAGCCAAGATAGAAGCACCTTGCGCCCACGGAAAACCCTTGGCCCCACCATGCCAAACCAAACCGCACCTTGCCTTGGCCCTAGCCAAGATATCCGCACCATGCGCCCACGGAAAACCCTTGGCCCAATCATGCCAATCCAAACCGCACCTTGCCTTGGCCCTAGCCAAGCTAGCCGCACCATGCGCCCACGGAAAACCCTTGGCCCCACCATGCCAAGCCAAACCGCACCTTACCTTGGCCCTAGCTAAGCTCTTCTCACCATGCGCCCATGCCAAACCCTTGGCCCTACCATGCCAAGACAAATCTCACCTTGCCTTGGCCCTAGCCAATCTAGACGCATCATGCGCCCATGCCAAACCCTTGGCCGCACCATGCATTGGCCCTAGCCATGCTACCCGTACCATGTACCAACGACATGCCAAGCCCTTGGCCCCACCATACCAAATGCACCTAACCACGCCACCATGTTGACCTTTCCAACACGGCTACCAAAACGATGGCGTGCGACAATCGTCGGTCGCTCTTCAATCCCAGGAGAAAATCCTAGTCATCTAAGGTTACCAGATGACGCATGGTAATCTTTGGTCCGAAAACCTAAGTTTGTCCACGCCAATCCAAGACATGCCAACGGCATGCTAACATAGCCGTACCACCATGCTGGCCTTCCCTACACGGCTACCAAAACAAAGGCGTGCGATAATCGACGGTCGCCCTTCAACCCCAGGAGCAAATCCCAGCCGTCCAAGGTTACCAGACAACACATGGTAACCTTTGTCCCAAAACCCTAGTTTGGTCATGCCAAACCGCGCCAAGGCATGGCATGCCAACCTAGCCGCACCTCCATGCCACGCCAATGGCATGCCAACCTAGACGCGCCTCCATGCCACGACAATGGCATGCCAACCTAGCCGCGCCTCCATGCCATGACAATGGCATGCCAACCTAGCTGCACCACCATGCTGGCCTTCCCTATGCGTCCACCAACAAACGAAAGCGTGCGACGATCAACGATTACCTTTCCTCTTAAGATGCAAAATATCGACCGTCTAAGGTCACCAAGCTAACAAATCTCCCAAGCTCAACTTTCCAGGAAACAACAACATGCTACATATTTTCCACAAAAACATTTGATACATCAACACATATCACAAACTGGGGAATCTTCTTTGGGTATTGGTTTGGCGGTTTACAGCGTGCGGCGTACACTACGCCCGTCATAAGGAAGTGTCATAAGGGTGAGGCGGTTAGTAAATACAGGGAGTTAATTGTGAAACGCTCTTTTTCTGGGACATAAATTCTATGCGTTAACGGTTTCATGGAACATCAATTCCATGCGTTAACGGTTTTATGGAACATCAATTCCATGTGTTACCACCTCCTCCCATTCACTTACCTATTTTTCCATTCCTTAATGAGACCAGAGTACGTTTCACTTCGACTTGTATAAATAGGTCTTACCTATTTTCATCGAACAACAAGTTCAGTCAAGAGCATACAACACTCAGAAAATACTTGCTAGCTTACCACTTGTTAGCATTCCTACTTTTCTGCTACAAGTCGTAACACAACTACTCTTCCAGAGTCAACTATTCTGGTCTCATCACTTTCCATGCTTCCATCCCCAAAACCAACCCATTCTCCTCCACTTTGTGACCGAAGCAAGAATGGAACGTCAATTTCTTGGTTTAGGCCGGACTTGTACATATTGATCTCTCGAATCTAAAGTACTCCCTTGTAGTACATTGTTTAGGGTTTAAATTCGTTTCTCACCCACACACCCGAAATTACCGAAATCAGCAGAAACCATTTTCACCCATAAACAATTGCATAGACTGTCAAGAACTAAGATAGTGTCACCCTGCAGGTCCAGTGAAACTCAAAGGTTGCGCTACATTGTGAGAATATTTGGCTAAGTAATGAAGCTTATTGGCCGACACAATGAAGCTTCATTGAGGGAAAGGCAAGGAAAAGGCAAAGTGACAGATGCAGCGTGCGATGTTGACATTAAGGCATATCCATGGAATTGAGTTGGCCCAAACTCAAGGATGATGCAAGAAGGTAAAATAGGTCAAGATTTAGTCTATGCATTAGTTCAAGGATGGCCAAAGCTTGAGTAATGCAAACAAGCTAGTAATGCAAGAGTGGCATTGCTATTTTCGAACAAATTGGCTAATTAAGTAGAGCATATAGCGCATATATATAACCATATTGAGCTAAGGAAGTGGCCGAGATTATTGCAGCGCAACAGTTGTGCAACATTGCTCAAGTGACGGTTAAGAGTTGGTTACGAGCTTCACAAGCACGCAAATGACGCGAGACAAGGTAGAACGGCTATAAAGAAAGTTTATAAGCGTGAGAGGGTATTCATAACTGCTAGAGAACAGGTGTTGGACGATGGTGCCAGTTTAGAAAGAAACTGGCCAGTTAGCACAGTTATAGGCGGTTGTGGAACTTCTTTATGGGACAGATGGTTGGCCAATGCGTGTGCAACTGTTGTGCATGGTATTGGCTAAGTAAAGTTGTTGTATAAATAGTCCTAAGGCATGTGGAAATCGGCAGGCTTACATAGGAGTGTGTGAGACTCAAATTAAGAGAGTGTTTGTAAGGCTAAGGCTTAGTTCAAGGTGAACAAGTCTGTATAAGTCCCTAGGTGGGCAAGTTTTGTATTTCTTCCATTTGATGCAATAAAAAGAGTTGATTGTGTCATGTTTTATGTGTTCTTGGTTGCCTGATTATTGTTGGATCTGGGGTTCTGTTGTATATTAAATTGGTACATCGTGAAGCATATGATATTCCTTTACTAGGATATAGTTTCGCTATAGTGGATTTTCGATACGCCTAATTTGGTTCAACGACATCACAGCTTTATTTGTATCTCTACTATGTTTGAACGACTCATAACTAAAGTGTAATGTTGTTATATTACGATTCGCTACACCATGTATCACTCTCTAGTATATATGGGGAGATATTTTCTTTTTTCCATCGAAATTTCCAGAAAATTCTTCTTCGTTCTTTCTTCCCTAAAAAACAGAAAAGTTTCTTCTTTTCGGTTATGGATTACCTAAAATATAAAGATAGCTAAACTGTTTTTAGAAAGGATTTGACTAGAAATCAGGATTTGATTTAGCTTTTCTCAAAGATTTTCGGAATATTTTTTTGAGGGATGAACGGTTGAATCGTTGGTAGATGAAAAGATCAAATGGTTGTCAATGAATCTTAAAATCGATCCAGACATGTAGATTCTCCATGTTAAGAATTATGTTGGATGAGAATTTTTGATTTATGAGGAGAAAACATTCATCCGCTACCGTTCCCAGTTCTAAAATCATTCCTCTCTCCACCGTTGAAATTGTGCCGGGCCTTATCCCAAATTTAGACAATCCCCAGCTATCCAAACTGTAGGAAGGGCGGTCTATATTATTGAGTTGGGCGAGGGAGGGAAAGAGTCACAGGAGAATTAAATAACAATACCAAGAAAATCCGTGCAGATAACAACAAAACCAACAAAAACTAGAGAGAAGGAAGAAAGGACACTTTTTCGATATCTTTGAGATTTCTTGTCCCAATCGAAAGCAAAACACAGACGAAGAGACGTAAGAATATTAAAATAGAGAAATGATCCCTTCACATTTTTATTATCACACTATCTCACACGTTCGGCATATCATTTTTGTGAATAAAAACCAAACCGTAACGGATTTGAAGCTAATATTTTGGGGATATGTTACTATCACATAGTTATATGTTCAGACGAAAAATGAGCGTATTCCAAGACGTATAACACCACCATCTACTACTTTGAAAATGAACTGTTAAAAATCAACGAATTTTTGGCCGTCGAAATTAAGACCGGTAGATTGTGAGGTTTTATATTTCGGAATGTGCTCATTTTTGCTAGGCATATAGAACTTGTTAAGAGGAACATATCCTCAAAATATTATCTTCAAATCCATTGCCGTTTGGTTTTTATTAACAAAATGATACTGAATAAGATCCCAAAAACAATCAAAGCCAAAAACCACTTTTGTAGAGTAGAAAAATACACTTACTGTCACAGTAATAGTACCAAGCAAATACATTTATATATGCACCTGAATTTGGTACTTCTTATTGATAGCCCCTAGCCAATGATCATTGTAATTTGCATCTTATCTATATATATATATATATCTTATTTCTGCAAGCATTATGAATCCCAACAGATTTATTCAGCCACCACAGTTGTTTCACAGCCACGAAAAGCACCACCGGTGTTGACACCATAAGTATGTTGGAATTTAATCCAAACATGTCTTAATTAACATATACATTTTAGTATAATTTGTTAGGGGTATTTGATTTGGTAATGTAAACGTGTGGTCAAATCCTAATGTTTAGGAAGTAATTAACGTGAGTGGGAGTTAATTCCTACTAACTAGCTAAATGGGGCAATTAGTGCCTAAATTTTAGGATTAAATGTTAGTGGTTTAGTCATATGTAAATCCTATTTATAGGAGATTTTATTAAGGAAAAAATGTATCAGAGTGTTAAGCAATGTAGTCAAATATTTCTTTCTTCTCCAAATAATTTTTTCTTTTCAAAATTCTACAAAGTATGTCACGGCCACATGATACTACTGAAATCCAATTTGAAACCTGTTAATTGGAAATTAATTGCATTTATAGGTGAGATTTTACATGGATGCAGGCTTTGAGTTCGCCCCGTGAAAGAAACAAGTAATTACCCCCACCATTTTTCCAAGGACGCTAATAGTGGTACCAAATTTATTTATTTTTGAGTTGACTGGGGTGTACAAATCACTTACCAATATATGTTTTGTGACGTTGTCCTATATGAATTTCAGTATATCCCAAATAATTTGGCACCCCTATTAAAAATCTTGCATTTTTCCACGCACCTTTAAGTCAAGATTTAGGACGATTTCCTAAGGTAATTAGCAAAAAAAAATATTTGTTGAGCCACGTGAATGAATAAGTTGTGTTTTCCACTATGGTAAACTAGAGTAAAATTAACAAATCTGGTTTTCGTGGCCCCATTAGTATTTCTTTTATGTATAAAGTGTTTTGTAGGATAAAATATAAAATATAATATTTAGGTGAGATAAAATAGGTTGAAGTGAGATAAAATAGGATAAAGTGAATAAAAAAATATTAAAGAAATCGTTGGGAATTAGGAATTGTACTGGGCGTTCCTGGAATAGCCGCGGGCGTTGGAAGAAAACTCTCCAGCGGTTGAAGATGGCCCGCGCACTTTTGGCTCAAACGCCATCGCTTGTTTCACGATCGCCCGGCCTTCCATCAAGCGCGCTACATCATCCAACTCAATGAACAAACCAACAAATTTGTTGGTTTGAACATCAATTTTTCATGTTTGTTGAGTCCATAGTGGGAGCAAAATGAACAAACTTTGAGTTTGCTCGTTCTATATGTACTGCTCCTAGGCCTATTCCTATGGCAAATGGCTAATTCCTCCATTTGCCATGCCAGCTGGACTGGCAAACTGGACGCACCACTATGGGAGGAAACATAAGCGGTCGAGTCTACACAGGTCGGTAGAGAAAAGACCGACCGGTTTTAAAGAAACCGCCAGCGGTCAAGTATACACCGCTCGCGTCCAAGTTTCGTGTAGTTGTAGAATAACCTACAACTACACCCTCAGTAGAATTTGTAAAACTTAAGAAGTTCTTGGTGAGGAATGACAATTTTCTTATTAATTCTCTCAATTGATTACAAAGAAGTATCTAAATGGAACTAGAATAGTTACAACTTTCTCTATTCTCTTTCCTAAGATATTTTCTAACATTCATTAAAAGAACCTCCCTAATTTTACATTTGAACTCCTATTTATTGTAAAATTTGTACAACTGTATATGCGTTGCGAAGTATCGCAACATATCTTCGCAAGATTATTTTATGCTCGCAAATCTTTCATACTTCCCCGTGCTTCCTCTATTATCTCATTGTTTTGTAGCTCTTTCCTCTTATATTTATTACGATGTTCGTAAGCTAATATCTTGTGATATTCGGTACCTACATCTTGCCTCTTCTCATGTCAATTCTACGAAGAAGGAATGTCATGAGAACCTCTATATTCGTAAATTTAATATAGTTATCACCACCTATTACATTCGCAACACGTATTTTTATTTTTCATTAAATTTTTGACACGTTTCTTCGTAACCGTTCTTTTCAACCGTTCACGTCTAATCGCATTGATGAGTTTCTATCTTCATCGATCTCTCTCTTCTTTATAAATATTATCTTTTGTTCTTCTTTTTATTCTCTTATCCTATTCATCTTCCTCTGCAATTTATTCCCTTTTTCTGCTACTACGATTTCTTATCTCTTTCACTTCTTTTCCTTCCTATTTTCTATCCTACATACAATGGCTCCAAAGAAGAAAAATATTGAACAAATTAATGCAGAGCTTGCTGATAGGGACCTCGTTCTTTCTGAAATTGATGGTCATGACAATAAGTCTTCTCTCAGTATGGAGCTCTTTACTGATCTTACTTGGAATGATCAGAAATTTTTAATCTCACGAGGTCAAATCCTCTCAGGTCTTCCTCTTCCTCTTTATGATGTCAATCTTCCTTTATTCTATGAAATTATTTCCCACCCCAATTTTTCATGTGCCATTTATCAATTGACTGGTGATTGCATTCGCATTCTGGTTGAATTCGAAACTCGTGCTGCTACTGGAAAATCTTTGTATTCAGTTGATCTTAGGAAACCCGGATTTCGAGATATGGAGATTATCGCTGCGGATTATACTGTTGAGAGTTTCTTCAAAAATTACACATTAATTCCTGCGAAGAAGGAAGATAAACGTTGGGGTGTTCGTCTTCACCGTAAATCTAATATCGCAGCAGATGATCTTCTCATGCACGATATTAATTATTCCTCGGGAAATAATAAAACACCTCGTCGTTCTAATGATGAAGATTGGTATAACTACCCTCTAACATTATCGGGTTCTTATATTTCTGGGATAGTAGATCTTCCTGCGAACCTTCGTGATCGTAACTATCAACCTTGGGTCTTTTCTTAGCTTAGTAAAGATAAAAATATATGTATCTCCATCTCTTTATCTATTTGTTATTCTTCAACTTATTTTCAAATGAGGTAAGAAACACTTTTATATGCTTTTTAAACAATATATTGTTGCCTCTGTTTCTTATCCTTATTTAAATTTGTTGGTTCTTTCTGATCTTCCTGAGGTTGTTGCGAGTGAAAACAAGAATCCTACTTCTTCCAAAAGGTTAACTGCGAGACAAAAAACACTTCGCTCTGCGAAGGATACCCAAACTTCTGGTAGTCAAGATGATGCTCTTCGCAAAGGAAAAAGGAAACTTGAGGATGTTGTTTTTGAAAGGAAAAAGAAGAAATTCTCGACCAATGCTTACTCCAATGTGATCTCTTCTAGCAAGAACGTTGATGAAGAACAAAATGATGAATTCAGGTAATCAAATTGGTTTTATGTTTATTCCTGCTGGTAAGATTGATTCTGGTAGAACTTAATACATGTTTGCTACTTTTACTGTCGATGATTTCCCATTGTTACCGCCTTCTTCTTCATCTTCTTCATCATCATTATCGCGAACATTCAAACAGTAATACAAGTAATCAACGTCTTAGAGAATCTGTACCGCAGAATTCAGACTCTACAATTGAAGTCATGGTAACCAGGAGATAACCTGCGGTAAATTTGTTTCTGAAATGTTCATGTAAAGAAAGGTTTGCCTGGTTTGATTTCAATTTTCACAGAGATATGTTTGGTGTTTCTGATTGGTTACACGATGAATTTAATTTATGTTATGTTAGAGTTAGCTAGCCTATATCAATATTTTCCATATATTTGTAAAGTTGAAAGTAAAAAGTGTTAGTAGTTTGTAGGTTGATTCTGTTGATTATGGTGGAAATGTTTGTTACAGAGAGCATTCTTTGAAGGTTTAAGAAACTGTATATGTATTCTTACCCTATGTATATAACAGGTAATAACTTGTGCCTCCCCACTGTTTATTTAATCACTGTCATCTAGTAGGCAACGCTAAACTTTTTGTCCCACCAAGAAACTATAAACTTCTCCTGGATATATTCCAGGGGCCATGCACTAGTGAACAGATTGTTGTTGATGTGCAATGAATTGTTACAGGATCAGATCAGGTACGTGATTACGAAGAAAGCCAATGGGTCCTGTTATCGGTGGAGGAAATTTTGATGGTAGCTGTAACGATCCTCGAGCTCGTCAACGATATTAGACCAGTCAAGGAACGAATTAGACGATAATAACTCGATTAGTTTAACACGAACGATAATTAATAGAATTTAATCTACCAATGTTCTAGGTACAAAACTAGTACCGTTGAATAGATCTCAAAAAGTTATGCGAAATGGACTACTTGCACGTGTCGTTCGGATACCAGACGAAGTAGATATCAACAGATTACTATGGAGGGCAAATTAGTCTTTTTTCACTCGAACCGACATGGGCTTCCCTTATCAAATAAGGTGGGTTGTTTAGTGTTCTCTATTGGTCTTATCCCTAAATCGATCGAAGAGAAATTCATTTTCTCTTTTCTTCTTCTCTTTCCTTCTTCTTTCTTCTTCTCTTCTTCTGTTCTTCAGCGAGCGATTTTGAGAGTTTGTGAGTGAATCAATTTATGTGTAATTGATGATTTATTGTAGCTGATGGATGAATAAGAAGAGGGTTATTGCTCAATTGCTGAGATGAAGTAGTTATGAATATGAATCAAGAGTTAGGGTTTACCTGAGATTTGAATTAGGGTTTGTAATAATTCAAAGAAGATTAGAAGATGGAATTGATGTCCTGGAAGAATGATTCGAGATGGGTATTGAATGGTGGAGTGTATTAGAGTTGAGTTACAGATGGAATCAAGTTTCAATTAATTAAATAATAATTCATATAGAAGTTAGGGTTTCAGATGAACCGTGGGATAATTGATGAGCTTGCGAGGATTTGTTATTTCGAATCAAGGTAGAATATTAAGAAGAGGGTGAATCATATATTTCAATTTGGGATTTAGTTTGAGAACAAAGAAGAGATTGAATTCAATCTGGTTGAAAGAAGCTGCTTTGAGGGGATTGATATAGTTGGTTAGTGTAACATGAGTTGATAATGAGTAAAATGAGTTGGTTTGGGTGTATGAGATGTTTCTGATGGAGATAAAGATTGAATCATTAGCATTAATGATGTTGAATTAGTATGTGTTGGGCTGGTTCAAGTATAATTTGGTGATAGTGAGAATTAGATGTATGTTTAGGAGTGCAGATGGGATAAATGTGCATGACTGGTAGTTTTATGGAGTTGCAGTTGAAGCTATTGAACTGCCATGAACTCGGTTGGATTGGTGGTGTTCTAATGGTGAATAATCAGTTGTTGAGTTAGTGGTTAAATGATTGTATGGCTGAAACTAATGTTGTCTTAAATGAAATTCAATTGTGGATTAGTTGAAGATGAAATTGTTATGCGAACAGATTAAGGTGGATTGAAAGGTTAAGATGAGTTATGGTGGTTGTTTGTGTATGTGAGATTGCAGGTGTTGGAGTTAGAATGGTAGTGAAGGAGAAGAGTTGAACTGATTTGAATTAGAACTGTAAAGGATGGATAGTGGTTAATGATGAAGTTATATGTGTTGGTAGAGATGTATTGTCTTGGTGTTAGTATAGTTGCAATTGAAGGATTTAGTTGGTATTGCAGTTGAAGTAAGCGGCATTGTAATACTGAGAAAGGAGATTGTAAAGTTGTAGATAGTGATTCCTGTGAAAGCTTGGAATTGCAGGTAGGTTTAATTTCAGTTGTATTGAAGTATTGAATTCAAGTTTAGTAGTGGAATTTGTTATAACTACTGGTGTTGAAAATCTCATAATGAAGATTGTGAAAACAGTTATAGACATGGACTTGTTGCTGCTATGTAGATTATTGTTGTAGCAGGATGTAGAAGGAGTGTTGCTTAGAACTTCTCTTGCAGGTAAAGCTTAAATTGCAGTTGTGTTGAATTTATAGACTATGTTATTATGGATTATTTGTGTAAGAATCAAATGAGAAGAATCAGTTTGGTGGTGTTCTTGTAACTGCAATAACATTAGGCTGGTTAGTCATCCCAGTCAGTTGTCTGATCGACTCTGTTTTAGGTGACTCAGATATCTAACTGAGTTGAATCGGTATAGACTCACCGAGTTCCCTGTTTAGACCCGAATTGACTCAGTTGACCGATTTAGACTTGACAACTTGACCTTTGACCCTGGACATTGACTTGACCTGGACGTTGACTGTTAGTTGACCATTGACTGTTAGATTGACCCAGTTGGGCCAGGCCTTATTAATGGATTTGTTTAAGTGGGCTTGGGCTTTAGACCAGTTTTATTAATTAAATGTTTTGGTCCTTTTGTGGTCCGAATTAGACTTTGACTTCTTCTACAATGTTGTAGATACTCATAAGACTTAGCTATTGGACTAGAGAACCAACCCAATGAATTGGTAAATCTTTAGATATGCAAAATATGGATTATGAAGATGTGAAGAACCTTAGATGGGCTTAAGATAGATAATAAAAAGGGTATAAAAACGTAAATGGGCTTAGAACCATTAGATAGAATTGTATGATTCTTGAGTGAGCCTTTTGGCTAATCTTTAGAGTGCTTGTGTGGTTAACAGTTAATCTTTATTAACAACGATCGATATAAAGAATGAACCAGTGGATCGTGGATCTCGAGGTAGGCGTGGCCTGTCATCAAAAAAGGTGTGGGAATGCATTTGACTCTTTGTATTCATTATTGATGCTTTTATAAAATTTTATGCTTAACAAACTCATGCATTGTCAGTTTCTGCATTCCATGTTTGTTTAAAATGCATTATGATAATCATGTTGATTCTGTGAATCTTTCCACGATTTGGAAAGGACTTGTATTGTGTTGTCAATATGAATTGTTATGGGAAATGAGATTTTCCACTTGTGGTATATAGGATACGCTACTTCACATTTATACCTACTTTAATTCAGCTTTTATTGTTTAGAGTATTGGTCACCATGGTCTTGGTGGCATCCATATCTAAATAGGTGTGAATTGTCGGGTAGGGATTTACAACCATATTATATATTGTTTGAAGAAGGAGTTTGTCCATATACATGTATGATTATTTCAGTGACTTAGTCACTGTTTATTGTTTTCGGAAAAACATGTATTGTTTTCCAAATCTTGCCTATGATTACTTAGAAGGTTAAATGTTAATTATTCCCACTTCAGTTTCTGTGACAGATCAGAGTTGCACAGCAAAAGCCTCACGGGTTGACTTCGTTAGTTGATTAACTTCTGTTATATTTATTATGTTGTATATTTTAATTGTAAACCAAATGAATAATTTATATGTATCATTGGAGAGGATTTCTTGTATATATATTTCTGAGCGGGTTAGTTTTGGGTTAAGTTTTTGTATCAGATTTCTTAATTGAATGCTTAAGTGTATGTTTTAGATTTTAGTGCCTATTTATTTAGTTAATTAATTGGATTAGTCAGCTGCTAGCTTAGGGGGCGCTACAGTAGCGGTAGAAAAACATGGAAATACAATGACTGTGCCTCGAATCCCTATTGCCAGCCTCTTGAATATTTATTGGGGCACTTGGTTTTCCTTCGAATGAGACATCAATGAGACTGGTGATGCAGCTATTATTGCAGGTGGATGACAAGTTATGGAGCCTTTTTTTTGTTGCATAACTTGTTATGCAGTACAGAAAATGGTTGCATAACACGTTATGCACCTATAATAATATTTGCATAACATGTTATGCAGTCGAGAAAATGGATGCATAACCTGTTATGCATCAAAAATATGATTGCATAACGCGTTATGCATCGAGAAAATTGTTGCACAATCTTTTATGCATGAGAAAATAGATGCTTAACCTAATATGCAGCCATAAATATGGATGCATACTGCATTATGCATCAATTTTTTTTATGTATGCACTAAAATCAACCAAAACAATGGTTACATAACTTGTTATAGATGCATAACTTTGTTATCCAAATGCATCATTTTTTATGCAGTGGAGAAAATGGTTGCATAATTCGTTATGCATCTGCATAATGTGTTATGCATCTTTTTTTAGAGGCTGCATATTCAGTTTTCGAAAATTTTCTCTAAAATGATGATCATCTCCGATTTTTTGGTGAAAAACAAAATTTTGATATTGTTGTTTGTACTCGTTGCGTAGCTCTCTTAAAAATATTTCCAACGATATAAAATTTGTAAAATTCCAAGGCGCGGATTTTTAGATATGTTATATCCAAGTTGTGTTGCCAGTTATACCCCTGAAAAATTAGGATGCATAACAAGTTATCCCTGAAAAAACCGTATGCATAACACGTAATGCGGATGCATAAATCGTCATGCAGACAAGTTTTAATAATTTCGGATAATTATGGGTGTCACAAAAATATTTATGGGTGTCACGGTATCCAAAATTAATTGTGGGCCTGACAATGAGAATATTATTTTTTTTGGGTGTCCCCCTAATTTTCCCTTTTCGTAACCCCATTTTAGACTTCAAAGTTGTTTTAAAACCGGCAACGGTTTACACTCTGAAAACTAATCTAGGTTTCATATTCGGCCGGGGAGTTTTCTTCGTCGCCTTCTCTCTCTCTCAGATGCAGATATTTGTGAAAATTTTAACAAACGGGAAGACAGTTACCCTAGGTGGTGTCGAGAGCTCAGACACCATTGTCACCATTAAGACTAAGATTCAACAAGAGGAAGAGATCCCCCGAGACCAGCAAGTTTTGGTTTTTACTGGTAGACAGTTGGATGATGGTTGTACTTTAGCCGACTATAACATCCCGTAGGAATCTACCCTGTATTTGGTTCTTCTTTGCAACTGGAGTACTACTGGTAGCTGGGGATTCATGGCCGATCGTCGGGTTTCACGTGTGAAATGTGTGATCGAGAATTTCTGTCGATTCAAGCACTTGGAATGCATTGCATGGCGACTCTCAAAGAATGGGATCGCGACTCGGAGTCGGAGTCAGAGTCAGAGGTGCACGACGATCCCGAAGACAATCACAATGTTTTTTTTGTGTGTTTTCTGCGAATCGACTTCAAAGTCATTTTATATACTCAGAAAACTAATCTAAGGTTTCCTATTCTTCAGATGCAGATCTTTGTGAAAATTTTAAACGGCAGGACCATTACCCTTGGCGGTGTCGAGAGTTCAGACACCATTGCGACTCTTAAAGATATGATTCAAGATGAGGAAGGGATCCCCCGAGATCAGCAACGTTTGTTTTTTGCCAGTAAACAGTTGGACGATGGTTGTACTCTAGGTGACTGCAACATCCAGGACGAGTCTACCCTGTATTTGGTTCGTCGCAGCAGCAGCGATAGCGCTGATTCGATGAACCAGCGTAGGGTTTACACGTGTGAGATGTGTAATCAATAATTTCTTACGCTGCAAGGACTTGGAGGACATTGGGTGGCGAATCACAAAGTTTTGGAGTGCCACTCGGAGTCGGACTCGCTGTCGGAATCAGACGACGATGAAGACCTTTTTTTGTTTTAAAGACGAAGGGATAATGAAACACAAAGGTTCCAGAATGTTTATTTGTATGTTCCTGAGCAACAATTTGAACCTTGGACGTACGTGTTGTTTTTATCAATTTTTACTCTATAGTATAGCTAATCTGTCGGAATCAGACGACGATGAAGACCTTTTTTTGTTTTAAAGACGAAGGGATAATGAAACACAAAGGTTCCAGAATGTTTATTTGTATGTTCCTGAGCAACAATTTGAACCTTGGACGTACGTGTTGTTTTTATCAATTTTTACTCTATAGTATAGCTAATCAGAAATCACATTTGCATATAATATCACTGCCATCAGTATAGTCAATATATAATTAGAAATAATAATTACTGTCATTAGGGGAAACAGCCAAAGCCTATGTAAAAAGGTAGGCAGCAATATTTGAAGTACAACAGATGTAGAGAGATGACATAACTGTGGACATACAAACTGTCTACAATTTGAATAAAAAGGAGAGTACTAGAACAGTTGCTCAAAACCTACTCCTACTATAGTAAATTCTCAGCACATAAAATCTCCTATAATCTAAGTGTAAGTAATTTCCCCAAGAAATCAATGTTTAAACTATCTAAACCATGTATTCTAGACATATATTCTCGTGGTTACCTGAGCGTTTGGACTGTTCATGGAAGTTCAAGTCTAATGATGGAATCATAGAAATACTATAAAGAATAGTGTTTGATGTGATCAATAGTATTTGACTAAAATATTTATATGGCTAAAATTAAGAGTGACTTTTATACGTTTGACTTATGTTAAAAGACGAAAAATACTATTCTAAGTAGCGTTGTTTTAACGTTATTTCGAATAGCATTTTTCGTCTTTTAACACGTTATCTAGAATAGCTTTTTCTTTTTATTCTACACGTCGTTTCACAAAACCATGAAACATGGCTTGGAAAACCAACTTGGAATCCATTAGACTTGACATTCCACACTTTTTCCAAGCTTGGAATAATTTGGATTTCACTGTAAGACTATTCTAAAAGTCGAGGAAGAAAAAATTTCAATGTCAGAACTGAAAATTACACATGAAATAACCCCATCATTTTCAAACAGAGATAGTATTTTGTTGAAATATAGTCTAAAAAACGCTTTTTTAATAAATGAATTATTATTATTATTATTATGAAAAGGATGCCACATAAGGCTTTTATTATTATTTTTCTTGTAAAATAGAGAAAGAGGAGAAAGAGACACAAAGTAGAAGGGAAAAACAGGGAGAGAAATTCTATTAATGTGTATCATAAACAAACATTAGAGCATCTATTTATAGGGCTAGACACAAGGGCATCCCAGTAATAAACGAGATTTACCCTAAATATTCTTAACATAATTACACGTATATAACACTCCCCTGATGACATTGTGTCTAAGCTAATTGCCTCGTCAAAACCTCGACAGGAAACCCCAAAGGGACAAAACCTGACCGAAGGGAAAAGAGTATAATTGTGAACAAACTTATAACGAAGCTGGACATGCATATGTTGCCTCATTAAAACCTTGACAAGGAAAAACCCAGTGGAAAAAACCTTGATGAAGGAAAAATAGTACAACGGGATAGTCCAGTAAAATACAATCTAATTTGATACTCCCCCTGATAAGTTCTTCAGTTAAATCTTGGCTTCCAAATCTTCGAGTCGAAATTTCCCAATTTCGATAAACGAATTTCTTGAGTGCTGGAGATAGTAATACTTTCGTGAGACATTTTCTAGTTGATGAAGTCTTCTTTTGTGTTAGTCTTCTAATGGTAGTGTTTTCGAGTCTTCAGGCTTCTTTAAATACATCGAGGACTTGCTTCTTGGATTAATAACTTCTCGAAGATGATATGTAGAAGTAGTTGATATAATTTCTTCAACAAAGTGCCAATAGGCAGTTACAGAACCATAGGTGTACGAATTTTGTAGTCATACTATGGATCAGAATGATATCCAAATTCATAGGAGATGGTTATGTTGATGTGATCTAACAAAATGACCTAGTTAATGGTGGGAATAACCAAAATATATACAACTCCCCCTTGGATGACCACCATGTTGAATGAATTTGCCTCACTAAAACCTTGCCAGTAAAACCCAATGGGAAAATATGGACGAAGGGAAAAGAGCACAAAATCAACATTTTGAAATTAAATTAAACGTCAACGAGATGTTGCCTCGTTAAAACCTTGTCAGGAAAACCACATGGGACAAAAACTGAAACGAAGGGAAAAGAGTACAACTTTTGACGTAAATATGGATGCTAACTCAACTATATGAGTATTATTAAAAGCACCAAAATCATAACTATAGTCTATATTATAGACAAGTTTTAAGCAAGCATAATATTTTAACTGTAGATTTAAGAAAAATATTATTTATGCTGCTGAAGCATGGATTTTTGTGTTTTTAAGGACCCCTCAAGATACCTATGACGTTGAAGTCATCAACTAATTAATCCATAATTTTGGTTTTGTACCAAATTTCTAAAAAACACAAAGGATTGTTAAACCTTAGGTAAGCAAATAAGGTGGCTGCCTAAATATAATTTGAATCCTCCAAGGATTACAAATTCGAAAATTTTCTCCAACCATATATGAGTCCTTCAAGGACTACCATGCCAAATATATCTTATAAGAAGAACAATTATTGAACCAATCCTAGGTTCTGAGCAAAAAAAAAAAAAAAAAACCCTCAAACCGTTTTCACAATGGACATATTTCTCGTATAACACATTATGACTACACCAACCTATAATTAATAGGCTTGGCACATTTACGGTGTTAAGTCTGGGATCCCAAATTGTGTCAATCGAGAATTCAATCCAATCTAATTTGGATTATATGCCAACCAATCAAATATGTCGATGTTTTTCTGCAGAGGGGTTCAAAACTACCATCATTTATTTCAGTAGCTACTTTAAATGAATATTCGACAATATTAACTAACAGCGATCCTGCATTTCTCAAGTGTATGCATATCTTGATATTTTCATAGAATTACTGGTACCAACGCCCCCGGGTATGATAATCTCCCCATCTTCCATTGAGGAGATATGAACTATGAGAATATGGACCTTGTTTTGATATACTCAATTGGAGCATTATCAATAGCAAGTACTAAAAAGATACATACTTGCTAGATGTGACTGGATTATGCTCTTCAAGAGGAAAAAGCTTAATAAAAGAAAAATGAAATATTTTCGCGCCTATTTGAGATGGCAGCCTTTTTCAATTTGATTATGATGGGGAAGAAATTGATATGACTTTTAAGTCAATGAACACCATCTGGTAATGTATAGTCTCCCCCTGATTATGGCGGAAATATTTATCTCATATACAACAACAAGTTGCATAGAGTATTATCCGATTAATTCGAGATATATACTCAATATGAAATATGTCTTTCGACATAAAATAAATATAGTCTTAATAGACATACATATTCCCCATCAACTATGGATAACTTTTGGAAGAAAAACAAAATAAAAATAAATAAAAAGTTATATATTAAAACCAAAAGCATTTAAAATATGCAAACAAATCTTAAATAACTATGTGACCTCAAAGCCCAACGAGTAATGATTTTAGAGTGAAATGATGGACACTTTCTTTATTAAGAAAATAATTCAATCAAGATCAGTATAGTCGTCACTACAAGGACTAATGATGATATTGGCTAATGAGCCGGGTGCGCACCCTTTCGATCTTTAGTGTCCAATTCCAACTACAAGTGGAACTATTTTAAATTTTGGAGATTTACCATGAGGAAAATAAAAAATGCTCAAGATCCCCTAGCAATTCCTCTTGGTGTTTGCAATTGTTAATATCATAACAACGATACTTTATATATCCCTTTAGGATAGGGAAAAACCAAAATAATTGACTTACATGATCCTTTTTGAGAAAATAAAGAGATCATTTTCGTTGCGAAGGAATCCATGGTTTCCCGTAAGAAATGGAAACCAACGATTTATTAGTAGAAAAAAATAAAATCATGATTGGTAAAGGTTTGGTTAAACGATTATCGTCAAACTACGCGAAAAAAATATTGGCTAAAATTTCATAGAATACCAATTTATTTTAACATCTTCCGCACAGTTGATGGAGAAAACCAATACCGGTTGGTATATATGATACACCAAAATTGCATCGACAAAAAGAAAAAGAAAAGTCGACTTAGTTATCGCATAGGGAAAATTCACTTCGTGGTTGGTAGATGGTTTCTTGTAAAAATAAAATAAAAATAGAAACCGATTATAAAAATCACATGATCTTCATCAAATGGACGAAGATACCAAACTTAATTGGTCGGAGGTTTTTCAACCATGCACATGATTAATTACCATAAAGGTATAATTTACGATAACACCAATTTCGATGATTACAGTTTCATTAAAAGGAATAGAAACTGCAAACCATTTTTCGATGGATTTCTTTTATTTCTTTTGAAAGATTTCTCTCAACAAAATAGATTCGTTAAAGTTGATCCCACGCCCCTTAAATATGGACCATGTCCTCTAAAATTAATCAACGGATTTAAATTGCACTCAAAAGGATAAATTTGTGCAGCGACGATATAGCGTCGATCGCAAGGGAATAATGCTGAGGACATATATGTGGCCTCATAGACATGAGCCCCACTATTGTCAATTAGACAGAAAAGGGATCTCCGTCAAATAAGACCGCGTGATAAACTGATTAATGATCAAACTGTTGAGTCCATATCATAAATAAGAGATTATACTCTATAAAACAGTATACGAGAAAGAAATATAAACATAAACCAACACTATTACCACCGTTTAAAAACAAGTTATTTATTAAAAAAAACTTCACAGATGGTGTTTGTCATCCCTGTAGTGATGTTTTAGTGCTACCATCGAACTTACACCAATCCAAAGATGAGCACATGTAAAAAACAAGACAAAGATATTAATTAGTACACGGTTAAAAAAAACGATAAGAACATCATGCAATTATGATGTTAAGTGAAACTAAATGTTAAGATAAGCCGAAGAAAAATAAATTAGTGAATGAAAACGTAGTGTAAAAATATTTTAACGCCGATTCCACTTTGGTTATAGGGCTTATAAAGCGTGTTGTGGATAGAGCAATGTGTGTGTTAACGTCTTGTAAAATAAAGAAAGAGGAGAAAAAGACACAAAGTAAAACGGAAAAACAGAGAGAGAAATTCTATTACTATGTACGATAGACAAACATTAGAGCTTCTATTTATAGGGCTAGACACAAGGATATCACGATAATAAACGAGATTTATACTAGATATTTTTAATATAATTACATGTTTATAACAAACAAAAGTAGTAGAATTATTATTTTATAATTATCCCACTCCAATTATTCTGAAGAAGTTCACTTTTTCTCAATGTGCGTGCAAAACCTTAAGATATCACTCAGATTACTATGAAATGAGTAGGTCATCAAAATAATTACTTGCAAAATGTAGTCACATTGCAACTTAATAACCAAGGAGGTTGAATTGAAACATGAGCAAGCTCAGAAGACTATGAAAAGAAAATTTAAGATATTTTAAGTGTACTAAATGAACAGATCGAAAGATAGAGATGGGTGAGGGAATGAGAGCAGTAGTTAAATAACTTATATTAAGTCTCCTACACTCAACGGACACAAGCAACGCTAGACATATACACACGTTGTACATAAGCAAGATGTAAGCTGTCACAAGAGACATTATTCTAGATGTACTAACATACAAAAGATCCAACAGATCTTTTGTTATGAAGAAAATGTGTCAATCGGATCTTTACATATCAAGAAAGTGTTTTAGTTCTTAGGAAACTCTTGGTCCATTTAGGATTTAGATGTCGACATTATTCTTGTCAATAACTAGAGATTAAGTTCTTTCCTTGTATAGCTTCACTTTCCTTTTTTATCGTTGTAAACAACTATATAAACGAATGTACAGGCAATAGCCAATTCATCCAAGTAATAATATTCCCATTACCATTTCTCTTTATGGTAACAGATAAATCATGTTCATCATCATAATTATTTTTTTCCACTCAATTTTCAATCTTAAAAATGCCTTCCAATACCTCCAATGATGATATTCCTCAAACCCCACCAAGTAATTCTACTTTTGTTGATATCAAATCTGGTCCCTATGTTATTCATGCATCGGACAGTCCTTCAACAGCTTTTATCACACCATGTAAAGTGACTCAAATGTAAAGTGACTTTTGACGAAACTTCATGTACATTTCAAGATCCATTAAGGAATTTAACGATTGGTCGGAGTGATCACGTGTGAAATGGTCTCTACATTCTTCGCTCGACCCCGTCATGCTTTTCGGCTTCTCGTTATTCAAACTTTGATCTTTGGCATTGGCGTCTTGGCCACCCTTCAGATTTACGTTTTCGTATTCTAGCAAATATATTTAGATATATAAGGACTACTAAAAATCATTTATGTGAAGTATGTCCACAAGCTAAGCAACCTCGTTTACCTTTTTTATCAAGTAATTCGAGAAGTAATAAAAAAAATCAATTAGTTCATGCAAATATTTGGGGTCCATTTTCTGAACCTTCATTATGTGGAAAAAATATTTTTTAACGATTGTTGATGATTTTTCGCGATGCACTTGGATTTATCTTATGAATTGTAAATCCGATACTAAAAAGTATCTCGCATATTTTTTCAATCACATTATCTACCAATTCCACACTAAAATTACAAATTTATCATCCGGTAATGGAAAAAAAAATTATACCTCAATTACAAAAATTTCATTCGGACAATGGAACTGAATTTTTAACGAAAGACCTACAAGAATGGTTTCATGCTAATGGTATCATTCATCAACGTAGTTGTGTAGCTACTCCTCAACTGAATAGTGTTGTGGAACGTAAACATCGACACCTACTTGATGTTGCTCGCGCTTTACGTTTTCAAGTTGATCTTCCTTTACATTTTTGGGCTGAATGCATTTTAACCGCTGCGTATCTCATAAATAAGATGCCCACTCCTCTATTAGATAATAAATCACCTCAAGAGATTTTGTTTCAATCTCCAACTTCTTATCACCATTTAAGAGTTTTTGGTTGTTTATGTTTTGCAAGAAATATTAATGTTAAACACAAATTTGATCAACGTGCTCGGCCATGTATTTTTGTAGGATACCCTTATGGTCAAAATAGCTATCATGTTTATGATCTTGAATCACGTAAAATTCATGTTTCTCGTGATGTCACTTTTCATGAGAATACATTTCCTTACAGAGACTATCATATCAACAAAGTCTCTCCTCCGGCACATTTATTTCTACACTTAGCGGATGATGATGATACATATAATGATAATATAACTCCATCTCATCCATTATATAAGACCATACCCTCATAAAGTATTTTAAATACCCTATCGTTCATGACTAATCCTTTACAGGGGGACTTGCAATCATCGGGTACAAGTGACCCATTAAATAACATCAACTTGGAATTTCATGTATCAACCGAGAATGAATATATCTCACCTATGAATCAACCAGTAGAGGGCTACAATTTAGCTAATGAAAATCAATATGTAGTCCATGATAATCCCTCCCGACCAACTAGAGAACGTCAACCTCCAGCACATTTGAAAGATTACATGTGTACAACTACACCTCTAGCTTCTAATAAAAATAGCACACAGTATCCTCTCACCGATTATGTTTCAATTAGTCAGTTCTCAAAAACACATCAAGCATTTCTAACCTTAGTTCTTAATACTACGGAACCTAGAACATTTTCCGAAGCAATAAAAAATCCAGTATGGAGGGAAGTTATGGTCAATGAAATTGTTTCCTTTAAGGCAAATAATACGTTGACAATGACAGATTTACCACCCGGTAAAGTTCTTATAGGCTGCAAGTGGGTCTATAAGGATAAGTTCAATGCCGATGGCTCCGTGGAAAGATATAAGGCGCATCTCGTTGCCAAAGGTTACAACCAAAATGAAGGACTCTATTATCATGATACGTTCGCACCCGTAGCTAAACTTGTTACTATTCGGGTTCTTCTGTCCCTTGCTGCTATTCAGAATTCCCAATTACATCAATTGGACGTCAATAATGCATTTTTGCAAGGAGATATTCATGAATATTTTTACATGAAAATTCCACCGGGTTTCTCCAAAAAGGGGGAGACTAGAGTCTGTGAACTAAATAAGCCATTATATGGGCTAAAACAAGCATCGCGCTTGCTTCTAACTTACTTAAACGTGGCTTTAATCAATCAAGGGTTGATTACTCTCTTTTTATCATCTCCCAAGGTACTACTCGTATCTATATTTTAGTTTATGTTGATGACATCATCATCACTGGAAATGATGATGTTGCCATCACCGACTTAAAGAAATTTCTTGAGAGGTCATTCTCTATCAAAGACCTAGGAAACCTCAAATATTTCTTAGGCGCAGAAGTATCTCGATCTATGTCAACGTAAATACATACTTGATATACTTAAAGATACATGAATGATAGGTGCTAGGGTATCGTCCTTCCCAATGGAACAATAACTTAAACTTCGTCCCACTGATGAAAGCCCTCTTTCTGATCCTACACCTTATCGCCGTATTATTGGACGCTTATTTTATCTTACGGTAACTCGTCCTGATATTTCTTATGCCGTTAATAATCTTAGTCAATTTATGCAATCACCACACACGACTCATATGGATGTGGCCAATCGTGTCCTTCGTTATCTTAAAGGATCTATTGGTAAGGGTCTTTTTCTCTCTGATTCTAGCAGTCTACATATCACTGGTTTTAGTGATTCCAATTGGGTGGGATGTCCTACCTCTCGACGTTCCACGTGTGGATATTATACTCTCCTTGGGTCTAGCCCTATCTCATGGAAATCCAAGAAACAACCAACTATTGCCCGTTCTTCCGCAGAAGCAGAATATCGTGCTTTGGCTACTCTTTCGTGTGAACTTCAATGGTTAAAGTATCTTCTCGATGATTTAGGTGTACCACATCCTGAACCTATGTCAGCTTTTTGCGATAGTAAAGCCGCTTTACACATAACGGAAAATCTTGTTTTTCATGAACGAACGAAATATATCGAACTTGATTGTCATTTCGTTCGTGAGAAAATTCAATCCAAATTACTCTCTCCTTCTTTTGTTCGCTCTAACGATCAAGTAGCGGACATTTTTACCAAGCCCCTGGGGGATGAACATTTCAATCGTCTACTAGGCAAGTTAGGTGTGCTTGAGATTCCTTAACCAGTTCCAACTTGAGGGGGAGTATTAAGTCTCCTACACTCGACAGACACAAGCAAGGATAGACATATACACACGTTGTACATTAGCAAGACTCAAGCTGTCACAAGAGACATTATTCTAGCTGTACTAACACACAAAAGATCCAACAGATATTTTGTTACGAAGATATATGAAGAAAATATGTCAATCAAATCTTTACATATCAATAAAGTTTTTTAGTTCTTAGGAAACTCTTGGTCCATTTAGGATTTAGATGTCGACATTATTCTTGTCAATAACTAGAGATTAAGTTCTTTCCTTGCATAGTTTCACTTTCCTTTGTTATCGTTGTAAACAACTATATAAACGAATGTACATGCAATAACCAATTCATCCAAGTAATAATATTCCCATTACCATTTCTCTTTATAATTGTATATATGCAGATGATGGAGCTGACATACAATAACCAAAAAAATAAAAAATCCGTACTCATAACAAAACCAACGAGTACTAGAGAGAGATTAAGAGAAGGACACATTGTTAAGTAGTTTTTGAAACACAAACGAGGAGGATGTAAGAATATCTGATTTCCTTGTTCAATCCTTTTCTTGAAATAAGATGGAGAATAGGTCAACATACTGTTTTTTTTTTTTTTTTGACACCTTCGCCAGGTTTAAGGGGAACCCAAAACCTTATAAACTAGGAACCTAAAAAAAACAAAACAAAAGACCTACTTCATATGGTAAATCTTACCCTGTATATCTTCATCCAAAATGCTAAGAATCTCCCTATCAAAACTAGTAATATCAATGGTAACAAAACTTTCTCTAGGGTGCTTACTGGCAAGCTAGTCAGCATCCCTGTTTGTTTCTCTATACACATGGGAGTATCTAACAAAAGTAAACTTCTTGAGCAAATATTGTATTCTTCTCCAAATATGCAACACACTCCAAGTAGGTACTGTCTAACCAGAGAGCAGATTATAGACCCCCAAGGAATCAGCGCATAAGAGAATTCTTTGCAATTACTGATGATTGCCAGATGCATACCAACCTCTACTCCATGCAATTCATGAGACGTAATAGTTGCAGGGATAGATCCTCAACAGGCAGCAGCAAGAGTTACCCCAAAATGGTTCCTTATGATAGCTCCACTTCCACCTGAATCATCTCTTCTAGATCCATCTATGTTGACCATGACCTCATCTTCAGCAGGATAAATCCAACTGCACTCCACCACCCTCTCAATCTTGTATATACATTCAATGCCCCAAACCTCCATGAACCTTCTTGTAGAAGGCTTATCCTTGTCAGAAAGTTTTGAAGCTAAGGACTTTAATCTAATATCCATAGAGATCAGTAAATACATCCTTGTTTATTGCCTTTACATCCAAAACTTCACCACTGAAGAACCACAATTCTTTTCCTACCATTTCTCATATTTGAAATCTCGTCCATCATCAGAAATAACGACAACAATGTCTTCTCTTCTTCCATGTTTCCACTTTCCAGTCGAAGGCAGTGAACCAATTAGTACCCAATACACATTAACAACATCATTTTCTCCAAGCTCTTGGACAACAATCTCAATTCTTTCTCCCTAATTTTTAACCACAACCAAAATCCAAATCTTTATAAAATCGATCCATTTTCAAGTATAAACCCGTCTCATACCCAATTTTCTCATCATATGAGTACTCTAAAACCTCCTTTTAATTCTATTTTTCAATCTCTTGTTCTTCCGGTGGTGGGAGTGAAGATGGAGGAGGAGAAAAACTAGTTTAGGGTTTTATTATAAAGATTTAAGAGATATTATAGAATCTGTTTTTTAATTTTGAAGTTGTGTTGATTTCAGGAGAAGTAGGAGATAAAATCTAAATTTGAAACACGCAAAGCTAGTTGGATAGACATTCGCTGGTGTAGTCGAATGTGTGAAGCAGCAGATAATAAAAAATGAGTTGTAATCTTAGACGTCCAAATTTTAGATGCATAAAATAGGTTAAAGGACTTGACCGGTCATTGTTAGTAAAGTTAAAAATATTTTAGTAATTAACATTTGTTGGATGGAAATCAGTACACGTCATCATTTGAAACAGTCAACCAAAGTCAACGTCATTTCCAAATACCAAACACAAAGCTGGACAAATGTTAGACCAAACATCAAAGTTGGTAAAAACTTGAGTACCAAAAACAAAATAACCCTTATTAAATTCCATGGAGTTATTAAATCCATAAAAATAAAATAATATGGGTTATGGGTAGCTTTTATGGAATTTGGTATCCCCATACCCTTATTGTTTTAAGGGAAATAAATAGAGGCATAAGGGAAAAAAAATAGAGGCAATCCAACAAAAGGTGTCGGTTTTGAGAATTTGAGCACTGCATCTCATGCAGTGAGATTACGGACATAAACCAAGAAAACAAAAAAAAACCGGGAGTAGATGTGTGATTGGTTTAGATATTTTAATCATTGGTTTCTTAGGTAAATTACCAACACTTCAGCAATGCAAGATTTTGTGTATGTCTCTAAATTAAACTAGTAGGCTTGTGCAAGTTTCCCGAGTACTCTTCTTTTTTTTTTGTTCAAATTGTATACAGTTTGTATGTCCACAGTTTAGATGCACGATGGGATTTGGGAGATGCTTTTTCTATGTCATCTCTCCATATCGATTGCCTGTTGGATTCTATATGACTGAATTATCTAGTAGATATTGCAGCTTGCTCTTACTATAGGCTTTCCCTAATACCAGTAATTATGAACAATACAAGCTATTGTCAGTTCGCCTAAGTCCTAAGACAAAGAAACCAAACTATAATTAGCAGAGTATAGAGCCACCGTAAAATAAAACCCAATACTAATAAACTTCATGATCTTCACTACGTTGCAGAAAACACGCAAAGGAAAAGAAAAGGAAAAAAAAAACGACCTGGGTTAATACAAAATAGGTAGGGTTGAAAAGCATACTATGCAAATGTCATAATCCACACAAAATTCTTGTAATGGAACAAATGGGCTAAAAGAAAAGACAAAAGAGCAGATATGTCTGGCAAACATAAATTTCCAGGTTGACTGACACAAAACTTGGCAAAAATACAAGTTAGGTACATTACATTTCATTCAATGATCCTACTACTAAGTCTAGGAACAAGTTCTTTCAAATGGAACCTGTCTTTCAATAAACCTGTCATCATGTATTCCCTTTGTTTTTATGCATACATATAATAAAACCACAAAAGATATGTCTAACAAGGAAGAACCATCTCAGGACTGGACCACCAAGCGAATGACCTCCCTTCAACCATTCCTGTCATGCTAATGAGGTGAAAGATGAATTTCAGAAACTCCATGTGACCTCCACTTCCTAGATTCTACATAACCAAATTACTAATGGTAATTACTCAATAACTGTGGTGAGGATACACCTTCATATACGTTAAACAATAACACAGCTCAACCTGCAACTCCAAAATAAGTCTGTCACCTACTATATGATTTTTCATTTGATCTGTGCAAAGCTAATGGTTCTTCAGCTTTCCCAAAGAATATGAATGAAATTCGTGTCCTCCAACTGTGACATCAAGCTACAAAAGCAAAAAGGCTGCCAACCGTAGTAGGCCACAAGAAAATTTTCCAATATCACCAAGTAGAAAATCATTAATCAAGGGTATTTGGAGAGAGTCATACTCTTGACATTCTCCGTGTCAAATATTCAACAAAAACAGATGAAAAATGTTTTCATGTACCATATCCTCAGTTTTCATTTTGGCAAAGGTGACCGGTGATCTTCTATAACTATGGCAGTATAAGTTAAATCATCTGAGATGATAGGATCATTCAGAAAGCCATCTCAAGACAATAACAAGAAATTGACAACCACTGCAGCAAGCAAAGACCGTGTAACAGGAAAGACTAAGAAGTAAAAACATATACGCAGACTTAAAAGTATAGGTAACATACAGACACACGAATCAAGCTAAACTTAAAAAAACAGAGATCGACGAGGTTTGCTAATGAAAGTGATATTAAAACAAGGTGGGAAGGTTATTCAGTTATTAATCAATAAAAGTTTGAGGTTTATTTCCAGAAAATCTATAAACTCTCAGTCGCTATATAAATATATAAAAGTTCATATAGAAATAGATATAAAATAGATAAATTAAATTACACATCTCAGTCATTGATGAATGTAAAACTAGGATCAACAGACACACTTGCCTGATAGAGGGTTTTCACCACTGTAATTCTCTCTTGAATACCTCTAAGGCTGAGAGGGGGCTGATGATATCACAGCCTCCCAGGTGTATTTCGACCTATCAGGCAAGAAGGGAACCTTGTTCAAGATCAATTCAACTTGGTAGGCTAGGCTGACTAAAGAATACTCCCTCCGTCCCTAAATAGATGACCTAGTTCAAGTTTGCACAATTCTTAAGGCAAGAAGGAGAGATGAATATTTTTAAGCATTTTGTACAATTATACCCGTATGGATAATAACTAGTAAAACTTAGAAATGATTTATCTCTCAAACCATACCACGGATATTTGTAAACTTCAGATCATTGGAAAGCATTTTAAAACACCTCCATAGCGAATATAAACATGTCTATCAAATTATACATATATTTTATACTAACAGTAACCGATTAAAAGGGTAGTTTGAGAAATATCCCCTTGCTTAATGAAATAGGTCATCTATTTAGGGACGGAGGGAGTATCACTTATGATATATTTCTCCTAGTCAAATGATTATCATTGTTTGGTGAGTAACATGGATTAGTCTGCAAGTTCAAGAGAATTCATCAAAGTAAGATATCTTATATTAGCTTATGGGTTAGTAACATAATACAGAGTAATAGTGCACATGTGCGAAGGATAAAGAATAAAAGATAATTCATGGGCTGACAGATGATTGTTGGCAATCGCAAAACTATTCTATTACCTACATTGACTGCTAAAGTTCAACGTCAATAAAGATTTCCATGTATATTGCATTTGGAATCATTACATAGCCCAGCAAAATGTACCCCTGGAGTACTATGTCGTAACTGTACAAAGTATAACTAAAGGAAACTTTCATAAGAAAGCAATCAAGAAGTCGTGCATTAAGAAGGTGAAAATTGTTTAAACACATACTCATAGAGTCATGGAATCCGTTAGAGAGATTGGTTGGTTCCCAGTAACTGGCAAGATTAGTAGGAGATATAAATCACAAGGTAAATAGATGAACATAATACAATACCAAATAAAGAAGAAGCATAACTATTTTTACTCTGAATCTACAATAAAGAACAACGGTAAGAGAACAGGATAAGCACTTCATAGCAAATCGGAAATACATGCAAATAACTCGCACAAGATAACAATTCAGTCAAGTTCATCAAAAAATGTACATACACGATTGATTTATATAGTGTAAGTACAGAAAATAACTGGAACTTACAAAGACAATTCCCCGTCAATAGTCCGCAATCTCATCTCCATCAAACGATCACTGAATTCCCCATCACTAACCTTCAACATCTCTGATAAAGAAAGTGACAACGCATGCTCAACCAAAAGCCTATGTCGTGGCTTTATCTTTCCCTCTAAACTAAAAGAAAAGTACTGCGGAAATTTCTTCAACTCCCCCAAATCCCCTTCCATCTCGTTCAAGAAATACTCTACTTTCGGCTTAAAATTGTTAGCAACACTAAAGGTTAACAGACCAGGTGATCTTAATACCATTTTAATAGTCTCTCTATATGTAAACCCTACACTCTGAAGATAATCAAGCTTAGGTATAAGCGTATCTTCAACACTTGAAACTAACAAAAGTGTTGTCTGACATGAAATTGCATTTTGTCCTACAAACCCTAATCTTCTCAGAAAATACAAAGTCGGCCTTAATTGATCACGAACACTACAAATTAACAATCTAGGGCATCGAATAACAGATTTACGAATCTCAGTAAAAGAAATTTTAACATCATTAAGCAAAAACTCAAAAACTGGATACAAATCAGTATGTATATCACAAGTAAGAAGTTGAGGATGCATACCGAAGATTCTACCCATATCAGAACGTTCAATTCCCATTGAATACAAACATTTCTCCACTGATTTGATTGAATCCAACGAAACAGAACGGAAATTAGGGTTTTGTTCTAATGCTTTTCGTGAATCTATATTGAGTTTCTCGAGATAGATAAGCTTTTCACGGAATAAAAGACCTGAATCGGAACCGATAATTGTTGGTAATGGAGGTGATGTGGTTCTTGATTTGAGAGGAGTAAATCCTTCAAGGAGTTGAGATTTATGATTACTGTTTCTAGGGTTATTAGGGGTTTTGAGAATTTTTGGTGAAGAACGTAATTCTGGGAAATTAGGGATTAGGGTTTGAGGAGGAATTTGAAGACGAATTATCATTTTGAAACTAGCATTTGGGGAGAAGAGAAAGAGAAAGGGAATAAAGAGATAATACTCGGCTCGGATATATCTTTCCCTCCAAATATCTATTTCCTATTGCCCGATATACCGTTTTCTAGTCGACCATGCTAGCGAGGTAGCGGAATGGATATTATTTGGGCCTTTTGCGAGAACTCATAACCACCATGTCAAACCAGCCGTGCCACTATGGGAGAACAGCTGAGCGATAGTGATTTTAGGGAACGGTATTGTGAATAGCGCCAACAGTAGATTTTTTTTCTCTGGCGAGTTTCTGGATAACGTTCAATGGAATGACTAGCGCCAACAGCTAGTTTTTTGTCGCCTATAAATAAGTAATTTTCAAACTAAATATCTACACCAAAATTTTCTAAAAAAAAATCAAAATTTATTAAATGAAAGAATTTCAAACCCAACTTGATTCGGCAACACAACTTGATTTTTCTAGAGTAGTACTAGAAGATGTTGTTATGAAGATGTGTGATAGTTAAAAAAAAAAAAAAAAAAAATCTTCAAATTTTGGATATTAACCAACTCAAAACCTGCAACTAAGAAAAGGCAAAGCAAATTTGATGCCAAAGAAGAAGATAAACTATGGAAACTCGGTTCATGAGTGCATTTATTGGAAATTATGTGAGATGAATAAAATTATCCCAGATTTTTATTTTTAAACCCTACATTTTAAATTGTCTAGTTTTACTTCTTGTAAAATGACTATTAATGATTAATTCGAAGTTTATGTAAAAAAAAAACGCACTTATATTGTTGAAAATTAAGCTTATATTTTATTCTTAACTCAGTCTTACATTTTATTTAGAATTACATTTTAATTTTAACTAATAAAGTAAGATAAATATTAAAATTTATACTTAGGCTTAAGTTGACAATTAAGAAACTAAGACATAAATATTGGATTACATTTGGGCAACACTCTTAAAATCTCAAAACAACTTCCACACTGGAAGGATTTTTCGTTGATGAGGCGCCACTCCACTCGACATCTTTGTTCAATGTCCATCATGGTTTTACCATCCTCATGTTTCGATCCTCTTGCATCACTAAAGCAATATAATTAATAATTTCCTTAGAGCAACCACAGTGGGCGAGTAAAACTATATATTTGGTCAAAAAACTATACACAGCGGGACAGACTATCGACTAAAAGCCGGACCAAAACCAAATCCCAGCCTATATTTGGTCTAGGACCAAGACCAAAACCAAATTTAGTCGAGCGAACGTATAATGTTCGTTTGTCACCGGACGGGTATATAATCTATGCTTCACATGAAGCGCATGTATAGTCTTCGTCCCACGAAGAGGCGTGCATATAAACTACGCCCCAATGGAGTGTTGCTGAAATGTACGCTCGATTGGGCGTTGCTAAAGTTTACGCCTAGCATCGGGCGTTCATATAGACAACGCCTCATTGAGATGAACATAAAGTTACCGCCTGGCATCAGGCGTTCATAAACTTAACGCCCCACAACCCGCGTGGATAAAGTTAACGCCTGAATGAGTCGTTCATAAAGTTAACGCCTGCCAGGCGAACCTATTACCTCCGCCCCATTCTGAGAAAAATGTTTCTGAAAAATGAAAAATGTTTATACCGTTGGTAAATTTCGAACGTTGAAGAAAATTGAACGTTGGATATTTTGGAACGTTGGGAAAGTTTGAAAGATATTTTCGAACGTTGGAAATTTCATATATATACAGATGAATTCATTTAACATTTCCTCACAACTACTACTTAAAATTATCTATCAGAACAAGAACAAGAAAAAGAAGTATTATTTCGTCTTTCAAATCATTTAGAAATTTTTCACCGATTCGCTTACAATGGCACCACGAGCAGCACGAGGTCCAAATTTTACGACAATCGAAGATGTAACGATGTGTAAAATTTATTTATCAATATCTCAAGATCCGGGTGTTGGAACTGATCAATCAGAGGAGGCGTTGTGGACTCGTATCAAGGATGATATTGAACTTCATTTACCTAATGCTCCAGAGAGTACTTGGAGTTCCTGGCAAAAACGATATCAGGGAATAAGTAAAGATTTGGCGTTGTTTTCCGCAAAAGAGGCAGAAGTGGAAGGTGAATATCATACAGGATGGGGTCCTGAAATGAAGGAAAGTATTCTTGATTTTTTGAACAATTATTTTCTAATATTTAAACGCGAGTGTTTTAAAAAAAAATAACAACTTGAAGAAATAAACAAGTGGTTCAAAGAATGCAATGATGGAAAAAAATTAGGCACCAAGAGTGCTACCCAATTGCCTTAAAAAATATATAATATAATCGGCGATCGACTTTTGTATTCGATACGACGCACGATTTGGACAGTTATGAGAATAACGAGGTAGATGAGGAAGGACAACAAACAACAATTCAAGACGAGACCAGTAACGACACGGATAGGGGAGACATAGAGAACACATATCTCCGTCAGTTGGGGAAAAAAGCAGCAAAACGATTGAAGAAAACATGGAGAGAAAAATCCACTGCCCAAGAGGAATTGATGGGAATAATTATGAAAGAACAACAAAATTTCAATACCCATTACCAAGCACAATCAATATTCAATATGGAACAAAGAGCAGCAGAGTTTGTAGCAAAAAAAGCTAAACATGCGGGCAAAATAGCCAAGCAAGCTAAAGACGACGAATTTCGAATCATTATGATGGATCTTGGAAAATTGGATCATGTACAACAAGAGTATTTCCAACTTCGTAACGCGGACATAGTTCACAACAGAAGAAACCAATCTTAACACAAAGACGGAATAGTTCAAACAATAATTATTTCTCGTATTTAGTGATTATTTAGTGATTAATAGTATTAGTAGTATAATTGTTGATGCCCTGAATAAAGTGGAATTTTTGTAACGTCAACCCATCCTTGCACAATACCAACATCTTCTTCTTTAGTGAATTTTTTAATATTTCGTTGTTGAATCACAGACTAAAAGGGATTGTGTGTTTAGAGAAAAACATACGAATTCAATTCTTTTATAGGATAAAAAAATGGACATGAATCAATCATAATATGTTGGGATAAGAAAACAGTAATCCATCGAGATTTGTATATATTATCGAAAAAAATAAAATGATAGGCATTGTACATGGCACCTTTACAGTCGGGCGAGCAGCGCTAAAGGCTGCCTCAGGTAAGATATCGAAGCATGAGAAAGCATGTGTTGACAATGGGCATGCTTTCGTCCCCTTTGCTTTTGATACTTTTGGATATTTGGCTCCAGAAGCAGTTGGACTACTCAAGAGGGTCCAGAAATTCATGCGCAGCAATGTAATGACCCCTGGCTCACGAGATTTTATTTTTAATAGGATAGGTTTTGCTATTCAAAAAGGGCTAGCGGCACAGCTTGTCGCTCGCTTGCCTAGTATGTAATTTTTAACTTTGTAAGATTTTGTTTTATCATAAGAAGATAAGAAAATGATTTTATTATTATCCAAAGTAAAGATACAAAGAAAATGCAAACAACAATTTTTAATTTCCATATTCTGACCATATATGTTCGATCAAGTCATCACGCAAACGAACATGCACATCTTTGTTATGCATTGCACGTCGGCGTTGCTGAGCTCTAATTTGGGAAAACTTATCACTATTGCCTCTTAATATATTAATCGGTGTTGGGTTACTTCGTTGTTCATAAACATGTGGCCATTCACTGGGTAGACACTCATCCTCGACTATCATATTATGTAAGATTATACAGGTTTTCATGATATAGGAAAGCACATCTGGATTCCACATTCTTGCAGGTTGTTTGATGATTCCAAATTGTTGTTAAAGTATACCAAATCCCCGTTCTACATCTTTTCTTGCACCCTCTTGCATCGATGAAAATTTTCCTTTTTCCTACCGACCGGATGTTTAATGGCCATAATAATAGTAGGAATCTCTGGGTAGATTCCATCACCTAGATAATACGGCATATCATGTGAATGTCTGTTTACCTCGTAGCTCACTGGTGGTGCTTTTCCTGTTACAAGACTTCGAAAAGCATATGAACGGTTCATAACATTAATATCGTTGTTAGAGCCGGGCATACCAAAAAATGCATGCCAAAACCATAGATCATACGACACAACTTCCTCCAACACGATACTTTCGCTCCCTTTATACGCGGTGTAAGCCCTGGATTCTACCGACGGACATTTATCCCATTTCCAATGCATGCAATCTAGACTACCAAGCATCCCTAGAAATCCCCGCTCTTTGTTTTGCTTAAGAAACAATTCAACATCACCAGTCGTTGGTTCACGCAAATATTCTTTCCCATACACATTTATAATCGTCTTACAGAACCTACGAGTAGCTTCCAACACAGTGGTTTCTGCTATGCGTAAGTACTCGTCTATTTTATTTGTCGTACATCCATAAGCTAACATTCGTACTTCTGCTGTTACTTTTTGATGAGGGTTTAATCCTAGAACTCCACAAGCATCGGGCTTTTGAACAAAATATCTTTCGGCATTGGTAACACCTTCCACTCTTCAGTTAAACAATTGTCGACGCATTCTAAATCTTCTATGAAAAACATTGGATGGTTGGTTTGGGTACGGAGAAAAATAGTTGTTCCATAGAAATTCAGCTTCTGCCTCACGATCTCTTGGTATTTTGATATGAGTTTGAGGCCATTTTGAATTTGTAACAAGGACTCCCAAACTAACATCCATGTTATTTTGCATAATTGATATTCCATCATCATCCGAGGAATAAAAACTACTATTAGAAGAAGAAGAAACAGAAGAGCAATAATAAGCGGTTTTCTCATAGTTTTCCGTTACTATCTGAAGCAGAAGAGAGGTATTATTATTCATACATTGGGTGATCAGGTCTTTAATTTATAACCAATTTCCAAGAGCATTAAAAAAATAAAATATAGATATTGTATTTCAATTAAGACAAAGTATTTTCCAAAAAATATAAAGTGTTTTTCAGTGACCTGATATGACTATACTCTATATAGACGGTGAAAAAACTATACACACTGACTACTTGCTGAGACTTGAGAGGACTACTAAATGGACAACGAAGAGAGTAGACTTGAAATTACTACTCGGTGAAATAAAAGTTAAGCAATTAACTATCAGTAGGTCTAGTATGACTACACACAAAGATAAGATAAATATAACACCAAAGACATGCCATCTAAATAGTCATAACAAATTAACCATTCATATTATCTGTATCTGAAGGCGCCGATCGTGGTGGCATAAAAGGCATTTATATTCTCGGAGTGGTATTGACTGAGGACATTGTTGAAGCTGATCCTTGACTCATACAACTCCAAACTTGTGGTAGCATTGTTTTGGAAAAGGAACCGTATCCAATGGGAGGTTGGACAGAGTGCGGCGTACGGAAAAGAGACAGTTGTTTCTGCAAATCAATGTTCGAATTTTTCAACCTTTCTATTTCTGATTCTTTCTACATAATAACGTCCATCCTCTCCTTAGTTTGTTTTAACGTAAAATCGCGAAATTGTTGATTAAAATCAGCATTTTCTTGAAATAATGTGTAAGCTTCATGCTGTGAAGAAAAAATAAAATACATGAGTACAAATATCCAATAAAAAGTCGAATGTACAATAAAAAAGTCGAAAGTACACTTACGTGGGATAATAAATGTGGAGGAGGGATGGGTACATGCTCAGCCGGTTGTTCAATTGGGTCCGTATACAAGTCACCGACATACCCATATGTTTGGGCCTCCCAAATAGGATGAGTCACATAATCTTTGTAGTTAGTTACCTTTCTCCAGTACTGTAAATATATATATCGTAATCTTTAACAACTTGCACTATCTCTGTTGCATCGAGCAAACCTTCCCTTTTTAGGCGATCTTCTTGAATATTGCCGATATCCCCAATAACTGTGTGCAGTTTTATGGGAACAGAAAAAGTATAATGCTTTTGCCTCCAACACCTTTCTCCGAGGTACATGTTATGCTGTACAATTAGAAAGGGAATACGAATGTAGTAAGTATGTTATATACTAAATAAGCCCTTTTAACAAAAAAATAAAATTATTGGCATTTAACAACAATTATCGAATAAAATTTAATTATTAACTCACAATGCCCATGTAAGAAAATATATATCTCGAGTATGATAGCCTCGTAGACGTGCTTCCCATATCAGATGCAAGGACTTATCTGTATGAGATTCCCATGGGCGCCATGTCACTTGTTCAACAGTAAGCTTACTCATTAAATCCCTACAACGGAAAATATCATTTGTATTCTTCGGTACATTCCATTTAGAAGATACAGGACATTTTTGTTCTTCATTCGAGTGTGAAATATCTAGTCGACATATGCCCAGGTATTCATACCCCCAAAAATACTCCATGAAAATATATAGCCAAGTTAATAACTTCGCAAAAAAATAAACAATGAAAGTAAGAAATCACCGGATAAAGAGAATACCTCTAATATTTGGAATGGACCGCATAGTGCCTTATGTCTCCTCCCAGCTAAATGGAGTGACGCATACAATTTCGAAAAAGATGCACCACCCTAGTCATACGTGGACACTGCATCAAGATTTTCAAAAACATCTAACCATCCAGCATCTATATAGGTCTTTGCATTAGAAAACAAAAAATGTCCCAAAACATACATGAAAAAGGAAATTGCTACTCTATGAGCAAGAGTGTTGTCATTTTCATCCGCAACCAACTTGTCTGCTAAGAAATATGAGCTTAAATATTTAATTATAATTAAATTTGAAATCTACGATGGAGCTTTTGGACACAGCGTGACATCTTGGATATCCGAAAATATATGCTCACGAACATATTCAAATTGGTACTTCTCAGAATTGTATGGAACGTCAGCCCCATCACCGATACTCAGTCCAGTCAACATGACCCAATTTAGGGGGTGAATCCCATCTCACCAAATGGGAAGTGAAAAGTATTTGTTGTATCCCAAAACCACTCAACAATATAATCAACCATCGAATGTTGGGTTTCACTACATTGTATGCTCAATAAACTTTGCCATCCCGCTTTTTCAATAATATATTTAGCTCTAAGACAGTGTTGTGAAATAGTTTGATAGTTGTAGGTGTAGATTATCCACAGGGCTAGGTGGCGACATCCTAAGCTATGATGCACCCAAAGAATAAGAAGTAAGAAGCATGGGATAAGTGGTGTTAGGCGCGAGGATTAAAGAAGCACATGGCTTGGACATGATCATTCAACAGCTGTCAGACACGACTTGACCCATGTCCTATGACAAAGCTGACAGACAAGACACGCTCGGTCAAACGATCAGAGTTAGTCAAAGGGATAAGAAGATACGCGTCATATTGGCCAACAGAAAGGGAGACAGACTGGAAGAACGACCTCGCACCAAGAGAACACTCGAACGGATCAACTCGGACGATAGACTATAAAGGAATCAAAGTACGTCGGCCAAAACCATAAAAGAAGGGCCGACGTAAGAGGGCCCGACGACAGGACTTCAAGTTAGATAGGTTGTGATCAACACCCAAGTTTGGTTGTATGTAACCACTCCTATAAATATAGGAACTTGTATCCAAAAGAAAGAGGGTTGTATTTTGAAAGAGGGAGGCTTGTAATCACGAGAAAGAAGTAATAGGAGAGCGAGATCATCTTTCAAGTGAGTTCATTTGGAAGAGCAACATAATTGTAACACCTTGAAGTAATAAGATACACCATTTCACCCCCGTGGACGTAGGTAATCATACCGAACCACGTATATCCTTGTGTCTAATGTTTGGTTCTTATGATCACTTGCATGAGTAGAAGTTCTCTATCATTTGGATGTAGTTTGCAATAAAATGCTTCTACATTCTGGCGCCGACTAAGGGGATCCGACTAAGATATCCGGATACCTTGCCTAGGAGACCTTCAGAGACGATCCAAAGCTCATGTATACACGTTCAAGTGTTGTAGTTGAAGCTAGGATGAACTATGATGGCCGAAATCGCTGCCATTTTGAGTCGTTTAGTTTACATGCATAGTTACAGTAGTAGCAGCGTCTTCACGAGGTGTGGTAAAGTTTCCGTTCTTCGCCCACCAACAGTTTGATTAGCAGAGATTCCTCATAAGCTCACCGGCGATTAATAACACAGGTTTGGAGCTAGGTTGAAAATATGCTGATATGATGACTGCTTATTTTCAGTGGATGATCGAGTTTTAACGGTAGACAAGCTATTTTCTTACGATGGTTTAAGAGTTTGAGTGTTGGAGAGTAACAAAAGGTCAAATCTAAGGTGTCTTTTTACATATCAAACTGCCGATCTCGAGGTGTCATAACCAGGCGATGTTAACCAGTCGTTAGAGAGTTCTTGGAGAAGATCTAGGGAGAATGGCCATGATAAGATTTTGAGGAAAAAATGACAGTAGAAACTTAATTTAACTTTTGGACTTATGTATCATACTTTTTAGTCACCATGTGCATGAGTTTAATGATTTGGAGCATATAAAATGAAGGACAAACTAGATTAAATGCGGAAGTCAAGTACTGAAGGCGACGTCGTATGGAGTGATAGTGACGTAGCGCAAAATCTACCACAAAGTCAGCTAGAGTCAAAATAGGGTAGATAGGCAGAACCCATCCGATAAAGCGAGTCGGCCTTGTGTTTGCAAGCTTCGATATCATCATATTTTTTGCGTCAGTTGGATATATCTCGCCCTTTTTGAGCGTTTATTTCCAATACTAGGTCAAAGTAAGGTGTTCTTTGTATTTGCTGACGTAGGTAGGGACGATACTCGGCTCACCACGCACCACATCTGATGGCTAGCACCTCAGGGGCGGGAAGGACATTAAGGAATCACACAATTACTAGCAGCAACATGCAGACAGGGGTAATGGGGCCAAGATAAGAAGGGAGACGACAACCATCACTCAAGGAGTCTCGGGCAGCTGCGCGAGGCATGCCAACTATAAATGAAGGAGTGTATCTTGGGAGATATGACGACACCCTACCCTTGGACCAGGTCATATTGACCCAAAGGAGAGTTGACCAAGTCGACGGGCTAACATCTTCAGATACAGAGGACGACGAAGAAGCGCTTGCAGCACAAGCTCAGAGACAAAGATCAAGGCAACAAACCAAGTACCAGGAAGCCTTGGGAAGAGAACAAGAACGTCTTCGGCAGATTCATTTAGGGAGAGGAGCATCCAGTAACGTCGGATCTGTACCTGCTCGTGCAACCGGACATACAACTGGTGTGATACTACCTCCACCACCGACGTCGGCACCACTACAGTCTCGGCCATGCCACCCTAATGGACATTCTAGCCATGAATCACAGACCCGATGTTGTTGGCCATTTTAGAAAGTCAAAGAAGACAAGAAGTGACACTAAGAGAACTCCAGTAGCGGAACCTCGCCTTGGAGTTCGAGAATTACTAGTTAAGGAACCAATGAACCAGGCCAAGAGGATCGTCTAGCCAAGGAACATCGAGCAATCGTGGCCGATCAGAGCAACCACCACCCCTGACTGGGCCGAGCTACCTTAATCGGTCTAGGAGATCTCCCATACCTTCCCCAAGGGGATAAGGACCACCCGAGGACTCGTCCACTGAATAAGAGATGCTAGGAAGGGGCGAGCGTCAGGACGGGGCGACAGAAGCTAAACTCAAAGAGTTGGAAGCAAAGATTAAGGAGCTATTGGGAAATAGCGAAGAGAAAAAACTGGCAGAGATTATGAGCGAGGCGGAGAAGATACCTTTTTCCCAAGAACTTGAACAAATGTCGTTCCCCCCAAAGTGTACCTTACCGACGTTTCCATCTAGATTCGACGGAACAGGAGATGCGATCGATCATCTGAAAATGTATACCATGTCGTTGATATAATGGAAAATTAGTACGGTAGTAATGTGTAAATTCTTTCCGGAAAGTTTGGAAGGAGAGGCGAGAGATTGGTTTTATTCACTTTCACCTGGATCGATTGATGGATATGATTCACTAGTCGAGGCCTTTCTTGAAACTTACATGCACAATAGTCGACCTCGGCCAAGAATGAACAAACTATTCACCCTCGCCAGGAGATTCAGGGAACCCTTGAGAACCTTGACCGATATGTGGAGGAAACTATGTACTGAAATTGGAAAAGTGCTAGTAGATCAGGCCATCTTCGGATTTGAGAACGCATTGGGAAGATCGGACCCTATCTGGATAGCTATGTTCTCTGAAAAACTAAAGACCTTAAAGGAAATGCGAAGAATGCAAGAACATTTTATCGCCCTATAAGAAATTCATGACGAATCAAGAGATAGAGGGGTACAAGAATCTAGCGCAGAGGCAACCGAGGCCAAGACAGTCGTGGACGATCCCGCTAGGCGTCCCGAGAAGAGATCGGACCATCCACCGAGAAGCAACGAGAACAAGGAGTGGGTGGTTAAAGGGAAGAATCCGAGGCATGAAGCCCGATCGTATACTCCTTTGAACGCTCCTTTGGAGGAAGTATTCAAGGAAGTCGAGAAGAGAAACGATATCAATTACCCAGCATCAAGGGGAGTCCAGTTCCACGAGACCAAGAATCACCCCGAGTATTGTCACTACCATCAGTATAGGGGCCACTCCACCAATAATTTCCGAGAAGTTAAGGACATCGTCCAACACCTCGTTCGAGATGGATACCTAAGGCAATTCGTCCGACACCCAGCTCAGCCGACGGTAACACCCGATGCGCCGGTTCACCAAGTTCGCATTTCTAGATTAACTCAATTTGTGAATACCATTTCACACTCAGTTGTTCAAGACTACACTCTCGGTCCGGAAATCACCTAAAGGATTCACAAGAGGGACCGTAACGGCAAATAAATATTTAGCATGTCCAAGACCTTACCCATGGAATTTTGGATGATGCAGCCTGTCTCGTTCTCGGCCAAGGATATCCCGGCGAATGGTCAGGCACACAGTGATCCCTTGGTCATTACGTTACTAATTGAGAAATGGGGAGTAAGAAGGATCCTTATGGATAGCGTCAGCTCAGTCAAAGTGCTGTTTTACGACACGTTTAAGAGAATGGAGTTGTCGGACGATATCCTCGTCCCTTCGACATATCGCATCTATGGCTTTAATGGGACAGTGACCATCCCAAAGGGCGAGGTAACGTTGAGGGTCTCGTACGGCGGAGGCTACCTTGATACATTAACAACTTTCTGTGTGGTCGACGTCGCCTCAACCTATGAAGCAATTATCGGGCGCCCATGGATCGCAGGGATTAAAGGAGTAGCATCAACATATCATCAAAGGTTAAGGTTCCCTACATATAAGGGAATAGATGAAATTGTAGGCGACTCCCAAGTAGCACGACAATGCATGTAGGTTGATCTCGAAATAAATGAAAATCGGCGAGCTAGACAAAGGCGAGAGAAGAACAAAGCCAAGGAAGCTAAGGCGGCAGAAGAATCGGAGAAAACTATTTCACAAGTGGTCATGGCGTACAAGGCTCAAAAGAAATACCCCTTATAAAAATTAAAGTTAATAGCTCCATTTGGGGAACCTAAGTCCAATTTCTCGACAGTTGAGCCGACGCGGGAAGTGAATTTAGGGACGATTGAGGAGCCAAGGTTAGTAAGGATTGGGACTTTACTCTCGGACGAGCAAGCAGGGTAAATCATGACGGTGATAAAAGAAAACATAGACGCGTTCGCATGGGAGGTGCACGATTTAGAGGGCATTGACCCGGAGGTCTGCTGCCATCACTTGAAGATTGATCCGAGTGTCAAGCCGGTTAGGTAGAAAATAAGGCGAATCGCACCAGAGTAACAGGCGGCGGTCGAGGCCGAGCTAAAGAAGCTACACGAGTCTGGGATAATCCGGAAATCCCATTACCCGCAGTGGATATCTAACATGGTCGTGGTACCAAAGAAAAAGGGAGGAGTCAGAATATGTATTGATTTCAGCGACTTGAACAAGGCCTGCCCGAAGGACAACTTCCCTCTCCCAAGCATAGACCAACTAGTAGAATCCATAGTCGGGTACGAGGCGATGACATTTATGGACGGTTACATGGGCTACAACCAAATACCATTAGCGCCCGAGGATCAGGAGCATACCTTCTTTTTCACACCAAGAGGGTTGTATTGTTATACTAAGATGCCCTTCGGACTTAAGAACTATGGTGCTACTTACCAGAGATTAGTGGGAGACATGTTCGAAAACAAGATCCACGACACCATAAAAGTTTATGTAGACGATATGTTAGTCAAGAGTCGCCGAGCTAGGGATCACGTCCGAGATCTTCGAGATATTTTTCAGACGATGAGGAAACACAAGATGAAAATCAACCCCGCTAAGTGCGACTTCTGGGTTACATCAGGAAAATTCCTGGGATATATCATCACCTCCAGAGTAATGTAGGCAGGCCCCGAGAAGGTTAGGGCTGTCTTAGAAATTCCTTCTCCCGCGACGATAAAAGACGTGCAAAAGCTAAATGGCTGCATAGCAGCGTTGGGGAGATTCGTGTCACGGTCGTCGGACAAATATAAATCCTTTTATAACATCTTGAAGAAGGGAAAACAGTTTCAATGGACGGATGCAAGCGAAGAGGCTTTTCAAAACATCAAGTTACACTTAGCCAGCCTCCCGGTTTTGCAAAGGCCCGAGCCGACAGAAATCCTCACCCTATATTTAAGGGCGACACCATATGCCATTAGTGAAGTGTTGGTTAGGACGGAGGGAAATGCGGAGAAGCCGGTATATTTCACTAGAAAAACACTAAGCCCGACCGAGAAAAACTATACCATAATGGAGCAGATGGTTCTGGTACTAGCCTTTGCCGCTTCTAAACTCCGAACGTATTTTCAAGATCATCGCATACGGGTGCTCACCAAATCGCCTATTGAAGCAGTCCTGGATAATGCATGGCGATCGGGAAGAATATCTAAATGGGGAGCCTTAATCAAATAATATGATGTGGTGTACGAGACAAGGACGACGATCAAAGGACAGGTAGTGGCCGACTTCCTAGAAGCTTTCCTACTAAGCGATGAAGACGAGGTTAAAGATATACCTGGGATGATGGAATAAAGAGAAGAACCTGCTAACCTATTAGCAGCTAGTATTTCTACACAATGGGAAGTTTTCGTCGATGGGGCGTCGAATAGAGAAGGATCGGGTCTTGGGTTGGTCTTCACCACACCGAAAGGAAGAAATATGGTGCACTCGTTCAGGTTGGAATTCAAAGCAACAAACAATGTCACCGAGTACGAAGCAGTAATCCACGCCCTGCGGATAATTGTAGAAATGGGACTACAGGAGGTTCGTTTAACTAGTGATTCACAGTTGGTGATTCGGCAGATTACGGGCAAATACGCAACACACGACCCCGTTTTGCAAAAGTATTGGGAGCTCGCCCAATATTACATCAACCAAATACCAAGCATTAAATTTTGTCACATTTGTAGAAAAGACAACAGGCACTCGGACGCCCTATCCTACATCGCCTCACAGCTGGTGGATCCGAGCATAGAGGGTATTCGTATTATGAGGCTCCTCACTCCATCAATCCCAGAAACACCGGACGTACAGATCGATGTGGCTATTAACACGGCCGAACGATACAAAGAGGGCGATTGGAGAAAGCCGATACACCAGTACTTGGAATCGGGCGAACTACCCAAGGGTCGGCCTGAAATAAATAAAGTCAAAAGTAAGTCGGGCGCCTACGAACTAAGGGAAGGGATCTTATACAGAAAATCCTACTTAGGGACACTCTTACGATGTCTGAGTAGGTAAGAAGGCCACATAATCTTGCATGAATTACATTATGGAGCCGCGGGCAACCACAGCTCGGGGAGAAGCTTATCGTCCAAGGCAAAGACAATGGGCTATTTTTTGATGTATATGAACGAAGATGCAAAAGAAATGGCGAAGACTTGTGAAGAATGTCAACGGTACGACAAGAAAATCCAGGCGCCAGGAGTACCTTTAAACTCTATTTTAAGCCCATGGCCCTTTGCCAAATGGGGGATAGACATTGTCGGACCATTACATGTAGGAATGGGGCAGAGGAAGTACTTGATCGTGGCCATGGATTACTTTACCAAATGGGTAGAGGCTGCACCGCTAAGGCACATCCGAGACAAAGATGTCTTCAAGTTTATTTGGGAACATATCATTTGCTGATTTTGGGTCCTGGCAGCTATCGTCTCTGATAATGGAAAACAACTCCAAGGGGAAAACATCGATATTTTGTTCAACACGTACAACATTAGGAAGAGAAAAGCTACCCCATTTACCCCCAGATTAATGGGCAAGCCGAGATCACTAACAAGACAATCGCCGACAACATGAAGAAGAAATTAGATGGAGCATATGGTGATTGGTGCAAGGAGCTATACAACGTGTTGTGGGCATACAGAACCACGCGGAGGGAATCTACAGGGTTCTCGCCATTTATGCTTGCTTACGGAACAGAGGCAATTCTACCAACGGAAGGAATGATCCCTACGACTAGAACATAAGCATGGAGGTGAAACGTTTTGTCCGATCTAATTTTGGAAGTCAGCGCTCCAAGAGAATTCATGATAGGACCCGAGACAGCGCTCCAAGAGAATTCATGATAGGAACCGAGACAGTAAAAGAGGTTTCAACACCATACGAGGACCCACCAGTAATCTTGGGCAGACGATGAAGTACTTCCGATTCAACATTAACAGTATTTCCTAGCTCGGGCGCCTTCAGGGGTTCTTGTTTGTCGGTAAATTCAGGATTAACGACCACCTCAGGACCAACATTCTCGCCCATCTCCTTCCCATCGCCCTTGTCATCCGAGAGATCATCGCCAAATAGGTTATCTTCATCAGGGATATCATAGATTGGTTTCTGCCTTTGCTGTGGCTTAGCAACCTGCTTGCCCCTAAGAGGATTACGCCTAAGGGGTTGAGGATCAATCTCCTCTACATCGGCCTCATCATTATCGCGCCTAGTAAATTCTGCATAAGGCTTATCGTCAGAACATGTGAAGGAAAAAAATAGGGGCAAGTACATGTACTTATAATAAAATCACTATATTTGTTACCTTCCCTTGGTCTTCCTCAACCCTTATGCTAGCACCTCTTTTCCTCGACGATCCTGCAGTCTTGGTAGAATCGCCCTGATGGCTAGGTGGCGACATCCTAAGCTATGATGTACCCAAAGAAGAAGAAGTAAGAAGCATGGGATAAGTGTTGTTAGGCGCGATGATTAAGGAAGCACATGGCTCGGACATGATCATTCAACAGCTTTCGGACACGACTTGACCCCGGTCCTCTGACAAAGCTGACAGACAAGACACGCTCGTTCAAACGATCAGAGTTAGTCAAAGGGATAAGAAGATACGCGTCATATCGGCCAACAGAAATGGCGACCGACTGGAAGGGCGACCTCGCACCAAGAGAACACTCGAACGGATCAACTCGGACGATAGACTACAAAGGAATCGAAGTACGTCAGCCAAAACCATAAAAGAAGGGGCGACGTAAGAGGGCCCGACGACGGGACTTTAAGTTAGATAGGTTGTGATCAACACCCTAGTTTGGATGTATGTAACCACTCCTATAAATAGAGGAACTTGTATCCAAAAGAAAGAGGGTTGTATTTTGAAAGAGAGAGGCTTGTAATCACGAAAAATAAGTAAGAGGAGAGAGAGATCATCTTTCAAGTGAGTTCATTTGGAAGAGCAACACCATTGTAACACCTTGAAGTAATAAGATACACCCTTTCACCCCCGTGGACGTAGGTAATCATACCGAACCACGTATATCCTTGTGTCTAATGTTTGGTTCTTATGATCACTTGCATGAGTAGAAGTTCTCTATCCTTTGGATGTAGTTTGCAATAAAATGCTTCTACATGACCCAATCTAGGGGGTGAAATAGAAGTTCACTTGTATTTCACTTTAATGGAACGTCATCCCCATCACCGATACTTAGTCCATTCAACATGACCCAATCTAGGGGGTGAATCCTATTTCACCAAATGGGAAGTGAAAGGTGTTTGTTGTATCCCAAAACCGCTCAACAATATAATCAACCATCGAATGTTGGGTTTCACTACATTGTATGCTCAATAAACTTTGCCATCCCGCTTTTTCAATAATATATTTAGCTTTAAGACAGTATTGTGAAATAGTTTGATAGTGATAAATTACCAATGCCAAACTTCCACGATGTTTGCAATAGAAGTTCACTTGTATGGAATGTCAGCCCCATCACCGATACTCAATCCAGTCAACATGACCCAATCTAGGGGGTGAATCCCATCTCACCAAATGGGAAGTGAAAAGTGTTTGTTGTATCCCAATACCGCTCAACAATATAATCAACCATCGAATATTGGGTTTCACTACATTGTATGCTCAATAAACTTTGCCATCCCGCTTTTTCAATAATATATTTATCTCTAAGACAGTGTTGTGAAATAGTTTGATAGTGATGAATTACTGATGCCAAACTTCCACGATGTTGATACTTCAATTTATGCTCCTCTGAAAATGTGATGTCCGTAGTAGCGTGTGGTTTATCATCTTGCAGTATAGGAAACCTCCCTAACCGGGGAATATCAACCTCCTTAATTTTACCAGTAGAGATTAAGTTATAATCCTCTCCGGCAACAAATTTATGTTTCTTGTTCATCTTGATGCGACCATTGAACCGCGTTGTGAATTTTTTAAACATCTGTGATAATCCGTGCACACATAAGATAGATGCAATTTCATTATTAAATCACCAACCCTCATTATTCCATATTTTTATAAGTCCATCACCATTTATATTCCAAATACTATAAATCATTAACATAAACTATAATAATTCCAAATTCTATTATTCCACAAACACAAATTAAATCGTCACAGATGTATTTCAACATATTAGAAACCAAAAAAAATATACCTCAAAATAACTCAATTTAATCACTTCAACATTTCATAAAAATCACTACAAAGTGAATTGCTTTTAACCCCATTTACATACATATAAATTAGCTCTTCCACATATGTAACACACAAAATTGATATAACCACAATTTTTCACATAACCACATGAATTGTAAAAACACATTATAATCTATATAACCCACAAATTAAGTCCGGTACATATTTGTCAAAATTTCAAAAAATTTGACAATTCTATAACCTAATTTTAACGAACTAATAAAACCCACAAATTTTCCCAGTAGAGGCTGTATAACCTAATTTAAACAAACTAAAACCCACAAATTTAAAAAAATCTATAACCCACAAATTACAAAAATTCTAAAACCTAATTTTAACAAACTAAAAACCTAAATAAATTATTCAACAATATAAATAAAACAAAAAAGATTAAGAAAAAACATACCACTTGTAATCCGGATACTGAGGTATGTAAGAATCTTGTTTTTTTTTCTTCTTTTTTCTTTTCCTGCTCGTCACTGTGATGGTAGAAGTTGTGTTTCGATGGGTAGAAACAAAGAGGTAGGAAAAAAAATACGACGGAGAATATTATGGTTAAAACACAACACGTGGGCTATACGTGGAGGTATAATGTTCGTCTGGGCTTTAACGCCACACGTGCCGTCAAAGTGTGTGAAGCTGAGCGGACTTTATATCAACTCCTCACTCATGCGTTGATTCTCCCATTCTCCCCATCAGGCGTTGATTATACGCACGCCCCTTCTCCCGGTGTTGATTATACGTACGCCCCATCAGGCATTGATTCTCCCAATCAAGAGTTGATTATACGTACGCCCCTTCTTCCGGCGTAAACTTTATGAACGCCCCACAACCCGTGTATTCTTTACCAACGCCCCACAACCAGCATAAACTATATCAACGCATGAACGTGACGTACTTTATACATAAACTCCACAGTCAAACGAAGATTATACATCCGCTCGACTAAATATACTCAGCTACCGTAGCGTCACACTACGGACTAAACTCAAATTTGGTCATTTTTTTGGTCTTTGAGCTTTGGTTATAATCGCACCACTGCAGTTGCTCTTATGGATTACAGTGAAGCGATGACTCAACCCGACTGCATAACGATTCTTAAGGTTCATTGTTTCTTATTGAAATTTCCCAAGTATGGTTGGGCTTAGAATGCACCACTAACGATAAGAGTCTCAGTAAAAACACATATAATTCTTGAAAATACATTCATTTTGCGCAGTAGTAAATTTTGGACTTCGCCTCCTTATTCTAATTTTACAGATTGGCTCGGTTAACAACTCTTTGATTTTTGGCACCATGTTAGTTCTTTATGAACTCGACCATGTTCATATTTTGAAAAATTGGTAGAGTGATGAAAACTAAGGAAGATGTGTGAGACTAAGAAATTCTAGAGAGATTTAGAAATTCCGGTGTAAGGTAAAACAAAATTAAAGTTGAGTATTTATAGGTGTGGGAATTCCTGGATATTAAAAAATAACTGAGCGATGTTCATAGAAAGACTGGCGTTGGCGTTGCGCTGACAAACGAGTGTTGCTAAGACTATCAAGATATGTAGTCTCTATCACTCGCTAGAGACTCCATCACGTATACCTAAGTGGTATATTTTCTACCTTTTCGTACCATAGTAGGTGCAAAAATGGCGAACCACTCGATATGTGATGTGCATAAAAATAGGACTAAGGGTAACGATCTGTAAGTTTTTTTATTGTTATTATTATTTTCTTCTTTTATAATCTCGATTTTTATGTTTATGTCAGACCATGTTCAAAAAACCTCATACCAACACCGAGCATCGATATTAATAAGAAATATATTATTTTTTACAGTGAAGAGGTCATCTAATATGAAAAAGTGGGGGTCTAACAACCATACCCAATATTTCGTTTAGGCAATCTGTATGGACAAACTCCAATATAATTCCAAGAGAATCAACTAGACAGTCAGACTCAATCAATGGAAATATATCCAAGAGTTGTATCTCTGTTTCATAATGTAATCAACAAATCAAACAGATAGAAATCCGCGAGCCTGATTATTATGTGAAACAACTTGAATGGTACCAAAGACCAATGTTCAAGGTCAATCAATTTATATCAACAACCAAAAGTTGGATTATCTAATTGATTGAACTACGCACAACCTGTGATATTTCAATTATATAAACAAATATAATTCGGAAAAGAAATAACACGGACACCAAAAATTTTGTTAACGAGGAAACCGCAAATGCAGAAAAACCCCGAGATCTAGTCCAAAGTTGAACACCACACTGTATTAAGCCGCTACAGACACTAGCCTACTCCAAGTTAACTTTGGACTGGAATGTAGTTGAGCCCTAACCAATCTCACACTGACCAAGGTACAGTCGCGTTCCTTACGTCTCTGAATCCCATCTGGACTCTCCATACTGATTCCCTTAGCTGATCTCACCCACAACTAAGCGCTGCTACGACCCAAAGTCGAAGACTTGATAAACCAATATGTCTCACACAGAAAAGTCTACTGAATAGATAAATTTGTCTCCCATAGAAATACATAGAATTTTTGTTCCATCTTTTGATAAATCAAGGTAAACAGGAACCAATTGATACACCAGACTTATATTCCCGAAGAACAGCCTAGTAATATCAATCACCTCACAATAATCTTAATCGTATGGTAGCGAAACAAGATATTATAGAATCACAAACGATGAGATGAAGATGTTTGTGACTACTTTTTATCTTGCATATCGGAGATTAAATCTAAATCAAATCTTAGATAAGATAGTACTCTATCACGATAGAAAACAACAAGATCAGAAAAACAATTACAGAGAAAATAGTTGGGTCTGGCTTCACAATCCCAATGAAGTATTCAAGTCATTAACCTACAGGGTTTTGGAAAAAAACCTAAGGTTAAAGGTGTTATATCACTGCTCGGTTGAACTTGCGAGCGTTTCTATCTCAAGCTTGTTGTCAAGTTTAGTTTCCAAAACTATAAGTATTGATTTCTAGTCTACTTATAGCTAAGTCTCGGATTAGGATAGTAAGTGTAGTTGAGAATTAGACTTCACGGCGTTCATCTATTGAAGACGAAGAACTACTAAGGGGAGCTTGTGAAACTTCATCAAAAAAAGATATGTGGAGACTTGAACTCATCTATCACTCAAAAGTCTGTTTACTCTATCTCCTATTTGAGATAAAAGTCGTATAGCTATATAGACTTCGATTATACATATTTGATATTTCGAGTTGAGTTGAGTTTAACTCGCTTACATATTTCTCGAAATATGTGTTGGTAAGCTTTTGCTTTAACCAAGTTCATCTTATACTCTTGACGCAAGTCAAAAGATGATCATGTGAAAATCTCCTTGTAACATCTTACATGATTTGTGTGAGAAAGTCATTTGATGAAGACTCAGAATGTTTTGTATTGATCATTCAATCACTTGAAGATTGCTTTGAAGCTAATAGTTTGTGTGAGACAGCTATTGTCTTCTTCCGAGAATGTTTCAGTTTAGAACAAATAACCATGATTGGATATAGAAAAGTATGCGTACTTGCATATGTGCTGTCCAAGTCCGGGAACCATGGTATGCATACCCATATGTGTACTGGTTGGTTATGGAAGTCTGGGAACTTAGTATGATACCGGTATGCGTACTGGCGAAAGTTTCAAGTTCCGAAAATTCAACTGAGTTTTGGAAGGTATGCGTACCCGTTGGCATACTGGCGAACCCAAACTTGGTCCGGCCACTTAGGTATGCGTACTTGTTTGCATACTTGAGTAGGTTATGTTCTAAAATCGGTTTGTCCATGAACTAATACATTTATATAATAAGGAATGCAATCTTTTGAAAACCGTGGCTATAATGTTCATGAATTGATTCGAGAGAATCAAAATCGATTTTGCTACAATTGTGTCTTGTATACTTTTATGAGTATGGTTAAGATGAATATGGTTCATATGAAAGTATTCATATGGCTAACTTCGGTTAATTATTGTTGAGCCAATAAGGTGTACACGTTTAGGTACAGTTACCCATATCTAAATGAAGTCACTTTTCATTTTCATGTAACAAACGAAGTTCGATCTAACAGTTGAAAGATATTAGCTTGAGTCTAATCGGGTTTTCATCTAACGGTGAATATTGAATGTTCGTTACCAAGGTAACATTGATTGCAAACCCTGATTTGAATACTATATAAAAGAGAACTCTAGAAACTGGGAAACCTAATCTCTATACCTCATGTGTGATACTAGTTGCAACTAGAGTCGATTCTCCTTTAACCTTAGGCTTTTTCACGAAACCTTGTAGGTTAATGACTTGAATACTTCATTGGGATTGTGAAGCCAAACCCAACTATTTTCTCTATAGTTGCATGTTCTGATCTTGTTTTTCTCTATCGTATTGAGTATTATCCTCTCTAAGATTTGATCGATATTTAATCTCCGATAGGTAAGATAAAAAGTAGTCACAAACATATCTGTCTTATCGTTTGTTGAAAAGACGGGGATTTAACAACCTCGCCCAATAGTTCGATTAGCAATCTGTATGGACTAACTCTAATATGATTTTAAGTGAATCAACTATACAATCAGACCCAATCTTAATAAAAAGTATATCAAGGAGTTAATATCTCTATCTCTCGATTTGATCTATACTCAAGAAAATAGAAATCTGCGAGTCTTTATCAAATACAAGAGAAATAAACTTGGATGGTACCAAAGACCATATCCAAGGATCAATCAATTTCCAATCAACAACCAAAGGTTGGATTTCACAATTGATCGATACAACACACAACCTGTGATATTTCTATTATATAACAAAATATAATGCGGAATAGAAATAACACAGACACCAGAAATTTTGTTAACGAGGAAATCTCAAATGCAAAAAAACCTAGGGACCTAGTCCAGATGGAACACCACACTGTATTAAGCCGCTACAGACACTAGCCTACTACAAACTAACTTCGGTATGGATTGTAGTTGAACCCCAATCATTCTCACACTGATCCAAGGTACAGTTATGCTCTTATGCCTTTGATTCCAGCAGGATACTGTGCACTTGATTCCCTTAACTGATCTCACCCACAACCAAGAGTTGCTACGACCCATATTCGAAGACTTTAGCAAACAAATCTATCTCACATAGAAAATTATACAAGATAGATAAATTCGTCTCCCACGAATAAACCTATGAGTTTTGTTCAGTCTTTTGATAAATCAAGGTGAACATGAACCAATCAATAAAACTAGAATTATATTCCCGAAGAACAACTCAGTTTTATCAATCACCTCACAATAAACTTAATCGACGCGGAGAAGAAGATTATTGAGGAATCACAAATGATGAGACAAAGATGTTTGTGATTACTTTTATATCTTGCCTATCGGATATAGAAATATCAAACCAATTACTACAATTGTACTTGTACGATAGAAACAGCAAGATCAGATCACACAACTACAAGAAAAGTAGTATCGGTCTGTCTTCACAATCCCAATGAAGTCTTTAAGTCGTTAACCTAGTTTTAGAAGAAGAAAACCAAAGTTTAAAGGAGAATCGACTCTAGATTATCAAACTAGTATCACACAGAATGTGTGGGGATTAGGTTTCCCAGTTTCTAGAGTTCTCCCTTATATAGTCTTTCAAATCAGGGTTTGCAATCAATGTTAGCTTAGTAACAAAGCATTCAATATTCACTGTTAGATGAAAACCTGATTAGATACAAGCTAATATCTCTCAACCGTTAGATCGAAAACTTAGCTTGCCATACACACATGTAGTTGACGATTTTGGGTTTGTGTAACTGTACCCAAACGTGTACAATAGTTGGTTCATTATTAGTCAACCAAATGGTTAGTCAAATGATAACTTTCATATCAACCATATCCTTCTTCACCATAACTAGTCCAAATGACTCAAATGAACTAGTTAGAGAGTTGTTCAATTGCTATGAGATCTCATGTACTACACAAGACATAATTGAAGCAAAAACGATGTGATTCACTCGAATCGATTCATGAACTATAAAGTCACGGTTTGCAATAGCATTCCTTAGATAATTTAGATAAGTTCATGAACATCGTTTTTAGACATAGCCACTCAAGTTCGCCAACTGGGTTCGCGGAATCAAGTTAACCGGTTGGAGTTCACAAACTCCAGCAGAAATTCTCGGGTTCGAGAACTTCCGTCAGTTCGCGGACTGAAACCGAGCTACAACTCCAGCAGAAATTCTCGGGTTCGAGATTCGCGGACTGAGTTCGCGGACTGGGTTGACTGCTCAAGTTCCGGTTTCACTTGATCAACAAAGTTTGCAAACTTTGGTTCAAGTGATAAGGACTTATACATATATGTGTTACCACAATAATGTTTATATCCTCCCATGGTTTTATTGTCTAAACTCTCATTTCAACCATTGATACATTCTTAGAGGACGTTATATAGTTGTTATTCACAAACTATTTTTCGTCAAAGCGATTTCCAAAGTGATTGAAACATAACATGACTTTCATCACTAGGTGAAGATGAACTTGGCTAAAGAGAAATCTTTACCAATACCTATTTCGAGAAATTGATAAGCGAGATATACTCAGCTCGAAATATCACATGTGTATATTCTTAGTCTATATAGTAATACGACTTTTGTCTCAAGATATGAGATAAAGTAGATAAACTTTTGAGTGATAGATAAGTTCAAGTCTCCACATACCTTTTAGTCGATGAAGATCCACTGGTTCCTTGAGTAGTCATTCGTCTTGTATGATGATTTCCATGGAGTTCTTGAGCTCAACTACACTTTATATCCTAGTCTGAGACCTTAGATATGGTAGACTAGAAATCAAGACTTTATAGTTTTGATCACTAACATTGACAAACATGCTTGAGATAGAAACGCATGCGAGTTCGACCGAGAAATGCTCTAACAATTTCTGTGGGAGACATATTTATCTATTCAATAGACTTTTTTGTATGAGACATATTGGTTTATCAAGTCTTTGACTTTGGGTCGTAGCAACTCTTAGTTGTGGGTAAGATCAGCTAAAGGAATCAAGTGCGTAGATTCCTACTAGGATTCACAGGCGTAAGGAACGTGGATGTACCTTGATCAGTGTGAGATTGGTTAGGGTTCAACTATATTCCAGTACGAAGTTAACTTGTATTAGGCTAATGTCTATAGAGGCTTAATACAGTATGGTGTTCAAATCTGGACTAGGTCCCAGGGTTTTTAATCATTTGATGTTTCCTCGTTAACAAATTTTCTGGTGTCTGTGTTATTTCTTTTCCGCATTATATTTTCTATATAATTGAAATATCACAGGTTGTGCATAAGTTCAATCAATTGTGAATCTGACCTTTGGGTTGTTGATTAAATTGATTAACACTTGGATATTGGTTTTTGATACCGTCCAAGTTATTTCGTATATTCAATCGTGCTCGCAAATTCCTATTTGTTTGATTGCAGATTGAATTGAAAAATAGAGATATAACTCTTGGATATAATTTTCTTAAGATTGAGTCTGATGATAGGTGTAGAATACACCTAATTTACTATCTAGTAGTTTATGCTTTCTTTGCTATTTTTCTTGTAAATTATGTATTTTATGTGTGTTTTTGAATTATTAGGTACTCTGGAGTCGCACGGACGAAAAGAAGAAGAAATCACAAAAATTGGGCAAAAAGGGGCATAATTGTCATTTCATAGGGCGAACACTGTCTGGAGTCCAGCTAAGGTTAAGGGGCATACATTATTTGGAGAAGTACTAAACAATGACCAGTTGTGGTTAAGGGGCTTCCATATAGGGTATCCCTTGTCATTTAAGGGTGCAATCATCACTGGTAGCCCATAATCAGAAAATATGTGTGTTATAAGCCCCCAGTGTGGGTGGTTCTTATCTCTGGGGTTTAAAAATCCACCCCAATCATATTCTAAACCTAAATCGAGAGATGATTTCTCTCATTCATCACCCCTTTCACCTGAAAACGAAATAGTGGCTGCTGTGATCATGGCAGAGATCGAGATGATGCAATGAATGTGAGAAATTGTTGCTACAATCATTCGAGAAGAAGAGAAACAACAAGAATTGAATTGCTGCTATAAATTACGAACCAAGAAATTGAAATGCTGAAAAAGGGGATCTGTGTTGAGTTTGGGATGATACTGCAGATGGAAAACTGCAAGTAGGGTTTGGTTCAGAAATGGTTTCTAGTTATGATCTGGTGGTGATTGGGAGTCAGGGTTCGTGGCTTAGATATAAATAGAGATGATGATGAGGTTGCAGATGCTGCTCAAATAATTCAGGGAGGAAGAAATTGAGATGGGTCTGTTTAATTTGTTGGAGGAATTGAAGCAGTGCAGTTTGGGGTAGAAAATGGTGGTTGCAGTAGCAAGGTTTTTCTCAGAAGATGCAACTATTATTGTAGATGGATTTGGTGTTGTTTCAAACATTAATTGAAGTTGTGAAGAACACAGACAAGATGGTTGATATTCATATGGAACTATTGAAGGGAAAGAAGAATTGCAATCAAGACAGCAGAGATGGGTAGAGTTGGTGATGCCGACTGCAGAACAAAACTACAATTTCTACTGCTGTTTAGGGGAAGATGGGTGCAGCTGTTGGTTAAAGATGTATTACAAGAATGAATGCCTGAATAGATGTATGTTAGGTTTATGTTTAATTTGTTACATGAATGAAGCAGAAAAGTTAGGCCTGAAATTGGCCGGGATTGTCCTGTAATCAGCCGAAACTCGGCCAAATCATCCCTCCGGCGAGTCAACTCGGTACCGGCGATGACCGTTCCAGACCGATCCAGAACGAGTTCGATGAGCCGATCCGACCCAACTCAGACTACTCAGCCGACTAAGAAGCTGACTAAGAAGCTAACTCGTCCTCTTACTTGACTCTTGACCAATAGTTTGACCTTTGACCGTTAGTCCTAACGGTGGACTAACGGAATATTCCATCAACGGAGAGAATTTTCAGGTGGCCTGCGGTGACAAATTCCGGCCAAAAACCCAGTTTTCCGGTGAGCAAAAATGAGAATTTTGTGTGGACTTCTCTCATGTGTGTGAAGACTTAGAATTGGGAATTGGATGAAAACTTGGAAGTTTTGGAGAATTGGACTAGAAATTGGAATATGGCTCAAATTGGGAAAGTGGTGTTCTTATGGAATGTGGATTCTTTTCCTACAAAGATATGGAGAGTATTGAAGCCTATAAATAAAGGAGTTCTATACAACTTTTACACACATCTACTTTAGAGAAGGAGTTAAAGTGCACAAGGATTGGAGGAAGGAGCAACCATCATCTTTTCAATAAGTTTTCTTTCTTCCTTAAATTATTATTATTATTATTGTGTGAACTCAAAATTATGAGTAGCTAATTTTCTTATTGATTGAGGATGAATTCCTAGTTCTTAACATATGGTTTGAGTTTTGTTTCAATTCTACTTTGAAGTTTTTCATATGATTATCGTTTGTTTTTGCTAATATTAATGATTATGATTGATTGATAGGTTGTTTGGAGTGCACGCTAAATTGATTTGTTAATTTAATCTAAAGCTAGTGAAAGTTAGGGAATACGTAATAGTTTCTTGACTCTTTACACAAGTAGAAAATACGAGACCTTGCGGAGGGATTCCGTGGAGCAATTGTGTGTGAAAACAACGCTAGAAAGTGGACCAAGCGAACCGAGTCTAACTACTAGTACTAAACCTAAGTTCATAAATCTTAATGCGTTCGGGGAATTACATCTTGTAAGCGAACCTCAAGGTGGTTCTTTTGAATAGAATCTGATAACTAAGCGGACTTGTTACTCGGTGAAAAAAGGAATTTTGGGGTTAGCTAAGCGAACATGCTATCCTACGGTTGGTGATAATCTATGACTAATAACAAGTGGAAAAGAACATAACTTTAATCATTGTTTTGCAGCGAAGAAGGATTCCTTGATCTATTCTCTCTTATTGAATTCAACTTACACTTTTAATTGCTTTGTTTATTTCTTTTACTTTTAAAATCTTGAACCAATACCCCCCTTTTTTGTGACATTATAAGACAACTATAATCTCTTGCTCCTCGTGGGATCGATCTTGACTACCCTATACTACTTGTTAATTAGGTAGTAAAATTTAATTAATTTGTTGTGGTTACGACACGCATACAAATTTTGGTGCCGTTGCCGGGGAGCAACGGATGATTTTAGTTGTTTTTCTTTTTCTTTTTGCTTTATTCTTGCTTTGTTAGATTCTATACCGTATCTAACTTAGTTTTGTGAACCTTGTTGTAGGTACTATATCTTTGGTGAATGCTTCAAAAGGGAAGGCCGAGTCCAATACGTCTTCGATCCGGCACTCAACTAAAGGATTTCATTCGAGCGATTAATACTCCGCTTCCTCGTTCTACATCAAGTGAGTTCGCAGATTCGGACATAGAAGAAGAAGCAATGGGTGATCGTACACTCAAGGACCTAGCTTCTCACAAGCTCGATACATAACAATGGTGTATCCAAACTAACTCAACTTTCGAGATCAAGCCGGGGTTGATTAGAGAATTACCAAAGTTTCATGGCATGGTGAATGAAGACCCAAACAAACATCTTATGGACTTCAATACCATAGTCACGGCCATGCTTCCACCGGATACTAATGCGGATGGAGCAATGTTGAAAGATTTTCCGTTCTCTTTGGCGGGCAATGCTAAGGAATGGTTATATTATTTGCCTTCCGGAAGTATCACAACATGGAATGGGATGAAGAAACTTTTCCTCGAGAGATATTTTCCCGCATCAAAGGCTACTCAAATTCGCAAAGAAATATGTGGGATAAAGCAACATTTGGGAGAGTCATTATATGAATGTTGGGATCGATACAAGAGATTGGTGGCAAGTTATCCACACCATCAATTTAGTGACGCCATGATAATCCAATACTTATATGAAGGTCTCCAAACAAGTGATAGATATCTTCTTGACGCCGCCGGTGGTGGTGCACTAGTGAACAAGACGGTGGCCGAAGCTACCGAGTTGATTGAAATTATGGCGGCAAACTCACAATAATTCTATGCAAGAGGTGATTCAATGGTTAAGTTGGTGCATGAAGCTAGTGACTCGTCTTCACAATCCGATCAACGGTTGAACAACATAGAGAGGGTAGTGCAACGGTTGGCCGCGGTAATTATTCCGGACGATGAAACCGAAGAAGTAAATGCTTTATATCCAAATCAAAGGCCAAGGTACGATCCATACTCAAATACCTACAATCCCGGTTGGAAGGATCATCCCAACTTTAGCTATGCAAACAAGCAAGCGGCGGCTCCTAATCCATTTGCGCAACAAGGTGGATTCCAACAATCACGTTTCCAACCTCAACAACAACAATTTTAACAAGTCAAGGAGAAAGATTCTTCGAATAATGACAAGTTGAATGTGATAATGCAAAGCATGCAAGGTCCCACTTCTATGTTACAACAAACCCAACAAAAGACCGATTCGGCAATCAAGGATTTACAAACTCAAATGGGACAATTGGCGACCGATATGAACTTAATGAAAGCTCAAGCATCCACAAAGCTTCCTTCACAACCAATTGTGAATCCCAGAGAGAATGTTAGTACGGTTACCTTAAGAAGTGGAAGACAAGTGGAGAGTCCAACTCATCATGAAGAAGCTAGTGAAGAGGTAGTCAAAGAGAAGGAGGATGCCGAACCAAGGGATATTTAAACACCAACCGCCCAATCCAAGGAACCGTTTCCTACTTTCACTACTCCACCTCCTTTTCCTAGTCGTTTTGCTAAGTCTAAGAAGGAATCTCAAGACAAGGCACTTATGGATATCTTCAAGAAGATAGAAATCAACATCCCCTTCATCGAGGCCATCAAGACAATGCCAAGGTATGCTAAGTTCATGAAGGAAATATGCACAAAGAAGGATAGGTTGCTTGATAATGAAATTACTAAAGTTGGCGAGAGTTCGTCGGCTATGCTTTTGAAGAAGATGCCTAAAAAGTGCACGGATCCCGATGGTTTCACGGTGCCAATTACTATTGGTAAGGAAAGGTTTGAACATGCTTTACTTGACTTGGGAGCTTCCATTAGTGTGATGTCCGCCGATATATATGACTCCTTGAATCTTGGACCGTTGAAAGAGACAATAGTTATTATCCAATTAGCAAACAAGTCTAACATTTATCCAAAGGGGCTTGTAGAAGACGTTCTAGTGCAAGTGAATGAGTTAATTTTTCCGGTGGATTTATTTGTGGTGGATATGGACAACAATGAGAATTGGTCGTCTACTTCTGTACTTCTTGGGAGGTCATTTATGAAGACCGCAAAGACGAATATTGATGTGGACAAGGGTACACTCACTATGGAATTCGACAAGGAAGTAATACACTTCAACATATTTGAAGCCATGCGCTACCCAAGTGATGTGCATTCCGCTTACTCCATTGATGTGGTTAGTTCATTAGCGCAACAGATGGTGGAATTGAATCGAGAGGACGAACTTGATGTGGTGTTGCAAAAGAGCATTGAATTGGACGTCCATGGCGTGTCAAACTTGGATGTTGAAATTTCCACGGAATTGGTGGAGACGTGTGGTGCCTTGACGGAATTACAAGAAGCTAAGGGTAATGTTTCCTATATTTCTTTACCCGTGAATGATGAATTACTTGTACCATCTATTGTGAAGGCACCTAAAATAGAGTTGAAGCCACTTCCGGACCATTTGAAGTATGCATTTTTGGGAGATGGAGATGAGCTTCCGATAATTATTTCAAAGAACCTCACACCGGTACAAGAAGACCGTTTGCTTAGAGTCTTGAAAGAGCACAAAACGGCTATTGGTTGGACAATTGCGGACATCAAAGGCATTAGTCCATCCATATGCATGCATAGGATTCTAATGGAAGATAACGTGAAGACGGTACGTGATGCTCAACGTAGGCTTAATCCTCCCATGATGGAGGTTGTGAAGAAAGAGATACTCAAATTGCTAAGTGCGGGGGTGATATACCCAATTTCCGATAGCAAGTGGGTAAGACAGGTACAAGTGGTGCCAAAGAAGTCCGGTGTTATGGTTGTTCGAAATCAAGATGATGAACTTGTTCCTACAAGAGTTCAAACCGGTTGGAGAGTGTGCATTGATTATAGAAATCTTAATTCTGAAACCCGAAAGGATCACTTTCCTTTACCTTTCATTGATCAAATGTTGGAGCGGTTAGCGGGGCATTCTTATTATTGTTTCTTGGATGGTTATTCGGGATACAATCAACTTGTTATTGCATCGGAGGACCAAGACAAGACCACTTTTACTTGTCAGTTTGGAACGTTTGCGTATAGACGGATGCCGTTTGGTCTTTGCAATGCACCGGCTACTTTCCAAAGATGCATGGTAAGTATATTCTCGGATTACGTGGAGCGCATTATTGAGGTATTTATGGACGACTTTAGTGTTTATGGCAAATCTTTTGATATTTGTTTAGATAACCTTGAACTAGTTCTTAAACGATGCATAGACACTAACCTTGTTCTTAATTGGGAGAAATGTCATTTTATGGTAAACCATGGCATAGTACTTAGTCACATTGTGTCCTCTCAAGGGATCAAAGTGGACAAGTCAAAGATATATTTAATAAGAAACTTACAATATCCCACTTCGGTGAGGGAAGTTCGTTCTTTTCTTGGCCATGCAGGTTTCTATAGGCGGTTTATCAAGGATTTATCCAAAATTTCCATGCCGATGTGCAAGTTACTACAAAAGGAGGTACCTTTTGACTTCAACAAGGAATGCAAGGATGCTTTTGACAAATTGAAGGCAATGTTGACAAGTGCGCCAATTATCAAATCACCGGATTGGAATCTTCCATTTGAACTAATGTGTGATGCTAGTGATTATGCGGTTGGAGCCATTTTGGGTCAAAGAGTGGACAAGTTGTCCCATGTTATCTATTATGCATCTAGGACCCTCAATGATGCACAAATCAACTATTATACCACGGAAAATGAGTTATTTGCTATAGTGTTTGCATTGGAAAAATTTCGATCATACTTGGTGGGTACAAATGTTATTGTGTATTCCGATCATGCGGCACTTAGATACTTAATAAAGAAGAAAGAAGCTAAGCCAAGACTAATCCGGTGGATCCTATTACTACAAGAGTTCGACATAGAAATTCGAGATAAGAAAGGTGTGGAGAATACCGTTGCGGATCATATTAGTAGACTTGTTATGTCTCACGAAGAACTTCCATTACAAGACCGCTTTCCGGACAAACAACTTTTCTCCTTGGAAGAATCAACACCTTGGTATGCGGATATAGTGAATTACTTGGTGACAAGGAAGGTACCTAGCACAATGTCTAACTTCCAAAAGATGAAACTTAAGAAGATAGCAAAGCAATATGTGTGGGATGAACCATACTTATGGAAATATGGCGTTGATCAAATAATACGAAGGTGCGTACCTAACTCAGAATTTCAATCTATTCTCTCATTTTGTCATACTTTTGCTTGTGGTGGCCATTTTGGTTCTAAACGTACCGCTCTCAAATTTCTTGAAAGTGGATTTTATTGGCCCAACTTGTTTGAAGATTCATATATTTTTTGTAAATCGTGTGATAGATATCAAAGAACGGGCAATCTAGGTGCTCGAAATCAAATGCCACTCATACCAATTCTCGCCGTAGAGATTTTTGATGTGTGGGGAATCGATTTTATGGGCCCTTTTGTTAATTCGAATGGAAATTTTTATATACTTCTTGTCGTAGATTATGTTTCGAAATGGGTGGAGGCTAGAGCCACCAAAACTAATGATTCTCAAGTTTTTTGTGATTTTGTAAGAGAAAACATATTCACTAGGCACGGCATGCCAAGAGTGGTGATAAGCGATGGAGGCTCACATTTCAAGAAGTCTTTTCACGCTCTCCTCAAGAAGTAAAACATAACACACAAGATTGGTACGCCTTACCATCCACAAACTAGTGGACAAGCGGAAATCTCAAACCGTGAAATCAAATCCATCCTTGAGAAAACGGTGAATACGACAAGGAAAGATTGGAGCTTTAAGCTTAATGATGCACTTTGGTCATATAGAACAGCGTACAAGACACCGATTGGTATGTCTCCATATAGGTTGGTTTATGGCAAAGCTTGTCATCTTCCGGTTGAACTTGAACATAAGGCTTATTGGGCGATAAAGAAATTCAACATGGAGTATGATGCAGCGGGGAAACAAAGAAAGTTGCAACTAAATGAGGTAGAGGAGATACGTAATGATGCTTACGAGAATGCCCGGATTTACAAAGAAAAGACCAAGCTTTTTCATGACAAGATGATTTCTCGGAAAAGTTTTGTTGTGGGGCAAAAAGTTCTTTTATTTAATACTCGTTTACGTTTATTTCCGGGTAAGCTTAAGTCCCGTTGGGTGGGACCATTTATTGTTACTAATGTTTATGATCATGGTGTAGTTGAAATTGTTAGTGAAAAAACAGGACAATCCTTGAAAGTCAACGGCCATAGGTTGAAGCCATATTATGAAAACTTTCCAACGGAGCATGTGGACGTGATTGGATTTCGATATGTGCTCCCTCTAGAGGAGTAATGTGAAGCAAGAGCTATGTCGGGTCGTCGAATTTAAAACAAGCGCTAAGTGGGAGGCAACCCACCGGTTTTGTATTTCTTATCCTTTTGTATTTTTATTTTTATTTGCTTTTTGTTTTGTTTGTTTATTTTCTTGTTCCATATCATATTAGGATTTCCCACCTTAACTTTACTTGGACGATTCAATTACATTGAGGACAATGTAAGGTTTAAGTGTGGGGGAGTGGCTAAGCATATATTTTTGCATTAAAAAAAAAAAAAAAAAAAAAAAAATTCATAAAACTTTCAACTTTTAGAGATTTTAGAGTCACTAGCATACTTCTAGGTATGATTACATAGAGAATTCTGACTGACATAAATGAACTTGGAAATGTTAGGGAACTACGTTCGATTTCTTGCTTGTTAGAGTGTTAAATAATGGATTTAATCTTGCCGGTGATGCAAATTTGGTGCAGGGAGAAGTGCGATATTAGAGTTGATGATCAATCATTAGTGGAGACTACCCATTTTCATATCATGTGAGGCACCGACCAGAAATTCTTCCTTTACTAAAGAGCTTCTTTTGAGTGTGTGTCACCGTACGTTAATTCCGGGTAGAATGGTGAGCTACCCAATTTCAGCACTATTTTGATCTCTTGAGTGCTAATTTTTGTCAATCATGAGGGTGACGTCTATAGATGAAATCCTCCTTCTTGTAGTTCGATTTGCAGTTAGCATCACTCTCTATCTCGACAACAACGGGTCCATAGAAACACCATAATCATCAACAACAAGGGAGCGACATCAAAATCTACAAGGAAAGTTGAAGGCGTTTGAGGTTTACAAGCAACAATGGAACAAGAAAAAGAGCAAATTTTTATATCTAAGTAAAGCAACATACAATGAGCGGAATTTTATATCAAAGTTGAAGACTTATTTACAAGAGCGGAGAAAAGTAAAAGGTGAGAATTATTGAAGTTTATGATTTCGAGACGATACAAGTTGTGAAGAATCAAGCGGTAAAGTACTTTTCCACGGCCATGGTTTATTTTGTTTTTCACTTTGATTTGTATTTTGTTTCTCTTGTCTAAAAAAAAAAAGAAAAAAAAAATTGAAAAAATATGAGACAAGAGAAATATCTATTATTGTGTTTGTTTGTTTTTATTTAATAAGCCGTGGGGAAGGAAAATTTATAAGGAAGTTTCAAGCGACAAGGATTTTAAGGAAAAAGGTTACAAATTGTCAAGGATTTATGAAGTTCAAGTGTTTATCATCAATAGTTGAAGCCGAAGACCATGAATATGAAGACAAGGAGCGGAAGACGTTTCTATTAGATGTCGTGAGAGTGGTGTTATCATAATTGGCAATCGGATGTGAAGGTAAGTAAGTAATCTCATCCTCGATAATAGTGGTTGATTTCCTTTCTTAGAAATATTTAGAAATGGTTTTTCAAAATGTTAAAAGATGTGGGTTTTTCAAAATTTCGGAAGTTATTCTTCCTACCATTCAACGTGTTGCAGGAATTCTCTCTTCATTCCTACCTGCACACATGTGAGACCCATAAAAAATCCATTTTTTTGAGCGCAATTATCATAAAACCCTTTTGTGAGGCAGAAGTCGAGGCGAAATGCTTATTGATCGTTTCTCAAACACGTGTTCTCTCATTATGGTGTGGTTATTTCTCACTCAACATTTAAGAATGAGAATATGTTCTTTAGTATTTCTAACTTCTTATTACTAGCATGCAGAAACTCTATGTCCTCATAACTCTTAGGATGCTTGGGACACTGGAACGCTTTGAAGTTGTAAGTTTTAGTTTGATTTGCTCGAGGACTAGCAAAGTCTAAGTGTGGGGGAATTTGATAGGTGTAGAATACACCTAATTTACTATCTAGTAGTTTATGCTTTCTTTGCTATTTTTCTTGTAAATTATGTATTTTATGTGTGTTTTTGAATTATTAGGTACTCTGGAGTCGCACGGACAAAAAGAAGAAGAAATCACAAAAGTTAGGCAAAAAGGGGCATAATTGTCATTTCATTGGGCGAACACTGTATGGAGTCCAGCTAAGGTTAAGGGGCATACATTATTTGGATAAGTACTAAACAATGACCAGTTGTGGTTAAGGGGCTTCCATATAGGGTATCCCTTGTCATTTAAGGGTGCAATCATCACTGGTAGCCCATAACCAGAAAATATGTGTGTTATAAGCCCCCAGTGTGGGTGGTTCTTATCTCTGGGGTTTAAAAATCCACCCCAATCATATTCTAAACCTAAATCGAGAGATGGTTTCTCTTATTCATCACCCCTTTCACCTGAAAACGAAATAGCGGCAGCTGTGATCATGGCAGAGATCGAGATGATGCAATGAATGTGAGAAATTGTTGCTAAAATCATTCGAGAAGAAGAGAAACAACAAGAATTGAATTGCTGCTATAAATTACGAACCAAGAAATTGAGATGCTGAAAAAGGGGATCTGTGTTGAGTTTGGTATGATGCTGCAGATGGAAAACTGCTAGTAGGGTTTGGTTCAGAAATGGTTTCTAGTGATGATCTGGTGGTGATTGGGAGTCAGGGTTCGTGGCTTAGATAGAAACAGAGATGATGATGAGGTTGCAGATGCTGCTCAAATAATTCAGGGAGGAAGAAATTGAGATGGGTCTATTTAATTTGTTGGAGGAATTGAAGCAGTGCAGTTTGGGGTAGAAAATGGTGGTTGCAGTAGCAAGGTTTGTCTCAGAAGATGCAACTGTTGTTGTAGATGGATTTGGTGTTGTTTCAAACATTAATTGAAGTTGTGAAGAACACAGACAAGATGGTTGATATTCAGATGGAACTGTTGAAGGGAAAGAAGAATTGCAATCAAGACAGTAGAGATGGGTAGTGTTGATGGTGGAATTCTATTCAGGGCTAAAATTGTAAAAGACAAATTCTAAGATGACGTCCTGCAAGGGATAAAGCCTTCATACGGTGAATATTCTCACCATATTAATTCATTGGAGCATGTGCAACCATCCCTGAGAATTAAAACCTACCCAGAGCGGAGCATGTAGCAACCATCCCGATTTTCTGTAGGTTTATAGCATTACAATTAATGCCCTACTCAAAGCCTTGTGTTCGACATGCAAACACCCGTAGGATACCTGACGGTGAGTTATATTAGCCCCGTTGAACGCATGCAAGACTACCCATGTTAGTCTCACCTGCTGAAAAAAAACTCAAAAATAGACCTCATCCGTCCAACTTCGCAGGCATGGTTGGACGGCCTAGATCACGCGCGGGACCGAGTAGCGTGCACATACATACTCACCGCTGGTCTACCTTATTAATGGTGCAAACGGCTTCACCACAGGAGCCATGGGCGTCGAGATGCGCTAGCATGAAGCTTCGGCTCACAAACCCTAAAATTAGGGTTTGCTTACAAGTTGCGACCAAGCAACTTTGGGCATGCGCGCACTAACGATTTCGAAGCACAACTGCTGGCCGACGATGCCTATGTACTCAACATGGGACCAGATACACGGCCAGCCAATCGGCCACGGTCGGTTGCAGACCAGCCATCTCGAAATTCATGCCCAAAGGCAGCATGCGAGATCCCTTCTAATCTCGGCCATCCGTCATCGCATGCTAGAACGGGCGACCCAGATTGCTCCGATTGACTTCCAGCTGGCGTGGACGTTTAGAGTGGCGTCCCACCTACATGCAGGGACAATCGGCCACTCCATGTACGCCTCCCAATGGATAAAACCGTTAAGGTGAAAGAGGAAGCTCGCAAGCCTTCCAAACCCTAATCCAACGGTTATTCCTCCATCAATCTCGTCCGTCCAAGTTCGCATGCTTGGATGAATAGCCTAGGAAGGGAGTTAGGTGGCAAACAAGGTATCACCGTGATCGCCATCCTCCACACTTCCCCATGGCATAACCGGCCAAGGTGGGTCCCGCTCATGCGACCTCCGAACAACGCCTGAACATAGCTAGTTGAGTCACTTCAACTTGCAATCTTTTCATCAAGGTTGTGTAGGCTTCAAGTATGTTAAGCATATTTAATGCGCCGCATGCATACAATATGCGCCTACAAACAACTTGATTATTTTACCTAGCACCATTTGCTACCTTATGTGGGTCCAACGACTCACTCGAGACGTTAATCACGTCACAACTGGGGGATACAAACTGGGGTATTGGTCTGGCGGTTTACAGCGTGGAGCGTGAAACACGACATCACAATATCGTGTCAGGGAAACATGGGCGGTTAGCGATGATAGGAGAAGTGGGAAAGCAACCGTGTGACACTAACACACAACTCCACTTCCTCCATCACTCCACTTCCTCCACTTTCCCACGAGAGACGTGATGAAGGCTTATCGACTTGTATAAATAGGTTCTCCTCCCTATTTCCAACAACACAGAAAAACCGAGTGTTAATACCATCGTATTCAACACCCAGAGCCTGCCTGAAATATTTGCTAGCCTGCTCAACCTTCTGTTAACAAGTCATCAAATATCCTTCACCTTCATACTCTCAACACCTTCTTCACTTCCATCCCTAAGATCAACTCACATCCTTCACCTGTGACCGAAACAAATCTGGAACGGCCGTGTCTTCGGTTTAGGCTAGAATTTTACAGATTATCTCTCGAATCAAAAGTGCTCATCGTGCAGCACATTTGTTGAAGGTTTAAATTCACTTCTCATCCACACACAACCAAAATTACTTAAACCTGCGGAAGTAGTTTTCTCCCACAAACAATTGGCGACCACAGTGGGAGGTTAATCTATCGGTTGTGAAGTCGATCTCTTCAATACCATTTCAATTTTCAAGAATGGTGGATCTTAGATCTGGATCAGCAACCAATCCCGAGGGAGGTAGCGCAGACAGCACTTCTAGCGTTGATATCCCAATGACTGGTGTCACTATACAACCCGTCAGTACAACCAACGTGTCCCGTGGAGTTGCGTCTTCTACCATCAGTACCACCAGTACCAGCGGAGCAGGATCGGACATTCCAGTAGGTGTGACACCTCCCATTACAAGAGCTAGAGCGGCTGCAAATCCAGGTATTTCCTCAAGCATGACACCTCCGTCCGTCACCAGAACGACTACTACTCCCCCTTCTGGACGAGGATCTGTAGGACCCAAAGGAGGACAACATCCTATCACCATGGTGGACTTGATGGAGAGACAAGAAACCCTCGCTAAAGCTCAGGCAGACATGGCAACCACTCAGAAGGAGGTACTCACCTTCCTTAAAACATTAACCGACCGATTACCGCAAGAGTCGAGACATCCCCAAGGTCCAACAAGAAATACGTTTAGCACACCTGGAGCAGGTGCCTCAGTTACGCAAGCCTACCTGAACGAAGAGTCTTATGCTGCTGACCACACAAGAGAAAGGGACCAGGAGCGTCTCAAGGAAAGGAGCCTATTATCCAACTTTATTACATGTGAAGATCTAGAGAGACTCCTCCAAAATCGTGGCAAAGAAAATCCGATGGACGCGCATCGACACCAGCCTCCATATCCACAAGACGTGCAGCGGATTTCTCTTCCCAGGGGATACACCTCTCCTCAATTCACCCTTTACGATGGTACCGGTAATGCTCGTGAACATGTCTCTCGATTTTTAGAATCCTTAGGAGAACACGAATACAATCACGTTCTCCGCCTGAAGGAATTCTCCAAATCACTTACGGGGAGAGCCTATACGTGGTACAACAACATCACACCCGACAGCATATCCAATTGGAGTGAGATGGTCAGCGCGTTTTACAAGAAGTACTTCTTTGTATCTGAGCAAGTTACTTTCTCAGACCTGGGGAGAATCTCCCAACGGAACAACGAACATCCAAATGATTTTGTCAAAAGGTTCAGAACACAAGCGTTGGACTGCCATGAACCAAATGTCACAGAAATACAGCTGGTGGAATTATGCATCAATGGAATGATACCCATATATCGCGCCCTGCTGGAAAACTTTGGATTCCAAACGTTCTCAGAGCTCCATGAAGCAGCCAAACATTCAGCCACTACCGTCCCAGCATTATTGGAAAGAACCAGGATCGTTCGGAGCGACGATTCACGAGATAATCGGGGAAACAGGCTCCTCATCAACAAGAAGTATAATATTGGCCCTTCTGTCAGTGTAGTAAGCGAAGGTGGAAAGATAAAATCTCCAGCGGAGGCAGAACAACTACCCAAGCGTGCGGCTCAAACGCATAAAGCTTCGCCTCGAAAGGGAACATGCAAAGATCCTGCGCAGAGCACCGAAGACACAGGCTTCCCGTTTCCGATAAATGAAGTAATGGAACTCTTGGAGGCATGGATTCAGGATGATGCTATCAAGCTACCTCCTATCAGACGTCCACCAACTGAGAAAGACATGGCAGACCCTAAGTACTGCAGTTATCATAGGTTTGTCCACCATCCAACTAAGGATTGCAAAAATTTGAAAGAAATCTTCAGGGAAAAGATAGTAGCAGGAGAGCTTCAATTGGGAAATGAAGGAGTTCACAGAGACCCTCTTCCTGTCCGAAGTTGCATGATCTCTGGAGACTCTGTGCGCAAGACTGCACAATCCATGATGGAACACCTGTGTGAAATCTTGTACCTTTCCAAGGTACAATGTCAAGATATATTCATGGCCCTCAAATTTATTGTGTCAGGCAGGCGCTTGTACCCAGAAAAATAAGTCGTTCCAGCATCTCAGGCCTCCTTGGAAGATAGCGCCAACAAAGGAAACTGGGGACTTTTGACCGTCACCCATTTGAAAGATGTCAAGTTCGATAGCACATTAATCGATACAGCTTCTGAATTCAACATCGTTACTATCAAGACCCTGCAAGCTGCAAAAATCTCAAAGTAGGAGGCTACCCGTGGTCCGACTGTGATCAAGAGCCCAGCAGGAGAGTTTGTGGATGTCTACGGATACATTGACCTTGATGTCGAGATCGGTAACACTCCAACACAAGCCAAATTCCATATAATTAAGGAACATCTGGATTATGACATGATTCTGGGGCGTCCGTGGGTACACAAGGCGCATTCCTTACCAATCTCAGTACCTGGAAGAATCTCCAACAAGCCAGCTCCGATGATTTCCAACAAACCTTGGAGACTCGAAGACTGCCTGTTGCCTCCATACCAACAACTCACAAGCATAACGCAACTCCCTGGTGAAAGCACTTCGTCCTACGTCAATATATTATGAGCCCAAGTAAGTCTCATTGAACAACCATCTTTGTAAGTAGTGGATGATTGTCCTGTTGGACCACATGGGACTGTTTCACCTGACAGGCGGGCCACCACCAAGAGATGTGAATGGAGTGCTGGCCCCTTTAAGCGCTTCACCAAAATTTTGGAAGAAGTCAAGAATGACACGTGTCAGAAGTAAGCTGTTATACCAAGTCCAAATCAGTTTCAAATCGGAGATATGGTAGCAAAGGTAACCACGTTCCAAGTTGGAAACATGGCAGTAAAAATAACTGCCCAGCCTGATATGCCTACAAAGGAAGAAGAAGTATTCTTAGTGGCAGATGTTATCTTGGGCGGTTACTGCAAGATCATCAATGCAGACAAAATCGAAGGTGTGGTTGTTCACTCACGATGGATCAAGCCCTACCTCACTTGAAGACACGACATCACCTCTCTAATCCCCCAGGGGGGATTCCTCCAACAATTTTCCTTTTCACAATATTTGTAATTCATTCAAAATGATGGCACCGCTTGCCTTCATATTTATTAGGGTTTCAATATTTCTTCAAGTAATCAAGATTTCATTCCTTTTATAATTTCTCATAAAATCACACAAAGTTATGAGTCACCTTCACACCACCATTACCCAGAAATAAAACCCTAAACCCTCATACCAAATCTTCGTACCAGCCTGCTAATATGGGAGGAATAAAACATGTAAAAAGGGGAGGAGGAAGGTATCCTACATGATCTACTTCAACAGAGCCAGACTCACGTCAGGGGGCACAAGAAGAAAAAATATGCATGTTTCGAAAGCAACATTGAATAAAACTTTGTTCAAGACAAGCAAGCAAAGAAGAAAACTTCAAACTCAGCCGCCACTGAGTATAAAAAAAAACTACAAAGAAGAATAACAGGGAAACTCAATTGCTGGTTGCGTCTTCATCACTGTTGGGATCCACATCTTGTGCCGCTTTCTCCAGAGATGCCTCAACTTCTTCTTCGGGCACAGCAGCTACCGCCTCAACATCTTCAGCATGCGTATCTTCTGCACCTTCTACAGAATCCATTGCAACCTTAGAAATCGTGCCAATCACTTTCGAACTTTCAGTTTCATCAATATCAGGGTCAAGGATTATCACACCACCACGTATTGGGTAATCACACTTCCCATCACCCGCATGACGTTCGTGTTCAACCCTCCGTCTCTTCAACCGAGCCGTAAACCTTTCAGCTCTCGAGCTTACTGGTACTTGTGACGCCTCGCGTTTCCACTTTGCTCGCAACGCTTCTTCAGGTCTTTGTTTCTCCTCTATATCGATTGCAACTGAAAGAGCATGGAGCCGCCCCCTGACAATGGTGAAATGCGAGACAGACATTCCATGTACGGCATGGCCGACTTCACGAAGTGGCGAATCAATTTTAGCCATCACCTCCTCTTGTGCGTTAGAAGCTGCAAAGTGATCATCACCTACTCCTTTCATGATGTACTGCAAAAAAAAAAAAAAAAAAAAAAAAGAGAGAGGAAGATAAGTTACGGTGGCACATAAAAAGTATTCCAATCACAACTATCGCCAATCGATTAAGAAATCAACGTGTGGAGCAATACCTGAGATGTTGAAGAAGACGATCGCCTAATGAGAAGAATACATGAAAACTTCTTTATATGCTTCACGATTTAACAAGATCCCCAGGAGAAAAGAAGTCCACCTTTGCCGCTTTCTGAGGCTGTTAAGTCGGGATTGTGATCAACAATGTTTATCGAATGCACGATGCTTGCTAGGCATATGAGAAGGCACACAGAAAGAGGAAGGCCAAGGTGGATCGACCCACCAAGCTGTACTTCCCCATCCGAGCTTTACCATTGGAAGGATCAACTCAACCGGATCCAGGGCATTTAACACACATGAAATACCTTCTTCCACGCGGTAAACATGTATTTACTCTGGATTTAGTTATTTTTGTATGCAAATTGTCGCCATCTCATGCCTACCCTACAATAGTGTAACCATTGCATGCTAGGCAGGGGACTTAATGTTGATGGAATTCTATTCAAGGGCTAAAAATTTAAAAGACAAATTCTAAGATGACGTCCTGCAAGGGATAAAGCCTTCATACGGTGAATATTCTCACCATATTAATTCATTGGAGCATGTGCAACCATCCCTGAGAATTAAAACCTACCCAGAGCGGAGCATGTAGCAACCATCCCGATTTTCTGTAGGTTTGCAGCATTACAATTAATGCCCTACTCAAAGCCTTGTGTTCGACATGCAAACACCCGTAGGCTACCTGACGGCGGGTTATATTATCCCCGTTGAACGCATGCAAGACTACCCATGTTAGTCTCACCTGCTGAAAACAAACTCAAAAATATACCTCATCCGTCCAACTTCGTAGGCATGGTTGGACGGCCTAGATCATGCGCGGGACCGAGTAGCGCGCACGCACATGCTCACCGCCGGTCTACCTTCCTAATGATGCAAACGGCTTCACCATAGGAGCCATGGGCGTCGAGATGCACTAGCATGAATCTGCGGCTCACAAACCCTAAAATTAGGGTTTGCTTACAGGTTGCGACCAAGAAACTTTGGGAATGCGCGCACTAACGATTTCGAAGCACAACTGCTGGCCGACGATGCCTATGTACTCAACATGGGACCGGATACACGGCCAGCCAATCGGCCACGGTCGGTTGCAGACCAGCCATCTCGAAATTCATGCCCAAAGGCAGCATGCGAGATCCCTTCTAATCTCGGCCATCCGTCATCGCATGCTAGAACGGGCGACCCAGATTGCTCGATTGACTTCCAGCTGGCGTGGACGTTTAGAGTGGCGTCCCACCTACATGCAGGGACAATCGGCCACTCCATGTACGCCTCCCAAGGCATAAAACCGTTAGGGTGAAAGAGGAAGCTCGCAAGTCTTCCAAACCCTAATCCAACGGTTATTCCTCCATCAATCTCGTTCGTCCAAGTTCGCATGCTTGGATGAATATCCTAGGAAGGGAGTTAGGTGGAAAACAAGGTATCACCATGATCGCCATCCTCCACACTTCCCCATGGCATAACCGACCAAGGTGGGTCCCGCTCATGCGACCTCCGAACAACGCCTGAACATAGCTAGTTGAGTCACTTGAACTTGCAATCTTTTCATCAAGGTTGTGTAGGCTTCAAGTATGTTAAGCATATTTAATGCACCGCATGCATACAATATGCGCCTACAAACAACTTGATTATTTTACCTAGCACCGTTTGCTACCTTATGTGGGTCCCACGACTCACTCGAGACGTTAATCACGTCACAACTGGGGGATACAAACTGGGGTATTGGTCTGGAGGTTTACAGCGTGCAGCGTGCAACACGCCATCACAATATCGTGTCAGGGAAACATGGGCGGTTAGCGATGATAGGAGAAGTAGGCAAAAAACCGTGTGACACTAACACACAACTCCACTTCCTTCTTCACTCCACTTCCCCCACTTTCCCACGAGAGACGTGATGAAGGCTTATCGACTTGTATAAATAGGTTCTCCTCCCTATTTCCAACAACACAGAAAAACCGAGTGTTAATACCATCGTATTCAACACCCAGAGCCTGCCTGCAACATTTGCTAGCCTGCTCAACCTTCTGTTAATAATTCATCAAATATCCTTTACCTTCATACTCTCAACACCTTCTTAGCTTCCCTCCCTAAGATCAACCTCACATCCTTCACCTGTGACCGAAAAAAATCTGGAACAGCCGTGTCTTCGGTTTAGGCCAGAATTGTACAAATTATCTCTCGAATCAAAAGTGCTCATCGTGCAGCACATTTGTTGAAGGTTGAAATTCACTTCTCATCCACACACCCCCAAAATTACCTAAACCTGCGGAAGTAGTTTTCTCCCTCAAACAAGTAGAGTTGGTGATGCCGACTGCAGAACAAAACTATAATTGCTACTTCTGTTCAGGGGAAGATGGGTGCAGCTGTTGGTTAAAGATGTATTACAAGAATGAATGCCTGAATAGATGTATGTTAGGTTTCTGTTTAATTTGTTACAGGAATGAAGTAGAAAAGTGAGGCCTGAAATTGGTCGGGATTGTCCTGTAATCAGCCGAAACTCGGCCAAATCATCCCTCCGGCGAGTCAACTCGGTGCCGGCGATGACCGTTCCAGACCGATCCAGAATGCATTCGATGAGCCGATCCGACCCAACTCAGACTACTCAGACGACTAAGAAGCTAAATCGTCCTCTGACTTGACTCTTGACCAACATTTTGACTGACGGTTTGACCTTTGAACGTTAGTCCAAATGGTGGACTAACGGAATATTCCGTCAACGGAGAGAATTTTCAGGTGGCCGGCAGTGACAAATTCCGGCCAATTTCCGGTCAAAAACCCAGTTTCCCGGTGAGCAAAAATGCAGAATTTTGTGTGGACTTCTCTCATGTGTGTGAAGACTTAGAATTGGGAATTGGATGAAAACTTGGAAGTTTTGGAGAATTGGACTAGAAATTGGAATATGGCTCAAATTGGGAAAGTGGTGTTCTTATGGAATGTGGATTCTTTTCCTACAAAGATATGGAGAGTATTGAAGCCTATAAATAAAGGAGTTCTCTACAACTTTTACACACATCTACTTTAGAGAAGGAGTTAAAGTGCACAAGGATTGGAGGAAGGAGCAACCATCATCTTTTCAACAAGTTTTCTTTCTTCCTTAAATTATTATTATTATTATTGTGTGAACTCCAAATTATGAGTAGCTAATTTTCTTATTGATTGAGGATGAATTCCTAGTTCTTAACATATGGTTTGAGTTTTGTTTCAATTCTACTTTGAAGTTTTTCATATGATTATCGTTTGTTTTTGCTAATATTAATGATTATGATTGATTGATAGGTTGTTTGGAGTGCACGCTAAATTGATTTGTTAATTTAATCTAAAGCTAGTGAAAGTTAGGGAATACGTAATAGTTTCTTGACTCTTTACACAAGTAGAAAACACGATACCTTGCGGAGGGATTTCGTGGAGCAATTGTGTGTGAAAACAACGCTAGAAAGTGGACCAAGCGAACCGAGTCTAACTACTAGTACTAAACCTAAGTTCATAAATCTTAATGCGTTCGGGGAATTACATCTTGTAAGAGAACCTCAAGGTGGTTCTTTTGAATAGAATCTGATAATTAAGCGGACTTGTTACTCGGTGAAAAAAGGAATTTTGGGGTTAGCTAAGAGAAACTGCTATCCTACGGTTGGTGATAATCTATGACTAATAACAAGTGGAAAAGAACATAACTTTAATCCTTGTTTTGCAGCGAAGAAGGATTCCTTGATCTATTCTCTCTTATTGAATTCAACTAGCTTTCTAAACTCTAATCAGAAAACAGGAATACATACTTAAATGAACAAAATGCCAAATTTAAAAAGTAACACTAACAAAGAAATGGTTCAAATCACGGAGAGTACCAGAATTTGCAAACTCTTGATGTGAGTTTTCTCTGTTCAAATCCTCCCCAAATTCTCATGACTTCTACACAAACTCAAATCAGATGAAAACCCATCTTTTCTTATATGATATTAACTCTAACTCCACCTCAATCTCGTAAATTCATCTCAGTGAAGAACAAGAACAATTGGATAAGACATAAAATTCTTTAATTTTTTTTTGAAGAACCCTAACTCTTCCAGAAATCGAAAAAACCACAATACAAATGAACTATACCAGAAACCCATTAAAACTCTACAAATCTTGAACTTATGAGATGACATAACCCTAAATTTAGAAAATAAAAGAGAATCTGAGATTTGTTAGTCTAAACCCTAACAAGTTGATAAGTTTTTTTTCTCAGATTGAAAAAAATTACCCTACTACATTGGTCGAAATGACTTGGGATTTGATATCTCTGAAATTAACAAGTCATTCGACCTTAATCTCGAAGAGATTACTGATTTAAGACTTTATAATTTCTCTGAAATCAGAGTAGTTGAACCCTAAAAATAGAGAAGGGAACTAGATAAAGAGAATCATAGAAAAAAGATAAAAGAAGAGAAAGGGTTCTGATAATCACTATCAACATCATCGCTGTGTATGAATGATCGATAATTGAATCTCCAAATAAGAAGAAGTTGAACCCTAAGAGAAAAGAACCAGACAGAATGTAGAATGAAGAATGAGATTTTAGTTCGATTTTTAATCTAACCCGAGTCAGTTTTAAAGCTGACTGAACATCTGGATGGGCTGAGACCAAGTCAGATTAAAAGTGTAGGCAGCACACACATGAGTCGCATGCATACAACTCTATTCTGTTGCGAACCGCAACTGAATCAAACAGTTGCGAGTTTCGTAACTGTTTCAAACTGTTGCGAAGTTTTTGCAACCAAAATTAACAACGGAAAATTCATAACTGTTCATAAGATGTTGGTAATCTGAGTTGCTAATCCCTGAATTTGGTATAAGACTATGACACTGTATAAAAATGATTGAAATATGTTGTTTTCTCATTGTTATAGCTACATATCTTCAACAACTATGATGCTGAGTCGAACACGTTCAGAATCACTGGAGTACTTGGAACTGATGAAGATTTCAAGTAATGTTGAAGAACCAAGGAAATCAAGCATTTGGATGAGAAGCTACAAAGTTTATTTATTTTGTAATCCATATGTATTGGTAGTTTTGTCACTAAAATTAACAAATGGGGAGATTATTATAGCATTACCCAGTCGAACTCGCAAGAGTTGCTATCTCAAGCTCATTGTCAAGTTTAGTTGCCAAAACTATAAGTCTTGATTTCTAGTCTACTTAAGCTAAGTCTCGGATTAGGATAGTAAGTGTAGTTGAGCATTTGACTTCACGGCGTTCATCGATTGAAGATGGAGAACTACTAAGGGGAGCTTGTGAAACTTTATCAACCAAAGGTATATGGAGACTTGAACTCATCTTTCACTCAAAAGTCAATCTACCTTATCTCCTATTTGATACAAAAGTCGTATAACTATATAGACTTCGATTATATACATTTGATATTTCGAGATTAGTTTAACTTGCTTATATATTTCTCGAAATATGTGTCGGTAAGCTTTCTCTTTAACCAAGTTCATCTTATATTCTTGACGAAAGTCAAAAGTTGTTCATGTGAAAATCTCCTTGTAATATCTTATATGATTTGTGTGAGACAAACATTTGATGTGGACTCGGAATGTTTCGTATTAATCATTCGATCACTTGAAAATTGCTTTGGAGCTAATAGTTTGTGTGAGACAGCTATTGTCGTCTTCCTAGAATGTTTCAATGATTGAAATGGGAGTTTAAAACAAATAACCATGATTAGATATAACGCAGTTGTTGATGGTGGATTTTCAACAAAGGGCAAAATCGTAAAATCATGAGGCATGTTTCGACACGGCTAACGATTCATATTTTACGAAGTCATGATGAATATGTTTTCGAAAATCCCCACTAGCTGAGCGATTCGATCCCTGGCATTTAATCAAAACCTCTATGCATAATAACATAATTGGGCGGTTATCCGTAGATTGAGAACTTAACGCCTTCAGGACGTCAGTGACACTCACTGTTCCCTGACTGCAGGAGAGAGGCCCACCTCCATATATAATAATAGTTGGGCGGCGGATGCCTTCAGGACGTCGGTGACACTCACCGTTCCCTGACTATGTGGAGAGACCGTGCATAGATTCGGGCAGTTCTCCGTAGATTGAGAGCAGTAACGCCTTCAGGTCGTAAAAAACACCCGTGACTCCCTGACTATGCACCATTCAGAATGGATGTGACGTTTTAACTGGCTAATATCTTTTCTGTATTAGATTAATTTTTCCGTGACATTCACCACTGAATTCCCAGAATGATCTATTATTACTCCTATTCCATGGTCGAATCCACGACCTGATCCCATGGAATGACAATAACAATTGCTCATATTCCATGGTCGAATCCACGGCCTGATCCCATGGAATGGCAATAACAATTGCTCATATTCCATGGTCGAATCCATGGCCTGGTCTCATGGAATGGCAATAATAATTGCTCAGATTCCATGATCGAATCTACGACTTGATCTCACGGAATGACAATAAACTACTATATTATCTCATTATTCCAATTTCATGATCGAATTCACTGCTAATCTCATGAAATGGTAATAGATAATTTTATTACTCTGATTCTATGGTCGAATCCGTGATCCCATGGAATGGTAATGCTTGTTTTACTATTCCGAGTTCATGGTCGAATCCACAACTGATCCTATGAATTGATAATAAATAACTACTCATTTTATTGTTCCGTTTCATGAATTATTCTACACTGAATTTCATGAGCATCTGGATCATCACTGAGTAAGCCCCATAAAAATAGTGTAAGTGTACTCGACAATGATGCATGACTGAGCATCCGGATGCACAAACGAGCATCCAAAAATATGGACAGATGAGGAATCCTACGCAAAATAGGAGAAAGCAACAAATAATAATAAAATAATAAGAGGCGCCCAGGGGTCGGGCCCACCGGCCGGCCGACCATGCCCTAGCCGTGTCCGGTCCCATGCCTCTTCCATTATTTTTACCTATTTTATTATTTTCATGAACTCATGAAAAACTCATTCAATTTAGCAACTTTCCTTGTTTGTGCAAAACTCATGAATTCCCCATAACTTCATGGATTCATGAAAAATAATATTATATTATAGGGAAAGGTGTGCGGGATCGAGCAACCTAGCCGGACGGTCATGCCTAAGCCGTAGCCGGTCCCACACCTTACAATCCTTAGCCTTTTATAATTATTATTCCACAATTTCATGAAACTCCTCCATTTCAACAAAAATTCATGGATTCTCCTTAACATGATGATTTCATGAAAGATAATAAATTAGGGAAAGTGTTGTGGGACTGGGAAACATAGCCGGCCGGCCATGCCCTAGTCGTGGACGGTCCCACACCCTACATCTCCTTGCCTTTTATAATTATTATTTTCCTCAATTCATGAAACTCCTTGGTTTGAGCAAAAATCATGATTTCGTCATAACTTCTCAAATTTTGCTCAAATCACAAAAAAAACAAAAGCCAACAGGGTCACACGATCGGCTATCCTCTCAGGACAATTTTAAATGTTAAAATATTCTTATTTTAATATTTACAAAATATTGATCAATTGAGCATATATGCTCATTCCAACAAAGTCAAGAATTTCATTCAAGATGAAACTCTTCTGAAAATTCACAATGTTGCTCAAACGCACATCAGAAAATACTGAAACTCTCAGTATGGAAACACAGACACCATGGTAACATGTGCATTCCTTCTTGACCGACCAGGGTCATCCCTAGGGATTTCACAAAGCCGGTCCCATACGTTTTCATAATTCTGACCTAATTTGCTTAATTGCTCATACTGGGCCCAAACTCTCTTCAACCAACCTGGGGATTGCTCAAACGACCAATAGCCGGTCCCATGACTACCAAAAGTCGGTACCATGCTCTCTTGGTCGGTCCCATCTTTTATACTTAGGTTTCATCACCTAATGTTGAATCCAGCAATATTTCAATAAATGATGAAACCGACATTTAATCGTCACTCCTTCACCAACTGGCCAACTCAGGACCCTGGTGCATGCTCACTCAAGAAATTGGGAATCAAATGGACGTCCATAGTCCCACGTGGTCGGTCCCTCCTTCGCTCATGACTATTTTCAATAATTCGTCAATTAATGAGCAATTGATCAAAAGTTGGGGTTTTGAACAAACGCTCCACGAAATCGTCATTATGAGCACGTTCAAACACTAAATAAATTTACATTGATCCATGCAGATTAATTATATAATATTCGATAATCTACCAATATTTTAATTGGGTTATGTCACCCATAAATAATTCGTCGAATTGAGCAATACTTGCTCAGTTGCTCGAATGTTGATCTACTATCAACATTCAGTAATTTATCAGTAATTCGTCGAATTGAACAATACTTGCTCAGTTGCTCGAATATTGATCCACTATCAATATTCAGTAATTTATCGGTAATTCGTCAAATTGAGCAATACTTGCTCAATTGCTCATCCAACTATCAATAATTCTTTGAATCGAGCAAAACTTGCTCATACGCCCGAATTTACAATAACTATACACGAGCAATATCAACACAAGGACTAACACGTCCAAGTACATGAATCACTGAGCATTCGTCGATAATGCTCAATTCAGCAAAACCTAGGCTCATTATCTAATCAGTCAACTGACAAACTAAATACACGTCTGTTATGCAGACTCCACGATTCGTGAGACATCAATCACGTCAAATTGGGGGATAACAACTAGGGTTTTGGTCTGGCGGCCTACAACACGTGGATTTATCCACGACGAGAAATGTGCGTAAGTTGTGTAAACGGTTAAAGGAGTTAGCAAAGTAGTGGGTGCACGATCCGTCAAGTTTCCACACGACATGGAACCGACTTTACCACGATCTTCCACTTTCCCATTCTTTCACTCATGAAACCGTCATGCTTACAGGGATCAAGGTGTTCACAACTCTAAAAATATAAATAAGTCTCTGAATCCATGATTAAGGACAACGAATGATCACTTCCATCAACAATCGTCCACACAAAATTTCTTGAGTAACTACTCTCAAGAATTCACCAATCCATCAGAATTTATTCGAACTCAACAGTTCACCAATTATTGCAGAAACCTTCATCACATCGACAATCCTTGATCATCATTGATCCCGCATAATTCTCAGCTTCCCTCCTACAGATCAACCCATCTCCCTCTATGCGACCGAATTGACTCTAGAACGACCATTGACTTGGTTTAGGCCGGATTCGTACAGATTGATATCTTTAATCTAAGCACTCCCTTTGCAGTGCATCTGTGTGAGGTTAAGAAGTTTTCTCGGTCGAGGAGTCTCGACAACGCGTCTGTCTCTTCACTTTTCCTAAAAAACCAGCGAACCGTTTTTCCCCATCCACAACAGTATGCGTACTTTCATATGTGTTGTCCAAGTCCGAGAACAATGGTATGCATACCCGTATGCGTACTGGTTGGTTATGGAAGTCCGAGAACTTAGTATGCGTACCGGTATGCATACTGGCGTGAGTTTCAAGTTATGGAAATTCAACTGAGTATTGGAAGGTATGCGTACCCGTTCGCATACTGGCGAACCCAAACTTGGTCCAGCCACTTAGGTATGAATACCCGTTCGCATACTTGAGTTGGTTATGTTCTAAAATCGGTTTGTTCTTGAACTAAAACATTTATATAATAAGGAATGCAATCTTTTGCAAACTGTGGCTATAATGTTCATGAATTGATTCGAATGAATCAAAATTGATTTTGCTTCAATTGTGTCATGTATACTTCTATGAGGATATAAATAATTGAAAAACTCTAGAACTAGTTTCATTTGAGTCATTTGAACTAGTTATGGTTAAAATGAATATGGTTGATATGAAAGTGTTCATATGGCTAACTTCGGTTAACTATTGTTGAGCCAACAAGGTGTACACGTTTAGGTACGATTACCCATATCTAAATGAAGTCACTTTTCATTTGTGTGTAACATGCTAAGTTCGATCTAACGGTTGAAAGATATTAGCTTGAGTCTAATCAGGTTTTCATCTAACTGTGCTTATTGAATGCTTTGTTACCAAGGTAACATTGATTGCAAACCCTGATTTGAAGACTATATAAAGGAGAACTCTAGCAATTTGGAAACCTAATCCCCACACCTCATGTGTGATACTAGTGGTAGCTAGAGTCGATTCTCTTTTAACCTTAGGTTTCACGAAACCCTGTGGGTTAATGACTTGAAGACTTCATTGGGATTGTGAAGCCAGGCCCAACTATTTTCTCTATAGTTGCATGTTTTGATCTTGCTATTTTCAATTATATTGAGTACTATCTTCTCTAAGATTTGCTCGAGATTTACTCTCCGATAGGAAAAATAAAAGTAGTCAAAAACATCTTCATCTCATCGTTTGTGATTTTATAATATCTTGTTTCGCTACCATACGATTAGGATTATTATGAGGTTATTGATATTTCTAGGATGTTCTTCAGGAATATAAGTCTGGTATATCAATTGGTCCATGTTCACCTTGATTTATCAAAATACGGAACAAAAACTTAAAGGTATTTCTGTAGGAGAAAAATTTATCTATTCAATAGAATTTTTTGGAGACAGGTTGGCTTATCAAGTCTTCGACTTTGGGTCGTAGAAACTTTTAGTTGTGGGTGAGATCAGCTAAATGAATCAAGTTCCTAGAGTCCTGCTAGGATTCAGAGGCGTAAGGAACGCGACTGTACGTTGATCAGTGTGAGATTAGTTAGGGATCAACTACATTTCAGTCTGAAGTTAACTTGTAATAGGGTAGTGTCTGTAGCGGCTTAATACATTGTGGTGTCCAAATCTGGACTAGGTCCCGGGGCTTTTATGCATCTGCGATTTCCTCGTTAATAAAATTTATGGTGTCTATGTTATTTCTTTTCCACATTATATTTTATTTATAATTGAAATATCACAGGTTGTGCGTAAGTTCAATCAATTGTGAATCTGACATTTGGATATTGGTTTTTGATACCGTCCAAGTTATTTCTTATATTCAACCAGGCTCGCAAATTCCTATTTTTTTGATTGCAGATTCAATTGATAAATAGAGGTATAACTCTTGGATATGCTTTTCTTAAGATTGAGTCTGACTGTCTAGTTGATTCTCTTGAAAGTATATAAAAGTTAGTCCATACAGATTACTAAGAAAAATATTGGGTGTGGTTGTCAGACCCCCGCTTTTTTCAAAAGGAGAATCGACTCTAGTCGCAACTAGTATCACATAATAGGTGTGGGGATTAAGTTTCCCAGTTTCTAGAGTTCTCCCTTATATAGTCTTCAAATCAGGGTTTGCAATCAATGTTACCTTGGTAACAAAGCATTCAATATTCACCGTTGGATGAAAACCTAATTAGACTCAAGCTAATATATTTCAACCGTTAGATCGAACTTAGATTGTTACACACAAATGAAAAGTGACTTCATTTAGATAAAAGTAACCGTAACTAAACGTGTATACCATGTTGAATTAACAACAGTTAGCCGAAGTTATCCATATAAACACTTTCATATCAACCTTATTATGGGTGGGGAAAAATGATTTGCTGGATTCTGAGGAAGTGAGGAGACGACGGATCATACAAGACTCCTCGAACCGAGCAAATTGCTTAACCTCACATAGATGCACTGCAAATGGAGTGCTTAGATTCGAGAGATCAATCTATAGGACTCAGACCTAAACTAAGTCAATGGCCGTTCCAGTGTCAATTCGGTCACAAAGAGTGAGATGGGTTGATCTGTAGGAGGAAAGCTGAGAATTATGTGGGATCAATGATGATCAAGGATTTTGGATGTGTTGAAAGTTTCTGCAATTGTTGTGTGAACTGATAAGTGTGAGTTCTGTGAATAAGTTTTAATCGAGTTATTGACGGATGATGATAATGATCTGTTGTCCTCGATTTGGACTTATTCAAGAATGATGAACGCATTGATCCCTGTAAGTGTGACGGTTTCTTGAGTGAAAGAGTAGGAAAGTGGAAGATTGTGGTGAAACCAGTTCCAGATCATGCAGAGACTTGGTTAACCATCCACCCACTACTTTTATAACTCCTTCAACCGTTGTACGACTTACTCACATTCTCATCGTGGATGAGTCCACGTGCCGTATGCCGCCAGACCAAAACCCTAATTGATATCCCCCATGTGACGTGATTGATGTCTCACGAATTGTGGAGTCTGCAAGACAGACGTGTGTTTTATTAGTCGGTTTTTGACTGTTTAGATAGTGAATCTAAGTTTTGTTGAATCGAGCATGAGTGATCGAATGCTCAATGGAACATATTGTAAATTCGAGCAATTGAGCAAGTATTGCTCAATTTGAAGAATTACTGATAAATTACTGAATATTGATAGTTGGATCAATATTCGAGCAACTGATCCAGTATTGCTTAATTCGACGAATCACTGATAAATTACTGAATATTAATAGTTGGACCAATATTCGAGCAACTGAGCAAGTATTGCTCAATTCGACGAATTATTTATTGGTGACGTGACCCAATAAAATATTAATTAAAATATTGGTAGATTACCAAATATTACATAATTGATCCAAATGTTGATTGCTCGATCAACATGAATTTATTAGCGTTTGAACTTGTTCAGAATGATTCGTGGAGCGTTTTGTTCGAAACCCTAATTTTTGAGCAATTGTTCGACAATTGACGAATTGCTGAAAATAGGTCATGAGTGAGGGAGGGACCGACCACATGGGATGATGGACGACCATATGATTCCCGAGTGCTCGTTTGAGCATGCACCAAGGTCCTTGGTTGACCGGTTGGTGAAAGAATGATGATTATATGTCGGTTTCATCATTTATTAAAATAGTGCCCGATTGAGCATTATGTCATAAAACCTAATTTATGGAGAAGTGAGGGACCGACCAAGAGGGCATGAAACCTTCCCTTGGTGGTCGTGGGACCAGCTGATGGTCGATTGAGCAAATTCCAAGTTGGTTGGAAAGAGTTTGGGCCCAATATGAGCAATTGAGCAAATTAGGTCAAAATTATGAATATGGGTGGGACCGACTTTGTGTAAGCCTTAGGGAAATCCTTGGTTGGTCAAGGAGGAATTCCCATGTCACCATAACATATGTGTCTTAGTCCTGAGAGCCTCAGTCTTTTCTGATATGCGTTTGGGCAATATCACATATTTTCAGAAGAGTTTGATCTTTGACTGAAATTCTTGATTTTGCTCGAATGAGCAAGTAGAACTTTGCTCGTTTGATCAAAATTTGAAAAATATTAAAGTAATAATATTTTATTATTTGTCGTGAGTAGCCTAGTTGGTCGTGTGACCATGTTGACTTTTGGCTTTTTCATGGTTTGAGCAATATTTAAGAAAATATGAAGAAACCATGATTTTTTGCTCAAACAGAGGAGTTTCATGAGATGTAGAAATAATAATAAAATTAGGGTTTGGAAAGTGTGGGTCCGGACACAGAAAAGGCATGGCCGGCCATCTAGGAGCCCGGTCCCTTGACACTTTCCCTAATTTTATATTATTTGTCATGATACGGGGAAAATTCCATGAAACCAAGGAGTTTTGTTGAAACCATGAAATTTCCATGAGATGAGGGAAATAATAATAATAATAAAATTAGGATTTAAAAAGTGTGGGACCGACCACGTCCAAGGCATGGCCGGCCAGCTTGGAGCCCGGTCTAGTGACACTTTCCCTAATTTTATATTATTTTTCATGATACGGGGAAATTCCATGAAACCAAGGGGTTTTATTGAAATTAACCATGAAATTTCCATGAGATGAGAGAAATAATAATAATAAAAGACTAGGGATTGTAAGGTATGGGACCGACCACGGCTAGCGCATGGCCGTCCGGCCGGCTAGGTTGCCCGGTCCCGAAACATCTTTCCTATTTTTATTATTTTTCATGAATCCTTGAAAATATGGAAAAACCATGAGTTTTGCTCAAACAAGGAAAATTGTTAAAATAAAGGAGTTTTCATGAGTTCATGAAAATAGAAAAATAATTAAAATAAAGGAAAAAGGCTTGGGGGACCGGCCATGGCGGCATGGCCGGCCGGTGGGCCCGGTCCCCTAGGCGCAACTTTTATTATTTTAATATTATTTTCTCTCTCCTATTTTGTGTAGGATTCCTCGTTTGTCCATATTTCGAATGCTCGTTCATGCATTTGGGTGCTCGTTCGTGCATCATTTTCGAGTACACTTGCACCATTTTATGGGGCTTACTCAGTGGTAGTCCAGATGCCCGATTGTTGAGTATTTATTACTAATTTATGAAATTCAATGGAGAATGATTCATGAAACTGAGTAATAAAAGTGAGTAGTTGTTTATTATCAATCCATAGGATCAGTCGTGGATTCGATCATGGATTCAAAATAATAAAGCGAGTATTACCATTCTATGGGATCGTGGATTCGACCATAGAATCAAAGTAATGAAAGTAGACATTACCATTCCATGAGATCAGCCGCGATCATGAAATCGGAATAATGAAATTATCTATTACCATTCCATGAGATCAGTCGTGGATTCGATCATGAAATAGGAGTAATTAGATAAAATAAATTATCTTCTAGGAATTCAGTAGTGAATGCCACGGTAGAATTAATCTATTGCAGAAGGGATATTAGCCAGTTAAAGCGCCATACCCGTTCCGAAAGGTGTATATTCATGAGACGTCTGTTACCCTGAAGGCGTTACTGCTCTCAATCTTACGGAGAGCCATCTGGATCTATACATGGTCTCTCTACATAGTCAGGAAACAGTGAGTGTCACTGACCTGAAGGAATTATTTCTCTCAATCTTACGGAGAACCGCCCAATCGTTCTTTCATGTAGAGGGGGGTATCTCTCATGTAATTAGGGAACAGTGAGTATCACCGACATTCTGAAGGCGTTATTGCTCTCAATCTTACGGAGAACAACCCAATTATGTTATTCTACATAGAGGGCATGATGAAATGCGAGGCATCGAACGCTCAGCTTGTGGAGGCCTTTCGAAAAACATATTCATCACAGCTTCGTAATAATATGAATCGTCACATGCCCGAAGCCGTATCAGAAACATGCAGTATCATGATTATACAGTTTTTACCTTTGTTGAAAATCCACCATCAACACTTATTCATCTTAACCATAACTAGTTAAAATGACTCAAATGAAACTAGTTCTAGAGTTATTCAATTGTTTATATTCTCATAGAAGTATATAAGACACAGTTGAAGCAAAATTGATTTTGATTCACTTGAATCAATTCATGAACATTATAGATATGGTTTGCAAAAGATTGCATTCCTTATTATATAAATAAATTTATTAGTTCATGAACAAACCGATTTTAGAACATAACTTATTCAAGTATGCAAATGGGTACGCATACCCAAATGGCCAGATTAAGTTTGGGTTTGCCAGTACGCGAACGGGTATGCATACCTTCCAAACTCAGTTGAAATTTTCGGACATGAACTTTACGCTAGTATGCATACGGGTATGCATACTAAGTTCCCGGACTTTCATTAAACCAACCAGTACACATATGGGTATGCATACTATGGTTCCTGGACTTGGAATCACTTGCAAAAGTTAGCATACAAGTATGCATACTGTGTTATATCCAATCATGGTTAATTGTTCTAAACTCCCATTTCAATCATTGAAACATTCTTAGAAGACGACAATAGCTGTCTCACACAAACTATTAGCTTCAAAGCAATTTTCAAGTGATCGAATGATCAATACGAAATATTCCGAGTCTACATCAAATGACTATCTCACACAAATCATGTAAGATGTTACTAGGCGATTTTTGCATGATCATGTTTGGACTTTCACCAAGAATATAAGATGAACTTGGTTAAAGAGAAAGCTTACCAACACATATTTTGAGAAATATGTAAACGAGTTAAACTCAGCTCGAAATATCAAATGTGTATAATCAAATTCTATATAGCTATATGAATTTTATCTCAAATAGGAGATAGAGTAGATAGACTTTTGAGTGATATATGAGTTCAAGTCTCCACATACCTTTTGTTGTTGAAGTTCCAAAAGATCCCCTTAGTAGTTTTTTGTCTTCAATTGATAAACTCCAAGAAGTATAACGCTCAACTACACTTTCTATCCTAATCCGAAACTTAGATATAAGTAGACTAGAAATCAAGACTTATAGTTTTGGAAACTAAACTTAACATGATATTCAATAGATAAAAAGAAATCACAAACATCTTTGTCTCATCGTTCACAATATCTAGTTTCGCTACCACACGATTTAGATTATTATGAGGTGATCAATAATTCTAGGTGTTCTTCGGGAATATAAGTCTGGGTTATTGATTAGTTCCTATTCACCTTGATTTTATCAAAAGACAGAACAAAACTCATAGGTTATCTTTGGGAGACTGATTTATCTATTATTGTAGACTTTTCTATGTGATATAGATTTGTTTATTAAAGTCTTCGACTTTTTTTGTAGCAACTCTTGGTTGTGGGAAAGATCAGAAAAGGGAATCAAGTACGCAGTATCCTGCTGGGATCAGAGATGTAAGGAGCGCAACTGTACCTTGAATCAGTGTGATACTGATTAGGGTTCAACTACAGTCCAGACCAAAGTTAGTTTGTAGTTGACTAGTGTCTATAGCGGCTTAATATAGTGTGGTGTTTAATCTGGACTAGGTCCCGGGTTTTTTCTACATTTACGGTTTCCTCGATAACAAAATTTCTGGTTTCTGTGTTATTTCTATTCCATATTATATTTTGTTATATAATTAAAATATCACAGGTTGTGCGTTGTATCGATCAATTGTGAAATCCAACCTTTGGTTGTTGATTGGAAATTGATTGATCCTTGGATATTGGTCTTTGGTACCATCCAAGTTTATATCTCTTGTATTTTATAAAGACTCGCAGATTTCTATTTGCTTGAGTATAGATCAAATCGAGAGATAGAGATATTAACTCCTTGATATACTTTTTATTAAGATTGAGTCTGACTGTCTAGTTGATTCTCTTAAAATTATATTAAAGTTAGTCCATACAGATTATCGAAATATTGGGTGAGGTTGTTAGACCCTCACTTTTTCAGTAGAATTGATTGCAAACCCTGATTTGAAGACTATATAAGGGATAACTCTAGCAACTGGAAAACATAATCCCCACACCTCTTGTATGATACTAGTTGCGACTAGAGTCGATTCTCCTTTAACCTAGTGTTTGTGGGTGAAAACGGTATCTGCTGATTTTGGTAATTTCGGGTGTGTGGGTGAGAAACGAATTTAAACCCTAAATAATGTACTGCAAGGGATTACTTTAGATTAGAGAGATCAATCTGTACAAATCCGGCCTAAACCAAGAAATGGTCGTTCCAGACTTGCTTCGGATACAAAGTGAAGGAGAAGGGTTGGTTTTGGGGAGGGAAGCGAATAAAGTATTGAGACCAGAATAGTTGATTCTGGAAGAGTAGTTTTTTTACGATTTGTATCAGAAAGTGGGAAGCTAACAGATATAGAGCTAGCAAATGTTTTTTGAGTGTTGTATGTTCCTGACTTGAACCTCTTGTTCGGTGGAAATAGGTAATGTCTATTTATAAAAGTCGAAGTGAAACGTACTCTGGTCTCATTAAGAAATGGAAAACATGTGAGTAAATGGGAGGAGGTGGTAACCGGTAACACCTGGAATTAATCGCCTCATCCTTATGACACTTTATTATAACGGGCGTAGTGTACGCCGCATGCTGTAAACTGCCAAACCAATACCCAATGAGCATCCCCAGTTTGTGACATGCGTTGATGTTTCGAGTGTTTTCGTGGAAAACATGTAGCACGTTGTTGTTTTTCGGCGAGTTGAGCTTGGGAGACTTGCCGGCTCGGTGGTGACCTTCGATGGTCGAGATTTTGCATCTTAAGAGGAAAGGTAGCCGTTGATGATTACAACCCTTCGTTTGGTATCCAGTGGCATGAAAGCATGATCAGTATGGCTTTAATATGGCTTATTTTAGGTGCGGCCAAAATTTAGGGTTTTGGCATTGTTTATGCGCGACCAAACTAGGGCCAAAGGTTTCCATGCGTTAGCTGGTAACCTTGGACGGCTAAGATCTGCACCTTAGATGGAAAAGTGGCCGTTGATTGTTACATGCCTTCGTTTTGGTATCCGCATAGGGAAGGCCGGTATGGCGTGGCATGGAAAGGTGGTTTGCATGTCATTGGCACATGTGGTAATGGTATGCCTTGGCGCGTTTTGGCATGGCCAAAACTAGGGTTTTGGGCCAAAGGTTACCATACGTTGTTTGGAAACCTTGGATGGATAGGATTCACATCTAGGATGGAAGGGTGGCCATTGATCATCGCACGCCTTTGTTTAGGTAGCCGCAATAGGTAAGGCCTACATGGTGTGGTTCGGCAAGGTGGTTGGCATGCCATTGTAACATGTGGTATGGTATGCATTGGCGCGGTTTGGCGTGGCCAAAACTAGGGTTTTGGTCCAAACTTTACCATGCGTTGTTTTTCAACCTTGGTCGGCTAGGATTCGCATCTAGGATGGAAGGGTGGCCGTTAATCATCGCACGTCTTCGTTTTGGTAGCCGCAATAGGGAAGGCCGACATGGTATGACGCAACAAGGCGGTTGGCATGCCATTGGCACATATGGCATGGCATACCTTGGTGCGGTTTGGCGTGGCCAAAACTTGGATTTTGGGCCAAAGGTTACCATGCACTGTTTGGCGACCTTAGACGGATAGGATTTGCATCTAGGATGGAAAGGTGGCCGTTGATCGTCGCATGCCTTATTTTTGGTAGCCGCATAGGGATGGCCGGCATGGTGCGGCCAAGGAAAAATGGTGCGTATGGATTTGCATAGTGGGGCCAAGGGTTTGGCACAGATGGCTTGGCATGGTGGGGACAAGGAAAGGTGCAGTTGGCTTGGCATGATGGGGCCAAGGGTTTGGCATGCCATTGGCGTATGGTGAGGCTAACATGGTTGGGGACAAGGAAAGGTGCGGTTGGCATGGTGGGGCCAAAGGTTTGGCATTCCATTGGCGCATGGTGCGGCTAACATGGTTGGCATGCCTTGGCGCGGTAGATGCAGCTGGCATGGTTTTCCATTGGTGCGGCTGGCATGGTTGGCATGCCATGGTGCGGCTAGCATGGTTTTCATACCTTGGAGCGGAGATGTGGCTTGCATGGTTTGCCATTGGCACAGTGGTGCGGCTGACGTGGTTGGCATGCAGAGATGTTGCTGGCATGGTTTTCCATTGGCACAGTGGTACGGCTGGCATGGTTGGCATGCCTTGGCGCGGTAGGATGAGAATTAGGGTTTGGCATAGATGATATCAGTAAATGTTAAGGGTTTTGCCGTGGAACATGACCCATGTAAAAAAAAAAAAAAAAAAAAGGTACCCCGGTAATTCTTGCGTAGGCATGCTGATTCATTCAATAAATGTGCTAATGGTCATAGTGACATCATGTCAGATGTACGGTTTTACGATTTTAACCCTAAGGTAAAAACCACCATCAACATTAAGTCGCCTGCTTAGCTCGGAACGGGAGCATCGTTGCGAGGTAAGCATAAGATGGTGACAAGCTAGGACCAAAATCGAAACAAAAAGTCGTAAAAAGATGGTCAGGAAGGTCCGACTAACCTTTTTCGAGATGTAAGGATAGTTCATGATCCCCATGTTTGGAGGCCTTGCATAGATTCTATTTGTGGTGTAGATAGTGAAGTGGTGAGATGAAGATCGTCGGCTTAGTCTAGCTATGCATAATCTTGGATGGGTTAGGTAACATCATGACGCTGGCTCGGCGAGTTGTTGGTATTGGAGCGGTATGTCATAATGAAGACGGCTTGGCATGGTGGGGCAAAGGCAATGTCGCGGACGGATTGGCATGGTACGACCATGGCAAGGCGCGATTTGGTGAGGAAAAACATGCGCGGATGGCTTGGCTTGGTGGGGCAAAGGCATGGTGCGGACGGCTTGGCATGGTGATTTGTCTTCACGGGCCTGGTTGCCTCTTTTCCTTACTTGACTTAAATAGGAAGTCCTTTCCTTATTCAAACTCCCAAGTATCACGCCTATAAAAGGGGCCGACCTCTCCTTTTATTTCACACCTTTATTATTATTTTTTATTTTTATTTTACTCTGGCCGTGTGGTAATAGTAAAGCGGACGAGCGAATCCCGGGTATGTCTTCCAGCATTTCCTCTTAAACTTGTTTTTTATTGATTTCTAGTGTTAGTGGAAACCCTAGCTGTAGGCGTACCTTTTCATGATCTTGTAGAAAATATTATCCTTCTGTGTTGGTATGAATCCTAGCTGTAGGTATACTTTGCACAAACTTGTAGTAGCATTTAGGCGTGAATACCGTAGTAATGTTGACCGCCTCAATTTACTGTACAAATTAGGCATGCATGAGCTGGTAACTGTCATTCCCTTCTCATGAAGACCTAGATTCTAGGGTTTACTCCTTTTCCTGGTGTGGCCATGTGTATGGTTCCCATGGTGGGGCGCGCCTCCTAGCCGGGCGTAAATTTCCCGTTGCAGGGTACGACCTTGGCATGAGGTGGTCATGCAGGGTCTGTCAGTCCCCATTTATTTACCTATACGTATTATGACTTTGAAACAAATTGGCTTGTGTACAGGATGGATCTCATATGTCTGATAAAATAATTTCCATGCACTTTCTGTAATAATTTCTCTTCGTATTGCTCCATTGTAGTTGTTTCGAAGGTGGAAGTAGTGTGAGAGAATTTTCGTTAGGATGTCATTTGAGAAAAGTCCAGCCATACCGAAAGATGTTGGAAATTCCAAGACAAACATAAATGATGAGTTCTTTACAACATCTGCCACGATTAGGAAGAACCATCCCAAGTATGTGTTGATTCTTCTGACTGGTCCGGAAAGTGAAGGAGAGGCCCGATCAGTTCGGCCAAGAGGTGTAATAATTTTTTGTCTTCAGAGGAAAGAGTATCATGCTTCTCCTATCGACTTTAAAATCTCTGTGAGTCCGTTGCGTTCCTTTGAGAAATGGATGTGATTCATGATGAGACAGGAATGTGTAAAAGCCAGTTTGACCAAGGCGCAGATCATTGATGCTGTCGCGGCTTCCGCAGTGCTTCAAATTAGGAAAGATATTTCAGTCTTGGTTGCCTTCATAATGCAGATGAAGAAGAAATGTGCGCCGCCATGGTTGCAAAATCAAAAGGATTCGTTCGAAAAAAAAACAAGACAAGGTGCTTCTATGGCTGGTGGGTGTCTTAGTGGTTACCTGATGAGTTGGAGCCGAATATTAAGAATAGTACGCTTCATGTTGCGGCGTTCTTGGATCTTTGGTTATCCAGAGATATTTTTCATGACGGCTCGGGTAAGAAGGAGATAAGACAGGAACTTATCAAGTTTTCCATAAAATTGGGAAAAGGTGTCGTTCTCCCTATTGGCGGCTTGTTTCTTGGTTCTATGTACACACACTTGGATCAGTTGGTCGCGGATATGCGCGCTTCAAATGGCTACATGAAAGTGGATTCGTATATTCATGCCGCCTTTATCCAAGCGTGGTTGTGGGAGCACTTCAAAAGGTATGCTCCAAAACCGTTGGCCGTACTTCCCGAGTCTTGGGGTGGCTCTAGGGTACTGCGTTGGTCGAATAGGCGCCAAAAGATTGGTTCGAACCTGGTTGAACTTCTTGACAACTTGCACATGGTTAATTTTTTTCCATGGGCTCCGGTGCATGCGTCCATAACTCAGATCAGTACCTTCACTCCTGCTTCGAGAATGTCTTTGTCTTATGATAAAGAGGATATAAGTGTTGGAGAGATGGTGTTCATGCGAAGCTGCACGCCCGGTCACGTGCCGTATTTCTTTCGAGTATCTTACAAAGCAGTCTCTTACAATATCGATAGGGCGGCTCGACATATGGGTTTTGACCAAGGGGTCCCACTCGTTCATCAGACGGTTGTTCTAGAAATCCCATTGCCAACTGTTCTTGATTCTAGTGTTCTTGTGTCGGGTAAAATTATGCCTTTTCTTGCGGAACGAAATCTATCAACAACCTCCAAATATAACATATTTTGGTAGGATGAGTTTCTCGTTATCCATGGATTCGTGAATGATGTGGTAGAAAACCGTCGCGGTAAGCCTTCTCCTGCGGTTTTAGCGGAGAATCCACTACTGAGGGATCCTTCTTCGCCCAAGAAAAAATCCGTTAGAACGAATGAAGATAGTCCCCATGTGAAGTAGCAAATATTTAAAATCCATGCAGATGGATCCCAGTCAGCTTTGACAGTCCTATCGACTTTCAGTTCGTCCAATATGCGGGTACTATGATTTTCCTCTTGATTTTAGTTGGATCGTGTATATCCTTGTTTCTTTTTTGAGTATCCGTCTTTTTTTATCTTGCCTAGGGTCTCAGGAGCGTGAACGCCTTTACCAAACTTGCAAGTAGTCAGAAAACATCGCTTCTCGAGAAGGAGGGTGGCGGTGCTGAGCATATTAATGGCGATGGAGAACCCGAGAAGGATGAAAGTTTAGAGTCCGATAATGGCGAGAGTAGTTCTTCCGACAGCAATACTGAATCTTCCTCTAGAAGGTCTGAAAGCGAATCAGTGAGTCTCCCGCATGTTTTTTCTTTCGTTGGAAGAATATCTAATCCGTGATGTCATAGGGGGAAACCGTTTCTGAAGACGGCGCTGAGACAGAGACTGGTGGAGATACAGCTTTATCTTCAACTGTTTCAGCCACACCGTGCGACCATGAAATGGATGTTGATCGAGATGAAAGCGTCATAGTGACTCAGATAATGGAGAGTACTCCAACGGCCGCAGGTGAAATCATCGTTAGAAATCCCTTGTTGGTCGCTGATGCGGTCGCGGGTGCCACTTTTAACCCTCCGTACCTGGTCCCTTATCTGTATTATGTGTTGATCGGGGTATTTAGCGTGCCAGCCAAACATGCGGTGCTATACACTAAAATATGGAAAATCTACGTACATATCGCCATGACCAAGAAAATTACTAGTCGATTTGCATTGGTTAAGCGGGTGGAGGAAGCTTTGTCTTTGATTGAAGACATGTGCAACGTAACTGGTCATACTGTTTCTGAGGATGTAATCTCGAGCTGGAGGTTCCATCGTGACATGTGTGTAAACTTCGAATTCAATGTTCCTTGGTTCATTGAAGGTTTCTCTGAGGTTGAAAAGTTGCTGGTCGAAACAGTCGAAGGTCCTTCTGCAGATATGGTAAAGAAGCAGGCAGCGGAAGTCGAAAAATTATCCAGGAAGCTGAATTTGAAAATGGCGGCTCTCCAAAGAACGAAGGAGGCTCTTGCTAAGAATAGCAAGCCATTGTTGAAAAACTTTCCTTGAATGCATTTCTATCTTTTGAACTTCTTATTTTTAGGTTATTTTTTTAAAGGCAAATGAAACGCCTAGTTTATGGTTTTGATTTCCTAGATTTCTTGGGTTGATAGACAAATGCTACCTTGAGGGTTTTGGATTATTCTTCTGGAATGAATTTTTTTGGGAATGATGTTATCTTGGTTACGATTACAAGTGACACAAACATCCCAGAAAAACCATGGAACCGTGTGTTGGTAGATGACATGGGGTGAAACATAACATGGTTATCGATTTTATCATTCCCGTGAAAACTTGAAATAACAAACCATGTATCCTGTCTAGGTAAGACTTACTCGGTTTTTCAGTCCTCCTGATGAAAAGGGAAACTTCCTGGTGTAAGACCGAGTTTTATAGGAAGCACCGCCGTGATTGTAGAAATTCCCCAGTCGTCTCATATGATAATCGAGTCGTAGATACCTATTTGGATCATTCGCTTTTAATCTCTAGGAAGTCCCCAGTCATCCCTCTCCATGTAAAGACTGATAATCGGGTCGTCTGGTAACTGAGTCGTCGGTCCCTGAGCAGATCTCCTGCTTCTACCATCTTGATGTCTGGGTCGAAGCATGAGATCGATGGTCGAAAATTGACATTGTAACCGAAAGATCAATCTCCCACTATGGTCGCCAATTGTTTGAGGGTTTGGCATAGATGATGTCGGTCAATGTTAAGGGTTCTGCCGTGGAACATGACTCATATAAAAAATAAAGAAAAAGGTACCCCGGTAATTCTTGCGAAGGCATGTTGATTGATTCAATAAATGTGCTAATGGTCATAGTTACGTCATGTCAGATGTACGGTTTTACGATTTTAACCCTAAGCTAAAAACCACCATCAACACCTAGGTTTTTCTAAATCCATTATAGGTTAACGAATTAAAGACTTCATTGGGATTCTGAAGCCAGACCCAACTATTTTCTCTGTAGTTGCGTGTTCTGATCATACTTTGTTATATCGTACTGAGTACTATCGTCTCAAAGATTTGCTTGAAATTCAATCTCCGATAAGTAAGATAAAAAGTAGTCCCAAACATCTTCGTCTCATCGTTTGTGATTCCATAATATCTTGTTCCGCTTCCATACGGTTAAGATCGTTGTGAGGTGGTTGATATTACTAGGCTGTTCTTCGGGAATATAAGTCCGGTGTATCAATTGTATCCTGTTCACCTTGATTTATCAAAATAAGGAACAAAAACTCGTAGGTATTTCTGTGGGAGACAGATTTATCTATTCAATAGATAGACTTTTCTCTGTGAGACAGATTTGTTTATCAAGTCTTCGACTTTGGGTCATAGAAACTCTTAGTTATGGGCGAGATCAACTAAGGGAATCAAGTGCGTAGAGTCCTATTGGGATTCAAAGGCGTATGGAACACGACTGTACCTTAATCAGTGTGAGATTCTTTAGGGCTCAACTACATTCCAGTCCGAAGTTAAGTTGTAGTAGTCTAATGTCTGTAGCGGCTTAATACAATATGGTGTTCAAATATGGACTGGGTCCTAGGGTTTTTCCGCATTTGCGGTTTCTTCGTTAGCAAATTTTCTGGTGTCCGTGTTATTTATTTTCCGCATTATATTTGTTTATATAATTGAAATATCACAGGTTATGCGTAATTCAATCAATTAGATAATCCAACTTTTGGTTGTTGGTATAAATTGATTGACACTTGAACATTGGTCTTTGGTATCGTTCAAGTTGTTTCTCATAATAATCAGGCTCGTGGATTTCTATTTGTTTGATTTGCTAATTACATTGAGAAACAGAGACATAAATCTTGGATGTATTTTCCTTGATTGAATCTGACAGTCTAGTTGATTCTCTTGGAAGTATATTGGAGTTAATCCATACATATTGCCTAAATGAAATATTGGGTGTGGTTGTTAGATCCCCACTTTTTCAAAGCGGTTGATTTTAGATTTTGGGTATTAATGATTTGAATAGTTTTTTGGGGATTGTTTTTTCTTTTCTTTTTTTGGATTACTAGCTGATTAGGGAATCTAGTGATGGTATTTATTAATAATGTTGTAGTAAAAGGTTCGTTGAGACTTGTGAAGGGAGATATTTTAGACTTAATTTTTATAAATAAAAATAACAAACTCAATTAAAAAGTGTTGCAAAGAATAAATATGGAGAGACCAGGGCTAGGTTTCCACCAATTTCCACACTCATATGGTTCATATATCAATTATAAACAATAAAAGCTCAAATGATAAAGTTTTATTGACTCTAGTTCATTGCCTCAGGTAGATTTCGAAAGTAATGGGTGTAAAACTAAAGCATGGGACATCAAAACTTCTAGGCTAAGCATGACCCATCAATTGTAATCACAACCATTCAATGAAACTCATAAATCAATTAAATAACAGTGCAAATAGTCATAACAAGAATTGATAAAATTACCACATTTGTGAAACTTGGCTTCCTCCGTCGCCCCAGAGGATGGGTTTAGCTTCTCATCATGGAAACACGCTCAAAAATTGATTTCATTACTCAAAAGGTTCTTACAAGGATGAAAATATGTGAAAACAACAATTTGTAACGATTATAATTGTTGCAAACGCTATTGTTACAGAACGATATAAAGAAACTGTTGCGGCTACTATCCAGCTATCGCTGTGAAACTGTTGCTAAGCCTGAGAATAGTGACAATTTTTAACGAATGTCTCTAGACGTCTGTTCTTCGTGTTCTTGATGATCACAGCAGTAGAAAAAAATATTCTCTGCAGCTCTCGATTTCTCTATGTGAAGTTCCAAACTGCTCCCAAACTCTCCGTCCATGTTCTAGTACTCCACAGCATCTTATATAACCTATCATGCACGATAAATCTCCTCCATAACAACGTATAATCTTCCATTACTCGCCATTGAAGAAAAATATTCTCGGGAATATTTTCTTCCCAGTTTTAACTCCTCACGTGTTGATTTTCTCCCAGCATGCTCCAAATCGTCATGTACACGCCTCAAATGTAGTTATACACACTTCCATCTCACGCCATGCACAGAAAAACACACACAATCCCGTTAATATCTTCTCTTGCCCACGTACTCCATTGTTTTCTTAAACTCGACTAACCAGCCAAAATGAATCAATTCCAACGACCTTACCAGCCCTGTTTGGCTTAGGAAAGAAAACCCAAAATGTTTTAGTGCTTTAAGCTCCCTCTAACAACTCCAAATTTCAAACCCTAATTCTGGTCCGTGAAGCTCAAATTCCCCACCTAAACTGAAATTTGAATTGTTGAAGATGAAGTGCCCTAATCAAAAATATGGGCACCTTTAACAACTGGATGCCTGGGGTGCCCTTATCCAAAGTGAGGGTACTTTGAGTGATTTTTCTCCGGGCGTCCAAAAAGCACTTTTCGAGCAACTTTTTCCACACAAGTGTATTTCTCCAAAAACACCTAAACAAACATAAAAACACCATAATAAGTACAAAATAACTAACAATAGAGACACTGAGGACAATTCATACAAAAAAATGTGTCTATCAAATACCCCCAAACTTATTATTTGCTAGTCCCGAGCAAATCTAATCTAGAAAATAAAATGACTACACTTAGCACGTGCCGCAAGCCGTTAAACTGCTAGGTGGCCCTAGTGGCAGAGTGTTGTCTCCGGAGGGTTTACCAGAGGTGTACCCACAAAACCTGTACTTCTAATTGGTCACAAGTATCCAAAGAGCTATGAGGACATACAGATTATCAACCTATCTCCAAGTGACTAGAATTCCATAGAAATTAAAGGTGCCAGCTCTAAAGCTGACTGAGGAAAATGGGAGACACATCCGCAACACTCCTAGATTAAGAGATATCCGCTACACAACGAGATAAACATTGTAAGATGCGTCCGCTGATTTACAGCTGGATAAGATTAGGAGAGAGAAATAGATGAGAGGGACATCTGCTACACAGCCGGACTAATTACGTGTGATGAGTTAAACCAGTTCTAGAAAGATCTTGTGCCAGATTGAAAGCGGACTAACAAAGCAACCAAATGTATCTTTATTCGACTCTCTCATAGTGCTCAGTAGAAACAACGTCTTCTTCGGCTTCAACTGTTGATGATAACCTTGACAATTAACTCTTCTCTTCGATTCCTCACTTGAAACTTCCTTTTAGATTTCTATTTCTCTATGGCCTTATTTAAAATTTATATATATATATATATATATATATTTTTTCATTTTTTTTTGTAGAGTAATAACAAGACAAAAAATTACATGGCCATCACAGAAGGAATTTAACGCTTGGATTTTCACAACTTGTAATGTCTTAGTATCATGAACTTCAACAACTTACATCGTTTGATTTTTCTTGCTCTTATAACTTCTTGTAACCCTTGATTTTGAATTCTGATTTTCTATTGTTGCTTTTAAACTTTAAATATCTTCCACTTTCTTCATAGATTTTGATGTCGCTCCGTTTGTTGATGATGATAAGTTTTTACTGAGAGAGAGTTGTAATCCAGTAACTAAGACTACATTTTGAGGTTGCTTTGTCTTTCTGGAATTTCCTGACCTACTTGCCTTTCCATCATGGATGGTTAGGTCCATCACGGTTACCCTCTAAAAGGAACAATTTCTCTCCTGAATTTCAAGGATCTCAATGTCTTTTTCTCTAATGTCTCAATAGGTTGTTATCCCTAGCATTCCAATTTCTATCTTTTCGGTGAGAAACAGTATGTAAACTTACCTAACTGGATACCATGTGACGCTAGAAGTTTCAAAAGTGCAACTAAATTTTTTCTCCCATACCCCCAAACTTAAGTCTAACATTGTCCTCAATGTTCTAAAGATGAAATTAAAAACATGAACAGGGAGAAATCGTTACCACTGGAAGGAAATGAGGAAAAATATTATCGTGTTGCAAGAGCAAGGGATACCTCCCAAGGAGTGCTAAGTTTAAAATCTTCAGCCAGACATCAAATACCTCAAAAAGGATCTTCACCTTCCAAAGTCATACACCAATAGACGAAATAGTTGTGGGTCCATAAGACCAAATAGAGTTAACACCAATATGAGACAACTGCACTGGTTCAGAAAAATGAATAGAAAGAGCACATCCTCATCTAAGGTTTATGTCAAGACAACTGGGTTTATCTGGGGAAAATAACGAAGCTTCATATGTGTGTCTTGATAAAGAGATTCATCTGAAATACTGGCCTCTAAAACCTGGGTCACTTCCTGGACAGTATTAGGAGGATCGGGTTGCGGAGTCTGAAAATACTCAAGTAATATCTCAGATGCACAAGTCTCGAGTCCCAAGTTAGGGACTTCAATTATGGATACATGACGATAACAAGAACCACCACTACCCCCAAACTTGGGGTTTTTACTACCCACAAAAAAACCTCTAACTATTGCTTGATTTCTGGATCCTCAGAGCCCCTAAAGTACTCAAGAGCTTCTTCTAAAGATTGATCACACATCTGGTCTAAGTGAATGGTTTCCTCAAATTCATCTAAAGAATATCCCATTAAAGTGTCATGCCAATTATCTTGAACTAAATCCCGAACTAGAGTGCTAATCATATTCACTTCTTCTAAATCATCATTCTCAGAAGATTGTCTAGTAACATTAAAGACATTTAGTTCAGTGGTCATATTACCAAAGGATATGTTCATAAGCCCGGTCCTACAGTTTATGAAAGAGTTAGCTGTGGCTAAAAATGGGCGACCTAAAATCACCAGGATTTGAGTATTTGGGTCCTAAACATGATGGGTGTCTAGAACAACGAAATCCACTGGATAAATAAACTTATCAACCTCAATCAGAACATCCTCTATGACACCACGAGGGACTTTGACAGACCTATCGGCTAACTGAAGGGTCATTTTAGTCGGTTTCAACTTACCAAGTCCTAGCTGGGTATACACATGGTATGTGAGTAAGTTAACACTAGATCCTAAGTCAAGTAAAGATTTATCGACCATGTGATTACCAATCGCACAATATATGGTGGGGAATCCATGGTCCTTATACTTAGGGGGTGTTTGGTTCAGAAGAATGGAACTTACTTGACCGGCTAAAAAGGATTTCTTTTGGACATTAAGCTTAAGCTTTCGTGTACAAAGATCTTTAAGGAACTTGGCATAGGCAGGCATCTGCCTAATTTCTTCTAACAATGGAATGTTAATGTTCACCTGCTTAAATGTTTCCATTATCTCGTTGAAGGTCGACTCCTTCTTTGTTGGGGCTAACAACTTGGGGAACATGGCTCTAGGCACAAAGATAGTCCTATCAGGAATTTCTTGGGACTCCTTAGAATTTGTTTCAGTTTTCTCATCTACGGGTTCCTCTTGGGGAGGAGAAGGTGGAACTATAGTATGTCCACTAGGCATGGATAACTTATTGTCTACCGTTTTACCGCTCCTAAGGGTTGTTATAGAGTTCACATGGTTTGATGATTTCTCACTAGCTATAGATATTTGATGGACTCCTCTAGGATTGGGATGTGGTTGACTAGGAAACTTGCATTTTTCTCTCAAAGTCTCATTTATCTGACTAACCTGGGTTTTCAACTCGTAAATATCCTAAGAGTTAGCATAACCTATACTCTTACTTTCTTCTATCCCTTGCCCAACCATTTGGTTGATCTTTTCAGAGCTTTTAATAAACGAGGCGAGAGTCTCTTCTAAACTTGTGATCTTTTTATCCGAAGGGTTCTGATACTGGGGTTGACCTGAAGAGTTCTTAGCATAACCAAAACCTGGGGGAGGATGAGAATTACTAAACTGACCTTGATTATGGCCCTTAGACCAAGAGAAATTAGGATGGTTTCCCCAACCAGGGTTGTAGGTCTCTGAGTATGGGTCAAACTTCTGACTATTTTCAAACTTAGCATTATTATAAACAGCATGGGCTTGCTCTTCACTAACGTCACCTTCCCAAAACGAGATATTGGGTTCTATTCCACAACTAGAGACATGAGAGGCTCTAATTTTATCATTAGGTTCAACAAGGGACCTATTTTTATACTGACCCATTTCCAAAGCTTCTAACCTTCTAGACAAAGCAGCGAACTTAGCATCTGACCCAAATCTTGTATCGACCACATTGGTGCTATTTCTATTGTCCAAGAGTCTTTTAGGGGGTTCAACACAAGACTCCCACTGTTGGGATTTTTCAGCTACATCTTCTAAGAAGGAAAATGCATCATCAACGTTTTTACTCGTGAATAAACCAGCGCACATAGACTCGACCATGGCTTTGGTCGAATAGTCTAAACCTTCATACAGAATTTCAACTAGTTTCATTTTTTCAAACCCATGGTGAGGACATTGCGACAAAATATCATTAAATCTCTCAAAAAACCTATAAAGGGATTCTCCTTCTTGTTGCATACTAGCACTAATTTTTTGCCTCAAAGATGCGGTTCTATGCTTAGGGAAAAACTTTAAGTAGAAAATAGCAGTAAGTTGGTCCCATGTTTCTATAGACCTAGATGGTAGGTTGTTCAGCCAAGACTTGTCTTTATCTCTTAAGGAAAAGGGGAACATCCTAAGTTTTACGACTTCATCAGTAAGGTCCTTAATCTTAATTGTTCCACAAATTTCTTCAAAGTCCCTAATGTGAAAGTAAGGGTTTTCATCATATTTTCCTAAGAATATAGGGATCATCCGAAGAATACCAGGATTCAACTCATAAGTAGCCGCAGAGGCTGGAAATTTAATGCACGATGCTCGGTTGGTCCTAGTTGGGTACATGTAGGCTTTCAAAGTAGCCATTGCTGGCACAACTGAAGTACTAGGGGTACTTCCTTCACGAAGAGACAGATTCTCAAATCTGAAGTTTCCAAAAACGGGGCTCTCAAAAGAAGAGTCTTCGAGCTCCCCGCCTTCACAAGAAGAACTATTAGGTTTGTCACTAATCAAACGACCTAGAGTGTTTCTTTTCCAAGCCCGCTCTCTAATAACCTCGGGCATACACTAGAAAAACAAAACGAAAAAGAAAAAGAAAAAGAAAAAAATCCTAAAAGGAAGGGAGGTTCTAAGCAAACACAAAGCAGGCTGACTCAACCAAAGCAAACCTAGATATTTTTAGCAAACAAAAACCATGAAGACTCCACTTAGATTGTTTCTAGACCAGCTTCTAATCCTTCGAAAGGTAATTCTTTACAATCTGAGCAAACCCCTATGGAATCAATCCGAGATTAAGTTAGTTGAATAGAAGCGAGGGAAGCTGCACGGAGCTTTGATACCCAAGGCCTCACCGCATTACAAGGAGGCATAGTCACGCATTCAACTTACATAAACCATCATGAACTTCGAAGTATGCTTAAAGAGTAACCAATATTTTTCGAACGACTTTCCTAGTAAGATCGTTACCCTATCGGTCTCGTTCTATTCCAAATTTTTAGCATAGGTTCGCGTTTGGTATCATTTTCTTAAGGCGGGCAAGAAGGGAACGGTGATGAAATTTGAACCCTTATCTTGTATGTCCAGTCCTTGCCCTTTACTAGGAATTTAAAACAGCCTTATTCAAGTCCTCAACATATATGCATACAAAGGAATACAATAACTCGCTGACAGGGGATTCGAGAGTGTTTCGACAAACTTACCTCCCGTTCCATACGGGGGATGAACCGTTGTAGTCAACTCGGACCACGACTCCTATGTCATGTACGAACCCGAGGGTCCGAGGTGATATTATTATCACCGTCCTTCTCTGAAAACAGTTTAATATTTAATACTACCCTTCCGTAGGGTTTTAAAAAATAAAAGAATGTCCAAATGTCCAAGTCCAAAGTCCAAAAAGTAAAGTGCAAAAGAAAAAGAAAATTACAAGAATAGAGAAATCCTAATACAATATAAAAAAATAAAAAAACTCTCTCTTTTTTTTTCTCTCTTTTTTATATAAAAAAAAATCTTCTTCTTTCGCTCCTTTCGCTTTGCCTTTTACTCCCAGTCTTTAAGTATTCACCAAAAGTTTTGGCAAAATTTTCTTTCGCTCCAAAGTCCAAATTCTTCAAGGAAAAGACAAAAACCCAAAAACGTAAAGAAGAACAAATAAAATAAAAAAAAATAAAAACCTAAAAAAAAAATCTAAAAACTCTAGCCTAAAGACAAGTCCGTGTCGACAGCGCCAAAAATGGATGGTATTTATCAATGATGTTGTAGTAAAAGGTTCATTGAGACTTGTGAAGGGAGATATTTTAGACTTAATTTTTATAAATAAAAATAACAAACTCAATTAAAAAGTGTTGTAAAGAATAAATATGGAGAGACTAGGGCTAGGATTCCACCAATTTCCACACTCATATGGTTCATATATCAATTCTAAACAATAAAAGCTCAAATGATAAAGTTTTATTGACTCTAGTTCATTGCCTCGGGTAGATTTTTCGAAAGTAATAGGTGTAAAACTAAAGCATGGGACATCAAAACTTCTAGGCTAAGCATGACCCATAAATTGTAATCACAACCATTCAATGAAACTCATAAATCAATTAAATAACAATGCAAATAGTCATAACAAGAATTGATAGAATTACCACATTTGTGAAACTTGGCTTCCTCCGTCGCCCCAGAGGATGGGTTTAGCTTTTCATCATGGAAACACGCTCAAAAATTGATTTCATTACTCAAAAGGTGATTACAAGGATTAAAATATGTGAAAACAACAATTTGTAACGATTATAATTGTTGCAAACGCTACTGTTATAGAACGATATAAAGAAACTGTCGCGGTTACTATTCAGCTGTCGCTGTGAAACTGTTGCTAAGCCTGAGAATAGTGACAGTTTTTAACAATTGTCTCTAGTCGTATGTTCTTCGTGTTCTTGATGATCACAACAACAGAAAAAATATTCTCTGCAGCTCTCGATTTCGCTCTATGAGGTTCCAAACTGCTCCCAAACTCTCCGTCCCTGTTCTAGTACTCCTCAGCTTCTTATATAACCGATCATGCACGAGAAATCTTCTCCATAACTCCGTATAATCTTCCATTACTCGCCATTGAAGAAAAATATTCTCTGGAATATTTTCTTCCCAGTTTTAACTCCTCACACGTTGATTTTCTCCCAGCATGCTCCAAATCGTCATGTACACGCCTCAAATGTAGTTATACACACTTCCATCTCACTCCATGCACATAAAAACACACACAATCCCGTGAATATCTTCTCTTGCCCACGTACTCCATTGTTTTCTTCAACTCGACTAACCAGTCAAATTGAATCAATTCCAACGACCTTACCAGCCCTGTTTGGCTTAGGAAAGAAAACCCAAAAAGTTTCAGCGCTTTAATCTCCCTCTAACAACTCCAAATTTCAAACCCTAATTCTGGTCCGTGAAGCTCAAATTCCCCGCCTAAACTGAAATTTGAATTGTTGAAGATGAAGTGCCCTGATCAAAAATATGGGCGCCTTTAACAACTGGATGCCCGGGGTGCCCTTATCCAAAGTGAGGGTGCTTTTAGTGATTTTTCTCCGGGCATCCAAAAAGCACTTTTCGAGCAACTTTTTCCACACAAGTGTATTTCTCCATAAACACCTAAACAAACATAAAAACACCATAATAAGTACAAAATAAAGAACTAACAATAGAGACATTGAGGAAAATTCAGACACAAAAATGTGTCTATCATCTAGTACAGAATAGACAGTGGATTTGTCCTAGTAATAGCAAATGATTAAGTTACAATGTAATTTAACAGTTAATCTAATTCAAAACCAAGAAACCGACTCAGTTTATTTTTTTCATACTTCTTTCTCTTTCTTCATGAACATTGAAAGATTTAATCGTTACCGAATCCCAAAAAATAGTCCAAACTAGTTATTCTTTCTGGTAATCTCGACAAACCCATCTTTTTTGTATTAATTTAGTAGGAAACCAAAAAAAAAAACTTCCTAAATTGGGGCCTATACAACTTAATTGGGGCCTATAGGTACATGACAAAAGAGGGTCATTAAGAAGTAAAATGAAAAGCCCCTTATCCAATTATATTTTTAATGGCTAATTTACCCCTGATTAATTAGTGTTGATCCGGATAATTAATAGATGTTTAGTCAAATTAATCCTAAAATCAACTAAGGTTAGTGTATCATCAAAAACTGAAAAAATTTGATTTTTTTAAGAACACCAACCAAGAATCGGTTTATGTTCACATCAGTATCAACTGATTGTAATCTCAAAAACATACAGAGATTTTTTGAAACTAGCTTCTACCCAGAATCGGTTTATATGTACATGGAAATCAACCGATTATCCATAATCAGTTTATATTGGCATGAACGTAAACCGATTGTGGGTAAATTTTCTCTTTTTTATCTGTGAATTATGTGTTGTTATACATCAAATAAAATCAAAATTCATTCTATATCCGAGTTAATAAAATGAAATCGAGTATGATTTCATACTCATTTTATGATCGAGTATTCACTGGAAAAAAATGGGTTAACCAGAATCGGTTTACACGATACATATGTAAAAACCGATTCCTAACATTGCACAACAAGAATCTGTTTATAAGAATGCTCATGTAATCCGATTCTAACAAAAAAAAAAGATACAGAAAAGTTGAGAACAATAATCGGTTTACTCGACACACATATGAAATCCGATTCTAACATTATACATCAACAATCGGTTTTTATAAGTGCAAATGTAATCCGATTCTGGTTCAAATTTCTCGAACCATAATACATATCAAGGACAATCGGTCTTTGTGGGCATGAACATAAACCGTTTCTATTTGCAATCGGATCACATATACATTAACGTTAACCGATTCTGATAAACCAGGAAAATTTGATTTTAAAATTTTCAATTTTTGAGCAATTTTATGTTACTAAAACCTAGTTTATAGGATTGGGTTGAGAAGAAAAGAAGAAGAATCGGTTTAAGTGGAGATGGAAATGAATTTGATTTTGATTTTAGTTTTTATGATTTTGATTTTGATTTTGATTTTAGTTTTTAAATTTTATGATTTTAGTTTTATGATTTTGATTTTAGTTTTTAATTTTATGATTAGGATTTGATGAGGACAAATTAGTAGTATTAATATTTGATAGAGGGTAAAATGGTATTTTCATCAAACTGAGACACCCCTTATCATTTTCTATGGGGTGGATGAAAAAATCCATAGGCCCCAATTAAGTCCTATAGGCCCCAATTTAGGAAGGAAAAAAAAGTAGATGATTTTAGTTCTATTAGCGTTGGTATGGGGGGCCTAGCTAGGAATATATTTGTTTGACCCAGCCGAACCTCGGTGTGATATATTGAGGTTTAGATATGAATTCTTTTTCTGTTCATCTAAACATTGAGGTTTAACTAGGAAAAACAACAAAAACCTAGCCAAACCTCAATATTTCACATGTGAATAACAAATTGAGTTTAAGCTAAGATTGTTTTTTCTCTGACCTAACTAGAGGCGCACAACAATCGGTCGGTTCGGTTTTCAGGCAAAACCGTCGACAGAACCGTGTAACTGAACTGAGTTGGAATCGGTTCGGTTTGAAACCGATATGAGTCGGTTCGGTATTTTTTCCGGTTTTTACTGTTTTCACCGATACTAAAGGGAAGAAAATAAATCAAAAAATTACTGTATTTTACAGTTCATACAAAAACTTTTAACATACATTCAACCCTACAGAATAGGCTGCATATTCAGTTATACATCCATTTCAAATTGTATTCAAAATTGACATTATAGCAATCATCTTATGCAAATATTCTTCAGATTCTCTTCCTTTATTATCCACTTCTTCTCCTGACAAACGACTCTAGCAACAACTAATTTGCTTTGAAAGGTATCAAATATCAAATTAGCCGTATTTGTTATCAACTTAAGACTTGTTATTCTATTAATAAAAACATCAGAAATGATAAACTCTAAAAGAGACAGACCCAAAGAAAGAAAGTAAGAAAATGGAGATTAGGGTCTTAACCAAAGATAAGACAATAAGGAGCTGCTCAACAGCTGAAAGATGCAATCAATCATATCAAGTTTTAAAAACTGATTAAATTCTTACTCTCTTGGTTCTGGATGGCATTGCCATTGCCGCCGACAACTCTTTCATCACACTTTCCATTTTTTTTTTCACTTTTCGATAGCTTCCAACCTTTTCAAAATAACTTAAATTCATCTCAACCCAATCTCTTTTCTTCACACATCTGTAACAAAAACCAATCAAAACCATTTTTAAGACTAATCCCAAAAACTCAATTCCAATCACCAAAATCAAAATCATGAGCTGAAATTGTGAAGAAGAAGAAGAAGATGAAATAGAATACATGTCATGGTGATAGTGGAGTGATTTACAGGGAGTGAGAGCCGAGAGGCGCTGAAGTGAAGAGAAAAGGAAATGAGAAAGAAAAAAAGATTTACTTTCTAGGGTTAGGTTAACTTAGTTTTATATAGGATATACGAAGGGTTAAGATTAAAACTAATACCTAAATCGACGGCTTTAAGTTAATCGGTTTTTATCGGTTCGGTTTGGCCAGTTTTAGACTACAAACCGTGCACCGAGCCCACAGATCAACGGTTCTTGTTTTAAAAACCATTACTAACCGTAGGATTAACGGTTCGGCTCAGTTTCGGCTCGATTCTATCGGTTTCGGCTCGGTTTGTGTGCAACCCTAGACCTAACCGATTTTATTTTTGTGTCACAGAAACTCATTATTCTAAAATTAACACTAATTTTCTTAGGTTTATATATTTAATTTAATTTGAATATCAACTTTCTAATTATACTAATACTAAATTTTATCCCCCTAATGGTATTAGGACATTTTAGCCATTAACGATGAAGGGATTTTAAAGTTCATTTCAACATTCCAAAGAAAAAGAAACATTTCCAAGAAAAATTGCTCGGAAACTTTGTATTTTAGATGTGTATAGTTTATGGGTTTTATGAGTTACCAAACTATTACAAATACTGGACTAAAAATAATCTAGAAAATAATTTCAAATTGCACTAAAATAAGAATTTCTAAATTTCACTACCAGTTTTTTTTTTGTATCAACCCTTATAGCACGTTTTGTTGCACATCTAAAAGTAGTTTTTCGACTTATAGAAGTTAAAATGCGAGAAGTTAGTTTGGGTATGAACGTCTTCTAAAAACAAAAACTTAACCTTTTGTGAAGCAATTTTTTTTTCTTCTACCACTGCTTTTGGTATCCAAATGCGTTATATTGTGTGTTTGGATATTAGAAACAACTTAGAGAGTGTTTGGATATTAGAGACAAAAATGCTTCTCCATCAGCAAAAGCCAATCCCATAAGTCAGTAACACAAAAAGTAGACTTTGTTTTGCTTCTAGAAGTCACTATGATATTGTTTAGATACAAGTTAACAACTTAACTTGTAAAAACAAAATATCCAGAAGTTAGGCTGTGAAACAAATTTGAGAATTACTTCTATAAACAAAAAATTAAACTTTTGTGAAGTAGTTTTTATTTAATTTTTTTTTTGCTTATAATTCCGACAATTTATTTACAACGCACGCGTTATAACACCATAGGTGTCCTTGTCCATCTAAATTAGACCCAACAAAACAAAACCAACACATTTACCCCATTTTACCTGAACTAACTAAATCACCCTTCCCTTTATTTTGATACCCATCTGTTTTCTTCCCTGTTCGAGTAACCGACATTACTTTTCACCTGAAACTATCAAAAACTTCCATTTCTCTTCCCTCAGAAACCAGATCTGAAACCATTTTTGATTTCTTCTCCTTCTTGCTTCACAAAACAGTTCATCAAACTCATAACAACCAAATCTAACCTTACTCGAAAGGAAATCAGGTTTAATTTTCATTTTATTTTGATCTAGTTTAATGTTCAGAGAAGGTTTCAACTTAAGAAATTAGGCGAAGAAGCAAGAGAAGAAGAAAGATGAAAAGAGGAAACCTATTAGGAAAGTGTTTGTAAAAGGTAAATCATAACCGATTTTTGGTTTCATTTAGTGGTTTCACCTAATTTGCTGTTCTTCATATGTATTACTGATTTTATTTTGATGTTGTTTCACCTAATTCGAGATTATGAATTTTATGTTCTGTAAAAATTCGATGATGAATCTTAGGTTTCATTTGCTGACTTCATGTAGGTGATTTCAATTTTAGGTTTCTGTAGAAATTCAATCTTAGGTTTCATCGGCTGATTTCAATTTTAGGTTTCTGTAGTTTCAGAGTAGATTTTTTCCACCATCTTAGGTTTCATCTACTGATGTTGTTTATTGATGTCATCTGCTGATTTCAAATCTGGTTTCCATCATCTTCATCAACATATGGTTTTGATAATGTTTTGATAGTTTGGTGCTACTGGTATTGCATATGAAGGCATTGATACATAATATAATCTTTTTTTTTTGATGATTTTGGTTTCATCATTTTCCAATTGTTAAATTGGTTCCACTATAACTGATAATGTTTGCTAAAGTATATTCTGTATTTTATGATGAAACCTTTCTTGGTTTCATCATTTTTCATTTTACAATGTTTGGCTTTTCAAAACATCATTCAGAATGAAAAGTGATGAAACCAAGAGTTTGTTTCATGTAACTATATTTGGTTACACCATTTGTACTTTAGTTTCATCAATAACCATATGTTTGGTTTCATATGCAGCATGCCTGTTTACTTTGAAAATCAAAATTTTGTGACATAACTAAGGTTCTAGGATTTGGTCCTTTTTTTTTCTTTCTTACTGAGAATGATGTATATGGAGTTATGAACCGCTAATTCTGTAGTTTGTGAACACATAGCTTATCTAAAAATAACTTGCAACTAAAGCCCTTGTTGGTGTGTTCTCTCTGTTTAGCGTGTTTATTTCTAGTTTTTCTTATGAAACCAAATCTGGTTGCATCATTTTCAATTATTGATGATGAAGTTGTTTTGTACTTCCTTATTTATATTGGTCCTGGTTTCATTATTTTTACATATGATTCACCTAACTTTTGGTTTCATTTACAGGTAAAAAGAGAGAAATCGAGTCGTATAGATGCTCATTTCATCATTTGTGCAAACTAGCAGCTGAAATAAAGGCACTGATAGAGAACAAAGAACCACATTTGATAGCTCTTAAATCATGTCCATTCTGGCATTTTTTTGAGCCGTTCTATGATGGTGTAATGGATGTAGAAGAACTCATAAAAAATACAAAAGCAATTATGATGGTTTTGCAGTCACTGGAGATCAGAGAAGATGGTAAGCTACCATTGTGTTTCAGATTATCGAGATCAAAGAAAATGACTCTGGATACAATTCCAGAACATTTCTCTGTTATCTTTAGTCTACAGATGATGAAGGGTATAGAAGTGGATGAAGAAGTGGGGATAGATGAAGAGCTGGAGAAAAAGGTTAACATGTTCATTGCTGAGTATTTTGATGGAAGTAAGAAGACGTTCAAAACCGATATCCACCGTTGTATGATAGAAGCCGCAATGGATGAAACCAAAGCAGATGAGTTTGTAAAGTTTTTTTTTATGTTCCTGTTGGTTTCTGTATTCGTCTCCAACAAAGGTGGGCGAAGTCTGGCTGCCAAGTACTTGTACATGGTTTTTGATATGAACAAAGTTTGTTGGCCGGATTTCTTCCACGACTACCTACTTGAGTCAATAATAGAATCTAATGGTGATGTTTAAAAGGTATCAGGTTGCGTCATTTACCCACTGGTACGTAAGTTAACTTTGTTCTTTTGTTTCATAAGTTCTGTTTTTTTATAATGTTTCTGATATTGATTCTTAATTTGAATCTTGTTTTTTTCTTTTCTTTTTTCTCTTTTTTCAGTATTGGGTGGCGGAGATGACTATGATTGCAAAAAAAAAGGATGAGCTCGACAGGTATCCAAGGTTTGCTAGATGGAACCTTAGCAATATCTGCCAATAAATTTTGGACAACTTCGAGGGTCTCATCGACAAAAAAGATCTATACTCTGAGGTAAATATGCAGTAATCATTTTTCTCTCCAACAAGAAAGATTTACTTTTTTGATGAAACCTTTTTTGATTTCATCAAAACCTTTATCTGAAACCAATTTTGGTTTCATCAAAAAATTTATATGAAACCATGTCTTCTATTATATGATGGTGCCAGTAATACCACCCATGATTAACCAGAAATGTAAAATTTTTATTATATGCAGTAAATGTTCTTGTTCTGTTCCTTCTTTAGGGTTCTTCTTTCATGATTAACCAATTTTTCTTGTGTACTGCAGAAGAATATGCATTACCGCAAGGGGTCATTCTTGCTCCAATATGATGAACAAGAAAAGCGCTTGGTTGAGTGCATAGATTAAGAGGACATTGAATTGCTGGTTTAAGACAATGTTGCAGATTATACTGCTGAAAATGAAGTGTCTGCGCCAGTTGAAGACAATGTTGCTGACCATATTGCTGCAAACAAAGACAACTCTTACGAGGCCAAATACAGGTGGGCAAGAATGATCATTGAAAACCTTACAACAACTGGAAACAATGGACTCTCAGAAGAAGATAAAGCAGTATTGGCAAAGTATGACGCTGAGGTTGGGTTTCAACCTTCATTGAAGACTTACTCCAGAAGGAAGCGTAAGAGAGGTCAATAAGATGTTCTGTTGGAACCAGAAAAGGTTTCAAATGTTGAGGTGATATGTTAATTTAGAATTGCATAGAAATGATACATTTTTATACGAAACCTTCATTGAAACCTGGCCATTAAAATTGAAAAACCGATTTGATCTGCGAATTTTACTTATTGATTATTATTAAATAGAACTTTTACATTTTTATTCCTTGGTTATTTGTTTTTTTTATTTTATTAATTTTACATTTTTATTTGCCAAACTGGTTCAAAATAATGTTTCTTTTTTTATCTTAAAAATTGTATTGCTTGTATGTTAGTATGTGAAATTTTGTATCTTAAACCTTGTATTGCAGGGGGTGAAAGATGTAGCGGTGGAGGATAAAATGATGCATATTACCATTAAACAAAGGTTTAAATAGTCATGTCCATAAATGAAATAGGAAAAATAGTTTTGTTGAAAGTAAATGCGAGAGTCCGTTTAATGTGCAAGTTTTGTATTTGTTTTTGTCATTAATAGAACTCGAGACAGATTTAATGCATGAAGGAACAGAACAAGAGCATTTACTGCATGAAAAAACAGACAAAGAGGATGCAAGAAAGAATCAAGAGTGTGAAGATGGGGTTATGGAAGAAGAAAGGCTTCAACCTAGTGAAGAAATGATACAAGGTTTTGTGGAATTTTTGATGGAAACAGAAAAGGTTTCAGTACCTGGAAATGTTGTTGAAGATGTTTTGATGGAACCAGAAAGGGTTTCACTGCCTAGAGATGCAGAACAAGAAGGATTAGAAGAGTCTGATAAAGAACAAGGACAAGGAGGAGTAGAAATAGAAGAGGTTTCGGATTTAACTCCGAATACTGTCGAGGAAATCAAGGTGGCTGAGTAGGTTGAATTTGAAATGAAGAAATCTTCATCAAAGACGGAGGTCGAGACTGAACTAGAAGAAGAAGGTTCCCAATTAACTCCGAATACTCTAGAGGAAATCAGGGTGGCCGAGCAGGTCGAATCCGAGGCCAAGAAATTGTCTTCATCAAAGCCACATAAAGAAAAAAAAAAGGGTCTGGAGTTGACTCCAAACGCTATTGAGGATATCAGGGTGGCTGAACATGTTGAATCTGAGGCAAAGAAATGTTCTTCTTTGAAGAAAAATATTGAACAAGAAGACAATGAAACTCATTTTATATATGATGAGGAGAGTGAAGATGATATTCATAAATTGGAATCCATTTATGCAAATCAAGGGTGTTCGTCAAAGACAAAGGTGCAAAGTGTATACTACTACTCAACTGTAAGAATGGTAGAGGATGTAGCTGATATAGAAGACGGTAAACCTGGATTCAATTTAGGACTGACGCAGAGTGACAGTGAAAAAGAAGACGACGAGCAGGGATTTCAAAACATCAGTCCCAAGTAAAAGTTGAGTAATATGATTACAAGACTAAGAGATAAAAGAAGAAAAATGCAAGAACCTGTCAAATATCGGGATTATATAGCTGAGAAAAATAAAAGAACAAAGACTAAATGCGCACAAAGAAAAAATCCTAATGAAAAGAGTAAGAAGAAGGGGAAGAATGAGGAGGTGTATGAGGTGAAGGATATGAAGTTGAAAGTAGTGGAAAACTTGAAAATTATAAGGGTACTCGATCAAAGGCAGAGACCCCTTATGAGCATGTTTTTCAGAAGCAATAATGAAAGGTATGTGCTGAAACCAAAAATGGTTTCATCAAAAAATATGTTTTTTTCATTCTTAGATTCCACATTCACTAGCTTGAGTTTTACAGCTCCACGGCGTGGGAGAACAAGGAGCACCACCTGATAATATTTGGGAGGATGCTGGATTTTTTGGTGAGAAAGGGAGACCTCGCAAGAGACATCATCGAGTTTTACATCTTGGAATTGCAAAAGAACATGCTCAAAGAAGAGTTAAAACCAGATGGTAATCTGAAGTACAAAAAAGCTGTGTTTCTAAGCACATTTGCTTATGTAAGTTACCTCTGCAATTCTCTAGCATAATTGTTTTTGACATCATAATTGTTTCCTCTGCAAATCTCTAGCATAATTGGATTTATACACCATAATTGTATAAATCCAACTAATAGTTGATTTTGATGGAACCAATTTTGGTTTCAATCTTTAGGAAGAAAAAAAGCACTTGCATTTTGTTATATAGTTGTTTCAAATGTCAGAAAAAAAATAACTTGCATGTTTGTCACTCATTAGGAATCTGTTTTCTTGTATTTTTTCCAGACATGTCACTCGCTAGGAATGAGATGTGGTAGTGCAATTGAAGCATTCATCGACAAAATGGACTACAATGTACAATTTTTATTTGTTCCGTTGCTGAAAACAATTGGAGATGGGGTAGACCATTGGACACTGCTAGCTTTTGATACTGAAACCGCAGAATTTTCTCACTACAATACCTTGGCTTCCACTGAAGAAGAATGCAATAAAAGTGCTGAAAGCATGAGACCGAGAATAATATCAGCATTTGGAAAGCACGATGTAAAGCTACCCCGTGATGAGCAGAAAACTCAGCCCCCACCATACACTATGCACACGCCTTCATGTTGTCAACAAATTGGGTAAGCTAGAACAATCATCACCTATGTTTGGAAGTTCGCTAAAACTATTTATTTATTTATGGCAGTTTTAAATATTAAATATTGAGATAATTTTTAATATTGTTTCAGGAATGATTATGGTCTTCATGTTTGCTATTACATGAAGAGCCTCTTGAAGGGGAACATGGTGTCTCCTGGAGATGATATTTCAGGTGAGATGAGACCAAAGTTGGCGTGTAAGATCCTCCTTGATGCATGAAGTTGTGCTACAAGATCCTGGTGGACAAAACACAAACAATTTTAAAAATGAAGAGATCAAAATTAGTATACAGTCAACTAGTTTATAACTTGAATGCTTATAATAGTTTATAACTTCTTTAAATGGTGTATGAATGGTTTCATTTAGAGTATTGTTAACTACCTGTAAGAGAAGAATGTTATGTATGTATGTTTTTTTGATGAAACCAAAAAGGGTTCCAGCATATTTTGATGAAACCTAAAAGGGTTCCAGCATATTTTTGTTACAAAATAAGAGCAGAAATGATGAAACTAAAAAGGGTTCCACCATATTGCAGTTGAAACAAAAAGGAAAGGGGTCGTATCACGACTTGGTTTATACACAAAAATCGATATATTTCAAGGCATGGCAAGCCAATTATATTCCAAAGGGAGAAGTATAATTACATCGAAGTATAGAACTATAACATAAAACACACCAATGATAGATTAGTGATCGACATTCGACACAATGGTAAAAAGTCATGGCAATGATTCATAACACAACAAAGTTAAAAGGAAAAAAGCCAAGACAATTAAAACATATACTACTTGGACAACTCAAACAATGCACAGTTACAAAAAGCAGTGATTTTACCAAAAAAGAGTTCCAACCTGTATTGGTTACAAAATAACAGTAGAAATGATGAAACCAAAAAGGGTTCCAACCTATTGCAGGTGAAACCTTCAAGGAAAACTTAATATAAATGAAACAAAGATAGAAAACCAGCAGGAAATGAACATGTTTTAACTGTAAAAAAATGTAGACAATAAGATAAATGAGCAATAACAGTCAAATACTCAAAATGAATTCTCAAAATGTAGACTAGAGCAAATTGTAGTCTAAACTAAAATGAATACTCAAAGTTGACGAACTGTATTATAAAATTCTATTAGAATAGAAGAAGTCTGAACTAAAATTAAAAGTAAATCAGTCTGAAAAAGACTTCACATCTGCTTCTTAGGGTATATCCTTCGATTATGAGTACTCAATTCATTGCAGCCACCGCAAGTTCTCATCTTCTTTTTGGGAATTAAACCTGTATTAGGAATCCTTTTCTTCTTACTTGGGTGACCTGACTGTGGCAAAACTTTAGGTCCATGAACAACAGACTTGGGTGAAATTGTCGACGGACTTTTAACTGTGGGAACTGGATGAATAGGTCTTGAATACGACTCTCGATAGAACTTAGTGGTGAAGTATTTTTCAACATATTCATAAGGATCTTCTCCGTTCCCCATTATACACCTAACAGCATGGGCGCAAGGAAAGCCATTGATTTTCTAGCGGTTGCAAGAGCACGTCTTTTCTTTCAAATCAACCCTTTGAGTTAATGTGGCATGAACTTCATACACAAATTCTGACGACTTGGTAACAGTGTAATTACGGCCATGCATCTTATTATTATGGAGTTCAGTTTCCATGTTTGGAAACAAAACTCCTCGCCAATCGAACAATGTCACAGATTCTTCACGACGGGTGCACATCATTTCTATAAGCTTCAGTCTTATTTTATCAACCATGACAACAATGGGCATCTGCCTCTCTTCCTTAACCCAACCGTTCAAAGATTCAACAACATTTGAGCACAACTCCCCATATCGACAGCCCAGGAAAAAAAACTAACCCATTTATCAACTGGAGCTCTACTAAGATATTCTTGTAGCTTCTGATTTTTAACCAGCATCAAGTCATCCCAACTCTCCTTAAAGTCTACATATGTATTTGCATATGCACATTTCTCAAACAACTTCAACACATAATTGTTATATGTCTTGGCGGACTTAGGCAAGCATGCATTAACATTGTTTTTCATGTTCCAGTAACACCAACCATGATACGCACCTGGAAAAACGACGGGGATTTGGTTGACTAAACTACTACCTCGATCACTCACAAATGTAAGTTGTCTTTGAGTAGAAACCACTTCACTGAGCTTCTACATAAACCATTTCCAGATAGCATCAGTCTCAGATGAAACCACACCATACGCTAAAGGTTAAATTCCTGCAAAATCAAACGAAACAGGTAAAAATGAAAAAAACAACATAGCAAAAAAATGAAGAAACCAACAAGACATAAAAAAGTTTCATAAAAAAAAAATGATGAAAAAAACCAACAGAAAAAAGGTTCCAGAATATTACCGTTATTCCCGTTTAGTGTTGTTGCTGCCATCAGGTGACCGAGATATTTACTCTTCAAATGTGCTGCATCCATGAATAGCAAGGGCCAACAGTAATTAAATCCACGGATACATGCTCCGAAGGCAATGAACAATCTCACAAAATTTTGAGCGCTGTCAATTTCCAAAACAACATGAGAACCAGGGTTGGTTTCAGACAATTGCTTAGTAAACCAATGCAAGTAAGAAAATGATTTCTCGTCCTCTCCCCATGCCATATTCAATGCATATCTCTTCCCCGCGTATGCATAATAACGAATTATGTCAAAGCCATATTATCTTGTAATTTGTTCCATAATCTCCTTTGTCTTCTTCTTTGGGTTCTGTTTAATCTCATCCTTGATCAAGGAACTTATTAGCTTCTTTGATACACGTGGTACGTTAATAAATCCAGTGCCACAAGTATGCTCATTATTTAACTCCTTGATAATAAAGGGACTTCCTTCGACACCGTCACAAGAAACAACATAGATGTGCCAATCACACTTGTCCTTCTTCTTGTTAGCACAACAAGCAGCAATCCGTAACTTCTCGTTTCTTGTTACCTTATATGTGTTAGTCATTGGCTCGATTTAGGAAACAACCTGTTTTAGAAAGATCAAACTGATTTCCTAAATCAGTTTGCACCTCCTCTAAGTATTTTAGGAATCTGATTTCTAAGTTATATTAGGAATTAGTTCTCTATTTAGGACTTCTATTTGTAGGCAATTCTAGAATTTTCCTAGGCCTATAAATAAGAGTGTTAACCCTTTGGTTATGGTATCCTAGTCTGAATTGTAGAGGTGTATGAACAAGTCTATTCTCTAAGTATTCAATAATAAAGTTTATTGCTGCAGTGGAGTAGGCACCTTGCCGAGCCACTATAATTTTTTGTGTTCTTATTTAATTACGCAATAGTTTTCTGTTTTCTGTGTGAAGTTCTTGGGGTGTTTAGGAAGTAGCTAATCTTAAGCACAACAAACTGGTATCAGAACCATTTCTAGGGTTTCATCTAGAATTAGCTTGTTTGAAGTCAGAAACAGAGTTTGAAGGTGAAGATGTCGAAGTCGATGTCGAACGCAAAGTTTGAAGTAGAGAAATTTGATGGTAAGAACAATTTTACCATGTGGCAATGTGAAGTTCGTGATGCTCTAAGTCAGCAAGACATAGAGGATGCTTTATTAGAAGTAAAACCTGCTGCACCATACATGACGGGCGATGAATGGACAAAGAAGAATCGTCAGGCTTGAAGCATAATCCGTTTGTGCCTTACAAAGGAGATAAAGTACGATGTGATGAGTGAGAATGTAGCTTTCAAGCTGTGGAAGAATCTGGAAGACAAGTATGTAGTAAAAAGTGTTTCAAACCAAATCATAATGCAGAGAAGACTTTTCAGATTCAACAAAAAACTAGGTACCTCTATGGTTGAACACCTCGCTGAGTACAATAGATTAATTGCTGATGCACTTAATATTGGAGTGAAACTCGAAGATGAAACCAAAACTTGTTGTTTTTTGGCATCTCTACCTGATTCGTATGAGACTTTCATTGATAGTTTATCTAATAAGATAGAGGATAAGACATTCAAGTTTGATGATGTGACTGCTGCACTTATAAGTTATGATATTAGTCAAAGGGATAGAGATTTGTACAGGGAATCAACTAGTGAGGCCTTGACAGTCAGAGGGAAGTCTAACAAGAAGAATTCAGGTAAATCAAGGTTCACATCGAAGTCCAAATCAAAGATCCCAGCATATGATGAATGTTCTTTTTGTCATCAGACTGGACATTGGAAGAAGGATTGTCCTAAAGTAAAGAACAAGGACAAGAAGAAGAACTTAGATGCAAACATTGCTGAAATCAAGTCTGGTGCTATTGAAGATGATGAATATGACAAGTTCTCAATGACTGTTCATGACTCCGCACTAGTTGCAGATACAACTGAGTGGATTATGGATTGCGCAGCTTCCTACCATATGTGTCCTAGGAAGGACTGGTTCGTTAAGTTTGAAAAGTTTGATGGACCAAGAGTGTTTATGGGTAATAATAATACCTGTAAAGTTGAAGGGATTGGGAAGATCTGTTTGAAGATGAATGATGGCGTCGTCCAAGAGCTTGAATATGTTCGTTATGTACCAGAATTGAAGAAAAATCTGATCTCAGTAGGTGAACTTGACTCCAGAGGGTTCGAGGTGACATTGAAAGGTGGAGTTTTGAAGGTATATTCCAATGGACTAGTTGTTATGAAAGGATTGAAACATGGAAACTTGTATTTTCTGCACGGAAACATAAGTGTGAGTGAAGGAATTGCATCAATATCGGATAATGTTGAGTCGGACACTACCAAACTATGGCATATGCGTTTAGGGCATACCGGAGAAAAGTCTTTGCAAAAGCTGACTTCACAAGGCTTGTTGAAAGGCACAAAATCATGCAGCAAGTTGGGATTTTGTGAACATTGTGTGAATGGGAAGAGAACTAGAACGAAGTTTATGACCGGTAAAAGCACCACCAAGGGAGTTCTAGACTATGTTCACACAGATGTATGGGGACCTTCGAGGACTTCATCCTTGAGAGGTAGAAGATATTTTGTCTCCTTTATAGATGACTTCACTAGAAGAGTATGGGTGTACACCATGAATAGAAAGGATGAAGTATTAGGAATAATTTTGAAGTGGAAGAAGAAGGTCGAGATGAAGACCGACAGGAAAGTGAAGGCCTTAAGATCAGACAATGGTGGTGAGTTCAAGTCTGATCCATTCCTGCAAATCTGTGAAGATGAAGGCATTGAGCGTCATTTCACAGTAAGGGATACTCCACAACAGAATGGGGTGGCGGAGCGCATGAACCGTGCATTACTGGAGAAAGTACGATGTATGTTGTCTAATTCTGGATTAGGCAAACAGTTTTGGGTTGCAGCTGTAGAATATGCGTGTCACCTAGTGAATCGATTGCCAACAGCGGCACTAGAAGGTAAAACACCGATGGAAGTATGGCATGGTAAACCAGTTTCAGATTATGAGATGTTGCATGTGTTTGGTTGTCCCGCTTATTATCATGTAAGGGAAGGAAAACTTGATCCTATAGCCAAGAAATCTATTTTCGTAGGTTTCCAATCAGGAGTAAAAGGATACAAGTTATGGTGTCCCGAGTCGAAGAAGGTAGTGATAAGTAGGGATGTTACCTTTAATGAGACTGCAATGTGGAAGAATGAATCATCTGAAATAGAAGTAGAAATTCGGAAAATAGCGGTGTTTGAACCAAATGAGAAACCAGCGAAGTCTGTCCACATAGACGATAATTTGGAAAATGAAGGTCCTGATGAAGACTTAGAATTGGGAACAACTGATGGTTCAACCCAAGAACCATAGGTACAAGTAGAAGAAATGCGACCTGAAGTACCGGAAGAAGCTACATATTATGATAGTATTTCTCATAGGAAAGAACCAAGAAATACTCGCAAACCAGATCGGTTTGGAGATATAGTTGCATATGCATTACCGATTGTAGAAGAAGAAATTCCTACCACTTATAAACAAGCCGTCAAGACAGTTGAAAAGGTGGAGTGGGAGAAATCCATGAGTGAAGAGATGGATTCTCTTGACAAGAATGGAACTTTGGAGCTGATGGAGCTACCTAAAGGATAAAAAGCAATTGGATGCAAGTGGGTATATACAAAGAAGGAAGGATCTCCAATTACAAGCAACGTAAGATACAAAGCAAGGTTGGTAGCTAAGGGCTATGCGCAAATGGAAGGGATTGACTATAACGAAGTGTTTTCTCCAGTGGTAAAGCATACTTCCATTAGAATTTTACTTGCTTTGGTGGCGCAGTTTGATCTCGAACTTGTACAACTCGATGTGAAAACTGCTTTCTTACACGGTGACTTGGAAGAGACGATTTATATGAAGCAACCTGAGGGGTTTAAAGTAGCAGGTAAAGAAGATTGGGTATGTAACTTGAAGAGATCGTTGTATGGCTTGAAGCAGTCTCCAAGGCAGTGGTACAAATGATTCGACAAGTTTATGAAGACACAAAAGTACACAAGAAGCAACTATGACTCTTGTGTGTACTTCAAACATCTCCAAGATGAATCCTTTATCTACTTACTCTTATACGTAGATGACATGCTTATTATGTCTAAGAGTGAGGTGGAGATTCAACGATTGAAAAATCAGTTAAATAGTGAATTTGAGATGAAAGATCTCGGTGAAGCAAGGAAAATTTTGGGCATGGAAATTGAGAGAGATAGGAAATCTGGCACTATCAGTCTTTCTCAAAAGTATTATTTGAAAAAGGTATTGAAGCGTTTCGGTTTAGATGACAAGACTAAATCAGTGACAAACCTCTAGCTCGATACTTTAAATTGAATGCTGAACAGTCACCAAAAACAGTGAAGGAGCGGAGGTTAATGGCTGAAATACCATATGCAAGTGTTGTTGGAAGCCTTATGTATGCTATGGTATGCACTAAGCCTGATATTTCACAAGCTGTTAGTGTGGTTAGTAGATATATGCATAATCCAGGGAAGGAACATTGGCAGGCTGTGAAGTGGATTCTGCGGTATATTCAAGGTACCGTGGATATTGGATTGAAGTTCTCACGGAATGAGAGAACTGTTTGCAAAGTAATAGGATACAGTGATTCCGATTATGCGGGTGATTTGGACAAGTTTCGGTCCACTACTGGGTATGTCTTTACAGTTGCGAGTGGACCGATAAGTTGGAGGTCAACCTTACAACCAACAGTAGCATTATTGACAACCGAAGCTGAATATATGGTTGTTGTAGAAGGTATAAGGGAAGCTGTTTGGATGAAAGGTTTGTTTGAGGAGTTGGGGATTCAGCAAGAGCAAGTAAGAGCGTATTGTGACAGTCAAAGTGCCATACACCTAGCTAAGAACCAAGTTTATCACGCTCGAACAAAGCACATCAATGTAAGATATCACAAAGTACGGGAAATTGTTGAAGAAGGTGAAATTCTGCTGGAAAAGATTGGAACTACCAAAAATCCAGCAAATATGCTTACCAAGGTGGTGACGGGAGAAAAGTTTAGACATTGTCTAAACTTGATCAGCATTGTGCATATTTGAAGACACCTTAGGGTGTAGTGGTGCTGTCAAGCACATGTGAAGCCCAAAAAGGGAGTGAAGCATCTTTATGATGAGTGAAGAAGTGAAGCATCTAAGGATGAGTGAAAGCAGCAAAAGTTTTAAGGAAATGAAATGTCAGATTTCATGCCAAGGCGGAGAAATTAGAGAATAGTGAAGTTGTCCTAGAAATCTTGCCAAGGTGGAGAATTGTTAGTCATTGGCTCGATTTAGGAAACACCCTGTTTTAGAAAGATCAAACTGATTTCCTAAATCAGTTTGCACCTCCTCTAAGTATTTTAGGAATCTGATTTCTAAGTTATATTAGGAATTAGTTCTCTATTTAGGACTTTTATTTGTAGGCAATTCTAGAATTTTCCTAGGCCTATAAATAAGAGTGTTAACCCTTTGGTTATGGTATCCTAGTCTGAATTGTAGAGGTGTATGAACAAGTATATTCTCTAAGTATTCAATAATAAAGTTTATTGCTGCAGTGGAGTAGGCACCTTGCCGAACCACTATAATTCTTTGTGTTCTTGTTTAATTCCGCAATAGTTTTCTGTTTTCTGTGTGAAGTTCTTGGGATGTTTAGGAAGTAGCTAATCTTAAGCACAACAATATGCATAGCCATTTGCAGCATGATATTTTATTAAATCGTGACGCACTTGGTCCACACCTCCTGGAAACACTTGTTCAACACTGTGAAAAAAACCTAGCCAATAATCTGTGACACTGGTAACTAGTGGCTCATTAATAAGCACAACTTCTGACCTATGGGATGATGAACTAGAACTCTCACCTCTGTGGCATACTGAACTTGAACTTTCACATCTATGATGTACATGTAAGTCTAGTGTTGGAAAATTATTAAACAGAGAAAACACAACAGCTGATTGGAGATCATAATCAGACTGAAGAAGTTTTTGCTGATCACCAAATTTGTGAATGATTTCAATAGAAAATGGTGATAATTGGACCCAATTTAAACAAATATTATCCTTTAACTCCATAAGAGTTGATCTTAAACCAATACGAAACGACAATGAAGCTTCATTGTGACATACAGCTGCAATGACAGAGTCCATATCTACAGAAGAAAAGTTTGGAACCAAAAACGGTTTCACTCTATTTAAACGTGGAAACAAAAAAACACATCCATATCGATTTCAATATGAACAACAGTAGCAAAAAATAATCAACAGGAGCAAATGATTTCAATGTGAACAACAAAGAAAATGTAGTAACATTATTGTCGCTTCTCTAACGAAATAAACTAGTAAATTCAAAAACAAATCATATAAGTAAAAAATACCTGAAATCGAATTTGCGTTACTGATGAATATGGTTCGACTACTCATTCTGAAGATGATAGAGTTCAAATATGACAATTCGAAGAATTAAACTGTTATTTCTCTTATTTACTTCAAATTAAGCTGAACTAGTTTCGAAAAAGAGACCTCAAAAACCAGATTTCTTCAATTTCTTCAATCAATCTAGATCTAAGATTGAAATCTGAGTTATGTTCTCTAATTCAACTAAACTGAAGCGAAAAAGAGATCTCAAAATTAGTTTCTGAGATGAAATCAAACCATAGAAACATATAGAAAAAGTTTTAAATCGATGAAATTGGTATAAATCTGGTATATATGAACCCTAAAATCTATATACAGGAAGATTACGATAGAGAAAATCTCGTATCCTCTATGTAAATCCGATCTCTATTATGTTTCCGCCAAAATTTCCATTATAAAGATCGTGTATATAACAGGTTCAGGGCAGAATTGGAATTGTAAAAATCAGTTAAAAACTAAATTTAACAAAATTAAATTAAAATGGGGTTTTTGTTCCATTTTCATTGGATATGGTTTTTATTTAGCCCAAATAATATGGGTGGTGTTTATGTTACTCTAATAGTATCACCCTGGTTTTTTAGAGCTTAATATGATTTATTTACGCTTTTTCAAAATCAGAAACATTTCTACTTATGATATCTAAAAACCGATTCTCTTTCTTTTTTTCCCATCTAGAAGTCAAAAAAATCAACTTTTTCAGATATTTCCAAATGCAAGATGTTTCCAAACCCTCCCTCAAGTAGGGGTGAGCATAATAACCGGAACCGCGGATTTCACCCGCAACCGTCCGCAAAATGGCGGATTTGACCCAAACCGCAAGATCTATGGGCCGGACACGGGTGAGATTCTCAAATCCGCACATTTTAGCGGTTTGGGTGCGGTTGGGTATTGAAAACCGCGGATTACCCGCACCGTGGACAGTAAGGGAATTGAATAGAATTATTGAGGATAATATGGGAAGTGTGGGTTTTATATATAAGCCTATTTATCTTTCTAAAACCTAACCCTTTTTTTTTCGAGAGGAAGAGACGAGACCGCATCAGTTTTTCTTCCATGAGCAGGAAGTCTCTCTTGCTACCTGATTCTTCTTCAATCATCACCTCCTTCTGATCTACAGTCTCTCTTGCTACCGGATCTGTAATTGTAAGTAGTTGTTCTCTCATTTCAATTTCTTGTGAGTTTCATCTTTCAATGATTATTAGATGTTCTAGAGATGTTGATTTCGTTTTAATTAGTTTGGAATTTTCTATAAAATCTTTATCGATTTGCAGAGAAGTAAGTAACGATTAACTGTTATTGTTGATTGTAGAGAAATTAAGTTTTTTTTATTTTCCCCCCAAATCGATTGCATGTTAGGGATTCAATCGATTTCTTCTTTTTCTTCAATATTAACTTTCAGTGTCTCTTTCATGTTGCAGAGATTTAGTTTCAGGAAATGGTGAAGTGAAGAATATACCTGCAATGAGGAAAGTTGAATTTTTTTGATAGTTGCAGTTGAATTGATTATAAACATGTGAGTTAATGAAATACAACCCTTTTTTACGAATAAAAATTCAGTTTATGTTTACTAATTTTTGGTTTGAAAATGAATTTTGTTATTTTGTACATGCAATGAGGATTTTGTAGAATGTAATTTTTTGTGTTCCACGTTCTTAGTGGTTACTTTGTTAATCATATTGTTTACCTGACCTGAATTGGTTGTACAACATGTTAATCATTAACATGGCAACACAGTACACACAGAGGGGCTAATCAGCAACAAACAAGAAATGTTTATGCTTTTGTAGATATTCATTAGCTGTTCTCATGAGTCAGTCTAGAGCTACTTAAATGTGTTGTCCTTGTTGTGTTCATTTACCTAATATGTTCATTTTCTTTTGTAGATGGCTTCAAGTACTCGGGGGTATTCTATTACTGTTAACAGTCCTGATGATAGCATTGGTACAGCTACCCTGGCAACCGTCGAGAGAATAGGTACAGATACAGTGACAACTACACCATCCCAGGTTGAAGTTTCAAAGCCTCAAGCTTCTGGTAAGAAGCAATCAGATTACTGGCAATATTTTACCAAGCGTCTTGATCTTATTCCACCTAAAGTTGAGTGCAAGCATTGTAAAACGAAGTTTTCATGGGGTAAAGATCATGGAACAACAAACATGAACAACCATATAAAGCAAAGAAGGTTTCCTAACTTATTTTGTGTTAACTGTTAACTATCTTCTGTCCATTGGCTTGGGACCATACAGTACTCTTTTGTGTGAACTGTCCTGTATTAAAATTCTAGTTTGTAAACTTATATTTTTGTTTGTTTTACTTGTTTTTGACTTTTTCTTTGACTTTTTTTTGACCAAATCCGCGGTTTATCCGCATCCGGCCCGCATTATCCGCAGATCCGCAGAGGTTAAATCCGCGAATCCGCGGACCGGTCACGGTTCAATTTCTCAAATCCGCAACTTTGACGGTTTGGTTGCGGGTGACCCCTAATCCGCAATCGTCCGTCCGTTGCACACCCCTACCCTCAAGGCCTCAACTATACACGAGTCCAACAGGTGTTACGCAATATATGGGCTCACTCTTAGACTGGGCCTACGAGAGCAACTATGGACGTACTTCTGGTCATGAACAAGGTTCATAAATTTGCCAGTAACTAAACCGACGTGATTCCCAATTTACCGAACGTTGGTTGAATCATTTTGCACTTTTCCAGTGTAATTCACCACGGGGTCGGTTCATAAATCAACAGTTCTGAAAAAACCTCTTAGGAATTTTTCTTTAAACAATTTAGTTATAAGAAATTTCTGGCGCCTCGCTATTCTCCCGCTTGAACATAAGACCGATTTTAAAGGTTCACCGATCATGTAACTGTAAGCTCAATACCTCCATCTCTCTCCCATTTTTTTTTTTTTGTTTTTAATTTTTTTAAATTTTTTTTTCTTAATTTTTTTCTTAATTTTTTTTTACTGGATTGTGAAACCTGAATTACACTGTTTTATTGTTTTATAGCCATTTTTAGGGGTTCCATTGAGGATCTTATGTGCTGAGAGCAATTTTCTTGTTTTTTTGTTGTTGGAGATTTCATACAGGATTCATATTTATTGGAATGGATTCTGAATTTTTTGATGCTTTTAAGCTTAAACTGATAGGATTATATGAAGAAAATGATGATTTTTAACAAGTTATTTGAATTTTAAGGCTTATTATAGAAGGGATAGGGAATTAAATTTGTCTGTCCCGAAATTATTATCATATACCAGAATGGGAAGGGTTAAGTTAAAGATAAAGAGATTGGAGAATACGAGCGGAAGGCAAGTTACGTATTCGAAACGTAGAGCGGGGATCTTGAAAAAAGCAAGGGAGTTATCTATATTATGTGATATAGATATTGCTCTTCTTATGTTCTCCCCGACCGGCAAACCCACCTTATGCCTTGGAGAAAGAAGGTAAATCATTCTATCTTACGTAGATTTTATTGATAGACTAATGCATGGAAACAAAATATAAATGTCTTCGGAGATATAGTGAATTGTAAGCATTTGTCAGTCTCAATCATTTTTGCTTCGAAGAATTTCTCAGTATGATTTCCTATTGTTCTATGTCCTTACTGATGTAGATGTCTAATGCTTGGAAACAAATGTAAATGTCTTTGAGATACAGTGAATTGTAACCATTTGTAAGTCAATGTTCGCATTCACCGTTTCGATCGCTTTTGCTTTGAAGAAATTCTTAGTATGATTTCCTATTGCTCAACGCGCGTACTGTTATAGATGTTTAGTGTAACTGTACTTTGCACTTCATATTGCAGTAACATTGAAGAGGTTATTGCTAAATTCGCTCAATTAACTCCCCAAGAGAGGGCAAAAAGGTGCAATGAAACCCTTTTCTGTTTTTTTATTTTCTTGTCAAGAATTAAAACTAATAAAATGGACTCAAGCAACAATAACAGTTTTAATCATTTACATTTTGTTGGAACAGGAAGCTTGAGAGCCTTGAGGTAACTAATTCCTCATGATGTATTAGTTTTTCCTCCTGATTTTATAATTCTTATAACTTTGACTCGCATACATGTTTCGGTGATTGACACTCTAAGCAACATCCTTGACAGGCACTAAAGAAAACATTTAAGAAATTGGACCACGATGTAAATATACAAGAGTTTTTGGGCACAAGGTATGTATGACTTTAAGCATAGTCGAGAGACACTTTGTAGACTTATCATCAAGTATATTTTTCTAACACCATTCACCATTTTTTCTTTACCAGACCAAAAACCTGATATCGCTCTTTTAATTTTTGCAGTACTCAAACTGTTGAGGTATGCCTCACGGATGACAGTAACTATATCATTCATTTTTTGTTTTTCCTTTCCTTTTTTCTTTTGAATTTTATGGAATCAATATATACTCCATGTTGTCATAAGTAAAATGTAATACTGACAGGAGCTGACAAATCAGTCGAGACTCTTGCAAGCTCAACTATCAGAAATGCGTAATAGACTGAGGTGCCACTCCATAAACATTTCCCATCTAAATTATTTGGTTGTTTGCACTTCATGATTTCACATACCCTCATTGCACATGCCCACAAACTGATGTTGAATTAAACGTAGGGCTCTCTGCCTTCTTACTATAAAATTATCAATTTGTGTCAGCCAACACCGATTCCTTGTTGCAGCTTTCTATTCAAAATTTAGATTATTTGTCATCACCTAGTTATATGATTATATTTGCGGTCGTCTGCATTGTTTCAGTTGTTGGAGGGATCCAAATAAGATTAACAATGTAGAGGATCTTACAATAATGGAAAATTCTATCAAAAGATCACTTGATCTGGTTAGGATGCATAAGGTATGGTTATATTTTTGAATATTTGTGTTCCCTTCACTTAGTTATTTTGTGGTATTATCAGTTATTCTTGACTAAATGTATTGATATTGGTACTTTTGATGTGAAAGGAAAATCTTCGGAAGCAACCACTTATGCCATTAGATTGTGATCAGGTAGCAATATATCGCCAATTTTATTTCTAATCTGAAAGGTATAAATACGGATATGGTATTAATCTTGTTAAGTTATTCGATTTTGTAGTTCACGAACGGAATTCATCTTTCTCATTTAATGGGTGGTGACCAGCAAGCCCAACCATTAGCATGGCCTAATAATGATAGTCAACAAATGATGTTACCGGATAACACAAATTTACTAGCTCAGAGGTCAGTTATCTACTTGCAGTTATCATATTTGGTTTTCTAAAACATCTTAGATCTTTGAATCTTGGGAAAGCAACTCTATTAGAGTACAGTCGGAACTTAAAATTTCCCAAAGGAGTCTGAAATGATGTTCTTTTGTTGTATGGAAATTATAGAACATCTCTATTTACATAGTCATGGGACTTCAGATTTACAGCTCTTTTCTAGTCCCTTATAATTTGCCGAAGACGCCAAGGACTCTAGTAGCAATGGCATTTTTTCTTCTTCTCATTGGTTACTGCATGATGTCATTGCAGAAATATAGAATGCTCCACAGATCCCTCTATTCACAACTATGATGTCTACCACCTTGGCATGGGTAAGCAACCGGAGATGGATAGTTCATGTCAAGAGGGTAGTACATTGCATGAACTAAATAGAAATGCTTGCTTGAGTTTACAACTTGGTGGCCAGATGCCTTCTTTCGCGTCTTATAATTTGCTAAACAATAAACATTTTAAGGCTGATGGAAAAATGAGTTTACAAGAACCTCCAATGGATTATCAAGTTAGTAGTAGCAGCAGTTTTGATCCACCCAGACATAGATACGACACAAATGAATCTGGTTGGGCTTCTAGTTCTGGACATTGCGCCGTTCCCATGTTTGATGGACCGTTATATCATCCCCATCCCCATGCCCAGGTCAGTATGCGTTTTACTTTTTCTTTCTTTTTTTACCATAGGTAGGTAGGATGAGCAGAGCTTGAACTCTAAAAATTGTCCTTAGGAGCTTAACAGAACCGTACTTTACTTTTTTACTGGGAATTTATCTGTTTCTTGCAGCAACCAAATTGACAAGGCTTGAGTGATGCATTTCATTATTTGTCAATGATGGTCATGAGAGGACTACCATGAGAAAACTTTTTGTTTCTAAAATCCCCAAAAGTGAATCAGTGGTGGCGATGATATTTGTCATGGGCTTCGTCTTCCATATACAAATATCAGTGGTAATCGTCCTACTCTTGGTGATTAGAATCGATCTGTTGTGATAATTATACGTGTATAAGATGGAAGAGTTCGGGATATTCATAATCTTCCTTTTGTGAACTTGAGAAATATATGAAATTTTTCGGAGACAGTTGTACAATATACCAATTAATAGGACCTACTTTCTTGATATGCTCTTTTTATTCTCGAGAATGGGAATGAATGTTTTACGTTCTCATTTCGTAGTTACTTTCTCTGTAAATTATATATAAAATCAATGTTAAACATTACAATTCATAAAGTTATAAAAACAATTTTGAGTCTCATTCTTGTCCTTCGGGTATATTTCCATTTTTTTTACCTTTTTCTTTCTGTTAATTACTTTTCTTTCCGATGGGAACCGTAGTATGAGGCACTTACATTTTGTCAAGGCAGTAGTTACGATCATGTGTGCATAGCAAGTCATGAAGTGCAGAAGTTGTTGTGTCCCTGTTTGTTTCCAATTGCGGTGTGACCTAGGCATCTCTGCTTCCTAGTGTAACAATGATGATTGGGGATGACAATGATGCTTGCCATTGTCACCTTAATACCTAAACTAGGTGTCACGCCCGTGCTCTGCACGGGCCTAGATATATTGTTTAGAGATCCATGTTGAACAACAACACTCCATACTCTGTCCACATCAAGTAACTTATCTCCGCACTCATGTGAATCCCACTCCTCCAACGCATGCACTGATTACCCTTCTCGGAACGTCATCTTAAAGAGATCATAAGGAATCATTAAAACCACAAAATTTATAAGAAATGTGAACATTACATCTAATTTATTTAGTAATGAGTGGGAAGAAACTGCAGAAGGAAACAATACCACTATGACAACTTGGGTTCAATTTGATCAATCATCTAATGGTAATTGCAACCGAGAATACTTTCCTTTCTCTAATCTTTGATTTAGATGAACTTTCATCCAAACTAACACTTAAACGGAGTATTCAGACCCGGTTTTTGTAAACAGTTTGGGGTTTAACATGATTTTGATCAAAGTTCAACAAAAGTCAGACTGGATCAAACCCAGCTTCAGACAAATTTAGCCTTAGTATCTGGTCATGTTTGCTTCATGGTAGACTTAAGCTAGACCGTGATCAAGTATTAACAACCCCCCGCCTGGCGCCTATTCAATTTAGAACTAAGAAGGGTTAACTGACTCTTTTGTTGAAATAAGTCAAGCTTGGATTTAGGACAACGGTTAGAGCGAACAACAAAGTAATTAACTCATGAATTACCTCACCGGCATGCACATTTTCTAGAGCTCTAGGAATAACCAAGGCTGAAGTTGTAGTAAATAGATTTCCTTACTGGAAATTGTGAGATTGATATAAAATGTGCTCCTTCTGGCCCCTCTTTTTGCTCATCTTCTGTCGATCATACAGCTTCCCCCAGACATACTTACAATACCAGAAAAGGAAACATGAGAACCTTAACTTCAGAAATGGGGATTTTTTTCTTCGGAATAAAAATGCTAACTAAACAGTTACTTCTGTCAGTCAATAGGATATGTTTGTTTAGTTTTCTGCTTCTACAGCGCATAATAAGCTGCCCTAGATTATATATGTCGGCATTATACATCAGTGTAAGAACTCAAAAACTACACAAAATAAAAAATCTCAGTCAAAAACTACAGAAAATCGATTTAGAAAAAAATGAGAGAGAGGGAGAGAGAGTAACCATACATTATGACTATCCTTATTGATTCTACTCAGCCTTTAGTGGAACTCATGAGCAGCACAATAAATCAAACTCCGACCTAAATACCAAGAACACAAAACTGTCAAAACACGCATTAACTTATGTCCTAAATGCAAAATCAAAAACGTCATATGTGTCATTCTGGACACCCTAATTATACAAACCGAACGACCTGAATACAATACCATTGCATCACAACTCGCATAGTCTAGAGTGAAATTTGTTCCTCTGTATAATCAAAGTCTCACAACTTCTGTTGTTTTTGGTGAAACTCCATCTTATGATTTCTTTCTGTAGTTAGCCATCTTAGGTTATCTTTGGTTGATTATAGCAGAGAGTTAGCATAAGCAAACAGAGTTTACTCGGCATCCACATTTTATTTTTTCCCTATACAATTCAATATCACAAAAGAAAACCATTGGTAACTCATGTGCATCAGTTCGATATGTACTCTTTCAAGTTGGTATAAGGAAGAAAAAAAAAACCAAAACAATTGAAAGAAAACTCCAACAACATATACACATCTAGTTTTTTTCATCGTTAACTATACAGTAGAAAGCTCATGTGCATCAGTTAGATACATACTCTTGTAAGTTAATAATACTCTCTCCGTCCTAGTTTACTTGCCAAAATTGAGGATTTTTTTTGTCCTAAATTACTTGTCAAGTTTCATATTTTTCCACTTTTTATCCTAATTTACCCCTCTGTTGGAATCAGGTCATATTATTGAGAATTGTGTAATTCTATTTCCTATACACAATTTTAAATTCTCCTCTCAATATATCCTTTATTTTTATTTTTTTTGAGTTCTTCAAGTAAAGACCAGAAAACTAGACATGTAAAAACTATGTACCTTAAATGCTAGCTTGGGGTAATTTTGGAAAAAAATCCACTCTCTCTACATTTCTTAATCTGTATGAAAAAACCAATTTTGGCAAGTAAACTAGGACGGAGGGAGTATAAGAAAAAGAAAACCCAACATTACCTTGTTCAGCAGACATAATCAGTTGTTTATCTGGATGTTTTTTCCTTTTGCGTATGTTTATACGGAAGTATCGATTGTAACGTGATTGATCTCTCGATATAGACGGTGTTGGATTGACATTCACACTACGTCTCCTACCACCGTTTTGCTAAACCATTGGGATTAGGGTTTAGTTGCAGAGGGAAACTTAACTCTGTTAATTAAGACGCAAGTATATTTTAGTTTTAGGCCTGATATTAGCCGGTTAAATTTTTTGGTGGTGTTCTCGGAAAAAATTGTAGGTGTGAAAAATCCATAGGTTCTTATTGGTTCAAATATGTTTTGGTGGGGCCTGAAACTCTTAGAAAAGAGCTTGATACAACTTTTAACCACAACAGAGTATTTTCTCCTATTGGTTCAAATATGTTTTGGTGGGGCCACCAGCTCTTAGAAAAGAGCTTGATACAGCTTTTAACCACAACAGAGTATTTTCTCCTGAAACTATATATATAATGTGAGATTATAAGTTCTCAGAAAGTCGATCCATGTTGTTGGTTGAGCTCAGGTGTCTCCGTTGCTGGCTTTTAACTCCTCTGAAGACTCATAAGACTTTCAACATATGTTGCAGAATTGCAAGAGGGATGACCAATATAAACACCTTAGGAGGAGGGTAAGGGACTTCCATCTCCAGTAATTTCAATTTTGCACTTAATTTTAGAATGTTATTCTGGTCGCGGGAGTAAACAAAAGCTTACTTCGGTTTATTCATACAATCGGAGGAATAAAACTTTTGACTTCGGTTTATTCATACAATCAAAGGAATAAAACTTTTGGGACAATTAGAATTTGGGTCTCAACTTTGTGACCAGCTTTGAGTTTGGGTCATGTGAAAATTTTAATTAGAGTTTGGGTCTCAGGACCGTCATTGACCATCTTGACAGTTAAAAAAATTATTATAATTATAATTAATTTATATTTATTTAACGGCGTCAGTTACCGTCAAACATGTGAAGCACACATGTTATTTAATATCTCCTGAAACACATCTGACGGTGCAGAATAGATGTAAACCAACGGTCTGGATTATTCATCTGTTACCTGACTGTTGGACCCAACCTCAAACCTCTGCACAAACCAGATTTCAACCATTTTTCACACATCAACTTTACACCTGCAGACATATTTAAGCTCACAATTTCACACATCAACATATATGTCCACAAATATAAAATGAAGAACACAAGAATACAAGAACCAGAGGTAAGTTTCATTCATAAACCAAGAGTTATCAGCTTCAATAGTACCCAAATTGTTTGTCACTACAACTTGTTCATATTCTCAAAAGAAAGATGACAATGTTTCACCTTTATCCCATAGTAAGATGTCTGCAAAAGAAACTAACTTGTATGCAAAATAAAAGACTACGAAGAACTTAAACAATCCTGATGCATTTAGTTTTCATCATTGGCCCACTGTTCTGGTGTGCCAAACAAGTCCATGAACCTCTTACTTCCCCTTCCAGATGATGATGATGAAAATATACCTCCACCTCTTGTCACTAGGCCACCTCCTCCGCGACCCACTCTGCCACCCCCTCTGCCAGTATTGAATACCTATAGCATTGAGTAACAAGAAATTGTATATTACAAAAAAATGACAAGCAACAAGAAACTATAATTATAAAGAATGACAAGCGAGAATAAATTAAGCCTAAATGTTACGTGAGCTAGTGTTGGTTATCTAGGAAATGTTGGCGGTTCAACTTGGAATATACCAAAACCAACAATCTCGCCATGTCTTCTATGCACAAGCTTGACCCTTGCATTGGCTCTAGATCCCCTTCCTCCTGGTCTACTACATCTTGCATTGGTAGTAGCAACTCCTCTTCCAAAGGCAACTGTTGTAGATGCTTGAACTTGAACAACAGGTTCAGCTGGTACAGTAGAAACTCCTCTTCCGCCTCTGCTACCCCTACCACCTCTTCCTCTTTTTGCAGGACCTTGTTCTGCTGGTGTAGTTGAAGTTGTAACAGTGGAAACTGAAGAAGGTGCAACAGTAGTTGATGTTGTTGCACCACCTCTCCTCTTTCTGGTACCACCACCTCTAGTCCTTGGTCCATTCCTTGGAGCTGATGTTGTAGTTGAATTTGATGCAGTAGATGGTGTTGGTGGAGGTGGCCTAAATGCTGGATTGGGCCTCACATGAGGACCTGTGAAGGTGGCTGGAGCTGCAAAAACAATCCCAGCACAAAGGCATTTTGATCATAAGCCAAATTCAAAGTAATTCAGAGCATACACAGTCAATGTCCACACATATATTACCTTGATGTTGGTCCTCAGCAGCAGCCCCTTTACAAGTTACCCTATTATGACCATACACATAACATTTCCCGCACATATATTTCCTATTATTCCCACCCTCATCTCTGTCCCTTCTTCTTTAACTTCTAGGTCTACCTGGTGGCCTAGAGCATTTAGGAGGTTTCACGTCCCTGGGATTCTGTATACAAATGAAAAAGATATGTATAAGATATATATATATATAAGATGTCATATTAAAAAATAACATTGTTTAAGATTGTTACCATTGCTCATAAAGCTTTATCCAATAGAGGTTCAATAGAAGGAGCATATAGTTTTCTGTAGGTGTCAACAGACATGTATTCATGGACGTACCTGCAAACATAAATGCAGTTTACTTAAGTAATTAGTATTCAAACAGTTTAGAGATAAATGCAAAACAACTTAATTTAGTGACTTAAGTTATTCAGTTTGTCACTTACTTGTCATGGTTCTTTGTTCTGTGATATAAACTTTCACATATACCATGTACATATGGCACTCTACATACTTTCCATGCATTGCAGGTGAAAGTGTGCTCCTCCGGGTTCACCACCCAAGATAAGTCCTTTTTTGTATCAGAGACCGACCAAAGATGCTTAGTTGACGGTTGTTTAGTGAACTCGTGGCTGAAGTACAAATGCTTATTTACGATTTCTGTCACTCTAGGGACCACACCACCATATATCGATTATCTCACTAGTATTGTATGTACTAGCAAATAGTTCATCATCATCAACCTGTGAAAAAACTTCAGTACTTTGCAATGGGTCTACAACACCAGATGCTTGACTTCCAGTAGTGCTTGACTCAACTTGACAGCTCCCTTGTGTTGCAGTTTTATTTGGGTACAAAATAGGAAGGAAGTCCAAGTCCTCTTCTGATCTATAGTCAGGCATTTTTTCCAAATTAGGATGCTCGGCTCTTTTATATTTTCCAACAAGATATCCACCTCTAGTGGGATAATATCTAAACAAGTCATCCATAGTACCTGCATTTTATTACCCACATATACTTGTATTAGTTACCCAACAATGACTCAACAACACACAATAATCACAACCACAATAGTTGATCCAAAAAAAAATCACAACCACGATACTTAAGACAATATAGAACACAATAATGGCGCCTCAAATGTCAAAAGAGTATCAATATAATCGAATACAGGATCTTATTTTCTACGTGAACACCATTTATACATGCAGATGCAGCCTTGCAGTCGGTATATAAGCTACTATATATGACCGAAATGTTTAACATGAATAGTTCTAAGAAGTGGGAATGAAGTTTCCACCCACTGAAGTAGTCTTCATACACTACCCCAGGTGACCTCATTTCCATGGAACCTATACAAAATCAAGAGAACGACCAATCTATTCAGCAAACCATAAAAATTACTTCATTTCTCTACCTATTTTGTCCTTTAGTTTAGCCCTGTTACTGGAACAATCTTTTTCCTTTCTACCGTGAAGTCAATTTTCAGTAATTGATAAAAAAAAAATCACAACCACAGTACAACAACACATTAACTTTTCTTTACAGTTCACAGAAACAAAAATTCTGTTTAGCCCACTGGTAATCCCACCAGTCAAACCCACTGCTGATGTGGTGCTCGTTTGACTTGACTTTAACATTTTTAGCTTTTTTGTTTTTGGCTTGCGTGTTTAATTTTAGGTTTCCCTTTTCTCATAGGAGTATTTCATTGCAAGCAGAATAGAAGTAACAAGTCAAGAAATCTCCAATCTATAATCCGAAAATTCAGAAGTAACAACAGCTTAAATGCCGCCTGCAACAACTGCGAACTACAATTCTTGGATTTTGGTCGGAACGATTTTCAATTTTTTCGTGTTTAGGTACAGGAAGCAATGGTGTCAGAGGTACAATTACGTTCTTTCGGCTGCGCTTGATGCTGGAGTTGCTTTCATGGCTGTTTTATTGTACTTCTCCGTTAGCATGGAAATACAAACTTGGATGGCTAGCATTGCGATTTAGCGAGATGTCCGACCGCCAAAGGTGTCATTGTTGATGGTTGTCCTGTTTATTGATTTCTCTCATATAACTATCAATTGTTCATAGTTACAAATGGATATATGCAGTCTAATATCATTGTTGATCTTTTATTGAAGTCGTACCAATCTACAAAGCAATTTACAGTGTGAAATTCACTTTACCAGAGAGAGAGAGAGATATGATATCACCAAAATTTGATAAATATTTGAATCTTTATTCAAGATGATGAATTACAGATTTCTAAACAGGACATTGCAGAAAGCAAACTGGCTAAAAACTGGATATTCAGTCACCAGACAATCACCACAATATTCAGTGATCACCGTGCATACCACTGATCCTCAGTTAAACAGACGCCCCATGAAAATTATACTCCAGTATGGTTATCTCTGAATACAAACATGAAAAGATGATCTGCTACGAAATCTACAGGCGGAGGTTAGTAAAGTAAACATCTATATGGCCCATCCTTTGTAAGAGAAGTTTAAGCAGCAGCAGCTTCAGGGCCTCTTTCATTAAATTCCATGATTCAGCTAACTTCCATGACGCCCATGATTCAACAAATTTCCATGAAGATGGAAGTAAAACCCCACCCAAAAACGGAAAAGCAAATAACAACGGGCATACAATTGAGTGTGCTACTTGATTGTGCAATGGCAGATTAGATAAAGTTCGATCTCTTTCATGTAGATATCTGATTTGTAATATATGAAGACATCATCCGAGTTGGGAATAAGAAAATGCTTTGCAGTCAAGCCATGTCAATGCCACCTCAGCGGTGGGTTTGAAAGTTGGTTTGACTTAGTGGGCTGAATAGAATTACTGTCACAGAAATTATTAAAAGGCAAAACAAGGACCACAATAAAACTCTTCCATCAGTGAATTAACTATTCCATGTACCCTTTCTTTATTTAAACATCACTCGACAAAAGCAGAAAAATAATCAAAAGGAAAATCTAAAGAAATACTTGAACAGAACAAAACCCTAAAAGACAAGGTGAAAAACAAAATTCATTGTTTAAATTATTATTCATGTCATAAAATTCATAGACATCAATCACAACAACCCAGAAAAAAACCCCAATCAATGGGTCTACAAAACCCCCAAAATGAAACTTTTCAACTTACCTCAAATCAGATTAATCAAACAACGAAACAGCTCCAGAATCTTGTACAACGACAATAATAAGACCACACTCAACTCAAATCAGGTTTAAACACTTATTTATGTGACCGATTTTAGTAAATCACCATTTTTCAGACGAAAAATGTCTCAGTGTTGAGCGAACCCAAAAAACCCTAGAAGGCTAGAAAAATGGTAAGTTTTCCTATTCTCTTCGATATTTAGTTGGGTCAAAAAAAATAATCTTGAACCATCAAATCTTGGGCAGTTCCCCTCCACACACGTGTAAACGGTAGGCATAGTTAGATTTAGTTGGTACTTTTTTTTTTTTTTGAAGCATGCATTTTTATTAAGTTAGACTGAGATTACACGTGGGAATGTTACGCCCATAGAGTCTGCTATTACAATATAACTTATAGGTGGGGGAATTACATTGTCCCACACTGTTGTTGCGAGCTTCCCGTTATAGAAATCACCAGCCGCTCGATTTTCCAGACCGTCCGCTGCTTGATTTCCTTCTCTGTAGACGTGCCTAATAGTATATTGCTGAATTTGGGTAAACCTATATTTGATTTCTGCAATATGATTAGAAATATACCATGGAGCGTCGGCGTCCGAGGTTAGAAATATCGTTAAGTTCTCTCCGAAATCGTTTCAAATTGAACTTTTGGCCATCCCCGTTCCGTTGCCGTTCTGGAAGCGATAAGCATGGCCCAAGTTTCCGCCACAAGTGCAGTGGTTATACCCAGTGGTTGTGTTATTGGTAAGACTGTGTCGGCCTCCTCGTTTCTGCATATAATACATGCTCCCGCTACTCCAGGATATCCCCTTGCTGCTCCGTCCGTGTTAATTTTTATCCAATTTAAGTGGGGCTTGAGCCATCCCACGAAGATGGTTGTTGTTGCTAGTGTTGTTTGCGTTGAATTTGGATAAGGTTGCAACCCAGTAATTAGTGGAGGTAGGTGGTTTTGAGCCCAGGTATATTCCTGCTGGAGTTTGATTGCCATCTGCATTATACTCGTCGGAATTGAAAGTTGTTGGCGATAGACTGTATCGTTCCTAGCTAACCATAAGGACCAAAGAAGGAAGCCAAAAGTTGTGGTGACTGGGGTAGGAACTTTTGTTTTGAGGATTAGGGAAATTGTCGTCTGATGGGGCAGTGAAGTGGGTACGCTATGGGAAGGGTTGTGGTTGTTTGTGAGATGAAGTAACAGGAGGTTCCAGGAATCAATGGTTGTTTGACAATGAAGCATAATGTGATTGGAAGTTTCAGGACTAGAACTGCATTGAGGACATAGGTTGGAGTTGGTGAGTTGGATGCGGTTGAGGATGTTGAGGGTTGGTAGACCCTCATTAATTTCTTTCCACAAGAAAATCTGTACATTTGGGGGACATGGGAGTGTCCAAAGGAAGGTAGTTGGTGGGAGAGGGTTTTGATGGGTTTGTGCAGAGTCGTTGATAAGGCAATTATATCCTGATGCCGTCGTATACTTTCCGCTTTTGGTAAAAGGACAAATGATCTTGTCTGGTTGGTTGTTCCGTGGGATGGGAATGCTGACGATTCGTTGAACTATCGGCTGGGGAAGTAGATTCAACCTATCATGATTTCAGTTCCTCGTTAACGGGTTGATGATGTCAGCAACTGATTGTATGGGATAACATAGGGCTGGGTTAATGTTGTTAATGAATTGTGGAATCCAGTTTGATTGGATAAGGGTGTTTAATCCGTCTCCAATTTGATGAAAGAGATGATGTTTGAAGGTTGGTATGAGCGATGCTAGTTGTCTCCATTGTGGACTGATATATGATGGGAGGGGAGGGATTTTTTCAAAAATGGGTGTCTTTTTGTGGTATTTTGCATTATATAATGTGGCTAGTACAGAGGTGGGTTTTTCATGAATGTTCCAGATTCGTTTCATGAGAAGCGCTTTGTTTTGCTCCTTGCTGATTCTGATGCCTAGTCCCCCCTGAGCTTTGGGTTTGTATAACTTGTCCCTTCCTAGTGGGTGAAGCTTCCTGATGGAAGAGTCATGGCCCCAGAATTTTTTTGTTGTAATACGATCTATTTTTTTGTGGATGTGTATAGGAAGGGTTTGTTTTTGCATGAGGTGATTGGTTGTAGGGGTAAGGGACGATTTTATGAGTGCGAATTTACCAGCTTGGTTTAGGAATTTAGTCATCCAACCTTTTTCCTTGCGAGTTAGGCGCTGAAGGATTGGGGAAAAGATATGACTGGAAGATCTCCCATGTTTAAACTGCACTCCTAGGTAGGTGGGGGGGTTTGAAGTTGTTGGCATACTGAAGGCTTGTTTTAGATCATCTAGTTGTTGTTGTTCTAGCTTCGGGTGATGAATGATTGTAGATTTTGATGTGTTGATGTGTTGACCCGCTGAATTTCCATAAGCTTGTAGCAGATGTTTGAGGTGATTGGTGCCTCCCGGAGTTGCTTTATACGTTATCACTAAGTCATCCGCATACATTAGATGTAGTATTGGCGGGGCCTTCTGATAAATGCAAAGCCCTTCTATCTTTTTCTGGTTTTCAAGAATTCCCAAATTTGTTGATAGTATTTCCGCGCATATAATAAATATATATGATGAGAGAGGATCTCCTTGCCTTATTCCCCTAGTTGGTGTGATGTACCCATGCGGAGTGCCGTTGATATTGATTGAGTAGATTACTGTTGAAATGCACAACATAATATAATCCATAATATGATGAGAGAGGATCTCCTTGGTAGAAACGTTAAATGGTAGGCAGTTCCCCTCCACACACGTGTAAATAAATAGAACGTTAGATTTATTTGGTCTTTTCCTCTTTTAACCAGTTTCATAACTGTCAACGCGGTCAATGACGGTCCTGAGACCCAAACTCTAATTAAAATTTTCACAGGACCTAAACTCAAAGTTGGTCACAAAATTGAGACTCAAAGTCTAAATATCCCAATTAAGTACTTTGTTCCCGCGACACCATGACAGCGAACATTTTGATAACGCCAACAAAGAGGTAACATGATAATTTCTTTACTAGTATTTCTAGTACTTAAACTTTTCCCGTAGTGATCATCAAGTATCCACAGGTCGACAGTGTTATTACCTGCGCACTGTTTTATAGCTAGACGCTCATCCAATTCCATAAGATGAAAATACTTATCAACTAAATCAAGGTCTGCCATAAGTCTGTACTCCTCGCTTTTAACATCAAATGCCACTAGTACGGGATCGAGACCATTCTAAGTTATCCAATATATGGAAATCGAGTCCTGTGATTTTTCAACTTTTATTTGGTTTTGTGTTTAGCACGGATTAAATTGACATTCTTCCGAAGTATTTCTACACACAAATGTTTGTGTGATAATCGTTTAGGAACAAAGATTATCTATTGCCTGTGCTGAAGAAGAATTGACATCTCTACTTTGTTTAATAAAGTTTTTTAACATTTGCTTGTGAATGCCCACACTATCATAACTTAAGAACCGTATTTTGGGGACCATGATTTTTTTGGGGGACCATGATTTTTTAGACATAAGTTCGGTTAGTTACAAAAAATATTTTTCTCAACCGAACATAAGTTCGGTTAGTTGCAAAAAACATTTCCCAACCGAACTTATGTTCGGTTAGTTGCAAAAACATTTCCCAACCGAACTGGTTAGTTAGGTTAGTTGCTAAAAAAAAATCCAACCGAACAGGTTATTTCGGTTAGTTGCAAAAAACATTTACCAACCGAACTTGTTATTTCGGTTACGTCGCAAAATATTTCCCAACCGAACCTTAGTTCGGTTACGTCGTAAAAAATATTTTCCAACCGAACAAGTCACTAGGAAAAAAAAACCATGATCCCTAAAAAACAATTCCAACTTAAGATAAGAGGGCCTATGCACCCTTTACCCGATACAAGCCCAATGGGATGGTCGGACTTACATGTAGTTATAGTCTTGGTTTAACTAAGGGCAATTACAAAGTAGGGGTGAACATGGGCGGGTATGGACCAGTTTTCACCTCATCCGCATCCAATCCAATACATTACGGATTTTTAATTTGGCATCCGCATCCAATTCAATATGCAATGGATGCACGGATGGACGGATTGGATTCGGATAATCCAATGGATTTGTTTTAGTTAAAATTTATAATAAGGAAAATAAAGCAACACAAATGACTTCTTATAAAACCTACATATCTTATATATGTATACAAATATAAGAATGCCTTGCAAAAATGAATTCTTAAATGATCCATAATATTTTCTGGAACCATATAAATGTTCTTAATTTGACGGATATGGATGTCCAACGAATTTTCAAGGTTGCATCCGGGCCCGATCTGTAATCCGTTGGATTTCAAAAATTCCATTCACATCCAACCCATTAACAAACGGTCCGGCAGTCATCCGTAAAAGAACGGTTAGTCCCGGTTAAATCCGCGGATTAGGGGTAAAATGCTCACCCCTAATTACAAGGGCCTAACATCTCAAATCCCTAAACTTTTTTGTGTTCGGTATACAAGCCTTGATGTTTGAAGTCTCCGAGGATCGGGATAATTTGAGTTGACTCGTTTTGGCTAAATCAGTGAAAAAACTTTGATCATTTCTTGATTTTTCTTTGCATTTTCATGTCTAATATGTGTTTTTAAACCTTTTATGATCTGTTTATGAATGATTATTGTTAGAGCATTGATTGGTCGAACTCGCAAGCGGTGCTATCTCAAGCTTGTTTGTCAATGTAAATGATCAAAACTATAAGTCTTGATTTCTAGTCTACTTATAGTGATGTCTCGGACTAGGATAGATTGTGTAGTTGAGCATTAGACTTCACGGCGTTCATCAAATTGAAGACGAAGAACTACTAAGGCGAGCTTGTGGAACTTCATCAACAAAAGGTATGTGGAGACTAAAACTCATCTATCACTTGGAAAGCCAATTTCTACTCTATCTCCTATATTGAGACAAAGGTCGTTTATGGTTTTCGATTATACACATTTGAGATTTCAATCTGAGATTAACTCGCTTACATATTTCTTGGAATATGTGTTGGTAAGCTTTTCGCTTCAACCAAGTTCATCTTATATTCTTGACGAAAGTCAAAAGATGATCATGTGAAAATCGCCGAGTAACATCTTACATGGTTTGTGTGATACAATCATTTGATGTAGGCTTGGAATGTTTCGTTATTATTATTTTAATATCTTGAAAATTGCTTTGATGCTAATAGTGTGTGAAAACGGCTATTTTCATCCTCTAAGAAAGTTTCAATGATTGAAATAGAGTTTAGAATACTTAACCATCATTAGATTATAAACATAGTGTGCTTTGTTGCATGTATGTGATCCATGACCGGAACTAAAGTATGCATACCCATATGCGTACTTGTAGTTGTGAAATTCTGCATACCAAGTACACATACCGGTACACATACTTTCATAAGGTATAGGTCCGGGAATTTCTTCTGGGTTTTGGGAGTGTACTTAAGTATGCGTACCCGTTTGCATACTTGAGTAGTTAAAGTTCTAGAATTGGTTTGTTCATGAACTAATACATTTATATATTAAGGAATGCATTCTTTGTAAACCGTGGCTATAATGTTCATGAATTGATTCGAGTGAATCAAACCAATTTTGCTTCGATTGTGTTCTTGTATACTTCTATGAGAATATAACAATTGTACAACTCTTTAACTAGTTTCATTTGAGTCATTTGAACTAGTTATGGTTAAAATGAATATGGTTGATATGAGAGTGTTCATTTAGCTAACCTCGGTTAACTACGGTTGATCCATCATGATATACACGTTTAGGTACAGTTACATAAACCTAAATGAGGGTACATTTCATTTGTGTATAACAAGCTAAGTTCTATCTAACGATTGAAAGATATTAGCTTGAATCTAATCAGGTTATCATCTAACGGTGAATATTGAATGCTTTGTTACCAAGGTAACTTAAATAGCAAACCCTGATTTGAAAACTATATAAAGGAGAACTCTAGCAACTGGGAAACCTTATCCACACACCTCATGTGTGATACTAGTTGTCTAAGCTAGAGTCGATTCTCCTTTAACCTTAGATTTTTCACGAAACCCTGTTGGTTAACGACTTAAAGACTTCATTGGGATTGTGAAGCTAGACCCAACTATTTTCTCTGTAGTTGTGTTGTCTGATCTTGTTGTTTCTATCATATTTGAGTACTATCTTCTTTAAGATTGGCTCAAGATTTATTCTCCAATAGGCAAGATAAAAAGTAGTCACAAACATCTCCGTCTCATCGTTTGTGATTCCACAATATCTTGTTTCGCTACCATAAGATTAAGATTATTGTGAGGTGATTGATAATACTAGGATGTTCTTCGGGAATATAAGTCCGGTTTATCAATTGGTTCCTATGCACCTTGATTTATCAAAAGACGGAACAAAACTCGTAGGTATTTCTGTGGCTATTTCAATAGACTTTTCTGTGTGAGACAGATTTGTTTATCAAGTCTTCGACTTTGGGTCGTTGAACTCTTAGTTGTGATTGAGATCAACTAAGGGAATCAAGTGTGTGCGACACTCTTGAAATGTTTCGTTATGATTATTTTAATATCTTGAAAATTCCTTTCATGCTAATAGTGTGTGAAAACGGATATTGTCATCCTCTAAGAAAGTTTCAATGATTGAAATACAAATTAGAATACTTAACAATCATTGGATTATAAACATAGTGTGCTTTCTTGCATTATGTGATCCATGACTGGAACTAAAGTATGCATACCCGTATGCGTACATGTAGTTGTGAAATTCCGTGTACCATGTACACATACCGGAACGCATACTTGTGTAAGGTATAGGTCCGAGAATTTCTGCTTGGTTTTGGGAGTGTACTTAAGTATGCGTACCCGTTCGCATACTGGCGAATCCAAACTTAGACTGGCTACTTAAGTATGCGTACCCATTTGCATACTTGAGTGGTTAAAGTTCAATAATTGGTTTGTTCATGAAATAATACATTTATATATTAAGGAATGTATTCTTTGCAAACTGTGGCTATAATGTTCATGAATTGATTCAAGTGAATCAAATAAATTTTGTTTCGATTGTGTTTTTTTATACTTCTATGAGAATATAACAATTGAACAACACTTTAACTAATTTCATTTTAGTCAGTTGAACTATTTATGGTTAAGATGAGTATGGTTGATATGAGAGTATTCATATAGATAACCTCGGTTAAATACGGTTGAGCCAACATGGTGTACACGCTTAGGTATGGTTACATAAACCTAAATGAGGGTACATTTCATTTTTGTATAACAAGCTAAGTTCGATCTAACGGTTGAAAGATATCAGCTTGAATCTAATCAGGTTTTCATCTAACGGTATATATTGAATACTTTGATACCAATGTAACTTAGATTGCAAACCCTGATTTGAAAACTATATAAAGGAGAAATCTAACAACTGGGAAACCTAATCCCCACACCTCTTGTGTTATACTAATTGTATAAGCTAGAGTCGATTCTCCTTTAAGCTTAGGTTTTTCATGAAACCTTGTAGGTTAACGACTTAAAAAACTTCATTGGGATTGTGAAGCCAGACCCAACTATTTTTTCTGTAGTTACGTGATCTGATCTTTCTATTTCTATCGTATTTGAGTACTATCTTCTTTAAGATTGGTTCGAGATTTATTCTCCGATAGGCAAGATGAAAAGTAGTCACAAACATCTTCATTTCATCGTTTCTGATTCCACAATATCTTGTTTCGCTACCATACGATTAAGATTATTGTGAGGTGATTGATAATACTAGGATGTTCTTCGGGAATATAAGTCTGGTTTATCAATTGTTCCTGTGCACCTTGATTTATCAAAAGAAAGAACAAAATTCGTAGGTATTTCTGTGGGAGACAGATTTATCTATTCCAATAGACTTTTTTGTGTGAGACAGATTTGTTTATCAAGTTTTCGACTTTGGGTCATAGCAACTCTTAGTTGTGGGTGAGATCAACTAAAGGAATCAAGTGTGTAGATTCCAATAGACTTTTCGCTATAACCTCACCCAATAATTCGCTTAGAAATATGTATGGACTAACTCCAATATACTTTTAAGAGAATCAACTACACGGTCAGACTCAATCTTATAAAAAGTATATCAAGGAGTTATATCTCAATTTATCGATTCAATACTTACTCCAGAAAATTTAAATATGTGAGTCTTATTGAATATAAAAGAAATTAACTTGAACGGTACCAAAGACCAATGTTCAAGTATCAATCAATTTCATTCAGCAACCAAAGGTCGAATTTACCCAATTGATCGATTTAACGCACAACCTGTGATATTCCAATTATATACCAAAATATAATGCGGAAAATAAATAACACAAACACCAAAAGTTTTGTTAACGAGGAAACTACAAATACAGAAATGGACCTAGTCCATATTGAACACACACTGTATTAAGCCGATACAGATACTAGCCTACTACAAACTAACTTCGGTCTGGACTCTGGTTGAACCCCAATCAATCTCACACTGATCCAAGGTACAATTATGCTCCTTACATCTCTGATCCTAGCAGGATAATACACACAGTTGATTCCCTTAGCTGATCTCACCCATAACTAAGAGTTGCTACGACCCAAAGTTAAATACTTTAATAAACAAATTTGTATCACACAAAAAAGTATACAAGAATAGATAAATCTATCTCCCACAGAAATACCTACAAGTTTTGTTATGTATTTTGATAAATCAAGGTGAACAGGAACCAATCAATAACCTAGACTTATATTCCCGAAGAACATCCTAGAATTATCAATCACATCACAATAATCTTAATCGACTAGCGAAACAAGATATTGCGGAATCACAAACTATGAGACGAAGATGTTTGTGACTTCTTTTCTATCTTCCCTATTGGAGAAATTAATCTCAATCCAATCTTATGATTTTACTCAAATACAATAATAACAACAAGATCAGATCACGGAACTACAAAAAAAATAGTTGGGTCTGGCTTCACAATCCCAATGATGTCTTCAAGTCGTTAACCTACATGGTCTCGGTAGAAACCTAAGGTTAAAGGAGAATTTACTCTAGCTTATACAACTAGTATCACACATGAGGTGTGGGGATTAACTTTCCCAGTTGCTAGAGTTATCCTTTATATAGTCTCCAAATCAGGGTTTGTAATCTATGTTACCTTGGTAACAAGGCATTCAATATTCAGTGTTAGATGAAAACCTGATTAGATTTAAGCTAATATATTTCCACCATTAGATTGAACTTAGATTGTTATACACAAATGAAATATATGTCATTTAGTTTTGTGTAACTGTACCTAAACGTGTACAAGTCATTGGTTCAATAATAGTTAACCAAATGGTTAACAATATGAGCACTTTCATATCAACCATATTCATCTTCACCTTAACTAGTTCAAATAACTCAAAAGAACTAGTTAGAGAGTTTTTCAATTGCTTATATCTCATAGAAGTATACAAGACATAATCAAAGAAAAATTGGTTTTGATTCACTCGAATCGATTCATGAATATTATAGCCACGATTTTCAAATTGCATTCCTTAATATATAGATGTTTTAGTTCATGAACAAACTAATTTTAGAAAGTAACACACTTAAGTATGCGTATGGGTATGCGTACTTAAGTAACCAGATTTGAGTTTGTTTTGGTTTCTTAACCCAGCAGAAATTCACGGATGTGAACTTTTCGCAAGTATGCGCACACGTACGCATACTTAGGTAACTGGATTGAGTTGGTTTTGATTTCCAAACTCAGCAGAAATTCACGAACTTGAACTCCCGCCAATATGCGTACGGGTATGCATACTTACCCAGTATCCATCAACTATTTAGTACTCACACGAGTATGCATACATTTGGTTCCCGATTTTGGACTTATACACTAATGCGCGAACACATTATATGCTTATATCCAAGGATGGTTACATGTTCTAAACTCTCATTTCAATCATTGAAACATTCTTAGAGGATGTTAAATAGAGGTTTTCACACACTATTTTTCATCAAAGCAATTTTCAAGATATTGAAATAACCAACATGACTTTCGTTACTTGTAAAGATGAACTTGGCCAAAGCGAAAGCTTACCAACACATATTTCGAGAAAAAGATAAGCGAGATAAACTTGGATCGAAATAGAAAATGTATATAAATGAAGTCTATATAGCAATACGACTTTTGTCTCAAGATGGGAGATAGAGTAGATATACTTTTTGAGTGATAGATAAGTTCAATTCTACACATACATTTTTGTCAATGAAGTTCCACCAATTCCTTGAGTAGTTCTTCGTCTTTGTATGATGAACGTTGTGGAGTCTAGAGCTCAACTACACTTTCTATCCTTGTCCGAGACTTAGCTATAAGTAGACTAGAAATCAAGACTTATAGTTTTGGCAAATAAACTTGACAACAAGCTTGAGATAGCAACGCTTGCGAGTTCGACCGAGCAGTGCTCTAACAATCACTCCCTTTGTCAATTTTAGTGACAAAAATATCAATACATATGGAATTCAAAAAATAAACTTTGCAGCTTCCCTTCCATATGCATGATCTCCTTGGTTCTTCAACATTAATTGAAATCTTCGTCACTTCCAAGTATTTCAATGATTCCAAAGGTTGTAAGTTCAACTTCATCGTTGTTGAAAATCAATAGTGTAGATGGGGAAAAGTGATTTGCTAGTTTTTACGGAATTGAAGAGTCGACCGTGTGGAGACTCCTTGAACCAAGCGAAATATTGAACCTCGCACAAATGCACTGCAAGAATGGAGTGCTTTAAATTCGAGAGATCAATCTGTAAGACTCCGGACTAAACCAAGAACAATGGCCGTTTCAGAGTCAATTCGGTCACAAGGAAGGATGGGTTGATCTGTAGAAGGGAAGCTGAGAAATACGTGAGATCAATGGTGATCTGAGATTGTAGGTGTGTTGTGAATTCAGCGTGAAAGTGCTCTGAATGATTGAATTTTGCCTTATTGAGAGTGATTTCTATGAGTTCGTGTAAACGAAAGATTGTCTGTATGAACTTTGATAAGAAATTGCTCATTTAGGAGATTGTTGTTCGAATGTTCGAAATTCTTGTCCTTTCAATCAGGATTCAGAGACATTTTATAATGCCGGAGTTGAAAATACCATGATCCCATGAAGTGTGGAAGTTTGCTGGAATCATAGAGTGGGGAAGTGGGAAATTGTTTTAAACCAATTACTCATCGCGTGGAGACTTGGTTAATATTCCACCCACTACTTTGATGACTCTTCCAGCTGATTGCATGACTTGCTCACATTCTCATCGTGGTTGAACACACGTGCCGTAGACCGCCAGACTAAAACCCTACTTAATATCCCCCCATGTGACACGATTGAAATCTCGTGATTGTGGAGTCAGTTTCTGACTTTATGGGACGATGAGTCCATATATTGTTGAGTTGAACATGTTTTACAAATGTTCCGAAACTCATGAATTTAACGCGTCTGCTGAGACGAGGTATCATTATAACCTAAAGTGAGCAAATGTGTTGCTGAATTGTCGAATATTGATAGTTGAACCAATATTCTTTGATCTGAGCAAATATTGCTAGTCTGAGCGAATATTCCTAATTTGAGTGAATATTGCCGGTTCGAGCAAATATTGCCAGCTTGAGCAAATATTGCTCGTTTGATGAATTTATTGGTAGCATGATCGAATAAAATATTAATTTAAGTTACTGACTGCTGGGTCGAGCAAAATAAATAAAGTGTTGATTATGGAATCAACTTAAAATTATTAGAGTGTTTGAATCTGCTCTGAATCACGTTTCTGCAAAGCTCTGGATTCAAAACCCTAATTTTTCCAAAATGATGATTTATTTCAAATCCACACGGGGTAACACAGGGACCGGCTATATGGGATGACGGGTTCCCATATATCGCCCAAATGCTCGGATGAGCAAAAATACCAAAGTCTCATGAGACCAGTTGGTGAAAGAATAATCAAATGCTGGTATAATCATTTACCGAAATAATGCTCGTGTGAGAGACAAATAATAAAAAACTGGTTTTATGGATATATAGAGGACCGACCAAGAGGTCATGAGACCGACCCTTAGTGTTCATGGGACTAATAGATGGTCGTTTGAGCAAACTTCCAATTGTTTGGAAAGAGTTTGAACCTAATATGAGCAATTGAGCAAATTAGGTTAAAATCATTACAACATGCGGGACCAGCTGTTTGCAAGCCTCAGGGTCACCCTTGGTCGGTCAAGGGGATGTTCCCGTGTCACCATAATGTCCGCGCTTCAGTCCTGAGAATTTTGATATTTTCTGGTGCACCGTTTGAGCATCATTTGGAGAAAATATGCAAAATCCATGGTTTTGCTGAAACTGGGAAAAATACATGAGATGAGGGAAAATAAATAAAACATGGAATTGCAAGGTGTGGGACCGGCCACGACTAGGGAATGGCCGGCCGGTGACTAGCGCGGTCCCATATATTTCCCAGTTTTATGTAATTTTATGTATTTTCTCTGATTTGAGGGAAATTCCATGAAACTAGAGAGTTTTGATGAAATTAGGGAACTTCCATAAGATGAGAGATAAAATAAAATAAAATAAAATAAGGAATGGGAGTGTGGGACCAGAAAAGGCCAAGGCATGGACGGACGTCCATAGGCGCAGATCCCACCATTCTTCCCAATTTTACTAAGTTTTGATGATTTTAGATATTTTTCATAAAATCAAAGGCATTTGTTGAAAACCAAGATATTTTGTTGAAATCAGGGAGTTTTCATGAAATCATGAAACAAAACACCAAATAATAATAAAATAATAGGCGTATGGGACCGGCTAGGGCACGACCGGCCGGCTAGAGCCCGGTCCCACAAGTTTTTCCTAATTTTTTTTAAATATTTTCTATGATTTTAGAGAAAATACATGAAATTCGGTAATTGTAGGGAAAATTCATGAAATCAAGGAATTTTCATAATTTAAGAGGAATAATAAAATAATGGGGAACGTGAGGTGTGGGACCGGCCACGTCCAAGGCATGACCGGCCGGCCGGCGGTCCCATGACACCTTTCCCTAATTTTATTATTTTTGATGAAATCATGTGATTTAGATAAAAATACATGAAATTAGGTCATTTTCATGATTTTAGAGAAAATTCATAAAATCAAGGAATTTTCATAATTTGAGAGAAATAATAATAAAATAATGGGGACGTGAGGTGTGGGACCGGCCGGCAGGCGGTCCCATGACACCTTTCCCTAATTTTATTATTTTTTGATAAAATCATGTGATTTAGATAATTTTTAAAAAAATAATGATATTTGCTAGAACGAGAGAATTTTCATGAGATCAGGGGAAAATAGTAAAATATGATAAAACACAAAATTGGGCGCGGGACAGGTCACGACATGACTGGCCGGAAGGTGAGCCCAGCCCCCTGACGCTTTTGCTAATAATTTATTACTGTTATTTTTCCTTCCTATTTTGCATAGGTTCCTCGTTCATTCATATTTTTTGAAATGCTCGTTTGTGCATTCAAAATGCTGGTCTGTGCATTATTTGTAAATTACACTTGCACCATTTTTGTCAGGGCTTATTCGATGCTCAAATGCCTGCTTTCGTTGAATATTTATCACTAACCCGTGGAATTCTGCTGGGAAGAACCACGAATTGAAGTGACGAAATATAACAGAGAATCGCAGAATATTGCTGGATATTCAGACGAGGGCTCGTAGAATATTGTTGGATATTCAGACAATTTAAGATAATTAATTGATGGCTCTATACTAGAATGGCTTCCTGTCTAGGAGCATTAATCATTTTAGGGTTGAGAAATATGAACTTGCTGGAGTGTCATATTCCTCTTGTATAGTCAAGGAAAACCTATTTGCATCCCGAAGATGTTGTCGCTCTATACTAGCAGGAATGTTGTCTAGGAGCCATCCAATCTTTCGATTCTATACAGTATGAGATGTGAAGTGGTCTCAGCTGGGAGACTGCACATCTACATCTTCTCTGAGAGACTTTCTCCATCAGAGGTTTATGGCATGAGATTTCATGCCTAGAGACATGAGTCTCAATACTCATCTGATTGCCGGATCCAGAGTAATTACTGAAATTGCTCAATATTCATGAGATATGTCGTGATCTCAGCTGAGAGACTACACATCTACATGTACTCTGAGAGACAGTATTCTCAGTCAGAGATTTATGGCATGAGCTTTCATGCTTTATTGAGAGACATGAGTCTCAATACTCATCTGATTGCCGGATCCGGAGTAATTAATTAAATTATTCAGTATTCATGAGATGTACCGTGGTCTCAGCTGAGAGACTACACATCTACATGTACTTTGAGAGACAACCTTCTCAGTCAGAGATTTATGGCATGAGCTTTCATGCTTCCATGAGAGACATGGGCCTCAATACTCGTCCGGTTGCCGAATCTGGAGTATAGTTTTACAATTTTACCCTTTGTCAAAAATCCACCATCTACATTAAGTCCCCTTCTTAGTGAGGAACATCCATGTTCCTCAGTCAGCATTGAATGGTGATTTTCCAGGTATAAATAAAAATAAGTAATTGCACTTAGTTATAAGATAAGATATTACCGGATTTCTACTGAATGAGCAAACCATGGTTTGAGCGGAAACCTAGTGGCATAATAGAGCGTCACCCAGTGAACATAAATTGGTGTAGAACCACTGATTCGATGATGGAACCCTGGTTGGTTTAGGATTCACGGGTCGGGCCCAAAAAGGAAATCCTTAAGGAATTAGGTTTTGGAAATAAAATTAGGTATAAAAGGAATTAATCCTTATTTTTTATTTCTCATGTCCATCACCTCCTTCATCTTCCTAACTTCACGTCTGAGCACCAGGAGGAGCAGAATAATTTTCACCGGAGTTGTTGATCGCCGGCTCCGTCAGTCACCGTCCGGCCAACTCCGACCAGGTAATTTAAAAAAAAAAAAAAACTTGCTGATTTCATGAGTTGCTCATGCTTTCATCATATTGAAATTTTATACATGGGTATATGTTAATGTGAGTTTTGTAGAAAAACCCTTATTTTATTAAACGTATGTTCATTCAATCATTAGTTTTGAAAACTAATAATAATCCCTGATTTAGGAGAGATTTTTATTTGAAAATAGACCTGTGCCCAGTGATAAAATTTTTTTTCTGAGCTTTCATGGGAAACAAAATCTTATGTTAAGAGATGTGAGCTTTCACAAAACCGAAATGAACCTCTTTTAGAAAATAATGCTCATACGAGGGAAAATAGATTTTCTTCATATATAAAAACTTATGTTCAGTGATAAAACCTTATTTATGAGCTTTCATGAGAACTAATATTTTATCACAAGAGGTGTGAGCTTTCACAAAACTAGCATAAACCTTCGTTTTAAAGAAAATGCTAATACGAAGGAAAATAGAATTTTTTAATATATATGTAACCGTAACATATTATGTGGGATATGATGACATATTTCATCCACATGGGTTTGTTCGCATTAGAAAAATTTTTGAAAAATTTACGTGACCAAATTGCATTAACTATTGTTTTATAGAAACCAAGACGTGGGTTTTGAGTAACCTTCGAAACTAGACAATTTATTTATGATGAAATAATGTCTTGTTGTAAACTTCATAGATCAGTTGTGTGAATGTTCATATCATGAAAATTATGTCTATGGTTTTATGAGAAAATCCTTTTTTATGAATTAATGAAGTCTTATTCGTTACTGCAGGTTTCAAGGAACGAACTAATTTCGCGTGGTAACTCTTACGACTTAATCACTACTGTTTAGTGAAATTGAAAGAGATAAGAGTTAAGAATTACCGTTTTTTAGATGTTGGAGTTTCCGTTTGCATGAATCCATCATTTCGCCAAATTTTTCTTTCCAACGACTGAAAATAATTATTGTGTGGATTTCACAGCTGCTTTGCAAGAATGTATGATTCCCCAGCCAATGATACTTCTAGAGATGAAATGTGTGTAGATGATGACATCTCCAGAGAATAAACGTGTATGGATGAGACTTCTGTTGGTGAAGAAGAAGAATAAACACCTGGAGTCAAGAATGTTCCGAACATAGATGATGCATTCTTCGATGTTCAGGAAACTGAAAATCGTCTCAAGTCCCAAGTGTACCATCTTTTGATTAATCCCCGAACGGTTACTCAATAGAAACTGGTGACTCCCCGAGCTTCTATCCGGTTTTGTCTTGAACGAGGTCTCTTCCAAGCTTCAATGATTGAATTCAAGCTCTCTCGACGACCCTTAGAGAATTTTTCTGGATGGGCAAGGCACATGCTGGGATTTCCTCATGTTAGAGATATGTTGGATAAGGAAAAAATTACCAGGGCCGTTCAGACATATGGAGATTTATATATCTTTCATGATGCACAATGTATTGTATCTCTTCTTGCCCGCTGGTGCATCCTAACTCACATGTTTATATGCAGCTGGAAAGAGTTCACTATTACCTTGGAAGATTTAGTTGCTTTATTGCATCTTCCAATTACAGGTAATTTTCTTGAAGAACTTTGGACATCGGAGGAAAAAGTGGTTTCCAAAACTTTAACAGCTGAAATGGAGAGAATTAACAAGGCTTCTGGCAAAGGTTGTTATGCTCATTGGTTAACACACTGGTGGCCACGAGACGTCCCTCTTGATGAACCGAGCGGTATGTTGTCTATTGCTGTTTTATTGTGATTATGGATGTCCAAGGACGTGTTTGAAGACGCTGGAACCTTTTTGGAGCCGTTTGTAATCCATTTTGCTATTAAGATGGCTCAAGGTGAAAAACTTCCGCTAGGTAGCTTAATCTTGGGATCTTTGTATTCTAACTTGGATTCTTTAGTTATAGACTCCAGTGTTTCGAACGGCTTTATGAAGATTGAATGCTACGCCAATACGATGTTCGTCCAAGCTCTAATGTGGGAACATTTCGAAAATTATGCGCCTATTACCCTAGCATCTTGCAAGGTCTGAACTCTGCTGATTCTTGACGTATTTTCCATGAGAATGACAACACTAGAATCATGCGCTGGTCCACAAAGAAAATTCAGTCAAAGACACGCTTCGTTGATGTACTGGATGATGAGTCTGAGTTCAACTTCCGTCCTTGGGTGGTGGTTCCTCCTTATATTTATAAATTGATAACTTTTAATACTGGAGAAAGTAAGTATTTGAAATCCGGTGCTGATTTGAGCGATGGTGAAAGATCTTTCATGCTGAGTTGCACTCCCGGTCATCTATTATCAGCTACATATGAAGATTTTTCGGTGGATGAGTACAACATTGATAGAACCGCCCGCCAGATGGGTATGGACCAATGCGTCTCGACTTTCCGAAGGAGAAAACCATCATTGGAACTACTTAAGACCTGTTTAGATCATACACATGCTGAAGGAAGTTCTTATTGGTTCCCTTGTGCTGATAGAACCACATATGTGACTCCAGGTTACATAGAATTCTGGGACTATCATCTTGAACGTCTAAATGATTATGTGATGGACGCCTAACCTTTAGTGAAAGAGCCTCCTTCTTCTGTCATGAGCGCCTCTCATCCAAGATTGAGAAATATTTATGGAAGTGATAAGCGAAAGACATCTCCAAGAAGTTCACCGGTATGTATTCTTCACGTATTCCTCATATAACTTGCATAATTATATTTAATTATCGCATCAATTTCCTCTTGCAGGATGGTCATGCTGTGAGACCTCAAATTGAAGTGAATTTCTAAGAAGCATAGGCAATTGTTCACGGTGGAGAAGGAAGGAGAAAGAATTGCAAGTTGGTTCCTAACACCATAAAGTCCCCAGTCGCCTTTCTGGTGAGTTGTTGATACTTTTCCGCTGTGACTTCTTCTACCCGCTTTACTAGGACCAATATTTGTTATTTGGTTGTAGAATTTTTCTTTGTATGTTATTGATGGTCTTCATTTCGCTTATGGTTGAACAACCCAGGGGTACAATACTGGCGAGGAATTTGATGTAAGCATCCTTTTTTTCAAATTAAATCAGTATAATATGCCTCTGTATGATTTGATGATGACCATTGTTGATGTATTCAGGAGAAATTTATCGCGGATGAGGAGGATGTTGATGCACCACATTCCTCATTGAGTAATAACGATGTGGAAAGCTCCCGAAATTCTGAATCGAATGGAAATATAGAGAGTTATCAAATCCCCGAACCGAATGGAGATAACGGATTTTTCGATGATGATTCCAACATTGTCGAGCCTCTAAATGATTTGGAGACCCCCTTATTAAGTATCTTCTCCTGTAGTTTCTTCATAGAATTATTAAATTTCTGATTTGTGCATGGATGAATGAAAACCCATGTGAATATGCACATAATTTTGGTGAAATACGTCGTCATAAAATTTCAGGCTTCAGTTGTTTAATGAAAACCCCGTAAAACCTTCATCCGGAATCGGATTTTCAATGTTTGCATATGCATTCTCATTCCCAAGAAATTTCCAAGCTTAAGTAAAGAAGTTTTTTAAGTTCTGAGCATGTTCAGGGCCTGAAAAATGCGAAATAGTAAACTTCCAAGAGACTTTCAGAACTTTTTCAGATTGCGCGTTGCTTAATTTTTTGACCACATCTCCTTGATAGTTAATCCAATTATCATGAAATTTTTACATGTTGTATAGAAATTCTATACAGAGATAATGGTATACAACCCAACTCCATACTTTACACCAATTGCTCCCAGTTCGTCATTGAACATAGGACAATGTAAATCTTTCTTCTGCTGAGTTCCTTTGAAAACATGTTTCATGACTTTAATGCTACTTGCACATATCTTAGATGTATAATAAGGAACTTAGATGTTGTTAGTTCACTTAATTTCTTTACTTTGTGATTGCATTGAATTTCTACCCGTGAATCATTCTAATCCCATGTAATCTTCGCATTAGGTGTCGAACGACGAAGTTGGGAATCATAGATCCAATAATGATGGTTTGGGCGATCCAGGAGTTTTTGGTGACAAGACTTTCATATCCGTGCCTCGAAATGATGAAGTAATGGTTGATGATGCCGTGGTGGTGGTGGAAACTCCAATTTTGCCTCAGACGGTGGAACCCGAACCCGAAACAACGGAAACTACTTCCCCTGGAGTTGTCTCTATGATCATTGACACTGCTCCAGTAAATGAGAACCAGATGATAGTGCACGAGTATCCTACTGTAGGGATTTCTTTGATTCTCAATTTGGTGAGTTACTCCTATATCACCAGCTTGTTGGAGGGTTTAGCGTTCCCATCGGATATGCTGCTATGTACAAGGAACTGTGGGAAATGTATGGACAAATTGTTGTTACTCGAGATCCATGACGCAGTTATTTCTCGACGAAACAAGTAGAGGCCATCTTGCATGATATAGATGATATCCGGGTTACATCCAGAAATGTTGTTTCCTAAGATATACTCTTTGATTGGGAGTACAACTTGAAGAATGCTGAAGAACTTGGCTTCAATCTGAAGTGGCTCCGTGAAATACTTGAAGCTATCAAGAAAGTAGTAAAGGGTGATGCTCCTTTCCCTACTAGTGATGCTGTGTTGAAGAAGATGAATGAAGTCACCAAACTAACCAGGAAGCTGGAGGCGGAAAAGGCAACCTTGAAAGTCTTGGAGGAGGCAGAGGAGCAGAAATCTTTCTTTGATGGCTTTCTTTAGTTTCATTTCCATAATCTCATGAATATGAACTCTGTGAGAGATGTGAGATTTTGCTTGGGTTTTGATTTTTGATAGGTGTTGATTATATGACACTGATGATTATCTTTTGATTTTGGATTTGATAAAGATTTTCTTTTAAGTAAAGTGAACCGAATTTTTGATAAATTGCTGAATTCAAATATTGATTGCAAGTATTGCAAACATTTTGGAGGAATTGAAATATAATGAAATAAAATCCTAAATGCCAAATCCAGACATCATAAGTACTCAAACGCCCAGTACCTCAAATGTCTAATAATTTCAGACAAATGTAAACATTTCTTCAACATACTCAAAAAGGGGACAAAGTTCAGATGGACATATGAATGTGAAAAAGCTTTCCAAGGAATAAAAGAACATCTAATGAATATATCTATTTTACAAAAGGCAAAACTAGGAGAAGAGATATTAATCTATCTTGCGACAACTTCGCATGCATTAAGTGTTGTGTTATTGCGAAGTGATGCAGGAGTTGAAAAACCAATTTACTACATCAGTAAAACGTTCAATGCCGCAGAAAAAAATTATTCAAAAATTGAAAAACTAATTCTGGCGTTAGTTTACGCAACGTTTAAACTTCGCACATATTTTCAAGCACATAAAATAAAGGTGTTGACAAAGGTACCTATTGAATCAGTAATAAAGAATTCAAAAAGGTCAGGCAGGGTAGAAAGATGGAATGCACAAGTGGGACACTTCTAAATTAAGTATGAAATATTATCTTCACCAAAATCGCAAGTTGTTGCAGAATTCGTAGCAGAATTTCCTCTAGAAGATGATGAAGCAGTGGAGGAAATTATGGATGTAGAGGAAGAACGTGGGAACCCAAGAGATCTGTTGACAGAACCTAATAGGTGGGAAATATTGGTAGATGGGTCCTCAAATGAGGAGGGGAATGGAGTTGGAATTGTCTTGATTTCTCCATAAGGAAAGAAAATGGCTTTCTCCTTCAGACTAGAATTCACATCTACTAATAATAAAACAGAATACAAAGCTGTGATACATGCCCTGAAATTCGCAATAGAAATGAATATAATATGAGAATTACAAGTGATTCACAGCTAGTCATTCTCCAAATAAAGGGATAATACACTACAAATGAACCATCCTTGAAGAAATACAAAAAACTTGTTGAAGAATTGTCATCGAAAATCCCAAAAATAAAATGGAGACACATATCAAGGAAAGACAATAGACTTGCAGATGCTTATGATTTCATTTCAAGTATGATGACAGACCCCGCTGCAAAATGCATAAAGATACAAACCTTACTATCACCTTTTGTAAACAAAGAAGAATAAGAAGAAGAAGAAGAAGAAGAAGAAGATGTAGTGGTGAAGAAGAACAAATACCCAATGCTGAAGATTGGAGGGAAGAGCTTTATGCATATTTGGCAAGAGGAGAAACACCAAGAAACAGATTGGAGGCACACAAATTGAAGAACCGTGCAACAAATTTTGAATTAAGAGATGGGGCATTGTATCGAAAATCTTTTAATGGACCATCACTTAGATGCTTGACGCGGGAAGAAGGATAAAAGGTGTTAAAAATGTTACATAGTGGGGATGCTGGCAATCACAGCGGAGGAAGATCTTTAGCATACAGAGCAAAAATATAGGGTTATTACTGGCCATGTATGCATGAAGATGCGAAGAAAATATCAAGACGTTGCGAAGATTGTCATCGACATGGAAATAAAATACATGCACCCGGAGCACCATTATTATATTCAACAAGCGTATGGCCCTTTGGAAAATGGGGGTTAGACATTGTGGGACCATTTTTACCAGGATCTGGACAAAGAAGATATTTAATTGTCGCTACAGATTATTTCATAAAATGGGCAGAAGTAAAGGAAGTACAGCATATTCGCGACAAAGACATCTTCACATTCATATTCGAAAATATCATTTGCAGATTTGGAGTTCCCGCACAATTGGTGTCTGATAATGGGAAACAGTTTGATGGGCAGAACATAGAAATGTTACTCAATGCATTTAAGATAAAGTGTGGAAAATCCACCCCTCTATATCCACAGGATAATGGACAAGCAGAGGCAACAAATAAGACAATTGCATATATATTGAAGAAGAAATTAGAAGGACATAATAGAGCATGGTGCGAACAAGTGCATAATGCAGTATGGGCTTACAATACAACTAGGAGAGAAGCTACTGGAATGTCACCATTTTGTTTAACATATGGATTTGAAGTTGTGCTACCAACATAAGTTATTATTCCCACAACAAAGAGAGAGGCATGGGAGAAAAATATCAGTGCGGGTATGATTTTAACAGAATTAGATGAACTAGAAGAAAAGAGAGAAATGGATCTACAACACATGGAAAATTACCAGCGAAGATTGGCCCGAGAGTATAATAAACATGTCATCAAACGTGAGTTTCAAACAGGAGATTTGGTGCTGCGAGAGACACCAATATACCAGCGAGAAGGTGGGTGGAAGTTAGCAAAAAAATGGGATGGACCTTATATCATTAAAGATATAATTGGAACAGGGGCATACAAATTGATGGATCCTGAAGGTATAGATGTGGGTCAAAGACTTGGTAGACCGTGGATCAGATTATATTTAAAGAAGTATTACCCATAAAAGGCATGGAAAAGGGTAGATGGCGAACAAAAATGAATATTTACAACAAAATTATGAAAGAGAAGTTCTAAGATTTCATGTATTCAAAACATATTAATAATGTACGAAAATTTCGTAGAGATATAACAGAATGGGACGAACCTTTATGACGTACACCCTAGTTCGCGAATAAAATTTCGCAAGAGGCAAATGTAAGGCCTAAAGTGCGTCAAAGAAGGGGGTATTTGTTGCATGGCTCAGCAAAAAGGTTACACCGCTACTGGAACCTGAGTCATGGAGATATGGGGTTAATAAAAACCTATCCAGGAGAGATACCTTAAATTTTCAACCTAGACTTATGATTTAGGCTGGACGGCTGAGGGTCTCTTCTAAGGAGTGCAGAATATTACCAAGGCACCGAGGTACACGATTGAGTCAAGAGTGCCAGGGGCGTCTGGAGCGTACCTTGCCATTTTTGACAAGTCTTGGCTATGATGCACTCGGCCTGAAGAAAACCCCACTTTGGGTGCAGTCTCATAACCATAAGACATATAGGAAAAAGGGATAAGAGGCTGCGAAAACAACTGATTGTTGTTAATAATGGATGGGAGGAACTAGTCTTGTATGGCCGATGTACGCCTCCTTGAAGGGGAAACTAGGGGGAAGATAAGGGCGTCACCCTCCATTAGGGAGCTGATAAGTGTCTTAAGGCGCAAATGTCATGAGGCTTTTTACTCATGGGAATATTAAGGCTGGTCACATTTGTGCGGCAATTATAAAAAAGAAATAAGCCATGAGAAAAAGATAAGACGAGATCAATGGGTCGATACATGAAAGTGTAAAGACGTCCTGCGATTTCGTCGCAAGACGGCAATGTCATGGGACTTTAGTTTCGCAAGGAAATTTAGACCTGTCATATTGTTGCAACAAAAACTGACAAAATAAAAGTTAAGGCAAGATCAATGGGTTTCTGCATGAAAATGCAGAGATGTCCTGCGATTTTGTCGCAATGAAAAGAAGTGGAAAAATAAGACCTTTAACTAGGAAGGCAAAATAAGACCACATAATAAAACAGAAAATTTATAAACATTAACTAATTTCTTTCATGCAGAAAAAATTTGTTCATCACAAGAAAGATAATGAGAGGCAAGTATGGGAATTAATAAACAATGAGCATTATCTTTCTCTCAACAGATAAAGTATCACAAAAGCAAGTGAATTTCAAAATTTAACCAAAACTACATAATCTGCAAGAGGAGATGAAAGTGAAACAATTCAAAAAGATCAAGACTAAATAAGAAATTCAGGCTTCAGTATTAATTTCACCTGAAGGAGATGGTGGACGTTCTTCGCCACCTTTATTATTGTCGCCAGTATTCTCCTCATTTTGATCTATTCTGGCTTCTTCTTCATGTGGGACATCACCAGCAGTTGTCTCTTTGAGAGGTATTTCTTCCTCATTTGGAATTTCTTCCTGATTTGTAAGATCTTCTTGAGAAATAATTTCTTCATCACTATCATAGTCAAAATCGCTATCAGCAGAACAAGGGATTTCATCATCATCTACTTTTAAAGGTTCAATTGATGTAGGAGGAAGATATTTGGACAGTTAGATGTCATTCACCAGAACTTCAGCTTTGAGATGGACTTGACGAAGAAATACCTTCTGGTGGTTTCTATCTTGAATATCTTTGAAGTAAGCAACGTAGTCAAGTCTTCTTTATTCTCGATCGCGAGAAAGAGCAAGATGAGAAGCAAGCAATCCATTCTATTTGCGAATCTTGGAAAGTTTAGATTCCAAGTCAGAAGTAGAAGAGCAAATATTTTTCTCAGATTCTGCGAAAGGGAGAAAGAACATAGAAAATTATTCAGGCGAAGAATTCGCAAAGAAAATATTACGAAAATATTAGACAAAGAAAAGACAGTTGAGGCAGTCAAATTTTTATACCTTCCTTTTGCGAAATGAGATATTGAGTTAGAGCCAAACAATTATCTTCCCACCGGTCCATCGTATCATATAACTTATCTCCAACTAAGCCTTTTAGGCGAGATTGAAGGTTTTTCTCTTTAGAAATAAGAAATGCATTTTCCTTCGCAAGAGAAGAACAAGACTCTTCTAATTTGGAATATTCTTCTTTAAGTTAACTCGCCTTTATACTTAAAGCTATCCTACCCTGGATGAGTTTATTTTTCTCAGCAATAGATGATTCTGTTATTTCCTTAAGTTCTCTTTTGAATGAACAAAGAGACTGTTCTTGATCATCACATACTTTTTGGAGAATTCTAAGTTGCTGCGAAGAGATCGCTTCCTTATTTAGAAGAATTCACTTCTCTTGAGATAGAGTTCTATTCTCATCTGATAAAGTTCCATCCTCAGATTAAATTTAGTCAAAGAGTAAGAAAGGCGAGATATTTCATTACTTAATAAATCCTGCTTCTGAACTAACTGGGAATTCTCTTTGGCAAGATTATTTATATGATCAACAGAGTACCTATAAAGATTATCTAATTGTTTATATTGATCCATCCAAATATCTCTATCCACACGAACCTCTTCCATGAGGGATTCAAATTTGTATCTCTCAATTACTCATTTCTGGTTTAAAGCTTAACGTGCGAGAAAGACTTTTAAGAATAAAGTCACATGAAAAGAACAAAATTATTAAAAGGAAAACTAAAAACAAAGATAAAGAAATTTATACCTTTTAGTTCATCATTCTTCTCGCGAAGATTATCACGATCCAACGAGATATTCTGGAGCTTTTGGTTCTCAAGACGAAGGGCATTATACTATAAAGTCATTACTTGGAGATTTTTATTCAAGACTTCAACTTCTTTCTCTAAAGATCTCTGCGAAGTAATTTTGTCAGAACTAAAATACCTACCCAAAATCTCGCAGACACCAGACTTGATATGATCAGTAGAAGACTTCTTAGCATTATCAAGAACATCAGACATAACTCTAAAAGCAATATCTATTCCCACGACAATTTCTTTACAAAAAGGAAGGAGCTCTGATGAAGAAGTAGTTATAACAGGAGGTTGTGGAATCAAATCATTGTTTGTGATGGATGTATCATTTGGAGGTGAGGTTTGAGAAGGATTAGTAATTAAAGAGGAGTCTATTTGAGAAGCATTGACAACATGGGAAGAGGTGGTTTCATTCGCAGAAGCGGTAATAAGAAGTGTATTATTCATGGGAAGATCGGTATAAGGGATGAAATATGAGGCAATGTCTTCGCGAATAGGTATTTCATTTTGCGAAGATATCACAGGAGGTTCTGAAGGGATAAGTGAAGAAAATGGTACAGAGGTTTCCATGACCTTAAGATGGAGAGATTTCTTAGAAGGCTTACTGGCACCTCCATCACCCTGGGAATCACAATCCATATAAGAAACAGAGGCAACAATATTGTTATTAAAACAATAAGTGTTTCTTACTACCTTGCGATTCCCAGACTTTCTTTTGTGTGCAACGACTTTGAGATGTGAATCTCTGGAAGTATTAGGGTTCTGAACTGTAATTCTGAGGCCAGAAGTGTTTTGGATGAAACGGAAAATAGTATGGGAATTACACAAAGATAAGCAAAAATAAATAAGACAATCCTAGTAATCAAAATCAATTTCAGCAAAAATCAGAAGAAGATAAAAGAAAACTGACCTTGATGATTCCATGAGAACAATAGCAGAAAGATATAAAGCTTGAAGACGATGAAGATTTACAGAGGAAGTGGGGGTAAGGAAGACGAAGAAATGAAAATAAGAAAAACTATCTCTCCACTAGATCTTCCCTTAAATAGACAAAAGTGTGGTGACCGGATAGCGTCAGAGGTGCCAGTGAAAAGGGGAACATTTGACATGTGTAGGCGGTTATACTTAATTCACGGAATTTTGTCGGTAAAAGGATGCAAGAAGATGGACAACATCGGCATTCTAAAGTACAAATTCTCATGACATTCTCTCCTTCACAGAGAAGACATGAGAAGAGGCAATATGTAGGATCATAATATCGCAAGAAGGATACATTTACGAAGTCTTCATCAACAACACATTGCGAATGTCGCAGGCAAAGTAGTCGAAATCGTTCCTCGGCGCTACTCGGTTGGGGAGCTTGTAGAAAGGAGCAATAAGTTCGGACTTGGAAATCGCCAAAACTCGGTCTAATACTCGGAATCTATTTATTAGTAATTTATATATTGTTGCTCATAAGTCATGAGTTGTACTTAAGATTTTAAGAGTATCATGTAATTAAGTGCGCAATATTGTTATATTCAACGTATTTATCATGTATTTAGAGGTTTTTCTATTTTATAACTCTCATCTAAGGGTTATGAAAATTTTATTTTATGATTAGTGCATGCAAGGCCAACTCGGAAAAATTGTTAACTCGATTTTCTCAAAAATCGGTCCGAATCTTCCGCCTTAATCGCTAAAAATCGGAAAGGCCTTGGAATCGGAAATCGCCTCGGTCATATAGCCAGTAGAGATTACTCGGCGAGTAATCGGCCTTGGAGAGCGAATTTGACTACACTGGTCACAGGGTGATTTGAAGAATGACGTAACAGATGACGATGGCAGAAACATGAGAAAAGCGTGATGATTCTGCGAAGTTTAGAGTGTTCGCGAAGATTCACATTAGAACTCTTGCGAGAATATCGCAAGTTAGATCCGAAATTAAAGGAAAACTTAGCTGTTATCCACTATATAATTATCCTATATAAAGATTCGAATAGGCCTAAGGGGAGAGAGATCTTTTTCGAGTGTTGAACAAGTCATTAGGAGAGAGAAAGTCTAGAAAAATTGTTAATTTCTTAGCTTCATTTCTTTCCTTTCTTGTAAAATTTATGAAATTAATCAATAAAGAGTGTGATTGTTGATTATAAAGATGACTTGATTGTATGAATTCTTGTGAGGGGTGTAGTGTGGGAATTCCTGCAACTACATAAGACAAGGGGTATATATAAGAAAAAACATGAAAATGTATAAAAACTATACATTTTCTTATTCTAAGAGATATCATCTTCTCCGCCTATATATTTGGGATTGAGGGAGTATCTTTCTGGGGAGAACAGGTTGTGGAATCTGAGGTAACGAATTTGTTAGTTAATCATGTTCCTGTTTAAGAAAAGCCTGTTTATATTGCATATATTTTGCCTTTGCTTAACAAAATTTCGGTACCATTGATATGTTCCATTATTGTGTATGGATGTGTGTGTGTGTGTATGATTCAATTGTTTCCGGTTAAGAAAAATTGTGTCTATGTTTGTTTCAATTGCTTCCGGTTAAGAAAATAATTGTGCAAGTCAATTTATTTTGGTTTGTATGTATTGTTTATGGCTTAGCAAAATATGAGATCATTTGTTTAGTCCAAATTGATTCCAGATAAGAGAAACTAAGTTATTTATGATCTTAGTTACACTTATCAAATTAGAGGATTCGGTTATTCAAGTCTAATCGAATGCCTTGACAAGAAAAACTAGTTAACTAACCTAGTGTTTGTCTTGCCTAAAGAGAAAGGCCTAAGTTATTATCTGAATAATTAGATCCTGATGAGAGAATTAAAGTTAATTCTGATCTTTATTTTGGTCTTATCAAAATAAGTGAATGTGCGTACGCAATCACTTTAACAAGAGAATTAAGTTTCTTAGTCGATTTGTTAAACTATTGGAGAAAATTGCTTCGGATAATTGTTTCTTTGATAACATATTAAAACTAAATTACTTATAGTTTCAGTTTTGATTTTGGTTATCTAAAGTGGTATGTGAAACCTTCATGTTTAACTCTTATATGTTGTTTACAAGTCTTTTAGATTTGTAAGATCCTTTCGGTTTGTCTTTTATTTGCTCGAACCATTATTGTTTTGTGACAAAAAGGGAGAGAAATATATGGAGTAAACAAGTGATTTTCAATCACCAAGGAAAGGAAAATTTCGCTTAAACGTTAAATCTGACGAAAGAGTAAAGCATTGACTAAGGGGGAGAAACATATCATATTAATGTTGTAGTATTCTGACTAAAAAAAGGGGAATAAGAAAGATGTTCGGATTGAATATCTACCTAGCTTACTTTAGGGGTAATATAAGCTTTGTTATTCAAATGTCAACATCGGAATTTATTGATTGAATATATGCAGGTTATTGTGTTGTTGAAACTTGGAATCAAGCGTATGTAAAATGAATTCTTGTAATTTGTTTATCCATATGTAATAAGAGTTTTGTCACTAAAATTGACAAAGGGGGATATTGTTAGAGCATAGCTCGGTTGAACTCACCAAGCGTTGGTATGTCAAGTTTGGTTGTCATATTTTAGTGTGTCAAAACTTATCTAAAGTTAAAGTAATGAAAATTTTAATAAAATTTTGTTAGAATTTATCAATTAATATCATGTTGCACTTAACTAAAATTCATTAAAGATATATAACGTTAATAATTATGGTTAAATAATTATGAAAAATTGGTAACACTATTTACAATTAAGTTTTGTAAATTAAATAAACTAATTACAAATTAGAGATATATGTTTTGCGTATAAACTAGATAATTAATATCATACTTGTTAGGAGTTAGACGTTAGACGTTAAAATATAAGGATATAATGTATAAAATAAAAAGACTCAATTTGTTAGAAATCTTGTACCGAAATTATATTTAGGCTAACAAATGATCTAGTAAATCTTTTAAAATGAAACAAATATACATGAAGTAGTAATAATAGTATTCAGATACTTAGTGTAATAATATTAGAATTAAAAGAAAATAAATTTGTATATCAATAGGATCCTTCTTCATAAATAAATTCAATCATCTTTTGAAATGGAAAATTAGAATGACGAACGTATACTGTTAGAATTTAAATTAGTATTATGTTGAGCATAACTTAAATTAAAATCTCATTAACAAATATATAGTGATAAAATAATGGTTAGGATTAAATAAGTAGGAAATACCATTTAGTCCTAGGAATAATATATTATAGAGAGTCTAGTCCTGTTGACCTAGTCCATTGTCTGTTTGGTCCTATTTGGTAATATAAATTATCATTTGGTCCTAGGGTGATGTCATGGATGATGTAATTGTCATCTTGTAGTGACAAAAATACCCTTTTGGATAAGGACCATATATATAGTCAAAAAGTAAGAGAGAAGAAATCATTCTCATATTTACTTTCTCTCTCCGATATTTTCAGATCTAGAATTTCTCCTTTTTTTTTCTTTTTCTTCCTGCTAGTGATGAAGAAGGTGAAGATGATGATGAACGGTTCTCTATTCTCTTTTTTTTTTCTGTGCTAGTGATGAATATGAAGATGATGACGATGAATACGAAGAAGGTTTTGCGTTTTTTTTCTTTTTTCTTTTTGTTGTTTTGATAAAGACGATGATGAAACAGATTTTTTTGATAAAGAAACAACACGAGTTGATGAAGACGACGATGAAACATATCTGTTTGATAAAGAAACAACACGAGTTGATGAAGAAGACGACGATGAAACCGAGTTTTTTTTCTTGATTTTCTTGCTACTAGTGTTGTTGAAGATGGTGGAGACGATGAAGATGATGAAGACGACGAAGATTTGTGATGAAGATGTTGTTGTTGAAGATGAACTCGTGCTTTGTTGTTGAAGACGACGAAGACGATGATGCTGCATTTCATTCCAATAAATGAACTCTGTTTTTTTTAGGTTTTTATATGGAGTTCATTTTCTGGAATGAAATCTGTTTTTTTAGGTTTTTATATGGAGTTCATTTATGGAATGAATCGTGTTTTTTAGGTTTTTATATGGAGTTCATTTCTGGAATGAACTCTGTTTTTTTTAGGTTTTATATGAAGTTCATTTCTGGAATGAACTCTGTTTTTTTTAAGGTTTTATATGAAGTTCATTTTCTGGAATGAACTCTGTTTTTTTAGGTGATTTTTGAAAAAATAAGTAAAAATTAACAAGAGTTCATTTTGAAGAATGAATTGCTACAAAAAAAAAATGGAAGGGTATTTTTGTCCATTTAAATATTTTTAAATAATTATGGACCAAACAGTAAAGGCATTTGACTAAAGGACTAAACAAAGATGGGCCCACCTAAAAAAGGACCAAACGATATTTTTCCCATTAAATAACTATGGAAAAAAATTATAAGTCCAATAAATTTTCTTATTAATAACTATGGAAAAAAACTATTAGTGCCTATCTACAATTAAGTTTTGCAAAGTTAACTAATAACAAATTAGAATTATTTGTTTTGCATTTAAACCAGATAGATAAATAAGACTTATTAAGTAGGAATAAAATAACGTGAGGTTATATAAGGCACAGAAGACTAAACATGTGAATGATCTTATACCTAGATTATCTATAGTTTATTAAATGATTCACTAAATCACTAAAATACACATGAAGTGATATTTATAATACTGGAATGCTTAGTACAAAATTAGATTTAAAGGATAATAATTTTGCCTATGAATAAGATACTTATTATTAATACCAAAATCTAAAAGACTATTAAGACGTATTAAAATTTTATGATAATGTAACAGTTCTCCCATTGATTAACTCGGGCGAGTCAAGCTCTGCGAATCGGGCGACTAACTCGGTTTATTTTTTCCAATTTTGTTCGATCTCTAATCTCAATCTTCTCATCAATTCAGGACAAATCAGGTTTGAATTAATGATTGGTGTTTCCTATTATAGTTCTTAGATAGCATTTTATTCTTTTTATGGAACTATTTCGTGGATTCAGGCTCCTTATCGATGGAAACTTCACCTGGATCTGCTTATTTTAGCTCTACTTTAAACTCAGAAACTAAAGGTTATGAACCTGAGATTTGTATCTCAGATGAAGATATTTATGATTGTATTGAAGAATGGAAACATAGTCTTATTGGTAGATTGGATTTCTCAAAACTTTCTATGGAAACTGCATCAAAGTCTCTGAAATCTCAATGGGTTCTTAAAGGTAATTGTCAATTAATTTTACTCTTGGGAAAGGTTTTTTTGTGATTAAATTGGAAAATAAAGATGATAAGCAATATATTTGGTCTGGTTATTGGGAAGTTGAGAATCAAAGTGTTAAGCTCAGGGATTGGGAACCAAATTTTAAACCAGCAGATCAGAAGACCTCTACAACTTTTGTATGGTTTCATCTTCCTGGTGTAAGTATCGAGTACTGGAAGGAAAAAATTATTATGGAGATTGGGAAAGCATTAGGAAGACCAGTCAAGGTTGATGATGTTACTCTCAAGAGACAAATTGGTTATTATGCTAGTGTCTTAGTAGAAGTGGATCTGTCTAAATCAATTCCTGATAAGGTCTGGGTCAAGACTAAGTATGGAGGGTTCTCTCAAAGAATTCAAATGCCTAAGGTTCCCAAATTCTGCAATCACTGCAAAGTTATAGGTCATCATGTTGCATAATGTAGAATTAAGAAAAAGGAAACTGCTAAAAAAGAAGGTGCAAATAATGTAGATGTTTCTTCAATTAAAAGAAGTAGAAATAAAAATAAAAATAAGGAGGATACTACAACCATTGGTTTTGATATTTGTTTCCCTGATAAAGAAGATCAAATGACTGAAATCTCAATGGCTTCATCTGCTCATCTGGAAGAAGGGGAAATTTCATCTAGGAGATATGTGGCTTTAAAGGAAATGGATTCTAGTCTTGATAATATGGAGGACTTTCCTCCCTTGGAAACTAGTAAGTTGCTGGAATTATCAACATCTTCAACCCCTAATATAGTAAAAGTGGTTCCAACAGCAAAAGAAGTTATCATTGAAGTGGAAAAACAGTTAGAAGTAGTAAAAAAGCCTGAGGTAGCAAAGAAGTCTGAGATTCCAAAAGTTATAACTAGAAAACAAGCAATAAAAAAAGGTGACTATGGGAAGAAGAGCCCTTCTCTTCAACCTCCTCCTAAATGAGAATTCTCTATTGGAATATCAGAGGCATAAAAATGTTAAATGCCACTGATAAACTAATGTGGTTAGTTAAATCTTTTAGTCCATCTTTGGTTTGGATAGTAGAACCAAAAGTTAAGGTTAATTCAAAGTATAAAAAAGTTTTGAAATGTTTGGGCATGAAATGTAGTTTAATTCATAATGGTGATACTGATAGGAAGGGTAATATTTGGTTGTGTTGGAGTGCATCTATAGCTGATCCCAAAATTGTCTCCATTCAAAAACAATCTATAACAGTGGATGTTGGAGGTACTCTTGTTACAGGAGTGCATGGTGCAAACTTCACCTTAGATAGGAGAATTCTGTGGCAGGAATTAGAAGTTATCAGTTCTTACAATCTTCCATGGCTAGTAATAGGTGATTTTAATGTTGTTTTACATATGGATGAAAAAAAAGGGGGAAGAAAACCTTTGAAACAAGTAATGTTGGATTTTAATAATTGTATCAATTCATGTGGTTTAATCTCTGCTCCAAAAACTGGTATTAAATTTTCTTGGTGCAATAACATGGCTGGTGTTAGGAGAATCCTCTGTAATTTGGATAGAGCATTATTCAACTCAAAGTGGCTAGATTTGTATCCAAACTGGGAATATAATATTGGAGCTAGGGGAGTATTTGATCATGGTCCTTTAACTGGAGGAAACAAAGAAGTCTGCAAACCACAGAACATTCCTTTTAAAGCTTTTAAGGTATGGTCTACTCATGTTACTTTTATGAATGTAGTAGAAGCAGTTTGGCAGGAGGAATTACACGGAACTCCTATTTTTGTATATATGCAAAAGCTAAAACTCCTCAAGGTAACTCTTAAGAAGTAGAATTGGGAAGTTTTTGGTGATTTAAATGTTAGAATGAACCAAGTTGATAAGGAAGTTCTATCAGCAACCTTATTGTCTGATAATAATCCAGAAGATATCACTCTGCTAAATAATCTGGTGACTGCTAGAGGATCCCAAGAAATGATTTCAACTCAACAAAGGGAACTTCTTCATCAAAAACCCAGAGTTAAATGGCTTAAAGAAGGTGCATCAAATACTAGGTTTTTTCATACATATGTTAAAATCAGGAATGCTGCCAATAACATTTCTGAGCTTGAGACAAATAATGGGGTATTAGTAGCCACTCTTCCTGAAATCTCAGAAGAACTAGTTAAATTCTTTGAAGCCAAATTCAAGTTTTCAAGGGTGTACATGTCAGATAATATTATGAATGTAGTTCCTCCAGTTCTTAGCAGTGGTGACAGGAATTTTATTGATTCTATTCCTTCTAATTCAGAAATAAAAGCAGCAGTATATGATTTGGACCCAGATAGCTCATCAGGCCCTGATGGTTTTGGTGGTTGGTTCTATAGAAAATATTGGGAAATAATTGGTTCAGATGTTACAAAGTCTATTCAATATTGTTGGAAAAGATGTGATATTCCTAATGGGCTAAACCCAAATTTCTTATTTTTGATTCCCAAAGTTAAGAATGCAAAAAAAACCTCAGCAATTCAGGCCAATTGGGTTAGCAAATTTCTTCTTCAAGATATTCACCAAAGTTATAGCTATGAGATTAAGTAGTTTCATGAGTAAGATCATCACTTCTCAGCAAGGAGCTTTCATCAAGGGTAAATCCATCCATGAGCAGATTGCACTAGCTTCATAAATGATAAATGAGTTAGATACTACTAGAAGAGGAGGAAATGTGTCTATAAAGATAGACATCTCTCAAGCTTTTGATACACTTAGCTGGGAATTTTTATTTGCAGTACTAAGAAAGATAGGCTTCTCTGATAAATTCATTCAATGGCTGGAAATATTGTTCTCATCTGCAAGAATCTCTGTATTGGTAAATGGAGGCCCAGCTGGATACTTTTCTACAAGCAGAGGAATTAGACAAGGGGATCCACTTTCCCCTATATTATTTATCATTGCTGAAGATGTCTTAAGTAGATCTCTGACAAAAATGGTTCATGAAAAAAGTCTTATACCAATGGTGAACATAAATGGTATTTGCCCTACTCACATCTTCTTTGCAGATGATATGTTGCTTTTTTGCAATGGAGATAAAAGAAATATCAGGAGATTAATGAAGACACTCTAAGATTATCAAGAAGCCTTTGGTCAATGCATTAGTTCAATCAAAAGTAGGTGTTTTGTAGGTGGCACCACTGTTATCAGAAAAGAAGCTATTGCTATGGAATGTAATATGCAGTTATCAACCTTCCCAGATAAATACTTAGGAGTAATGTTATTTCCAGGAAGAGTTAAGACATGTCATGTCTGGGGGATTGTGGAGCAATTACAGTCACTATTATCTGGATGGATGGGTAAAATGGTGGCTTTTCAAGAAAGGTTGATATTGATAAAAACAGTTCTATGTAGTATTCCTATATACAATATGTCTGTTTATAGATGGCCAAGAAATGTGATTAAAAAATGTGAAAAGATTATTAGAAACTTTCTTTGGTCTGGTGACTCAAAAGTAAGGAAAAGTGTTACTCTTAAATGGGACAATGTCTGCTCTCCATTGGAAGAAGGAGGTTTGGGTATAAAAAGGCTTGATATTATCAACAGAGCTCTGCTTATGTAGATGGCATGGAAAATTCAACAAGGTGAAGAAGAATGGACACATTTCTTTCAATCTAAATTCAAGAAGAAAATTGGTGACTGGATTTCTTATTATAAAAAATCATCAGTCTGGCATGGTATAAAAAGTGTGATGAATGATGTGATTTCTTACACAAGATGGGTTGTGGGAGATGGTCAAAGAATTGACATATGGGAGGATGCATGGATAAAGGATAAACCTCTAATTCATCTTTTCCCTAACAATGACTTCATACAACACCATCAAAAAATGAAAGTCAGCTCACTGATTGTTAATGGAGTTTGGAACATTCCAACAGAATATCTGGATTTCTTTGAAGTTCAAGAGCTCCCCATGGTTGATGGCTTATCAGATAATAAAATATGGAGTGACACTAACTCAGGTAAATTCAATGTCTCTTCAGCTACTCAATGCATAAGGAAGAAATTCCCAATAATGATAGATATTAAAAATCTATGGTAAGCTTGTGTTCATCCCACAGTAAAAGGGGCAGTATGAAAAATAGTTAGGGACATTTGTGCTACTGATGAAAAAATAAAGAATAAGGGTGTTCAAATGGCCTCTAGATGCTACATATGGAAGGAAAAATTAGAAACTTTGGATCACTTATTATGGAGCTGTGAATTCAGTGTAAATCTTTGGCAGTGGATGGGAAATTTATTCAATTTCAGGAATCCCAGTTCCTTTCATGATATTCTTGGCCTTGCAAAGCATAAAAGTCCAGTCATTCAAGAACTCTGGATAGCTGCTGCTTGTCTTATACTGAGAGAAATCTGGTTCTACAGGAATAACATATTTTTTGAAGAAGAAACAGGAAGTTTGGATAAGATTAAGCAGAAAATTACTTTCTTAATCAAGGAGAGTGAATTCAGACTTTTAGGTTATATGAAGAATGAAGATTATGACCTTCAAATACTAAGTTTCTTTGGTCTGAAATACAGGAAAACTTATTCAGTAAAAGTGATGGAATTACATTTCACCCTGCCAAACTCTTCAACTGTTCTTCTATGCTGTGATGGTGCATCAAAAGGGAATCCAGGTACATCAGGATATGGATTTATAGCAAGAAAGGGGATGGATTTTCTGATTGCAGTAGCAGGAGGAGTTGGGATAACAACAAATTATTATGCTGAGATTATGGCCATTATTTGTGCAGGAGAATGGGAAGTTCAAAATAAACATCTGCAGATTTGCATCAGGTCAGATTCCAAAGCTGCTGTCTTGACATTCACAAATAACAAGCTTCCTTGGTTTGTCACTTCAAGATGGAATCAAGTCTGTGCTAAACTTACAAAGATTGAATATGAACATTGTTATAGGGAAATAAACTTTGGTGCAGATGATTTAGCTAAGGAATGTAGTGGGCTTAATAGAAACATCATCAAAATTTATGCTGAATGCACTTCACTTAAATTAGAATCTCCTCACAAAACATATTATAGATTTTATTAAGTTTTTCACTGTATTTCATAAAAATTCCTTTTTGGCTTTGATGTAATTTTGGATGTAATCTTAGTTCTGATAATAGTCAATAAATACAATTTTGATTGAGCAAAAAAAAAATTAAAATTTTATGCAGACTCAAAATTTAAATCATATTTATCTACGCTAATATTTAACAAGATATAGTATACAGATTCAACATGAATAAATAAAATATGTTATATCAATATTTTCATGAAAGTAGAATTACATATTAGGGATTAATAAAATTAAACTAAGAATCTTTATTAAGTAGTTATTCTGGTCATATTTTAGTTTAGTTACGCTAGTAATCAAATAGTAAAAATTGATAATACAATAATGAAAGTGATAATCTAATAAAGAAAATAACTTTTTATAAGATAAGCGAATAAGAATATTATATAATAATTATTATTATAGAATTTAAAGTCATTGTAAATATCATTTGGATAATAATTATATGTTAGTACTGTATTAGAAAAATATAATTTTTATTAATAATAAACCTTAAAGATTACTTAGCAATAAAATAAAATTAAGAAAATCAAGTTAGGTCAAATCAAATCTAGTATTAATAATAAAATCAAACTTGGTATTTTGATCAATTATGATTAACTTTTATCAGCCTAAGAAATAAGAAATAAATGCTATAATGATAATAAAATATTAATACCAAACAACTATGAAAAAAATTGTTAGTGGTTATTTACTTATATCAAGTCACATAATGAAATAAACAAAATTGTTAGTGGTTAAGGTTGCTGCTTTCTCTGTTGGCAAAGATGTGGCTTCTTATTTAGGGGATCATCAATTCGGTGTTGGTGTGCCGGGTGGAGGTGAGGGTATTTTACACGCTGTAAATGGTTTGATGGAATTGAAAGGTCATTCAGATAAGATGTCAATGTTGCTTATTGACTTCTCCATTACGTTTAACATGGTGAGCAGATCTCATCTCATCAGGGAGGTCCGACTGCATTGTCCAGGTATTTCTTGTTGGGTTGAATTTTGTTATGCCAGGCCCGCTAGACTTTATTATGACTAGCACATTTTGTCTTCTGCACTTGGTGTTCAACAAGGAGATCCTCTCAGTCCCCTTTTGTTTGTTCTAACACTTCACCCGCTCGTGAAGTCCATCGCTTCTTGTTGTAAGCTTGATTTACACGCCTGGTACCTTGATGATGGTACTATCATTGGTGATACGCTTGAGGTTTCCAAAGCTTTGAGAATTATAGAATCGGATGGGCCTAGCAGAGGCTTACATCTTAATATTAAGAAAACTGAAGTTTTTTTGCCCTCAGTTGCTTCCCGAAGCTTTGATGAAGGTGTTTTTCCTTGCGATATTGGTAGGGCTAGTAATGGCATTAACATTTTTGGGGGGCCTGTGAGTTTGGACTTAAAATTCATGAGTGACATGGAGTTGATCAGGCTGAACAAGAATATTGAACTTATGTCAGCTATTAAAAAACTCAAGGATCCTCAAAGTGAGATGTTGTTACTTCGCAACTGTGCCGGTGTGTCCATATTATATTTTGCAATGCGAACCACCAATCATGCAGCGTTACAACATGAATCTGATCTTTTTGATGACCATTTACTCAAGTATTTGAGGCTTTTAATCACGGGTGATGCAGCTGGTTTCGGACCTTTGCAACAAATATTGGCTACCTTGCTAATCAAAGATGGCAGCCTTGGTATTTACACTATGGCGGACACTTGCACTTATTTTTTTCTTGCTTATCAGAGCCAGACTACTTCGGTGCGAAAGGTAATACTTGTTAATTTATTCTCGGATAATAGTCCTGCTTATCATTCGACTATTCTAAATTTCATTGAGGTATGTGGTTTGCCCTCTTCTTACTGCGTCGATGTTACTGCCCCCTTCTATGCACTCCTTGGCGGTCACTTATTTTGATAGAGTTAAGAAGCAAATCCATTTCCAATTTTCATTATCTGCAAGAGATTTCGTATTTTGGCAATGTAACCGAGTTAAGCATGCATAAGATTACCTTTTGGTTGTCCCCATCAGTGGGCTAGATCAGTGCCTTGGTCCCAGATAGTTTAGAGCAGTAGTTTGTTATCTCCTTGGTATCCCCTTGTTTGACGAAGGTGGTGTGTGCTCTTGTTGTAATAAACCTATGGATATTTTTGGCGGTCACGCACTCCATTATGATAAAGATGTGGGTCTCAAGTTTCTTCATGACCTAGTTCGGGATATAATTGCAGACATTTTCTACAAAGCTGGTGTACATGTGCGTAAAAAGGCTTCTTTAGGTCTTGTATCGGATAGCAACAAGGATTTACGTCCAGCTGACATCCTAGTCCTTAATTGGGAAAACGGCCAAGATATTTGCATGGATGTCACAGGTGTATTGCCTTTCACATGTGAGGGGTTCGTTCTTTCTTCCCAGGTCAAGCCATTTCGAAAGCAATTGCGCGTAAACATGCTAAATATTTGGATGATTGTTCTTCAAATGGATATGGTTTGGGTGTTCTAGCTTTCATCACTTTGGGAGAGCTTGGTGAGGAGTTGATTTGTTTTTTTAAGCGTCTAAAGAACTGTTTAGTTAGTAATGATGCTGGCAGTGGTCTAGGTAATTTTATTTTTCATAGGTTGGGAGTTTCTATTCAGAAAGGTGTTGGTGCCCAGTTTGTCGCTCGGTTACCAACCAAAGTTGTGTATGAGTCCTAATTTGGACCATCTTTCCAAAAAGTAAATAAATAATATTATTATTAAAAAAAAGTAAATAAATAATAAACAAATAGATACAATGGAAATAATATGTGAAAAAATAATAATAGTAACATTTGGATAATGGTTATAATAACATTAAGTTATTTTTAAATAGTGCATGCATTTAAAAGTTATCTTGTTATAATAATATAGTTTCATTTGGAATTAAAATTCGATTTCACTATAATAAGTAAATAAATAATAATAATGATAAATAAAAAAATAAAATAAATTCTGCTTATTAAATGGTTTAAAATAATGTAAACTATTTATATTTTACGAAGTAATTTATCATACTTACACCAGTTAAGATAGAAGTTAAAGACTAATTAATCTTGATTAAATAAAATTAACACTTAGTTAATTTTAATAAGTTTGCACTTAGTTAATCCAGCACTGGGGAATAGTGAGGTTGGTAATTTTGATGTGTTCGGGTGATACTTGTTACGTAGGTAGACATTTTCAGGCGTCGCGAACCTAGACAGGTCAACTGCATTCTTGTATCACTAGGCATTGAAGGGAAACTTGCTTCTTTTAGTAAACTGATAGATCCCAAACTTTACTTAGAAACTGATAGAGTACATTCTCTCATAGTTACAACCATTAATCTATTGCAGTAGAAATTTAGTGATAAGAATTTATACCTAGTTATCTGTTAGAAATTTATTCAGCATAGTAACCTTAGACACAGTCATCTTATGGAATATGAATTTAATCTATTGAACCTAGAGCCATAAATTTTAGTTGCATAAAGCCATATAGGTTTGTGATTTGTTTTATGTTGTTTTCACTTAGACAAGAGATGGAATTATTCTATAAGGTGGGAAGTTTTGAAGATCAGAAGGATGAATTTATTTTCGAGGACGAAAATGAATAAGGTGGGGAGAATGTAAGGACCCTCAAGCTCGTCAACGCTATTTGACTGGTCTAGCGATAGTCAAGTGACGAATTAGCCAATAATAACTCGATTAGTTTAACACGAACATTAATTAATAGAAATTAATATAACAATATTTAGATATGAAACTAGTGTTGTTAGATAGATCTTGAAAAGTTACGCGGAACGGGCTATTCGAACGTGTGATTTGGATGCCGGACGAAGAAGATATCATCGGATAAGTATGTAGGGCAAATTAGTAATTCTCTTTAGACCGACCTGGCTTCCCTTCCAAGTGACATGTGTCTTCATCAGTTTCCTTGACCTTATCCCCTCGACCGAATCGAATAGAGGTCATTATCTTTTCTTCTTTTTATTCCTTCTTCCTCTTCTCCTCCGTTCTTCACCTGCTGGTGAATTGAGTAAATAAATCAGAGAGTTCGTGGTTAAAACAAGTGTTATAAGATCAAATAATATATAGTAGTGGTGGTGTTGATTCACGGGAGTGATTCAGTCTTAAAGAAAAATGGAATCTCGGAGAATAAACTTAGGGTTTCTGAGAGATGAATTGAAGGAGGATTTGGGTATGAAATTGAAGAATAATGGATGGGTTTGTTTCTGTGAAGACTTTAAAGAGAAATCAAAAGTTCAATTTAAGTTTGATAAAGATCTGCGAAGAATTAGGGTTGTCAGAAGATTGTGTAGAAGGTCAATTAGAGGATGAATTTGATATTTGAGAAGGGAATTTGAGATGGATTTTGACAGATTGAACGAATTAGGGTTTATGATGAAGAATAATTAGAGATGGAAGAGTCAGAGTCTTCATGGAATCAATGATGGTGTTGAAGTTTAGTGAGTTTTGGACGAACTGTGATGTGTTGTTGAACTGAATCAAGTCGGAGTAAAGAAGGATTGGACTCAATTGCTTGAATGAAGTTGTCTCGAGGTAATTGTCTACCTCTGTAAATTTAACAAGTTATTATTTCCGGAGTTAAGTTTGGTATATTTTTAATAAGCTAAGATTGAATTGGATATATAATTTTGTAATGAAATTATAATTGTAGGTTAATGGCTCTGTGGTGGTGAAAGAATATGTGGTTGATTGTTCAGGTGGTGGTTTAATGAATTACTGTTAAAGACCGCTGAGACGGAATGGTGTTAAGTTGTGGTTGAGGTTTATTTTGTGTTGAACCTAAGGGAGTTGGAATGTGTGAGGATGATACAAAAATTGGGGTTTATGAACTAGTGTTAATGTAAAATTGCAGATGATGAAGATGAGTTAATTGGTGGTATGTACATGTTGATCTTATTTGTAGAGTTAGTTACATAGTGATGGTTCTGAGGTTGTTGGTGAGTTACAAGGAATTGTTGGAAGTTAAATTGAGTTACAGTGGTAAATAGTTGAACTGGTGGAGTGTTGTGTAGTTGGTGATATACCAATATTGAGTTATACTCAAGAGTTGGTGATGTTACTGATGCTGATGAATTGCAGATGGAGATGTAGGTGATTGTCATGTGAAAAGAATGAAACTGAAGGTGCAGGTAGTGTTGGTTTAGTAAGTGCAGAATCATGGTGATGAATGGGATGTACTAATGTTGATGTTGTGGGAGGTTTCAACTCTGTTGTTGTTGTTAAATTATAGAATTTAGTTCTGGCATTGATGTTGGATAGAATTGGTAGTGTCGAGATGCACTCAGTTAAGGAGTCTATATTTTGGTCACGACTGATGGACTATGTATGTAGAAAGAATGTTGCTTAAAAGCTGCTATTGCAGGTAAACTGAACTTACTGTTGTGAATAAATTATGAGGTTTATATGAATTGAATGTATAATTGAAATGTTAAGTTGAAGTTGATATTTTTAAATAATCTGATAGAGTTGAGTGTTAAAGAAGATATTGTAGGAATTGAAGTTGTAATGGCTTATGTAAGTGTTCCCTTGTTCAGTTAGATGTCTGAATGAGTTAGCTTTCTTGACTCAGCTATTTAACTGAGTTGAATCGTGGTGACTCAGTGAGTTCCAGATCTTGACCTGAGTCGGACTGTTGACTGATTCCAGTTTGAATCATTGACCACTTGACCTTTGACCCTGGACTTTGACTTGACGTAGACCGTTAATTGACTTCATTGACCGTTGCTGACCGTTAGTTGACTCAGATGGATTGGATTTTAGTTTAATGGGTTGGTTTAGTGGACTTGGGCTTAGAACCATTAAATAGATATTTGTATAATTCTTGTTTGAGCCATTTTGGCTAGTTTCTTAGAGTGTTTATATGATTAACAGTTAGTCTATATTAACAACGATCGATTCAAAGGATAAACCAGTGGATCTCGAGGTAGGCGTGGCATGTCATCAAAAGAGGTGAGAATGCATTTGACTCTTTGGTAATCATTATTGTTTCTTTTATAAAAGTTTATGCTTAACAAACTCATGCATTGTATGTCCGTGCATTCCATGCTTTGTTTAAAATGCATTATGATAATCCTGTTGATTTTGTGAATCTTTCCACGATTTGGAAAAGACTTGTATTGTTTTGTTTTCAATATGAATTGTAATGGGAAATGAGAATTTCCACTTGTGGTATATAGGATACGCTCCTTCACATTTATACCTACTTTAATTCAGCTTTTATTGTTTAGAGTTGGTCAACATGGTCTTGGTGGCATCCATAGATATTAGGTGTGAATTGCCGGTTAGGAATTTGCAACCATATTATACATTGTTTGACGAAGGAGTTTGTCCATATACATGTTTGTTTATTGAGTGACTTGGTCACTTTTTAATGCTTGGGAAAAACATTATTTTTTTCCAAATCTTTCCTATGATTACTTAGAAGTTAAATGTTAATTATTCCCACTTTCAGTTTCAGTGACAGATCAGAGTTGCGTAGCGAAAGCTCCGAGAAGTTAACTTCCTTAGTTGATTATATTCTGATATGTTTATTATGTTGTATATTCTATTTGTAAACCAAATGACTATTTTATATGTATCATTGGAGAGGAGTTCTTGTATATATATTTTTGAGCGGGGTTAGTTTTGGGTTAAGTTTTTGTAGCATATTTCTTAATTGAAAGTTTAAGTGTTTAATTTGGATTCTTAGTGCCTCTGTTTTTAGCTAATTTCTTGGATTAGTCAGATGCTAACTTAGGGGGCGCTATAGATTCGACGACGATTGACCTACATTTTCCTTAGGTTTCATGGTTTTATAGCATGAGTTTAATCGACGACGATTTTTTTTTGAATCGACGATTAATCGTTGATAAACAAATAATGGAAGAAGAAAAGAAGAAGAAGAAGAGTGGGAAGAAATAAGAGAGTGAGGGGGACGGTTTTTTTCTTTGTTTTGATGATTTTCAGTTTTTTTTTTTTGTTTTAATGATTTTTCAGTTTTTTTTATTATTATTAGATTAATTAGTTAATTGAAGGGTAAAAGGGTAATAAGTGAAAATGATTGAGGGTATTTTTAAACTTTTATATAAATCTGATCTCTCCCTATAATATTTAGGTTCCACTTAGTAATTTAGCCCCCAAAAATTCTCCCCTACTGCCCCAATAATAGGATTCTTGAAATAAGAGATGATTGGGATGGAAGACTGTCAATATTCATCAATATCATCGGAAATTTATCTGAAAAATAAATTATTAGCATTAGTAGGTTACAAAGAAATTGTCTGATCATACGAGTGAATCATCAGGTGTTTAAGTGAAGTTTGTCCAGATCCATGGACAGGGGTGGAGCTTAGTGAGGACTAGGAGGACAGTTGTCCTCCTAGAGTTTACATAATTACTATAATAGGCTTAGAAATTCAATGTTTTTCATAATTGTCTCCCCTTTTTCCTACAAAATTGTTGTAATATGCTTCATTTGTGTAACTTTTTGCATACATTTTAAAATTTTCTATGATAAATTCTAGCACTAGGCGTAAATATTATAAAGTTCTATGAATTATTTGATTTTTCATGGAGTCTTGAGGCAAGTTTTATTCAAATATATGTTTTTTGTCGCAAAACACGCTAAAAAATTTCGGGCGGCCTCCGGCCGCCATTATTGCTATCTTCCACTTTATATATTTGTCCCCCCAAGCTATAAAGTCTAGCTCCACCCCTGTCCATGGATCACCTGAAACTTATTATTTCAAATTACCAGCTTCCTTGCATGACATTGAATCTGGGTTTCTCTGGAACTCTATACTTGCGTGCAAATAGAACATCACAGAACGTCTAACGACAAGGCACTATTGGTGACAAATTCATGCTTACAGGGAGCATTTACTTTACATTAAAGTCTTTATAGACATGAGCTGTAATAGGACTCCATTAATGTGTTTATGATTCGACTCAATTGGAATGAGGTTCTGTTACCTGGAAATTTCTGTGGAACCCAAGTTTGAACCCTTTCACTTTCACAAACTCATCAATGAGATGATATATATGTCTAGCCCAAATTTTTAGATGTACGGTTAAGATTAATAGTTCTATATTAAATTAAAAAATTTAAACTTTCAACATGACTAAATTAACCTTTATCCTTAAAAGCTATTAACAAAATAAAAATAGATAAATAAAACCATTAATTTTCGGTGAAAGGAATTATAGGAATAATTTTTGGGGTTATTTGCAGACTGTAGGTGTAGATTATCCACGGGGCTAGGTGGAAACACCTTAAGCTATGATGTACCCAAGGATGAAGAAGCGAGAAGCATGGGATAAAGGCTGGATGGCGCGAGGATTAAGGAACCACGTGGGTCGGACATGATCACTCTACAGTTGTCGGACAAGACTTGACTCCAGACCTCGGACAAAGCTGACAGACGAGACGTATTTGGTCAAACAAGGAGCATTAGTCAAAGGGAGAAGAAGATACGTGCCATATCGGCCAACTGAAATGGTGACAGGATTGGAAGGGCGACATCGCACCAAGAGAACACATAAAAGGATCGGCTCGGATAAGAGATTGCTAAGGAACCAAATTACATCGGCCATATTTACAGAAGGAGAGACAATACGAGCAGGCCCGACATAGGACTTCAAGATAGATATATTGTGACCAACACCATAGTTTGGTTGTATGTAGTCCCCCCTATAAATATAAGAACTTGTATCCAAGAGAGGTAGGTTGTAATTGACAGAGAGAGAGAGAGAGACTTGAAATCGCACTAGAGAGAAAGAGAGTTGGGAACTAGTTCATCTTATAATAAAATCAATGTGTTTGTTACCTTCCCCTGGTCTTCCTCAACCCTTGTGCCAGCACCCCTTTTTCTCGATGATGCGGCGACCTTGGTAGAATCACCCAGATACTTTGATGACAACAAATAACCAATTGGTGTCAAAACTAACAAGCTAAAAATTGAGGAAGGCAGAAGGAGACACATACCTTATCAGCCTTATCATCATTAACCACCCAGAAAGGATAGGGCTCGGCGGGAAATAGAGGCGACATGAAGCTACCATGTAAAATGGGCCCTCGGACAAGAAGTGGAACTCGGGGATAAGTTGGGTCATTGGTATGACGGGGTCGCTTGTTAGAACCTTGGCCGATGGGATCGGCATCTAGAATCATCCTTTCAACATTCTTAGGCATAGTTCTGTGACGATGAGGACTAGCAGCAAAACCGGCAAGGTCACCATTGGTTGAAGTACCGTCTCAATAGTTAGCGAAGAAATTGGCAGCGGTATATTCTGGAGCGTCCTCGGGCTTATAGGTCGACCAGTCGGCGGTGGATCCATGACCATCTCGGCGATCTCTCTATTCATCCATAATCCGAAAAAAATGTTGCTAGTATATTGAGCCAGAGCACGATAAGGCTTGAGCTGGGATAGAATCTCGTAGTAGAAAGGGCTATCAGGATTGTACAAAGGGAGACGGAGACCTAGCTCCAGCTGGCCAAGAGTGATAACCACGCATTCAGCCGACTGATCGTACTTCTCCATGTCAGACTTCCTCAAGGCACTGTTTTGGCCCGAGATCAGGGTAACTTCATAGTCTTGAAGATGGTACTTCTCTTTCAACTTCCCAATGAATTCTTCATTAGAGAGATCTTTCACCTTTTCTCGGACCTACACGAAATAGAAGGAGAACCGTCAAGAAAGATAGATTAAATGGCGCGATCATCGTACTCAGAGAAACTATCAAACGAAAATATGGAATCAAGGGGAAAAGCATCAATCTCGGAAAAATCATCATCAACACACCTTTTCTCAGTCATTGAGGGAGAAGAAGCCATGGACGTGAATAGTGCAAAACTCAGAAGCTGGTAAAGAAGGATGGGACGACAGAAACGCAACCACAGCTGTTATAGCACTCGATGATGAGGATGTGAAGGAAGAGAATCAAAAAGATAAGGGTTCACAGAAGCAGAAAGTGATGAAGAAAAATCTCAGAGAAAATAGTTGCAGCGGCTGGAGATTGAGAAAATGGTAAAGTAGAATAAAGAGAATGGGAAAATGGAGTATTTAAGGGAAGAAAGAAGTGTGACCGGCACCGACGGTTGCAAGTCATAAAGGGGAATTAGTAGGGGATTGCATGGCGGGAATCGCGGCATAGACGGGGACGTGGGAATATGGGAAAATTTTCTTCCAATTGTGTCTACCACACGAGCGAAAGAAGGGGCATAAATGTAGGTGTAGATTATCCACAGGGCTAGGTGGCAACATCTTAAGCTATGATGTACCCAAGGATGAAAAAGCGAGAAGCATGGGATATAGGCTAGCTGGCGCGAGGATTAAGGAACCACGTGGGTCGGACATGATCACTCTACATTTGTCGAACAAGACTTGACTCCAGACCTCTGAAAAAGCTGACAGATGAGACGCATTTGGTCAAACAAGGAACATTAGTAAAATGGATAAGAAGGTACGTGTCATATCGGCCAACTGAAAGGTATACAGGATTGGAAGGGTGACATCTCACCAAGAGAACACATAAAAGGATCTTCTCGGATAAGAGACTGCTAAGGAACCAAATTACATCGGCCATATTTACAAAAGGAGAGACGATACGAGCGGGCCCGACACAGGACTTCAAGATATATATATTGTGACCAACACCATAGTTTGGTTGTATGTAGTCCCCCTATAAATAGAAGAACTTGTATCCAAGAGAGGTAGGTTGTAATTGAGAGAGAGAGAGAGACTTGAAATCGCACTAGAGAGAAAGATAGTTGGGAACTAGTTCATCTTGTAAGGAAGAGAGTTCAACTTGGAGAGTGACACCATTGTAACACCTTGAAGTAATAATATTCATCCTTTCACCCCCGTGGATGTAGGTAATCATACCGAACCACGCATATCCTTGTGTCTATTATTAAGTTCTTACTTTCACTGGCATGAGTAGAAGATTTCTATCCTTTGGATGTAGTTTGTAGTAAAATGCATCTATATTCTGGCGCCGACTAAGGGGATCCGACTAAGATCTCCGGATACCTTTCCTAAAAGGCTTTCAGAGACGATCAAAATCTCATGAATACACGTTTAAGTGTTGTAGTTAAAGCTAGGATGAACTATGTTGGCCGAAACCACCTATTTCTTGTTGTTTTGAGTCATTTAGTGTACATGCAAAGTTAAAGAAGTAGCAACGTCTTTACAATTTGCAGTAAAGTTCTCGTTTCTTTTCCCACAAACAGTTTGATCAGCAGAAAATCTCCATAAGCTCACCGGCGATCAACATCACAGGTTAGGAGCTAGGTTGAGGATTTGCTGATAGGATGACTGTTTGTTTTCGATGGTTGAGTGAATTTTAGTGGTAAATAAGTTGTTTTCTTGTTGAGGTACAAATTTTGCGTGCTTAGAATTACAAAAGGTTAAGTTTAAGGTGTCTTTTGCATGATAAGCTGCCGATTTTAAGCTTCCCGTCGTGGAAGTCATGTTCAAGATGTTTCTTTAGTAAGAACAGTTTGTTTCCAAGTCCTTAGTAAGCATTTTTGCGTTTGTACCCTTTCTTCATTGATCGAAAACAACCCACGTCGTCTGATCAGAAAAGAAAAAAGCGGGAGAAAAATCTTGTCCGGCGATGCTGTCTAGTCGTAGGAAAGTTCTTTGACAGGATCCATGGAAGACATCCATGAAGAGATCTTGAGGAAATAGCAACATTAGAGACTTGAGTTAATTTTTTGACTTACATGCCGTACCATTCAATCATCACGTGCATGAGTTTAATGATTTGGAGAATATAGAACGAAGGACAAACTAGCTTAAATGCGGAGGTCAAGTACTGAAGGCGACGTCGTATGGAATGATAATGACGTAACGTAAAATATGCCACAAAGTTAGCATAGATTCAAAATAGGGTATATAGGCAGAACCCATTTGATAACCGGAGTAGGATTTATATCCGCAAACTCTGACGTCGTGACAATTTTTGTGTCAGTCGAATATTTTTTCACCTTTTTGGATGTTTATTTCCAATAATAGGTCAAAGTAAGGTGCTCTTTGTATTTGCTGACGTAGGTAGGGACGACACTCGTCTCACCACGCGCCATACCCGATGGCTAGTACTTCAGGGATGAGAAGGAGATTAAGGAATCGTACAGTTACTGCTAGCAGCATGCAGGCAGGGATAACTGGGCCGAGGCAAGAACTCAGTCGACAACCACCGCCCTAAGAATCTCATGCAGCTGCATGAGGCATGTCAACTATTGATGAGGGAGTGGATCTTGGGAGAGATGATGACACCCTAACTTTAGACCAGGTTATCTTGACCCAGAGGAGAGTTGACCAAGTAGATGGACTTACAGCTTCAGATACAGAGGACGATGAGGAAGCGCTTGCAACACAAGCCCAGAGACAAAGAGCAAGGAAACAAGCCGAGTACCAGGAATCCTTAGGAAGAGAGAAAGAGCATCTCAGGCAGATCTAGTTGGGGCGAGGAGCATCTAGCAACGTCGGCCCTGCACCTGTCCATGTAACTGGTCTTGCAACTGGTCCGATACTACCCCCACCACCAACATCGATTCCATTGCAGTCTCGGCCACACCACCCTAATGGACATTTTAGTCATGAAAGCACAGACCCGACGCTATTGTCCATTTTAGAAAGTCAAAGAAGACAAGTAGCGTCACTAAGAGAGCTCCAGAAACTGAATATCGCCCTGGAGTTTGAGAATTATCAGTTGAGGAATCAACGAACCAGATCAAGAGGATCGTCCAGCCGAGGAACGTCGAGTAATCATGGCCGATCAGGTCAACCACCACCTATGATTGGGCCGAGCAACCCTAGTCGGTCCATACGACCTCCCATACCCTCCCCCCGAGGATATGGGCCACCCGAGGACTCGTCTACTGATGAAGAAAGACGAGGAAGGGGCGGACGACAGGACGGGGCTACAGAAGCAAAACTTAAAGAGTTGGAGGCAAAGATTAATGAGTTATCGGGAAGTAGCGAAGAGAACAAAATGGAAGAGGTTATGAGTGAGGCCGAGAAGACACCTTTCTCCCAAGAACTTGAACAAATGACGTTTCCACCAAAGTGTACCTTACCTACATTTCCTTCTAGATTCGACGGAACAGGAGATGCGGTCGAGCATCTAAAAATGTATACCATGTCATTGATCCAATGGAAAAACAACACAATAGTCATGTGTAAATTATTTCCGGCCAGCTTGGAGGGAGAGGCGAGAGATTGGTTTTATTCACTTCCACCTGGATCGATCGACGGTTATGAAGCACTAATCGAGGCCTTTCTTGAAACCTATATGCACAACAGCCGACCTTGGCCAAGAATGAACAAACTATTCACCCTCGCCCAGAGGTTTAGGGAGCCCTTGAGAACCTTGACCGATAGGTGGAGGAAACTGTGTACTGAAATTGGAAAAGTACCAGTATATCAAGCTATCTTTGGATTCGAAAACGCATTGGGAAGATCAGACCCCATCTGGATAGCTATGTTCTCTGAAAACCAAAAACCTCAAAGGAGATGCGAAGAATGCAAGAATATTTTATCCCCCTAGAAGAAATTCAAGCTGAATCGAGAGATAGGTGTAGTTACGGATTATCTCACAACTACACCCTCATAAGAATCCATTAAAATGATTCCTAAACCTAATTAATTTGATATGGAACTAAGAATTAAGGTACTAAAATTATAAAGAGACACAAAGATTTTTACGTGGTTCGATCAATGTGATCTACATCCATGGTGCTTCACTAGTGATTGTATGTGATTACATGATTTTACAATTGAGACTCCATTAATGAATATTTGGAGCTCTAGAATTTTTGGGGAAGAAGATGATAAAGAAAATAAATCTCTCCTAACATTTTTCTCTCTCCTCCTAAAATTATCCTCTCTTACTAAAAAATCTCCCCTACTTCTTATGCCTAAATGACTATTTATATGATCTTACAAAATATGACAGTTGTGTTGTCCCTCCATTTCGGATTTGAGAATTATCTTGCGAAGCTTCGTAACTTCACTTCGCGAACTTCTTTTGCTTTCCTCGTGATTTCCTTTGCTCGCAAGATGTCTTTTCTCTCCACAATTTCGTAAGTTATCATTTGTTGTGATATTCCGCTCCTACATCTTGCCTCTTTTTTCTTGAATATTGCTTGAAGAGCGATCTTTAAGAAAAAATCCATTGTTGTAGTAGTCTTTGATCTTTGTTGATGAAGGAACGAGCGAAAGAATATCAAACTCAAAAAGTATATACTTGCCTCTATTCTTTTGCGAAGTTCTGAAGCTTTAAGAAGTAATTAGAAGTATCATCTTGCGAAGTATGAAGTGTGCGAAGTATCTTGAAGAAGTATGAATTATAAGAAATATAAAATATCCTTGAAGAAGTATAAGAAGTACTCAATCCTCGAAATATATAAGAAGTATGAAGTATCCTTGATGATAGTGATAAATATTTCCTCTGTTCATGTGAAATTATTATTCCATTTTTGGTAAGAGTTCCTGCTGAGAAGATAAAGAACACAAAATATTTTCTTTGCCTCTGTTCATGTGAAATTATTATTCCATTTTTGGTAAGAGTTCCTGCTGAGAAGATAAAGAACACAAAATATTTTCTTGGATATCCATAGTTGCCTCTGTTCTTTATCTATGAAGGAGAATTCTTGAGAAAATGTTGAATAATTAAATTGCGTCTCTATTGTTATGTTGCCTCTGCCTCAAGTGGTAACCATGTTATCTTTGAATATTTTCGAATTTCGAACTTGAATAATAGTGTCTTGCGAATAGTGCTGTGAATATATGAATATACTATTATGAATGTACTTTTGCGAACATACTGTTGTGAACATACTGTTGAATATATCATTGCGAATTATGAATAGTCTTCATGAATTATGAATTTTTCTGCGAACTTTCGCGGTATTTTCTCGTAAAATTTTATAACATACTTGTGCGAATATAATATTTATGTAATGATTATGTTATGAAATGTGTATGCGATGCTTATGCCATGAAATGCTTATGCAATGCTTTTATGATGCAAATATGATGCTTGAATGATGCGAATATGATGCTTGTATGATGCAAATATGATGCTTGTATGATGCAAGTATGATACTTGTATGATGTGAATACTTATCTATTATAATGCATAGCTAATGTTTGTGTTACTTAGCTCATTTTTCTGCGGTAAAATTGATATATCTTTGAATTTCCTCTATTTATATAATCATCTTCGCAAGTTTACTTGTGTATTTTCGCGAATGAAATCGCCTCTTCTGGTATGACTTCGTGATATATATTCGTGTAAGAATTCTTCAATGATCTTGATGGGATTGTCTTCTTTGTTAGGACTTCATGATATATCTTCTTGTAAAATTCTTCAATGATCTTGATGGGATTGTCTTCTTTGTCGAACTTCATGATATATCTTCTTGTAAAATTCTTCAATGATCTTGACGAAGCTGTCTTCTTTTCGGATCTTCATAATGTATATTCTTGTATAATTTCTTCAATGATTTTGATGTAATGAATTTCATTAATTGCTGTGGTCTTATCATGCCTTCATAAGTAAAGGTCTTATTTTTCCACCTCTTTTGTAGTAAATTTTTGTATTTGCGATAATATGACAAGTCTGAACATTCTTGCGAACATACAACCTCGTGACATTATCGTCTTGCGATGAAATCGCAGGACGTTTTTACACTTTCATGTAATAACCCATTGATCTCATCTTAACTTCTTTATTCTGCGAGTTCTTTTTTTTTTTTTTTTTTTAGAATGCTCGCAGAACTTCATTTGTTGCACAAATATGACAAGCCTTTATGTTTTCGCAAACAAGAAGCCTCGTGACATTTGCGTCTTATAGCACGTATCATCTCCCTAATGGAGGGTGTTGCCCTTTATCTTCCCCCTGGTTGCCCCTTCAAGGAAGCGTACATCGACCATACAAGGTTAGATCTTCCCATCCGGTTCTTCCAACAACCAGCTTTTGATCGCAACCTCTTATCCTTTTTGCCTATAGGGCTTATAGTTACGAGGTTACACCCTATGGGGTATCTTTGGGCCAAGTGCATCATTTGCCAAGACTTGTCAAAAATGGAAGATGTGGTTCAACCTCACCCGAACTCTTGACTCAACCGTGTACCTCGGCGCCTTGATCGTTTTCTCGCACTTCTTGGGAAAGACAAGATGCCTTAGTCGCCCAACCTAAATCCTCTTACACCGCATTTTATATTGCGTAATGTCGCTAGATTAGGTGAGAATCCAAGGTGTCTAACCCGGATAGGTACCCCATTATTGGGTTGTACCCCTAAATTTTTACCATGTACTAAGGGCCCTTGGTGGTGTTCCGGTTACCCTTAGCCACGTTTATAGGTACCCCCTTAAATGACGTACTTTAGGACTTTGCCTCTTACGAAATATAGATTCGCGAACTAGGGTGTACGCCACAAAGGTTTGCCTGTATAAAATTTTCTGCGGATCTCTTTCTTTTTTGGAGGCTGATCACAGATTGCGGTCTTTTATTCGCAAGTTAATCGTAAATGGCGGTATTTTTTCGCCTTTTAAAAATTCATCGTAAATTTTTCATGTATATAAAATGTTGAATGTTTTCATGAAATGTTTAGTATAAGAAGTATGAGAAGTATCCATATCACATCTTTAAATCAAAATTATTCTATAGAAATATAGGAATTGAATTTTCTCTGTTTTTTGCAATTTTGAAGTCTTTGAAATTTTTTGAGATCTTTTAATTTTTGCGATAAACTCATTTTTGAATCTTGCGATTGTATCACTTTTCACCAATCTAAAAAATCTTTGAAATGTTTTGAAATTTTAGAAATTGTAGAAATCTTGCGAGTATATCGCTTTTGGTAAATAAAATTAAAAATCTTTTGTCTTCTGTAAAATAAATATTCAAGGAAATGGTACTTAACCTTTTTACGGCTTGTTGTTGTCTCTTGCAAAGTATATGACTTGCCATTTCTTGTGAAATAATCTCCCACTTTCTTCTTGAGAAATATCAAAAATCTTGCGAAGTAATAATTTGCTCAAAGTAATCGATCATCTGCGAAGTAATGATTTACACGAAGTTAACATTTGCGAAGGAAATATTTACGATATAAATTCATGTTGTGAATGTTAGCAAGGTAAATATTTGCAAAGTGTAAAGAGTAGAATTGTTTGTGTTGCGAATATTCGCATGGCAAACATCTGCGAAGTGCAAAATTTTTTGCGAATGGGGAGATTCGAACTTGTGCCCATCATATTATCAGCTCTACTTGCGACCATCTGTCCAAGTTCTTATTTTTGTAAATGTTGCTGAATTCACAAAACTTATTCTGATGCCTAGATGATAACTTATTCTATCCTTTTGCTGAACCCGTTTTTTACGATGATAGCCTTCATTCTACTGGTTGATTATGACTTATTCAAGACCGTGAAGACGGTTTCTGACCTGTAAATTATCTTACCAAAGTTCATTTGATCATTATCTTCTCGTGACTACTGTTTTCATCTGTTATATGAAGTCTTTATGCGTCCTTTACTATTTTCAACATGTCCTAAGATCGTAACCATGTGAGCATTCGAGGAAAGTGCGAACATTCATAGGTGTTGTTCGCAAGTTTGTTGATCATTCACATAATTTGTAAGCCTCTCAATTATGTTGCTTATTGTCCCTGATTTTTTATTGAGTTGGAGAGTTTTTTACGAAGTTCGAAACAGACAACATAGCCGCAACACATTGAGGAGTTTTTTGCTGCGCACTGCTCTTATGGTCATCGTGGGTTGCTTCACCGGATATGATGAACTGTGCCTGTGGATTGCTGCTGTTGAAGGAGCCTTGAACGACCACCACTACAGCCTATCTTTCCCGAGACCAGAACTACTTCGAACATCTCCCAACTCCGGCTATAGTACTTTATGCTTGATGTTGAACTACACAGACGTAGAATGATCACAACCAATTGCCTCTTCGTACAATCCCTGGAAACATACCAATTTATATTGCTTGATAGTATCTAAGCATCTTCTCCGTTAAATGAATCAATAGCAATAGCCCCGTACTAAACCATCCAACAAACATCTCTCACGTTTACCATTTGGCAAGTTGGTTTTTCTCGCAGAAATTATACATAGTTCGCAAGAATTGGTATTCTTCGCAAGTTAATTATACATAGTTCCTCTTTTTAAATATGTTGGCTGGTATTGATCACTTTTTAAATTCAGTAAATTCTGCAGCATGGTGTTTGTTGACAGGCCATCCAGCAGAATTTCTCCCACATCCGGCTTTCATGTAGTTGTCTTCACCACCATCGTAAAATAATTGTTGGTGATTTGGACCGAAATATCTCATTATCATATTATTAATCTGTGTCATATTCGTAAAAATATTTTTGCCATTTGAAGACGTTGTCTTAGTAAAGATACCAGTGGGGAAAGTATGCGGCTTTTTACAGTTTGGAACTACAAATATACGTTGTCTCAACCATCACGTTATCTTTTTGCCATTTGTTTCGAAGTTCTGAAGTTGCGAAATGATGCTCTTGTTTGCGAGGTGAATGAAATCACATCTTTCCTTCTTTTACTGCTCTTCCCGTTCTAACTGTACTGTTTACTTCCCCATGGTTTATCTCGAATCTTTAGAGCAACCTGGATGGATTGCTGATTGTCTTGTTTGATCTCCTTTTATTAGCTATTCTTCTTTGCAAGAATACGAGTTGTTCCGGGTTCTTATTTCGCAAGTTTATATTCGCACAAATATAAACTCATTCTTTCTTATACTCGTATTCCTTACAAAGCCTGACTGTGTTGTTGAAGTTATCTATTGCTTCGTTGTGTTGGTTTTTGGCTGATGAGAATCGGTGTAGTCATGAGAGAGTCAACCGGCTGATGATAGACGTAGAAATTCCCTTATTAATTCGCTGCTACTCACGTTGCTGGTGGTCTTTAGCTAGACGAATCCTCCCTGATTTGTTGGTGTTTGCTCAAACCAATACTTATTTGTTTTATTTTGGTTCTAGACTGGCTGACTCCTTCACTTGTGAAGTAAACTGGTTATGATGAGCAGTAACTTGCGAAATAAGGCTCCTTTCATAAACTTGCGAAAATGACACAGATTAATAATCAACTCATCATCGATCATGGATGCAAAAGACACAGAGACGTAAACTTGTGAAAGAATAGATAACTTGAAAAATGTAGCATCAAAAATGTAAAGGAACTGATAACTTCGCAAGTTTATGTTTGTTCGAAACTAATTCTATTTTCTCCAGTTGATTTTTGCATCTCCACTCTTTGCGTAGAACTACATGTTAGCTTGTTTCATTTATCTAGACTTGTCAACTCGTTTGAAATTGAATTAATCTATCTTTACTATAATACTTCATTTCCTTTCTTGATCCCCATTGGGTCTAGTGACAAAGTAATGACGATCACATTGTGCTTGGAAATATTTTCAATCTTACTTAATAAGTAATGCAAAGGCTGCGAATGAAAGATTGATTCAAGTAGAAATTTAGGAAGGTTCATGCCAAAGTGTAGTTTTGTGGAGAATGGAAATTGTCATCAAAAATTTCTTTAACTTTGTTCACAGAAAAATTTCCAAATCAACTGAAAATTTTCAATCCCAACTATTGTTGAAATTCAGCTAATAAGCTCGCAAAACATGCTTCATTGAAGACAAATTTATAATCAAAATTCGTTTTAAATCAAAATCTGGGACATAAAATCAGATTTTTGCGAAAGAGCAACTAAAGTTTTTACAAAGTGTTTTCAAAATTTTGTTTATAAACGACCAGATCTAAAAATTTAAGAAAGTAATAGATGAGTTTTAGGGGAATGATTTTTCTTCTCAATCTGCTGCTGGTAAAAGTTTCTTTGATCTCCTTTTCTTTTCTTTTTTGAACGAGCATTATGCATCTTCCTCTTCTTTGTCTTCTTCATATGACGAGATTTGTTGTAATTTCATCACCAACAGTAACCAATTTTTCTAACTTTCTTGAACCAACAAGGCTAAGTCCCTGTTTCTAGCGCCAATTATGTAGTTGCGGATTATCTCACAACTACACCCTCATAAGAATCCATTAAAATGATTCCTAAACCTAATTAATTTGATATGGAACTAAGAATTAAGGTACTAAAATTATAAAGAGACACAAAGATTTTTACGTGGTTCGATCAATGTGATCTACATCCACGGTGCTTCACTAGTGATTGTATGTGATTACATGATTTTACAATTGAGACTCCATTAATGAATATTTGGAGCTCTAGAATTTTTGGGGAAGAAGATGATAAAGAAAATAAATCTCTCCTAACATTTTTCTCTCTCCTCCTAAAATTATCCTCTCTTGCTAAAAATATCCCCCCCACTTCTCATGCCTAAATGGGTATTTATATGATCTTACAAAATATGACAGTTGTGTTGTCCCGCCATTTCGGATTTGAGAATTATCTTGCGAAGCTTCGTAACTTCACTTCGCGAACTTCTTTTGCTTTCCTCGTGATTTCCTTTGCTCGCAAGATGTCTTTTCTCTCCACAATTTCGTAAGTTATCATTTGTTGTGATATTCCGCTCCTACAATAGGGGAGTACAAGAAGCTAGTGCTGAAGCTGGTACTGAGGCTAAATCAACTATGGGCAATCCTTTTAGGCGTCCCAAGAAGATATCAGACCCTCCACCAAGAAGCAGTAAGAAGAAAGAATGAGTGGCCAAATGGAAGAGGCCGAGGCATGAAGCCCGATCATATACCCCTTTGAACGCTCCTTTGGAGGAAGTATTCAAGGAAGTCGAGAAGAGGAACGATATCAATTACCCAGCATCAAGGGGAGTCCAGTTCTAAGAAACCAAGGATCACCCCGTGTACTGTCACTACCATCGGTATAGGGTCCACTCCACTAATAATTATCGAGAAGTGAAGGATATCGTTCAACACCTTATCCGAGATGGATACCTGAGACAGTTCGTCCGATATCCAGCTCAGCCGACAGCAACACCCGATGTTCCGGTTCATCAAGTTCGGATTGATAGGTCAACTCAATTTGTGAATACCATTTCACACTCAGCTATTCAAGACTACACTCTCGGCCCAGTAATCACTTAAATGATTCACAAGAGGGATCGTGATGGCAAAGAAATATTTAGCGTAGCAAAGACCTTACCGATGGAACCTTGGATGATGCAGTCTATTTCGTTCTCGGCCAAGGATGTCCCAGCAAATAGGCAAGCACACAGTGATCCCTTGGTCATCACGTTATTGATTAAGGAGTGGGGAGCAAGAAGGATTCTCGTGGATAGCGGAAGTTCAGTCGAGGTGCTATTCTACGACACGTTCAAGAGAATGGAGCTGTCAGACGACATCCTCGTCCCCTCAACATATCGTATCTACGGCTTTAATGGAACAGTAACCATCCCTAATGGCGAGGTAAATTTTAGGATTTCGGATGGTGGGGGATACCTTGACACACTAACCACCTTTTGTGTGGTCGACGTCGCCTCGCCTTATGAAGCAATTATCGGACGTCCATGGATCGCTGGGATTAAAGGGGTGGCATCGGCATATCATCAGAGATTAAGGTTCCCGACCTACAAGGGAATAACTGAAGTTGTAGGTGACTCCCAAGTAGCACGACAATGCATGCAGGTTGATGCCAAAATTAATGAAGATCGGCGAGCTCGACAAAGACGAGAGAAGAATAAAGCCAAAAAAGTTAAGGCTGCAGAAGAATTGGAGGAGGCTATTTCATAAGTGGTCATGGCGTACGAGACCCAAGAGCAAGACCCTTTATAGCAATTAAAGGAAACGGCTCCATTCAGGGAACCTAATCTAATTTCTCGGCAGTTGAGCCGGATCGGGAAGTGAATTTGGGGACATTTGAGGAGCCAAAGATAGTAAGGATCGGGACATTGCTCTCGGATGAACAAGCAGGTCGACTCGTGACAGTGTTAAAGGAAAACTTAGACGCGTTTGCTTGGGAAGTACACGATTTAGAGGGCATTGAACCGGAGGTCTATTGCAACCACTTGAAGATTGATCCGAGGTTCAAACCAGTTAGATAAAAAATAAGACGAATCGCACCAGAGTTACAGGCAGCGGTTGAGACCGAGCTAAAGAAGTTGCAAGAGTCCGGGATAATAAGGAAATCCCATTACCCGCAGTGGATATCTAATATGGTCATGGTACCAAAGAAAAAAGGAGGAGTCAGAATATGTCTTGATTTTAGTGACTTAAACAAGGCCTGCCCGAAGGACAACTTTCCTCTCCCAAGCATAGATCAACTAGTAGAATCAATAGTTGGATATGAGGTGATAACATTGATGGATGGATACATAGGCTACAACCAAATACCGTTGGCACCCGAGGGTCAGGAGCATACTTCCTTCTTCACATCAAGGGGGTTGTATTGTTATACCAAAATTCCATTTGGACTTAGGAACGCCGGTGCTACATATCAAACATTAGTAGGAGACATGTTCGAAGACAAGATCCACGACACCATAGAATTTTACGTGGACGACATGTTAGTCAAGAGCCGCCGAGCTAAGGATCACGTCCGAGACCTTCGCGAGATTTTTCAGACGATGAGGAAACACAAGATGAAGATTAACCCCGCCAAGTGCGACTTTTGGGTTACATCGGGGAAATTCCTAGGGTATATCATCACCCCCAGAGGGATAGAAGAAGATCCCGAGAAGGTTAGGGATATCTTAGAGATGCCACCTCCTGCGACAGTAAAGGATGTGCATAAGCTAAATGGTTGTATAGAAGCATTGGGGAGATTTGTGTCACGGTCGTCGGACAAATGTAAAACCTATTATGACATTCTGAAGAAAGGAGAGAAGTTTCAATGGACGTATGCTAGCGAAGAGGCCTTTCAAAATATAAAGTTACACCTAGCCAGCCTCCCGGTTCTGCAGAGGCCCGAGCCATCAGAAATCCACACCCTATACTTAGGGGCGACATCATATGTCATTAGTGCAGTGTTGGTTAGGATAGAGAGGAATGCGGAGAAGACGGTATATTTCACTAGAAAAACACTAAGTCCAGCTGAGAAAAACTATACTAGAATGGAGAAGATGGTACTTGCACTAGCTTTTGCCGCTTCTACACTCCGAACATACTTTCAAACTCATCGCATACGGGTGCTCACCAAATCGCCTATCGAAGCAATTTTGGTAATGCAGGGCGATCAGGGAGAATCTCTAAATGGGTATCCTTAATAAAATAATATGACATGGTGTACGAGACGAGGACGGCGATCAAAGAACAGGTAGTGCCCGACTTCCTAGCAGATTTCCCACTAAGCGATGAAGACGAGGTTGAAGATATACCTGGGATTATGGAAGAACGAGAAGAGCCTATTGACCTATTAGCAGCCAGTAGTCCTACACGGTGGGAAGTTTTCGTCGATGGGGCATCAAACAAAGAAGGGTCGGGCCTTGGGTTAGTATTCACCACGCCGGAAGGAAGAAAGATAGTGCACTCATTCAGGCTGGAATTCAAAGCAACAAACAATGTCACCGAGTACGAAGTGATAATCCATGCCTTACGGATAATTGTAGAAATGGGGCTATAGGAGGTTCGCTTAACTAGTGATTCACAGTTGGTGATTCGGCAGATTACGGGAAAATATGCGACACACGACCCCATGTTACAGAAATATTGGGAGCTCGCTCAATTTCACATCAACCAAATACCAAGCATTAAGTTCCGTCATATTTGTAGAAAAGATAACAGGCACTCGGACGATATATCTTACATCGCCTCACAGCTGGTAGACCCGATCATAGAGGGCATTCATGTTATGAGGCTCCTTACTCCCTCAATCCCAGAAACACCGGATGTACGGATCGATGTGTCTATTAACACAGTCGATCGATATAAAGAGGGCGATTGGAGAAAGCCGATACACCAATACCTGGAAACGGGCGAGCTACCCAAGGGTCGGCCCGAGATAAATAAAATCAAAAGTAAGTTGGGCGCCTACGAGCTAAGGGAAGGGATATTATATAGGAAATCCTACTTAGGGAAACTTTTACGATGCCTAAGTAGAGAGGAAGTCCCCACAATCTTGCATGAATTACACTATGGAGACGCCAGAAACCACAGCTCGGGGAGAAGCTTATCGGCCAAGGCAAAGACAATGGGCTATTTTTGGATGTACATGAACGAAGATGCAAAGGAAATGGCGAAAGCTTGTGAAGAATGTCAACGGTTTGGAAAGAAAATAAAGGCACCAGGAGTACCTTTAAACTTTGTTATAAGCGCATGGCCCTTTGCCAAATGGGGGGTAGACATTGTCGGACCGTTATATGTAGGAACAGGGCAGAGGAAATACTTGATCGTGGCCACGGATTACTTTACCAAATGGGTAGAGGTAGCACCACTAAGGCACATCCGAGACAAAGATGTCTTCAAGTTTATCTGGGAGCATATCATTTGCCGCTTTGGGGTCCCAGCAGCTATCGTCTCCGATAATGGAAAACAACTCCAAGGGGAAAATATTGATCTTTTGTTCAACACGTACAACATTAGGAAGAGTAAAGCTACCCCCATTTACCCCCAGAGTAATGGGTAGGCCGAGATCACCAACAAAACAATCGCCGATAACATGAAGAAGAAATTGGATGGGGAATATGGTGACTGGTGCGAGGAGCTGTACAACGTTTTATGGGAATACAGAACCACACGGAGGGAAGCTACAGGGTTCTTGTCGTACATGCTTACTTACAGAACCGAGGCGATTCTACCAACGGAAGGAATGATCCCTACTACCAGGACAAAAGCTTCGTTGCGGAACGTCTCGTCCGATCTAATATTGGAAAAACTCGATAATTTGGAAGAAACAAGGGAGATGGCGCTACAAAAAATGGAAAACTATCAAAGGAGGTTACAGTGAGAGTACAACAAGCGTGTTCGACCAAGAGAATTCCAACATGGTCAGCAAGTGCTGAAGTTTCTGGCCGACTGTGAGCGAGACAAAAAGGGCGGAAATCTAGCACCAAAGTGGGGTGGGCCGTATATAATTGCATCTAAGGCAGGCGAGGGATCGTATCGACTATTGATACTCGATGGAAAAAAGGAGCCCAAACCCTAGAACGTCAAATATATGAAGCTCTACCACCCTTGAAGGGAGGTGCAGAGAAAAGGTGAGCATACTTGTCTTCTATTTCTATAAAACCGTGAGGGGTATGAGATAGGGCATGAGTGACTAATGGTCATCCGTACTCGGGGCAACGCCAGTGAGGAAGTGCCGAGGTGACTTACACTCGAATGGTCATTCTTACTCGGGGCAAAGCCAGTGTGGAAGTGCCGAGGTGACTTACACTCGAATGGGCATTCGTACTCGGGGCAAAGCCAGTGTGGAAGTGCCAAGGTTCCTTACAGTCGCCTATCTATTCGTACTCGGGGCAGTGGCAGTGTGCAAGTGCCGAGGTAGCCTAAGGATTCTGGTGGTTGGAAACCAGTTCCATAGGCTGATAAGACACGAGGTCTTCTCAGCTAGGTGGCCTACTTACATTTGAAAGGTCTCCCCCATCGCAAGTGGCTGTGACCACTTGCCCGAGATTGGTTGATCGATAACCGCTCGGGGCAATCGAACCTAGAATTAGGTTGAATAATACCCTTCCACTGAATCCAAGAGATAGTGATGAGATAACCCAATAATGGCATGGAATTGGGCCCGATGACCCTCCTTGTTGGGTGTGTTCGACAGAAAAGGTTAAAATACTAACATACATAATCAAAAATTGCAGGAATGACATAAGAAACAAAAGTTAAAGTGACAGCGTCATACGCCAATTAAGGAAGCACGAAAAGCGTCATGAAACCCCACGAAGTAAAAAGTATAACAGGAATTAAAAGAACAGCATCGGCGATGCATCACCCCCTTTTAAACAAACAAGTAGTGTATTATAAGTAAAAATGGAAGATGTGTTCAAAGCGATTTACAACCCAGGACAAAGGGAAACTTAGTGGCGCACCACTACAAAAAGAGAATTCAATCCTTGGGGGGAACAGCGTCGGCCCTCCTTTGTGCGATCTCGCACCACTTCTTCTCCACATACTCAGCAATACCTGCCTGGACCTTCTCGTCTATCTCCTCTTCATGGGCGACGTGTTTATCCTAAAATTTTTGGGTAAGCTAAAAATTGGCTGCCTCGGCATTGGTCAACTTGGTACCAAAATCGGCCTCGACCTGCTTCAACCGCCGGACCTCCAGATCCAATTCCTGAGAACGTTTTTGCTTGGCTACAAGATTACAACAACACGGGATTATTCATTGAATATGGTTTAACAATTTCACAAGTACATGAAATAATCTAATCCTAAGGAACTTCCTCAACACATCGCCTAAGAGACCTGAAAGGGCTGGTAACACTGACTGAAGCGATTCTACCGACTTGGACAACTCATCCTCGGCCTTGGAAAATTTCATGGCTAGCTCGTTATAGAATTTCTCATTAATTTCATTAATGGGGAAGTACTTTTTATGTTCACTCCACTCGGCCATTAAACGATTGCGCGACACTGGGAGCACTGAAAGCTGCGACCTACTCCATTCTAGTTCACCCACCACTTTGTCAAATTCACCCACTTTGCCCAGCAGATCCTTATTAGCTCGCTCCACTACATCTTTATCCCTCAAAATTCGTCGGCGATCCTCATGAAGGTCTCGGTTCTGCAATTGTAAAGAGTCTACATGCTGTCCTAGGTCCGTGGCCAAAACAGTTTTCTCAGCAGCGAGGCGTTGAGAAGAACCCTGATAAGCACGTAAGTGCATCATTTTATACCCATATTTATATTAGCTAGGTCTCAATTTTATCACTAATAAACTTGTTTGTAGGTGTTTTTGTGAAATAAGCTCTTATGGAGAAAGTTGCTCGAAAAGTTGTTAAAAACACTCCAGAAGACATCTGTTATTCGGACCCTTATTTTGGATAAGGGGCACACCACCGCTATTTGCACCCCATAATTGCTACGTACACCCATCTTCTTCATGAGAACATGTTTTTGGCGGGTAAAATCTTTTCTTCCTGCGAAATATTCTGGTAAGAATTGGACAAGAGTTTTTGGAGAGATTTTCGTGGGAATGAGTTGGGATTACTCTGTTTGACTAAAACAGAAAAAGTAATATCTCCAGATTCGAATAAAGAGGAAGATTTCCGCTTAATATCTATAAAGCAGGGAGTAAAATGTTACGAAATATTTTGTTATATTTGGAAGATATGTAAGCTGTAAAAGAAGATATTCTCCAGGGATTCATGTATGTGATTGATAAGATTCTTGACATCCCAACAAAGTTGCGAGGAAGTACAAAACAGGGGAGGAATAGTTTCATGGGATTTCTCGAGATTTTTTGCATTGAATTTCAACGTCATTTGGTCTGATTTGGTACTTGTTTTTTATTGATACCATTCTGTTATGGCTAAACAGGGATGGTAAGTCTCTTGATTTCGAAGAAATATGGATGTAAAGATTAATGGGAGAAAACAGAGCAAGCCATGTGTGGTAGAGATACTCGGGATATTTTGAGCTTTTTTTTGGGAGATTACATGAGACTGCAGCGTGTTTTACTCCATCTAGGACGTTATTACCACATGCTCAGCGTGTATTGACATATAGAAGACGTATGAAAGGGAAGAAAAATAAAATTATTCTCGGAGAGATGCATGCAAGGAAAGGGAGTTAGTGGGAGTTATGTTGGAGATATTCTTGATCTTGTTGGATATATAAAGGGTTTAAGGGACTCAGAGAGGGGTATCGAGTGATTGGGGAGGCTACAGAGTAGAGAGAATTGCTGCAGATTTCTCTGCAGCAGCAGCAGAAAAATAGTGAACACGAAGAACAGACTTGCAAAGACAGTCGTAAAACCACTGTCGTTCATGCTTAAGAAATAAGACTGTTGCTTGCGACAGTTTACTGTTATTCTTTGTAACAGTGGGTTTGCAATGATTATAAACGTTGCGAATTCCCGGTTTAATTTGATTTTCTCATTTTCTCTTCTTTGTAAACACCTTTTGAGCAATAAAAATGAAATTTGAGTGTGTTTTCACTATGTGGAACTAAACCCAACCCTGGGACGACGGAGGAAGCCGAAATTCTACATGGGTAAAATTATTTTATTTTCTATATGACTTTTGCACTTATTTTAAATTGATTTATGATTCGATAAAATTAGTTGTGATTCAATTAGATAGGTTATGCTTTGTTTAGATAATCTATGCTTAGGGGATACAATTAATGTTTTGAGGATCTACTTTGGAAAAACAAGAGTCGATGTTTTATTAATTTACTGAGCGATAATTATTGAGGATAAATAATTGAACCTCGTGTTGTGAATTCAGTGGAATCTTAGACCCAGTGACTCTCTCTCTTTCTTTTATTATTTTCATCAACCTTTAAATTTAATCTTCGCAAATCTGAGAGAACTAATCTTAATTACTACTACGAAAACTTCGAAAAATCTTAAATCAAACCAAAGTGAGCTCGTAAATTGTCTATTTCTTCAGGGGCATACTCAAACTGTCGATATCGGTCTAATTCACCTTGAAGTTCTTTGATCTCATCAACTTGGCGATTTATTTTCCCATCCTTGTTTGCAATTCGCCGATGAAGATTCTCCACTAAATCATTTTCAATATCCCACTTCCTCTTCATGATCCTAAACTCCGAAGAAGCATCTAAACCTATACTAGCTATCTCGGCTAGCAGAAGGACACCCGACTCAGGATAATGGCATGATAAACTCAATCAACACAAGTTAAGGTTTGTAAAATTGTAACACACCTTGAGCATCGGCGAGTTTAATTTCTAGCTCGCGCGCACGACTCTTCTCGTTCTGCAATTGAAGTTGGAGAGATTCCACCAACTGCCTCTCCCTACGACGATTGGCGGCATCCAACTGTAACCGATTAAGGATCTGATACAAGTAAGCAAGTTAGAATGGCAAGAGACAATTAGTAAGAAATTAAGGAGTGGGGCATCACCCAGACATACAGAGTCACTCACCACCGTATCAAGAGTCTGAGTTATATCGTTATAAAGGGGCACTGCACCGAGCATTTGTTCATCAGTATACGCTCCAAAGTCAGGGGAAGTGAGCGCTCCAAGGGAGTTCAGGATATGGCCAGAGACGGTAAATGAGGTTTCAACACTAGACATAAACTCATCAGTGATCCGGGGCAGACGAGGAAGTACTTCCGATTCAGCATTAACAACCTTTTCCAACTCGGGCGTCTTCATGGGCTCTTGTTTGTCGCCTACCAAATCAGATGGCACGACCACCTCAGGACCACCCTTCTCACCCATCTCCTTCCCATCGCCCTTGTCATCCGAGAAATCCTCGCCGAATATGTCATCTTCATCAGGAATCTCGATGATTGGCTTCTTCCTCGACTGCGGCCTAGTAACAACATTCTTTCCTCTAGTAGGATTACGCCTAATAGGTTGAGCATTAATCTCATGCACATCGGACCCACCGGTTTCATTATCCTCGTGCCTAGGAAATTTCTGCATAAGGCTTCTCGTCGGAACATGTGAAGGCAAAAAACAGAGGCAAGTACATGTACTTATAATAAAATCACTATGTTTGTTACCTTCCCCTGGTCTTCCTCAACCCTTTTTCTAGCACCCCTTTTTCTCGACGATGTGGCGGCCTTGGTAGAATCGCCCAGAGACTTTGATGACAACAAATAACCAATTGGTGTCAAAACTAACAATCTAAAAATTGAGGAAGGAAGAAGGAGACACATACCTTATCAGCCTTATCGTCATTAACCACCCAGAAAGGATAGGGCTCGGTGGGAAATGGAGGCGACGGGAAGATACCATGTAAAATGGGCCCTCGGACAAGAAGTGGAACTCGGGGATAAATTGGGTCATTGGTATGACGGGGTCGCTTGTTAGAACCTTGGACGATGGGATCGGCATCTAGCATCATCCTTTCAACATTCTTAGGCATAGTTCTGTGACGATGAGGACTAGAAGCAAAACCGGCAAGGTCACCATTGGTTGAAGTACCGGCTCAATAGTTGGCGAAGAAATTGGCAGCGGTATATTCTGGAGCGTCCTCGGGCTTATAGGTCGACCAGTCGGCGGTGGAGCCATGACCATCTCGGCGATCTCTCCATTCATCCATAATCCGAAAAGTGTTGCCAGTCTATTGAGCTAGAGCACGATAAGGCTTGAGCTGGAAGAGAATATCGTAGTAGAAAGGGCTATCAGGATTGTACAAAGGGAGACGGAGACCTATCTCCAGCTGGACAAGAGTGATAACCACGCATTCAGCCGACTGCTCGTACTTCTCCATGTCGGACTTCCTCAAGGCGCTGTTTTGGCCCGAGATCAGGGTAACTTCATAGTCTTGAAGATGGTACTTCTCTTTCAACTTCTCAATGAATTCTTCATTAGAGAGATCTTTCACCTTTTCTCGGACCTACACGAAATAGAAGGAGAACCGTCAGGAAAGATAGATTTTATGGCGCGATTATCGTACTCAGAAGGACTATCAAACGAAAATAGGGAATCAAGGGGAAAAGCATCAATCTCGGAAAAATCATCATCAACACACCTTTTCTCAGTCATTGAGGGAGGAGAAGCCATGGACGTGAATAGTGCAAAACTCAGAAGCTGGTAAAGAAGGCTGGGACGACAGAAACGCAACCATAGATGTTATAGCACTCGATGATGAGGATGTGAAGGAAGAGAATCAAAAAGATAAGGGTTCACAGAAGCATAAAGTGATGAAGAAAAATCTCAGAAAAAAATAGTTGCAGCGGCTGGAGATTGAGAAAATGGTAAAGTAGAAGAAAGAGAATAGGAAAATGGAGTATTTAAGGGAAGAAAGAAGTTTGACCGGCACCGACGGTTGCAATTCATAAAGGGGAGTTAGTAGGGGATTGCATGGCGGGAATCGCGGCATGGACGGGGACATGGGAAGATGGGACAATTTTCTTCCACTCGTGTCTACCACACGAGCGAAAGAAGGTGCATAAATGTAGGTGTAGATTATCCACAGGGCTAGGTGGCAACATCTTAAGCTATGATGTACCCAAGGATGAAAAATCGAGAAGCATGGGAATAGAGGCTGGCTGGCGCGAGGATTAAGGAACCACGTGGTTCGGACATGATCACTCTACAGTTGTCGGACAAGACTTGACTCCAGACCTCTGACAAAGCTGACAGACGAGACGTATTTGGTCAAATAAGGAGCATTAGTAAAAGGGATAAGAAGATACATGCCATATCGTCCAAATGAAAGGGAGACATGATTTGAAGGGAGACATCGCACCAAGAGAACACATAAAAGGATCGGCTCGGATAAGAGACTGCTAAGGAACCAAATTACATCGGCCATATTTACAAAAGGAGAGACGATACGAGCGGGCCCGACACAGGACTTCAAGATAGATATATTGTGACCAACACCATAGTTTGGTTGTATGTAGTCCCCCCTATAAATAGAAGAACTTGTATCCAAGAGAGGTAGGTTGTAATTGAGAGAGAGAGAGAGAGAGACTTGAAATCGCACTAGAGAGAAAGAGAGTTGGGAACTAGTTCATCTTGTAAGGAAGAGAGTTCAACTTGGAGAGTGACACCATTGTAACACCTTGAAGTAATAAGATTCATCCTTTCACCCCCGTGGACGTAGGTAATCACATCGAACCACGCATATCCTTGTGTCTATTGTTAAGTTCTTACTTTCACTGGAATGAGTAGAATATTTTTATCCTTTGGATGTAGTTTGTAGTAAAATGCATCTACACAGACTTTACTTATATATGCATTATGGTTACAGTTGTCATTGATTAGTTAGGTGACTAGTTAGGTGACTAGTTAGGATTGGACTTTACTTAATGACATTTATCCATTACGGGTGATGTGCGTGGCCGGTTTTCATACTTATGTATACTTTTCTTTTTGAAACGATGCTTATACTTGGTGGTAACTTGCAAGAAAATAGAAATGAACTGAATATTCAATTTCAACAAGCCATAAATTACCCTAACACCTCCTTCCTCATCAACTTGTTGAGAGCTGAGTATCGAGTTTTCTTGTTTTTTTCTTCCTTTTTCAATCTCAATATAAATAAATAATAACCCTTCTTGTTTTTTCATTAGAGTTTTTTTATTTTTTTCAATTAATGTAATTATAGATGAAAATAATGATAATTATGACTTTTCCTCCCCCGACTAGGTACTATAGATGAAAACTAGGATTTTCACACTGATTGTTAAACATGATAATTGTGATTATCAATAAGTGAAAACTAAAATTTTAGTTCAAAATTATAATTTTCACCAATCAAATTGCATTAATAAGGTTTAAAATTAAAGTTTTCATTGAAAATTGGAATTTTCACCAAATACCATTACTTGTGAAAACATAATGTTTCACCAAACTGCGCCTTATGAAAACTCAATTTTCCTAAAACTCCATCATGATAATTGAGTTTGTTTGGTCGGTTGTAATTAAAAAATTATGGAGAGAAACAAAAAAAAAACGTGATAAAATGAGGTATTTAGGCAAGTTTGTAGGAGAGATGATCATTTAGGGAGAGATATATATCAAGAGGGGATTATGCTAAAAAAAGGGTTCAGATCTTCTGTGACCTATTTAGGTGTCTCCTTGTGTCCCACTAATAAAAATCCGCCATGTGTCGACATTAATTTACCGTAAATCACTGTTAGAGAGTAGCAATAATTAAGAAAGAGAAAATCAAAACAGTAAAAACTTAACTCATTTATAGATATTTTTATGCCGAACCTACTCCCTAACCCAAATAAGTATATCAATAGTATCCGATTACAGTAGCTATAAGAAGAATTGACGGGAAAAAGAATGATAATCATAAACGAAATCAAATGAGGTCTCTAATTATACAATTTAAGATGATCAAACCTTAAGAGCTATGGGTAGCGAAATGATTTCATTTATCATAATTATAGGAAGAACATGGAATAGAATTCCAAAATAACTGAGTATGGAATACAAATTAAGATGATTAAACTGCATCCTACAAAGGATAATTACAATAAGATGAGTCGCTTATACACCATCTATTTCGACCATAAACCACTAACTAATATTTGTAAAAGATCATCCTTTCGAAAGGTAAGGAACAACATTTTCACAGCACAAATAAAATCTAAAATTTAACTTATGTGCACTGTTAACTTAAAGCTTCATCAATCAACAAGGAAATCATTGGTGGTTGATCGGGTCTTTCGCTCCTTCTTTTCTTCCTTGTCAATTTATTGGTCCCTGAATATAGTGGGATGTGAAACTCACAGTACGTAAGTCGTATACATCCATTCATAAATGAATCCCAACATTCTACCTGTAAATGGGGAAAAAAACATTTTCGTATACATCCATCTTATATACAATTAGATTTTTCATTTGTATCGTGCCAAAAAATAAAAATTGCTATTTAGGTTTCATTAATTCATATACAGTAATACTCGTCCTGAAGATACAAAAACTTACAATCAACTTTTGGATGAAACAAAACTTACTTGCAGCTGCATCTTTTTTAATCTAACATCTGGTGCGAAACTAATACTAATGGGGAGAAGACGAGAAGACAACAAAAAAGTATAAGAAGAGAAGACGAGAAATTATTGTATAAAAGAATAAAATATATTCTTTTGGTTTGGAAGTAGGCTTGGTATAAAAGTATATACAATTTGGTTTAAGTCTTTATTTTTTTCATTTTTCTTCCTTGATTTTCTCAGCTCTCCAACGGTGATATATTATTTTATTTATGGTAAGTTAATTTCGACACATGGAAGATTATTATTGGTGGGACACAGGGAGACACCTAAATAGGTCACAGACGATCCCAAGCCAAAAAAAAAAGTCAAAAGAATTATTTATGGAGCTTTTTTAGGAATCATAATTTGTTACAACTATTTTTATACTAAAAATCACTTAATTAATTTACTAATTAAAAGGTCATTTGTGTAATAAGGAAAATGTAAATGTAAATGTAAATCACACAAAGCTTTTGGTTGGAAACCTAGCGACAAGCTGGGCTTCAACTCCTCTTTGTGTAATCAACTCTACTTATAAAAAAAATTGGGCTTCTTATATATAGAATTTTAATGGTGGGTTTGGTATATAAAAAAGAAAAGAATGGGCATTTTAATGGTGGGTTTGGTATATAAAAAAGAAAAGAAATGGGATACCGAAAAAGTTCCCCGTTTTGATATTATGAGAATCAGTTCTCGTATATTATTTCTTTGTTTTTGTGTTCCTTTCATCAATATGATTCTTCCAATATAAAATCCAGATCATTCATATACCAAGTAAAAACCCTATAAAAAATTCTATATTGTGCTCTTACTTATTTAGAACGCGTAATTGGGGATATGGAAACTAATTGGGGGATATGAATTACTTCCCCCAACCAAAGGTGGCTGTTAAGGGGTGTTTTTTGGGAGCGAAAATACTAAAACACCCTTAGATTAATTAAAAACTTTATGAAATGACTGCTATGCCCTTTCCCCTAAAACATAAATCTCAAATAACCAAATTCATATATCCCCCAATTCCATTTGTACCGGCACAGCACGGTTAGGTTTTGAAGAAGAAAAAAATTCCTTCATCTTCTTCCTCCTCGTTCATTCTTCATCGACGATTAATCATTGAATCAAAAATTTCTTCGTTGACTAACCTACCATAAACATGCCTCCGAGAACCAAATCAAAAGCAAAAGAGAGAACCAAATCGATTGCTCAACAAACACATGAACAAAGAATCGAAAACATTGCTCACCAACTAGAAGAGGACGCAGCAGCGAGCTCGGATGATCAACCACTCGCAGTCATGGCTTCTCTGAGAAGGTAAGTGATTTTTGAACTCATTTATGATTGTTTTAATCGATTTGTAGCCATGGGTTTAGGTTAGAATCGCCAACAATAGCCGAAACTGTCGAGTTACAGAGAGAGTACCCAAGATAGGATCTGTGTTTGAATACCAAGCCGGTTTAGGTACCAAGATAGCATTTTGGTTGAATACCATACCGGTTTGAATTCCCGAAACTGATTTTTTTATACTAAGATAGAATTAGGTTGAATACCATACCGGTTTGAATTCCTGAAAATTAATTTCTTGTATAGGCATACGAATTGGGTTGAAGACTATTCCGGTAGCCAACTAAAAACACAGTGAACAATTTTATTTGTACCGGCATGCATTAGTTCAATTAGGAAATGCCAGTAGTACACTTAAAACATTCAAGAACATCACTGAAATTGTGCTCGATACCGGCACACAATTTAGGTTACGCAGGATGCTGGTACTTAAAAACAGGCATGCATTAGTTCAATTAGGAAATGCCGGTATTACACTTAAACCATTCAGGAACATCACTGAAATTGTGCTTAATACCTAAGACACAATTTTGGTTGCGTAGGACGCCGGTACTTTAAAAACTGGCATGCGTTAGTTCAATTAGGAAATGCCAGTAGTACACTTAAAACATTCAGGAACATCAATGAAATTTTTCTCGATACCGGCACAAAATTTAGGTTGCGCAGAATGCCGGTACATCGATACCGGCATGCTCGATATTTAAAGGTTTATGCCGGTACATGTTACCGGAATTGGTTTGTATAAGGGTTTCCATGTCGGTTCCTAAACTTCCATGAATTTTCTTATGTTTGTTTTGTTTGCTTATGTTATAGGTCAAAATCCAAAGAAGCGAAGAAAAATAAATGTCCTATTCTCACTAAGAAAAGTAGGAAGGACGGTCTTGATACTCCTCAGTCCCTGCCTCCACGGGGGAAAGACGCAGGTCGCAAGAAGCATTTGGGGTTTCAAACAAGAGGGTCAGTTTGGGAGAGTGGTGGTGAACGTAGTGCACTTACAATCCGTGAAGGTATTGGAACAATTGAGGAAGATGAGTATGATGAAGGGGAAAGTGAGGAGGAAGATGATGAGGTTCATCCAAGTCAATTAGCAACCCAAAGCGAAGTTGGTGGGACGAGTCAACAACCAACACAAGGCAAGGGCAAGGGCAAACACAAAGTTAAAGGTTGTCACCTTACTCACATTGATGACATGATACCCGATAATGATGATGGTAAACTTTGGGGTCAAGCTCCGGAACCGAAAGTACTCTTTGGATACAAGCACTCTTGGGCTCGTACTATCTTTCAAACCTATGTAAGCATTTTTTATTTTGTGCATGTGCATTGTTTTATCTTTTACATCATATCTTAATCGTATTATCTCTTATTTGTAGGATCATACTAAGGCTGTGCGTGTTTGCCTAAACCAAGCCGCGGCTAAGTGGAAATTGTCGTTGGATCATGAAGATGTCCAAACATTAGTAAAGAACTCTGGTCTGTATTCTTTGGTTAAAAATTACGTGAATCCAGATATTGTGACCGTCAATTGCTTCGTCGAAAGGTATCATGGTGAAACTGATACAATGCACTTCCCGTTTGGAGAGATGACCTTGATTCCTGAAGATGCTCATGCCATTCTAGGCTTGAATGTTATCGGCAAATCAATTTCAGAAGGAGTTGAGTCTCGGGACCTAGATTGGCTGAAGTTGCACGATTTGACTAAAAAGATGTTTGGTTGGGACTTCAAAACTTCTTCGGATAGCTTTTATGTAGCATCGAACGGAAGTAAGACGAAGACATTCAAGCTGACGATGCTTAAGAAGATGTTTGAAAATACAAAGGCTAGTAGCTTGGAGGATGGATGGGGCCCTACACAGATTCGGTATACAACCGCCGCGTACCTGTTATACATCTTGGGTACTAGGGCATTCCCTGACACTAATGGCAACAGGGTAAGTGCAAACTTTCTCCAGTACCTTGACCCGTTGGAAGGTGTCTATGGATATTCTTGGGGCACCGCGGTCATGGAACATTTGATGGCGGAGATGAGAAGGGCTTCATTGGCTAAAACAAACCAATTTGTCGGGAATTTCACTCTACCTGTGTACAAATTTCTTTAATCTATGTTCACATGTATATTGTTCACATGTATTCTTTTAACTTATGTTCACATGTATATTGTTCACATTGTATTAGGTGTGGTGTTATGAACACTTCCCAACCTTGTTCAAGGACTGCCAATTCTTGAAGATCAAAGACCTTCCTTAAACCGATACCCCTAGAGCTCAGAGGTTCGAGTTTAACAGTAATCTGAATCCCGGTAACAAAGGTCGAGTCATCGATATGAGATTGGCTATGGATGCTATGAGGAAGGAAGACGTTGTGTTCGACACTTATAAGGAGATTAGAGGATACCGTGAAATTCCAAGAGATGTTGCATTTTAAAAAGGGCCGTTGTACCACCCAAAAGGATACATTATGGACGATCCAAGACGTGTGATGCGCCAACATGGATTTAAGCAATTATCCCATTTTATGTCGTTCTCTGTTGATAATTATCGTCTTTCCTTTTCTCGGTGCAATTCAACTCCCAACAAGTTGCATGTAGTGTATGATACAAAACCGGAACCATCGCATTGGAGTGAAAGAGAGCCACGTCGTTTGGTTGATATTTGTAAGTGGGTGATTGCGGAAAATGGTTATGAAGTTGATGACATCTACATGAGGGATTACCTGGAATAGTCACATCCTTATGTCGTGTGCCCTCCCTACGTCAAAGCTCCACACCAAGAAAACACTCCTGTTGAAATTCCTCCACCTCCACAACCTACGATGGCCCAACTTCTTAAGACTTTCAGAATGGTGGTAAGTTTTATTAATTGATTATAGTCATTAAATGTAAACATAATCATATATTAACATATATACTGATTATGTGTTTGATGTATTAAACTAGCGACGTCGGCTTGGAAAGGTTACGAAGATGTTAGGTTGCAAGCACAAGGACGGAGTGGTGGTATCTCTTCAAGAAATCAAGGAACTCGAGGAAAAGCTTCATAGAATTGAAGAAACCGACCCTACTGTCAAAGCTATGTATGGGGAAACAAGGAAGGCGCCGACCCAAAAAAAACAAAAGACCAATTTAGTGGAAGAGAATTGATGACAATTAGTGATGGTTAACTCTTTAGTTCTTTGGTTACGTCAAAAACAATTTCAAGCTTGTTATTTGGTTTATATTGTGGGTTAACTCTTTAGTTCTTTGGTTTATGTTGAACATGTTTAGATTTCTAGTTTGAAAGTTAAAATGTTCCGGCATAGTAGAGCTCAGTTTTAGAAATACCGGTATAGTCTTCTTTTTCTAAGTTTTTATTTTTCAAAACCGGCATAGTCGATATCGTGAGTTCTACGCCGGATCTCTTTTTAGTTCCAGAATGAAGAAAAAAAATAGAGTTCTGGCATGGTGGATAGCGCCACAATTATTCCGGTACTAAAATTGTCCCTTGTGTACTTTTTTTACAGAGTTCCGGCAGTGTTATGCATTTTTTTACAATTACAGAAATGGAAAAATTATATCTGCGTACTTATGGTGGTATTCCGGCACAAAAGAGAACATATATTGCAACGCCGGTACGATTACCGGCATAGTAAAGTTTGAATCAAATCACATTGGAACATACATGGCATATGGTTTAATGATTACAATTCAAACTTCCAAAAAAATAAAAGGTGGCGTAGTAGTAAACCGCATATATCCAAATTACTCATCATCGCTTCCACACGTATGAAGTTTGAACTCCTCCTCTTCAAGAGGTTTCTTTGATAAGGCCAAAGCATCCCATAATTGGTGATTCTCCTCATTCAATGCCATCCATCCCTTCCATATATTTGGATCTAGTTCCTTGTTTTTAACCATCCCACAAACAGGTGGAAATGGACAATTGTCCTTGAGTTTTAGAATAACGAAATGATTTTCGTTCACGTACGCCAAAACAACTCTTATCGTCTTAAGGAATCCCTCGCATTTTTGCCACTTTGGTATAAATGTTGTGACTACGGTGGGGGGTAAAATAATGAACAACACAATTAAATGTATCCACTACTAGATGCCCACAAAGTGGCATCCTCATCCAATATTGAGTAGGAAGAAATGCCATCTCCTGCTCGGGTCTTAACACTTGAGCACACATATAATCAAACACCTCGTCGTGACCAACCAATTGCTCATAAAAGCTCCTCTTCTTCACAAGTTGATCGGCCATCCTCATTCTAGCATATCGGCATGGTGTCATTCCTTTACATACATCCGTATCGAAGATTCCTAATTGTTCGGTCACGGCATGATAGCCATAATTTCCATCTCCATCGACATCATCCGTGTACACAATAAACTCGCGAATAACCTCAGGAAGTTGGTCTATGTAAGAATCTATCTTCGTATGGTAGTGTCTATAAGTCCTACCCGTTTGCGAATCCTTATACATCGCCATATTACCAACTTTTAGCTTAATTATATCCAAACCATCTTCTGCAATCCCTACACTCCAAATGTCTTTGTTATTAGACGGGAGAATATTCTTCCTTGACCTACCCCTACCCCTTTTCCTTTGAACCTCGGATACATCAACTATTGGTGTACCTTCGGAATGTTTACCTTGTTGTCCTTGGTAGCTTAATGTTGGTACCTTCGGTGGCCTTCCCCTTTTCCTTTGAACCTCCGATACATCGACTATTGGTGTAGGTTCGTAATGCTCACCTTGTTGTCCTTGGTAGCTTAATGTTGGTACCTTCGGAGGCCTTCCCCTTTTCCTTTGAACCTTGGATACATCAATTATTGGTGTACCTTCGGAATGCTCACCTTGTTGTCCTTGGTAGCTTAATGTGAGTACCTTCGGCATCCTTCCCCTTTTACTTTGAACCTCCGATACATCGACTATTGGTGTAGGTTCGTAATGCTCACCTTGTTTCCCTTGGTTTCTTAATGTTGGTAACTTCGGCGGCCTTCCCCTTTTCCTTTGAACATCGGATACATCAATTATTGGTGTACCTTCGGAATGTTCACCTTGTTGTCCTTGGTAGCTTAATGTGGATACCTTCGGCGGCCTTCCCCTTTTCCTTTGAACCACGGATACATCAACTATTGGTGTACCTTCGGAATGTTCACCTTGTTTTCCTTGGTAGGTTAATGTGGGTACCTTCGGTAGCCTTCCCCTTTTCCTTTAAACCTCGGATACATCAACTATGGGTGTACCTTCAGAATGCTCACCTTTTTGTCCTTGGTAGCTTAACGTTGGTACATTTGGCGGCCTTTCCCTTTTCCTTTGAATCTCCGATACATCGACTATTGATGTAGGTTCGGAACGTTGTTGACTTGATATCGGTTCATTCCTAGGCCTACCCCTTTTTTTTGGAACGGGCGCTTCCGCGAATCTTGCTTCTGAAATCTCACTTGCACATAAATCTCGTTTTTTAGTTGTCGCGAGTTCCTCTTCACGTCGACTCATTTGTTTTAATTCTTTTCTTTGTTTCTTCCTTACAATTTTAGTTTGTGGTCTACCCGGTGGATCTCCCTTTGTTGGATCTTCACTTTGTGCTATCCATGGACATGTAATTAGTCTTAGTTGGCTCAAAAATACTTGTCGGCTAGCCGAGTTGCCACGTGAGTAAGCTTCATAAAATTCTTGGGCCTCTTTTGTATCCCATGGTAATTGTCCGGGAGCTTCGGTAGGGGGAAGGTCTAAAGATAATTGCTTCCAAAACGGATCAATAACATCAATAGGTATCACTTCTTCATACTTCACAAGCATATGACGACACGGAAGCCCCAAATGAAGACATGTCGGGACAAATACACACATCACCCGGTTTTCCGTAATTTTTCTCATATTGCATTTGTATAATCATATGTTTTATTGCCCAACGGGAGACGTTAAACTCTATTCCTTGGAGAAACTTAGTATGTGGAAGAAATTGAGTCATCCTTTCCATTGAACTTTTTTCAAAAGCCTTCTTGATCCTATCGATATCGGCCTTAAAGTGTTGCTCCATTGCCTCGGTGACCGTAACCACGTTTCCCTGGACGGACTGGATTAGATCTTTAAATCTCCCATGTGAGGACTCTGCTATACTAGTTGCTTCATTCCCGTAATGTCTATAACGATTTGTCCACGCACGCACAAATTTTTCCTTGAACTTATCCAACAAATTATCCCGACAATATGAGACGGCACTTGGATACACTTCGTTATATTTGGCAATAAACATGTTCAATCTATTTTCATACATGTCCTCGGTAAGAGACCAATAAACTTTCTCCCAATCCTTTAGAAATTCCAACCACCTTTTATGATTTTCATCGTGTTCTTTGTCGACTCGCTCTTTAATCTTTCCTCTTTCATTTTCTTTTTCTTCGGGTGATAGTTTCTCTTTGCGAACATCTTCCTCTAGTTGAGCGACCATTCTCTTATTAATATCATCCTTAGAGGGTTCAAGCAAAGCATGACAATGTTTTTTCACATTTTCACCTATATGATATGTACATAGGAAATTTTGTGCATCCGGATATACGTCGGATATGGCATTTATTAGTGCGTCGAATTGATCGGTTATGAAGACCTTCGGAAAACGATTTTCCGGGAACAATAATTTCAATTTTCGCAATGCCCAACGATAATTGAAATCCCTCTCATTTTTCATTAAACACCAAGCCAATGTGAATGTTACCTTGTCCGAAGTTTTCCCCACGATGTTGAACAACGGCATGTTGTATTTGTTTGTCTTGTAGGTGCAGTCCATCATAAGAACATCACAACACGTATGAGCCAGTTGTGAAAGCAAAGGATGCGAAATAAATATTTGAAGCGGCTTCTCGTCCGGACCTCTTTTAATGAAACGCGTGTAGTTGTGATCCCAAACTATCTTCTCAAATTCTTGCATAACACTCCTCCCTTCCCATTCCAACCTTTTAATGGTTGCTTGTGCGCTATAAATTGTAGTGAGTGAAGAAACGTTCATCTTATCCTTTTCCTTGAAGGTTTTGAGAATCACTCTTGATTTGATACATGCTTTTGTCATCATCTTGACATCCTCGAATTGATCAGGTTTTAGCTTCGCAACTAGGGAGTGACCTTCAAAATCTTTCGGATCGGGGTGGTTATGACGGCCAAACCACACCTTATATTCCCATTCTTTTTCTTTTTCTTTTTCTCCTCTTAGATAGAATACAAGCTTAAAGGGGCACTCATCCTTCCTCGTAACTGTATTGTATACCCTCTTAGTCTTCTTTTCATATACATAACCCTTTCTCTTATGGCTATTTTTCTCATTGTATTTTCCACTTCTCTCGCAAACCATCTCAAAACGAACATTTGAACGTTGGCTATTCCTCATTAAGACACACATGTTCTTAAGAGCCGTCGCTTTTGCCCAAGCAATTTCTTCATTTTCATATTTTATTCCCTACATAAGGACAACAATGGGAGATTACAAGCAAATCCCAACATAAAATTGTAAAAAATAGGTGAAAGTATTGTTTGGTAACATACCCGAGGCATTTTATAGTATTCCGACGTATCCCGATGGAGCGGTTTGGAGATTGGTTGATCGTTGTATGTCACAATCTAAGGAATGAATGAAAATAAAATTGGATTAGTTCAAAACCGGCATTGTCGATAAGTAAAGTAAATGCTGGGATTAATGACCGCATACATGGTAATTGACTTTCCATGCCGATTAAAACCGCATTCAGAGAATTTCAGTTCCCATTCCGGGATAACGTTCTGGCATAGTAAGTTCAAAGATATGCATGCCAGTAGTTAAGTTCAAAATATCACTAACTTATGTATGTTTTTCATGTAAAACCGGCATCCTCGACATTTAAGTTTCCATGCCGGTATTTAAGTTCAAAATATCATTAACTTCTGTATGTTTTTCATGTAAAACCTAAGATCCTCGACATTTAAGTTTCCATGTGGGTATCATAAACCCAAGCATTATATGTCATGTACTCACACTGCCGGTTTGAATATTCCATAGAATATTCGGTGGTGGGTAAAAAGTATAAATGTGTACCGGCATGCGATCTTGGTTTGAATACCGCGCCGGTTTGTTCTTGAACAGTTGGGGAATTTTGTCCCGGCATATAAATGTGTATGAATACAATGCCGGTTATAAAGGTTACGGCGTAGTACTCATAAAACGAGCATGCCGGTACTAAGGTTTTTCAGACAGAAATTGCGGTTTCAAAAATAAAATAAAAAAATTCGACCTCTTTGAAGCATTACCTGTGTGTTGGGGTTACTTGTATGCTGAACATGTTTACTTTCTTGAGTTGGTTCTTCACAAAACCCTTCATAGTCACAAAAATCATGATTCATAGTCACGAAAATCATGATTCAATGGTGTTGGTTCATCATATAACAATTGTGAGTTGTTATCATTAACCGAAGATTGTTGTTGTAATTGAGCTAAAGATTCAGCAGCTGCAAGTCTCTCATCACAATCATCTTCCATTTTCAAAAAAAAAAAAAATTCTACTCAAAATTTTTTTCCCTCCTACTCTCAACTAACCCACACAAATTCAAATAAACATAAATACACAAATTATATCCCCAAATCATTAATATTTTACTAATCAGGATTAGTAACTAATTATAATTAGTGAGGGTTAGATTAGGAATTAATAATTTAATTATATAAGGGGTAACCAGCTAGGATATTTGGGTTTCCATATCCCCAATTACGCGTTCCTTATTTACAGCAGACGAAAACTTAGAGACAGGCACATTGCCAGGCTGCCACCAACTGACGGAGCCAAACTCTTTGCTTTACGGGGTCAAATTATAAAAAAAATCCTAAAATTCAATTTTTTTATACCTATTTTGCCCACACAATACACAAAATTTACACTAAAAGCCTACCAAATACGCACTAAAATGGGAAAACAAGTGGGGTCTAAAGTCTAATGCACCTCGCTTGTCCCAATGCGGCTTAAATGAAGTCACCAAAAGAGCATCAAACTCTCTTTGAAACTCCGCTTCATAGTTTCTGGCCGCCACTTTCCAAGTTCCAATTTCTCTTTCAAATCTCAAGGACTTCTTTACTTCAAGACGTTTGTTTTTCAAGAGCTAATTTCTTCCCTTCGAGATTATCTTCTCGTTCATGGCTGCTTGTTGAGAACAATCTCACATTGTGTGGATTCCATAGGTGAGTCGGACACATGGTTACTATGCACTGCTTGAAAATTTCACCAACAGTAAGCTGGTTCCATAAGTTCGTCAAATCAAGAAAGCAAGAACTCCATTCATGCCATGTTGTTTAAAACTGTTCTCAAGCTGTTCTCCATTGCTTACAATTCTTCGATGGGAGTACTACGATTGCAGGCTCCTATGGCACCGTTTAAACTTACTCTTCCACAAATCAATAATCCAACAACAGTATGGCTCAACCCCCGAAAGAAGATCTCCACGGCTGCAGCAAAGCTCGTTCTTCTTGGCCCGAACATAGACAGCAATATTTGAAGTTTGAACCAGTAAAATCTCCACTTCTACAGTCTTCAGGCTAATTTGAACCTGCTGGTAGACATATTATAAGGTCCTTGTTGTGAAGTACGTATGCTTCCCATTTGTACAAGTCTTTTAATTTTCTTCATGTTCTGCATAACTAAACTTTTTTAATTTAAACATCGACAAAGCCGCTTGGAATAGTATCAATTTGAAAACCCACTGTGAAACAAAGGGCTGATATAAAAAAGGGTGCCCTAAGAAAATACCTGTGTGGCTGAGTCACTTCCTTCTTCTGTGTTGGATACTTGGACACCACGTTTGGAAGGTCAAAAGCAGCATCACCTTCAGCCAAAGGGTGTCCTCGTACCATATAAACCTAGACATTAAAGGGAGAAAGGTCCACCATAATGTACGAAAACATAATTACGTTTGTCAGCGAATATAACTATCAGAGAAGTGCATCAAATAAATAATGGTGAGATGAACGGCTGTGAAACAACTAAAGGGCAATAGTTACACTGGGAGTTAAGGCAATCCAGCAGAACCAGCAATGGCGGGGAGCTGGTTCATAGTTCCTAAGATTGAACTTATGATATGGGGCGATTGAAATCGTGATACATATATATATATATATATATATATGATATATAAAACGACCATTCCCAGTATTCCACTATGACGAAGGTTGTGCGTGTTCATGATTGCGAGGTGGCCCTTGTGTCCTGCCATTGCCATACAACGACTGAACACGACATTCCTAAATGCTCAACGGATGCGTGAAAACTGAAAAGGAAAATGCAACAAATAAAATTTTATTGATACCTGGTAAGATCAAATAAATGCCTTCTCTGAGCTTAAGATATCTACACCACGAACAATGTCCTGATCTTTTATATCACATGGCTTCTCTACACCGTATCCACCTCCAAATTTCCTATCTCAAAATTAATAAGCCCACTGATAGTACATTTTGAACCACATGTATGGCAACTTCTGTTATTAGACTATTACAACAAAACTTTGAGAAAAAAGAACTCTAACCCTCTCAGCCTTTGCAGCATCAGTTGCAGACTTGCCAGACAATTATTCTCTTCCAGCAACAATCAACCTAATTATTAAATCAAATTAGAGAAAGAAAAGAAAAAAAAAATCTAGATTTTTTGGCTCACAAGAAAAGTAGACTTTCCTGAGAAAGCAGAACACTCCTGATCAGAATTATGGAGGTAACTCCTATTAAGACCTACATCTTACTGCCCGTGCTTTACTTTGAAGTAAGGCTAGACAGGATAACAGACCAGAAGAACCCATTAGTCATCAAAGCCGAACACTACAAAAATCAGCAGTTAATATCTGAAGAAATGAAAAACAGGTATATATTATTGAACAGACAGTAATACATCTTAACCAGATATTATAATAGCTTTTGAGTAGTTAAGAATATGTAGAAGCAAAATTCTCATATATAGGCTCGTGCCCACAAAATAGCTGTCGCTGCTATCTTCTCCAATCACAAACCATCTGTGTTTATTGAATTGCAAAAACTAAAAAGCACTTCACCAACCGGTAGTTATGCATCTCAACCACGACAACACAAACTACCACAGTTTTAAAAGGAATTGGTTATATCCAAATAAGTAATCCATATAAATCAAAATAAAACTCAAATTCAAATCCAACATAGGAATAGTCCATACATTAAGCAACCAAGACAGAAACAAATAAATATAAATAACAATAGTTTGACTATTGTGCTGACTGAAGGCAAACAACAGGACACAAGTGACTAATAGAAAGCATGATACCTTCGATTACTCACTCTTTTTCCAGTAAGCACCCATCCAACAGGTAACTTATCTAACACAAGTTCTCTTAAATCATCCAAACAATTTCGTATAGTCACTTCTCCTTCTGGAATGAAGGTTTTCAGTGAATGTAAGTTCTCCACTTGAGCGTCCAGCTGATAATCCATGTAGGGGCAAAAAAAATCATCTCCACAACCAACAACATTGGCTGGTTGGGACTCCTTCATCTTACTAGTTTGAAAAAGACTGGGATAGGAGCCGGAGCCTCTTACCACCTCGAGATGTTTTGTTTGCAAATTGTAGAATGTAAGACATTCCCCATCAAACCAATACAATAATAGATGATCGTAGAGAGCCAGCACTCGCATAGGAGGTGTAGTAGTAGTAGGGTCGAAGTAACAACAGAAGCCTGGTAGTAAGCCTTCCCGATCGTTAATTTGAACATCAAAAGTCTCCCCCTTGATCCATTCTTGCTTGACCTTGTCCTTCAATATATACAGATGCATCTTACAACTACTCCGATCACTGTTGCTATTCATTGTTATCTTCTCAAAGCGTGCAATACAAGGATTCCCATGAAACTCCAGAAGTTGATGGTGATGAGCTACTAAATATTGATGCTCATTCATCGTCCGGGTCAGAGTAGATTCAGTTGGGAGTCGAATGAGCTGAATCTTCTCCTGGTGAAGGTCAAATGAGAGCAACATTTCAGTCTTATTGTTATTATCATCTCCTTCTATTACTTGATTAGTGACCCTCCAAAAAAGATCACCACCGCAAAGGGTGGCTGAAGCTGATGGACAAAAATTTCTGGAAACTCTTGTTACCATTCGACTGGGAAAAGGAGAAGAACCTGGTGGTGGTGACAATTCAGAAGTACTAGTAATACTCTTTCTCCAGGAATTAGTACCCAATGTAAAGACCATGCAAAGAAACCCATCATTGGTTCTTGAAGTAAAAATGAGCACCACCTTATACTGCTGTGATGATGAATCAAAACCAAAACCAACTGCATTTGGCTAGAGCCACACCTGATGACCTCGTCAGAATATTTCAACCCAATACTCTGAGTGGTAAAATTGGTTGAAAAAGATGACACAATTATAAATGCTAAACCATTACAATTACCTACTAGTTCATTCTTGATCCCAAAATGTACAATATTGCGACAATTAAAATCAAAGACATGATCTTTTCTTCTCTCCAAACCTAAAAAATAAGCGGTCTGGGCATTGGGTTTCGTCATCGAATTGACATTAAGGAGATTGAAAAAGAGAGTTAGTTTGGAAGATGAATGGTGGCAAATCGTTTAGTTAAAAATTGTATTGTAGAACCATAATAATCATTTTCACGTCAGAATATTTTCGATTATAAATTCCTCGGGAAGATGTTGAAGAGGATAATCATTTTCACTTACTGTAGCTCTTCTTCTTTTCTTCTCAGTGATCCTTTCTCTGTTTTCTTCGACCTTTTCTTTTCTTTTCCTGTTGATACCTTTGTTTTTCAGCACTCTACCATCATCGGCGATTTCATTTTCACTCACTAAAACTCTTCTTCTTCTTTTCTTCTCGGGTTCTCCTCCTCCTTTTACAACCTTTTCTTTCCGTTTTCTGTTGATAACTTTGCTCTGCAACACTCCACCATCGACGATTTCAGTTTTCCTGCTCCTGCTTCTCAAACACATGGTGAAATTGTTCTTCGACCCATCATCGGCAATCTCATTTTTCCTGCTCCTCAAACAAATCCTCACTTCTGAAACTAAATAGAATACTATTATCTGTCTGATATGAGGTTTAATTGATCGAATCTATAGTCTTTTTGTCTGTTTGATAAGAGATCTGATTGATCTGTTAATCTAAAAGGAGGCGGAAGGAAGAAGAAGAAGCAGCTCCAGATTAGAAATGAAATTGGAAAAATAGTGACACAAATGAATTTAGGGGTATTATTTTTCCGCCCTTGGGCGCTCTCAACCTTCTTCCTCCGTTACGATATTATTAGACCAGAAAGCGAACGACTGATATTACACCAGCGCCGTCAAAAAAAAATTTAATATTAACCTGGCCGAATCGCAACTTGTGTGTAAAATCAATTGAGAGTTGCACTTGAGAAAAACTGCTTTGATTGATTGACCAAGTAACAATGTTCAGTTCTACAACCCCTTTTTTTTTTTTTTTTTTTTTTGTAATACTAGGCTTTCTTATATAGGTTTCAAGAATTCCTAACCATATCAGGACTTGTAAAAAGGAAATCACCTAACCTAGGAAATTTACCAAAACTAAGAAAGAATAATTCTTAATTAAGAACAAACTATATAACTAATAAAAATATATCTGCTAATAAAAAATCATCCTTATAAAAAAGTAAAATAGATAAAACTTATACTAGGGTTAATAATAAGAATCGAAGCATGGAACAAAAATTCCCAAAAAGACAACCTTATTACTATTAAAGAAATCAACTTGAGAACAACTAACACATCCTTGGAATACAATCCACCTGAAAAATTATATAAATTGTCAAAGTCAGAATATCAATAAATTAAACTCCCTCACAAAAGTGTGTTTCTTTCTTTATTTTTTTTATTTTTTTTACTTTTTTATCTTGATACTTTTTATATATGTTATTTTTCCAAATAAATTCCTACAAAAAAATAATGGTATTGTAAATAGAAAAAATAGAGAAAGAGACACAAAATAGAGGGGAAGAAGAGAGAGAGAAATTCTTATTAATGTGCGTGTAAGATACAATGTTAAGCCTTTATTTATATAGATAGAAGACTTGGTGTCCAAGATATGTAAACCCTAAACTTAGACACGAAGGGCATCTTAGTAAATAAACTTGGTTTATAACACTCCCCCTGATGACCACTGTGGCTAAGTCAGTACAAACATATCAGGAAAACTCAAAAGAGAAAAACCTGAAATTGCATAAGCATGTAAAGACTCAGACATCATTGGACACACATATGTTGCCTCATTAAAACCTTGACAAGGAAAACCCAGTGGGACAAAACCTTGACGAAGGAAAAAGAGTACAACGTGATAAAGTCTAGTGAATGCACCTTAATTTGATGATTTTGCTCCCCCTGATGAGTACTTCAGTTAAATCTTGGCTTGCAAATCTTTGAGTCGCAACTTCCCAATTTGGTGAACGTATTCCTCGAATGCTAAATATTCTTGTTCTTTCATGAAGAAAATTGATACTTGATTAAGTCTTCTTTTGTGTAAGTCTTCTAACATTAATTTTCTCGAGTCTTCACGCTTCTTTAAGTACATTGAGGACTTGCTTCTTGGATTTCTAGCTTCTTGGGGATGATTTGAAAAAGTAGTTGATGTAGTTTCTTAAACATATAGTCAAGATGTAAATAAATTACCATAAGTGAACAAAACTGAATTTGTGGTCATACTTTATGTGGATCGGAATGACATCCAAATTACTAAGGGTTTGTTATGTTGATTTGGCCTAACAAAATGCCTAATTAATAGTGGGAATCCACCAAATAACCGAAATTTGATACAACTCCCTCTTGGATGACCACCATGTTGAATTAATTTGGCTCACTAAAACCTTACCAGTAAAACCCAATGGGAAAAAATTTGGACAAAGGAAAAAGAGCACAATATCAACAATGGGAAAATTAAACGTCAACAAGATGTTGCCTCGTTAAAACCTTGTCAGGAAAACCACATGGGACAAAACCTCAACGAAGGAAAAAGAGTACAACTTTTGACGTAAATATTGATGCTAACCCAACTATATGAGTTTAACAGAAGACAAGCATCAAAAAAATAACTCTAGTCCATCTTAAATAAGAGTTAAAGCTAGCATAATTCTAACTGCAGATTTAAGGGGGAAAATAGAATATATGTAGCTAAAGCGTGGATTTTTGTGTCTTTATGGACTCCTCAAGAGACCTATAACGTTGAAATCATCAACTAATCAATCCAGATTTTTGGTTGTGTACCGAATTTATGAACACACATAAAGGATTGTTAAATCTTATATAAGCAAATAAGGTGGCTGCCTAAATAAAATTTGAATCCTCAAAAGATTACAAATTCAATAATGTTCCAACCACATCTTAGGTGAATGTAATACGAGTCCTTTAATACTCTCACGCAAATGCATTATATAAGAAGAACAAAGTGTTAATGAACCAATCCTAGGGTTTGAACATATAACCCCAAATCGCTTTTAAAACGATTTATTTCTCTTAATACGCAATATGACTAACACCATCCTTTAATTTCCAGGCTTGGAAATTTTAAGGTGTTAAGTCTAGCTAGCATCCTTATATTGCGTCAATTGAGAAATTATTATAATCCAGTCTGATTTGGATTACATGCCAACCAATCACATAGTCGATATTCCTCTGCAGAGGGGTTCAAGACTACCATTTATTTCTAATAGATACTTTAAATGAATATGCGACACTTATTCGTTTATACGATCTCACACAATTTCCAGTGTATGCATACTTTAAAAAATTCAAAATTACTGGTACCAGCGCCCACGGGCATTATAATCTCCCCATCTTCCATTGAAGAGATATGAACTATAGGAATGTGGATCATGTTTTGATAGACTCAATTGGAGTACTATTTCTAGCCTCTTCCAAAACGCTACTTGTTGTTATATGTGATTGGATTTTCCTTTCAACAGGAAAACGCTTATATAAAAGCAAAATGAGATATTTCACACCAATCATATAATGACAGCCTTTACCATTTTGATCTTGATAGGAGAGAAATTGATATAACATTTAAGTTAATTAACACAATTTTTTTGATAGTGTAATAACATCGGAAAAGAAAAAAAGAAAAAAAGATAGGAAAGCAAAATTCCAAATTCACTTTGGAATGGAGCAAACTGAAGAATAACAGAGGGTGATGATGATTCTTTCGCCATCGCTAGGGATGCTTATAATTTTTTTAGGGTTTTTGTCTTCTCTCGGAGCTTCAATTATAACACGATGTTCAAAAGAATTCCAAGATAAGCAAACACGTGTGTATTGTACACTTAACGGACATCAGTAATGTACAGTTAAGTATTTGGTGTAAACCAAGTGTGAGTAATTAGTTATGTGTAAATTCACACATAAGTATTGTATACCCACATTTTGGATAACGGTGTTACAAACGGCCAGTTAAATAAGGGTTTAAACAGAGTGTAATTCAAGTTTTTAATGTCCCGACCAATAGAGTCACGCCAAGTGTCCTCTCCAGATTTACTAATGCCCAAAGCTTTTATCTAATTTAATTTGAGAGGGGTATCACATTCACCGTGCGACGTGGGAGCTCATATGATTTAGAATTTTAAAGGAGGGGAGATGGTCTTTAGATTGGCTATCATTTTTGTGGAAGGATAATACCTATTTGGAAATGTGTAGCAACATGGTAAACGATGTACAAGGATATTAAGTGACATTTGATCTGCCTCATCCGTCGTGGGATTTTATGACATTGAGTCTGCTCATTTGTACTTTATTTTTTTAGAGTAAGGGACACATCAAAGAAATGACATATACTAAGCACAACACGTTAAACATTTCATATATATATAGGGAGGATCGTTCACATTGTTATTTTCACACTATCTCACACGTTGAGAGACATTTTCTTAATCATAATCAAACTTTAACGTATTTGAAGCTAATATTTTGGGTATATGCCCATCTTACAAAGCTCTACATATCCACAAAAAATGAGCTTATTCTGAAATATCAAACTTCATCATCTACCGGTCTTAATTTTAATGGTTGAAAATTAGTCGACTTTCGACGGTCAATTTTCAAACTAGTAGATGGTGAAGTTATACGTTTTGGAATGAGCTCATTTTTTGTGGGTATGTAGATCTTTGTAAGACGAACCTATCTCCAAAATATTAGCTTCAAATACATTACCATTTAATTTTGATTAAGAAAAATGTCTCCAAACGTGTGAGATAGTGTGAGAATAACAATGTGAGGGGATCCTATATATATATACAAACACCGTCTTCGATCTCATATCTACAGGGAAATTGGAAAAAACACAGAATATCATTACACTTAGAATTAAGCCTAAACATTCCAATATCTAGACCTTAACATCCTTACAACGCGAATAAAGCCCATTTTTCTCTCTACAGCTTCAACATATTCCTCTACACCTCTCTATTTTCCCTTACGAACCCGGACGAGAAACACATCTGAAAAGCGGTGGTCTAATAACCACACCTAATATTTCGTTCGACAATCCGTCTGGACTAACTCTAATATAATTCCAAGAGAATCAACTAGACATTCAGACTCAACCAAGGAAATATATCCAAGAGTTATATCTATGTTTCTCAATGTAATCAGCAAATCAAATAGATAGGAATCCGTGAGCCTGATTATTATGAAAAACAACTTGAATGGTACCAAAGACCAATGTTCAAGTGTCATTCAATTTCAATCAACAACCAAAGGTTGGATTTACCAATTGATTGAACTACACACAACCTGTGATATTTCAATTAAATAAACAAATATGATGCAGAAAAGAAATAACACAGATACCAGAAGTTTTGTTAACAAGGAAACATCAAATGCAGAAAACCCCGGGACATAGTCCAGATTTGAACACCACGCTGTATTAAGCCGCTACAGACATTATCCTTCTACAAGTTAACTTAGGACTGGAATGTAGTTGAGCCCTAACCAAGTCTCACACCGATTAAGGTACAGTCGCGTTCCTTACGCCTCTGAATCCAAGCAGCACTCTACTCACTTGATTCCCTTAGATTATCTCACCCACAACTAAGAGTTGCTACGACCCAAACTCGAAACTTTATAAAAAAATCTGTCTCCCACAGAAAAGTCCATTCTAATAGATAAATCTTAACAAGGAAACTCAAATGCAGAAAACCCCGGACAAATAACTATGAATTTTTGTGTTGAGCCCTAACCAAGTCTTTTGATAAATCAAGGTGAGTTAGGAACCAATTGATAATATGATGAAGAATCTCTTTTGTGTGAGTAAAACATATGATAGGTGTCTAAAACACCGTATTATTTATCTATTGTTTATGCTTTCTCTGCTAGTTTTCTTGTAAATTATGTATCTTATGTTTCGTTTTTGAGTAGTTAGGTACTTTGGAGTCGTTTGCAGCAAAAGAGGAGGAAACAGGTCAAAAGGTGCAAATGGAGTTGGAGGCTGACTATTTCTCATTATTTGCTTTTATTTCTTCATCTCTGTCTAAAAAGTATGTCATCTTTGGTGATGCGATTTGTCTGAAAGGCATGACAACTTTAGTGATGAATAAATTGAAGAGATGAAGTGGGTTTGAGAAGTAGGAGGAGGTTGATGTTAGCGGAGAACTCGAAAGCAAGCGTTCAACTGGAGCATAAAGGGGAAAAGCTGTCATTTCCTAGGCGAATACTATCCGAAGAGTCGAGCCAAGGTTGCGGGTCGACCAACTCTACAGGAGCATTAAAGATCACTGACGAGGAGGGGTGGCTAGCTGTTATAGGGTACCCTTTGGGGTGTCCCTTAGCCTATGTATTGGAGTGGCAATAACCACCCAATCATTTCTTACCCTAAAATCAAGAAGTTTCTCTCATTCCTACACAACACCAGAAAGAGAGGCAAAAATGGAGGTTCTATGGCTGTTGTGAGTTAAAAAACCCAGATCAATTGATTGAGAGCCAGAGATTGAGAGGGAGAAATCAGAGATCGAATTAAAGGGTTGTGGTTAGTGGTTTGATGTCAACTGAATGTGTTGGAGGAGAAATTATAACTCTGTAAAGAGTGATTCAAGAACTGGTTTGATTTTGAAATGGATAGGAAGTTAGGGTTTCAGATTGAAGCACTGATTTCTACAGCTGTACAGGGAAGATGGGTTTGATTGAAATTTGGTTGTGATGCTGGGTTTCGATGTTGATGTTGAATTTGACAGGAGCAGAGTGGGTTTTGTCCAAGAAATAGCTCATCTAGGGTTTGTGGAATTGATGCTGCTATGAATAACATGATTCAATTCAATACTGAGAGAACAAGGTGCAGTGAGAGAGATTTAGGGTCTTATGAATTTGCACCGAGTGTGTTGATGATGGTTTGAACAGCTGTGTGGATTCAGGTGTTGGAGGTGAACCAAAATCTGTAATATGGAGTGACTTATAACTGGGAACTGCAGGTGACTCAATTGTATGGAATCAATGGGGATGAATCAGGTGGTTGGATTTTGATGTTGTTGAAGGGTTTAAATTACAAGAACCATGGGCCCTGTGAGGTGCCAAGAAGAGCAGCAAAAGATGCCAATGTCTCTCATTGTTGTGCAAGAGAGCAGCTGTTCTTACCCTGTGTTCGCAGAGTCTTAAGGCAAGGTTAAGAAGCAAGGAGGAGGTTGGAGTTCTTTGTCAAGGTTTGAGGATGTGACAGTTTCAGTTGTAGATGGAGGTTGTGTTGTGGAGTGGATTGTGTGGATGAGAATAGCTGTGAGCTAATAAGAAGGAGGCAGCTGTTGCACCAAGAAGGTAAGAACTAGAGCTTGAGATGGTGGAGTTACTGGTAGTGATTGACACTGGTGAAGAACTGTCGTGAGATGATGTTGATGTCCAACCTGGTCAGTGCTAATGGTTAGGAAATGGTGGAGATGTAGACACTGCAATGGACTGGCTATGATGAGCAGCTACAGATGGTTGTGGCATTATTGTGTAGTTGCAGTGGTTGTTGAGGTGTAGTGAATACTGAGTTGGTGCCATTTATTATGAGGCTAGGCTGTGTGCAAGAGATGCAGTGCAAGGATAGTTGGTGTTGAAGGTCAGGGTTGCAGGAGTGAGAAGGCCTGAGATGATTAATTTTGCTTAAGTGTGGTGGTGGTTCTCGACAGACTATGTGTTGCAGGGATGATATTGAATATGATGAACTAGTTGGAGATATATGGAAATCGAGAGAGGCATTTGAAATCACATTGAAAGTAAGGGCAAATGAAGCTGAGTTGATGCAGAGATGGAACTGAAGTGGAGTTAGTTTGATGGCAGGCTAGCTGGTGTTTGCAATGTAATTGGCTAAATGGGAGAAGCAGCATGGCTTGGTGGTAATGGATTAGCAGCCGTTATGGCCGAATCGAATTTGGAGCAAAGACAGAAGACACCATCTTGGCCGTGAATGAGAGGGAAGGCATAACTAAATGGGCTGTGCAACATTTGGTTTGGTCTAACTCATGTAAACTGGATTAGTTGACTCGATTTGACTCGTGCTTGACCGAGTTGACTCAACCTGGCCCGGTTGACTGAGTTGACCTTGGTTGACCGTTTGACTTTTCAAAGTTTTAAAGTTTTCGACGATTTCCGGCCAAATACCCATTTTTTTCCGGCGATAACTTTTGGGATATATTTTCTACACGGGTTTCTATCCATGGTGGGCCGGGTGAATTTTCAACTAATGGACTTTGAAGACTATACCTATTTTTGGACCAAAGAAGAGACATAAAAGGGAAGACTTCTACAACTTATTAAAAATACAACGTTTTTATTCTATTCTTGGAGCTTTTGCAGAGAACTACTTCTAGGGTTTGCTTTCTTTTATGTTTCATCTTATTCCCTTGAATATTTTGATGATGAACTCCATGAATATGAGTAGCTAAATACAATAATTGGTTTTGGGATAAAAAGTTGATTTCTTCAAGCATGTTATTTGATTCTATGAATTAGTTTTGTCTCAATTTTATCGTTTATGATTCATTGTTTTATTATCATATGATTTGAATGCTAGTTTGGTTGAGTCCGGAATCAATTGGATTTGTTTTCATCTCTATAGCTATATTAGGGTTTTCAATACGTAAAAGTTGTTATCTCTGATTTTTAGTAGCATCTTGTGGTTAATACTTGTAGTGATACATCTTTTTAATCGCATATGAATCATAACTTTTGTTAAAACGAATTAGTGCTTTTACACGTTTGTTTGCATGGATTAGTCTTATTTCATAGAACTTATAGCTCTTAGGGAGTTAAATCTAATTGTTCTTTTACACTTTAGGTTGCTTTTTAAGAAGATTTCACAATAGCATCTTTTAATGTTGTTTGTGATAAAATCAGGAAATAAACGGGATACTTTTGCGATCAAGATATCCTAGGGCTTTTGATAATTGAGAGATTAAATACCAATTCTAATCATAGATGAAAAATACATGTTTGTGAATGATACTATCCCTTAACCAATATCTTCTCCTTATTGATTATTCCAACTATTTACTTTGCTTTGTTTAATTTTATTACTTAGATAAAAACAAAAACACTCTTGGGTTATTTAGTTACATAAGAATCTGAAAATTGCATAACAACAATCGCCTCTTTGTGGATACGAACTCTTTCTTATCGAATACTATATTCATATTAGTTAAGTGAGGAAGTAAATTATATTTGTGTCGTCTGACAAGCGATCAAATTTTTGCGCCGTTTCCGGGGAGGCATTCGGCTTGTTATCTAGTTTTTAGTTTCTTTTTATTATTTTTCTGCTTGCATACTTGTGTTTCGTTTCTCGTCTTGTTTCTCACTTGTTTGCGAGAATTGTTTTTGTACCTAATCTCTGGCTTCTAAAGATTGGAATTATCCCGGGATAGCTACTCGAAAAGGAACAATACTCCAACCAAGGCAAGGCACGACGGAAGAACACGACTTGGAAGTAGAACATGAAGCTCTTCGGCAAGAAGGAGAGGAAGTAGAACACGATATTCCTTTTGAAGAAGAAGGAGAAGGAGAAGAAGCAATGGGTGACCCTGCAAATCGTTCACTTAAAGACTTAGCTTCTCACAAGATGGATATACAGCAAGGTTGCATTCAAACCGACTCCACTTTTGAAATCAAGCCGGGACTTCTTAGAGAATTACCAAAGTTCCATGGTTTGGTGAATGAAGATCCAAACAAGCATCTTATGTATTTCCACACCATTGTCATGGCTATGCTCCCAGCAAATATGGAGGCGGATGGTGCTATGTTGAAGGTTTTTCGATTCTCATTGGAAGGTAATGCTAAGGATTGGTTATATTACTTGCCTTCCGGGAGTGTCACAACTTGGAATGGGTTGAAAAAACTCTTTCTAGAGAGATATTTTCCTGCGTCTAAGGCTACTCAAATTCGCAAGGAGATTTGCGGAATGAAGCAAAATGTGGGAGAATCGTTATATGATTGTTGGGAACGATACAAGAGGTTGGTGGCAAGCTGTCCTCATCACCAATTTAGTGATGCTATGATCATCCAATACTTCTATGAAGGACTCCAATCAAGTGATAGGAATCTTATCGACGCAGCGGATGGTGGTGAACTAGTGAGCAAGACGGTGGCACAAGCTAGAGAGTTGATTGAAAACATGGCAGCAAACTCTCAACAATTCTTGAATCGTGGTTCAGACGTGCTTCTTCGGCGAGTCAATGAAGTGAGCGAGGTGGAGGAACTTCGTCAACAAATGGGAAACATCACAGCAATGCTACAACAAGTTTCAGCCGTGGTGATACCAAATTTTCATGGGTATGAAGACGTCAATGAGCAAGCTAATGCGGTTTTTCCAAATCATCCAAGACGGTATGATCCTTATTCCAATACTTACAATTCGGGATGGAGAGATCACCCCAATTTTAGCTATGCGAAAAAGCAAGGAGCGGTTCAACAACCCAATTACAACAATTCGGGTGGATTTCAACCTCAACAACAACAATTCCAGCCGCGTCAACAATTTCAGCAACCACAACAATCAATGCAAAATCAAGGTTCCGATATCGATGCAAAGCTTCAAATAATGATGCAAGGCATTTCTTCTATGTTTAAAGATAGTCAACAAGAAACGAAGAGTGCGATCAGGGAATTTCAGACACAAATGGGTTCTATGGCTACTGATTTGAACCAATTGAAGGCACAAAATAGTGGGAAACTCCCTTCTCAACCTATTAACCCAAAAGAGGGTGTGAATGCAATTACATTGAGAAGTGGTACACAACTTGTGCCACCCGAAGTTGCTAATTCGGGCAAGGTGGAAGCACCAAAGGAACCTGTTTTGGAGGAGAAGAATGAGGATTCTCCCCAAATTTCTGAGGTACCTATTCCTAACTCTAAAACTTCTATTCCTACTTATGTTCCTCCTCTACCTTTTCCTCGCAGATTTGCAAATTCTAAGAAGGAGGCACTAGAAAAGGAGATTTTAGACGTTCTTAAGAAGATTCATGTGAACATACCACTCATTGATGATATTAAGCAAGTTCCAAAGTATGCCAAAGTGTTGAAGGACTTGTGTACCAATAAGCAAATGCTCAAAGGTAATGAAGTGCTTAGTGTGGGGGAGAATGCTTCGGCGATCTTACAACACAAACTCCCACTGAAATGCAAGGACCCGGGTAGCTTTGACATCCCCATCACAATTGGTACCACTACATTTAACAAAGCAATGTTAGACTTAGGTGCATCCGTTAATGTTATGCCTGCATCTATGTATAAGTCGCTTGATTTAGGTCCTCTCAAAAAGGCTGAAATTGTGTTGCAATTAGCCGATCGTTCTAATGTCTACCCTATGGGTATTGTTGAGGATGTTCTTGTGCAGGTTAATCAACTTGTATTTCCTGCTGACTTTTGTGTCTTAGAGATGGATGAAGGTTCACCGGACTCGTCTCTTCCATTGCTACTTGGGCGTCCCTTCATGAAAACGGCGAAGACCATTATTAATGTGGATAAGGGAACGCTAACTATAGAGTTTTATGGAGAAGTAATACGTTTCAACATTTTCGAGACGATGAGATATCCTAGTGATGTCCACTCTTGCTTCTCCGTTGATGTTATGGATACTTTGGCACAACAAATGTTTGAATGGAATGGTGATGATGCTTTGGAAACCGTTCTAACTACATCCATTGATAATGGTGTAGAGTGTGGTATTGAGGTTAAAGAAGCCCTTGGTGATCTCAACTCACTACAAGGATGCCCGGAAACTCATAATATCTCTTTTATTTCTTTACCATGCAGTGACGAAAAACTTTTACCCTCTATTGTTAAATCTCCAAAGTTAGAATTGAAACCTCTTCCTAGTCACTTAAAGTACTTGTACTTGGGTGACAATGAAGAGTTACCTGTGATTTTTTCTAATGAGCTTAGTGAATTACAGGAGAAAAAACTTCTAAGGGTGCTAAGGAATCACAAGACGGCCATAGGATGTACAATTGCCGATATCAAGGGTATAATCCCTGCCGTTTGTATGCATAAGATACGTTTGGAGGACGATGCAAAGCCTACAATGGAAGCGCAACGTCGTTTGAACCCCCCAATGATGGAAGTTGTGAAAAAGGAGATACTCAAGCTTTAGGAAGTAGGTGTTATTTACCCCATATCCGATAGCAAGTGGGTGAGCCCGGTACAAGTTGTACCAAAGAAATCAGGGGTGACCGTGGTGGAGAATGATGAGAATGAACTTGTCCCAACTCGTGTGCAAACCGGTTGGAGGGTTTGTATTGATTATAGGAAGTTGAATGCCACTACTAGAAAAGATCACTTTCCATTGCCTTTTATTGATCAAATGCTTGAACGTCTAGCTGGACACTCTTATTATTGCTTTCTTGATGGCTATTCAGGTTATAATCAGATTGTGATAGCGCCGAAGGATCAAGAGAAAACCACTTTCACTTGTCCTTTTGGTACTTTTGCTTATCGAAGGATGCCTTTTGGCTTTTGCAATGCTCTAGCTACTTTTCAAAGGTGTATGGTAAGTATATTTTCGGAATATGTTGAAAACATAATCGAAGTGTTCATGGACGACTTTAGTGTCTTTGGTGATTCATTTGACCTTTGTTTGAACAATTTGTCACTAATCCTTGAACAATGTGTTGAAACAAATCTTGTGCTTAATTGGGAGAAGTGCCATTTCATGGTAACTCATGGCATAGTTTTAGGCCATATAGTATCTTCTAAAGGCTTGGAAGTTGATAAATCTAAGATAGACCTTATTCGTGCTCTAACCCCTCCCACTACGGTGAGGGAGATACGCTCTTTTCTTGGTCATGCAGGTTTCTATCGTAGATTCATCAAGGATTTTTCCAAGATAGCATCACCACTTTGTACCTTATTGCAAAAAGATGTGGTTTTTAACTTTGATGAGAAGTGTATGGCGGCATTCAATCGTTTGAAAGAACTTTTGATTTCAGCCCCTATCATTAAACCACCGGATTGGAGCAAGCCTTTTGAGCTCATGTGTGATGCAAGTGATTATGAGGTTGGTGCGGTACTTGGGCAGCGTGTAGGGAAGATACCTCATGCTATTTATTATGCTTCTAGAACGTTAAATGAAGCCCAACAAAATTACACTACCACTGAAAAAGAGTTATTAGCTATTGTTTTTGCTTTGGAAAAGTTTCGCTCTTATCTAATTGGTACAAAAGTTGTTGTCTTTTCAGATCATGCAACACTTAGGTACTTGCTTACAAAGAAAGAGGCGAAACCGAGGCTCATACGGTGGATTTTACTCTTGCAAGAGTTTGATATTGAAATCAAGGACAAGAAAGGAATTGAGAACACCGTTGCGGATCATTTGAGCCGTCTTACTGTGGACAAGGAAGCTATCCCGTTGCGTGAAAGTTTCCCGGATGAGCAACTATTCTCAATTGTGTTTGCGGAACCATGGTATGCGGATATTGTGAACTACTTAGTGTCTAAACAAATCCCAAAGAACTTGTCTCGTGATGAGAGGGACAAACTTAAGAGGTTAGGAAAACAATATATATGGGATGATCCATACCTATGGAAACATGGCAGCGACCAAGTCATACGAAGGTGCGTTCCCGACTCTGAATTTAACTCTATCTTGTCTTTTTGTCACTCCTATGCTTGCGGAGGACATTTTGGGAGTAAAAGAATAGCTCACAAGGTACTTGAAAGCGGTTTTTATTGGCCAACTCTATTTAAGGATGCACATATATTTTGCACAAATTGTGATAGGTGCCAAAGGACATGCAATCTAGGTGCCGGAAATCAAATGCCACAAACTTTTATTTAATTTATTGAAGTTTTTGATGTATGGGGTATTGATTTTATGGGTCCTTTTGTCAACTCTCATGGGAATTTTTATATCTTACTTGTTGTTGATTATGTCTCGAAATGGGTGGAATCTAAGGCCACCCCAACTAATGATTCTAAAGTGGTTTCAGATTTTGTGCAAGCTAATATTTTTGCAAGGTTTGGAATTCCAAGAGCCATAATTAGCGATGGGGGTTCTCACTTCAAAAACAAGTTCTTACAAGGATTGTTGAAGAAGTACAATGTGTCGCACAAGATTGCAACACCTTATCATCCCCAAACCAATGGACAAGCCGAGGTGTCGAACCGAGAGGTGAAATCCATACTAGAGAAGACGGTGAATCCAACAAGGAAAGATAGGAGCATGCGACTTAATGATGCTTTGTGGGCTTATAGAACCGCATACAAAACACCTATTGGGATGTCTCCCTTTAGGCTTGTGTATGGTAAGCCTTGTCACTTGAGATTGAACATAAGGCGTTTTGGGCTATTAAGCAATGCAATTTGGAGTTAGATGGTGCTGGAAAGCAAAGGAAGTTACAACTCCAAGAGCTAGAGGAGTTACGCAATGATGCATTTGAAAGCTCTCGCATTTACAAGGAGAAAACTAAGGCATTTCATGATTCTATGATTTCTAGAAAACAATTTTGTGTTGGACAGAAAGTGCTTTTGTTTAATTCTCGCTTGCAATTATTTCCGGGTAAACTAAGGTCACGTTGGATCGGACCTTTTATTGTTACTAATGTGTTTTCTCATGGTGCAGTAGAAATTCGTAGCATAGCTACAGGAAAGGAGTTTAAAGTGAATGGACACCGGATGAAACCATATTATGAGAACTTTACTTCCGAAGTTGTGGAAGGTGTGAACTTTGTGGATGCACTCCCTCTGGAGGAGTCTTAGTGAACAAGGAGTACGTCGGGCAGACGACTTTAAACCAAGCGCTAAGTGGGAGGCAACCCACCGGTTTTGTATCTTTACCCTTATCTTTTTATTTTTCTGCATTTGCTTTTATCTTTATTTTCTTTGTTTTTTCATATCATTTGCGTAATTTCCCACCTTGAACTCTCTTTGGATGATTCAATTTTACATTGAGGACAATGTAAAGTTTAAGTGTGGGGGGAGCATTTATATGTTTGTATAGTTTGTTTTAGTGTGTTTTATGCATTTAAAAAAAAAATCAGAAAAATAGAAAAACTAAGAAAAAAAAATTTGTGCTTTTTGAACTCCGAAATCTAGAAACTTGTGCCTTTAGGATGACACCATTAGTGGATGGAACCATTTTGAATGCAGGAGTTGAGGAACCAATTAACTAAACGGGACGAACATAGCTCATAATCATAAATACCATGATAGTTGTTACCATATCTCGGAATATCACCATATCGCATTCTATTTTTCCTTTTTCCATATTTATCTATTGTTCTTAGTGCTTTGGTGGGTCACTACACATCGACGTGTTATTACTGCTAGGATGAAATAGAGTGATTGAGTTACTAGAAAAAAAGAAAAAAAAAAGAAAAGAAAATATATGAAAAGAAAAAAGAAAAAAAAAGAGACCGACCAATTAGACCAAAACGGAATAAAATGACACTTGGGAATAGCAGTATGTGTGAAACGTAGTCCCTGTCTCCGTCGCCTAAACAAGCGTGGAATGCAGGATCCAAGGCAACTATCATGTACTTGCTGACAAGAATCATGCGCTTGGGTCCAGTTTGATCCAATCATGTTGTCTAAAAAATTAATTAAAAGAAAAAAAGAGGAAAAAAGTAAAAAAAAAAAGAAAAGAAAAGAAAAAAGAAAAGAAAAAGAAAGGAAAGTATTATATTGGTTGAATAAAGTCACTCATGGTTCCCTTGTATATGCCAGTGAGTTGATGTAGAATTCAAACCAAGTAGCTCAATCCAATAGGAATAGGTTCATCTTGGCAGTGACCTTCAGACAGATATGGGAAACATCGAACACTTGTGAACATTCGCCAACATCTACATCTATATCCATCTTCTTAATCTTTTCATTGTGATTGTGGTTTGTTAGTTTCCGAGTATTGTAGCTTGTTCAACTATCTAATTAAAGCTTTACTAATATATGAATTGAATTTGTGCAAGGTCCCTCCTCCTGTAGTCATTTTGGATTCGTTCATTGATTTGTCACAAATATATGGAGTTTGAATAATAGGTTTTGTAGGCAGACCTCTTGTAAACCTTCACGAGACTAAAACTCGTCCACTAGGGACACCTAGGGGTTTAAAGGCTTGTTATTTATGCTAAAATTAACCATAGCCTCGACGAGACGGAGTTGTATGTATTTGTTTTAGTTTTTTTTTGTTTGATTTTCTCGAGGACTAGCAAAGTCTAAGTGTGGGGGAATCTGATAGGTGTCTAAAACACCGTATTATTTATCTATTGTTTATGCTTTCTCTGCTAGTTTTCTTGTAAATTATGTATCTTATGTTTCGTTTTTGAGTATTTAGGTACTTTGGAGTCGTTTGCAGCAAAAGAGGAGGAAACAGGTCAAAAGGTGCAAATGGAGTTGGAGGCTGACTATTTCTCATTATTTGCTTTTATTTCTTCATCTCTGTCTGAAAAGTATGTCAGCTTTGGTGATGCGATTTGTCTGAAAGGCATGACAACTTTAGTGATGAATAAATTGAAGAGATGAAGTGGGTTTGAGAAGTAGGAGGAGGTTGATGTTAGCGGAGAACTCGAAAGAAAGCGTTCAACTGGAGCATAAAGGGGCAAAGCTATCATTTCATAGGCAAATACTATCCGTAGAGTCGAGCCAAGGTTGCGGGTCGACCAACTCTACATGAGCATTAAAGATCACTGATGAGGAGGGGTGGCTAGCTTTTATAGGGTACCCTTTGGGGTGTCCCTTAGCCTATGTATTGGAGTGGCAATAACCACCCAATCATTTCTTACCCTAAAATCAAGAAGTTTCTCTCATTCCTACACAACACCAGAAAGAGAGGCAAAAATGGAGGTTCTATGGATGCTGTGAGTTAAAAAAACCCAGATCAATTGATTGAGAGCCAGAGATTGAGAGGGAGAAATCAGAGATCGAATTAAAGGGTTGTGGTTAGTGATTTGATGTCAACTGAATGTGTTGGAGGAGAAATTATAACTCTGTAAAGAGTGATTCAAGAACTGGTTTGATTTTGAAATGGATAGGAAGTTAGGGTTTCAGATTGAAGCACTGATTTCTACAGCTGTACATGGAAGATGGGTTTGATTGAAATTTGGTTGTGATGCTGGATTTCGATGTTGATGTTGAATTTGACAGGAGCAGAGTGGGTTTTGTCCAAGAAATAGCTCAGCTAGGGTTTGTGGAATTGATGCTGCTATGAATAACATGATGCAATTCAATACTGAGAGAACAAAGTGCAGTGAGAGAGATTTAGGGTCTTATGAATTTGCACCGAGTGTGTTGATGATGGTTTGAACAGCTATGTGGATTCAGGTGTTGGAGGTGAACCAAAATATGTAATATGGAGTGACTTATAACTGGGAACTGCAGGTGACTCAATTGTATGGAATCAATGGGGATGAATCAGGTGGTTGGATTTTGATGTTGTTGAAGGGTTTAAATTACAAGAACCATGGGCCCTGTGAGATGCCAAGAAGAGCAGCAAAAGCAGCCAATGTCTCTCATTGTTGTTCAAGAGAGCAGCTGTTCTTACCCTGTGTTCGCAGAGTCTTAAGGCAAGGTTAAGAATCAAGGAGGGGGTTGGAGTTCTTTGTCAAGGTTTGAGGCTGTGACAGTTTCAGTTGTAAATGGAGGTTGTGATGTGGAGTGGATTGTGTGGATGAGAATAGATGTGAGCTAATAAGAAGGAGGCAGTTGTTGCACCAAGCATGGAAGAACTAGTGCTTGAGATGGTGGAGTTACTGGTAGTGATTGACACTGGTGAAGAACTGTCGTGAGATGATGTTGATGTCCAACCTGGTCAGTGCTAATGGCTAGGAAATGGTGGAGATGTAGCCACTGCAATGAACTGGATATGATGAGCATCTACAGATGGTTGTGGCATGATTGTGTAGTTGCAGTGGTTTTTGAGGTGTAGTGAAGACTGAGTTGGTGCCATTGATTATGAGGCTAGGTTGTGTGCAAGAGATGCAGTGCAAGGCTAGTTGGTGTTGAAGGTCAGGGTTGTAGGAGTGAGAAGGCCTGAGATGGTTAATTTTTCTTAAGTGTGGTGGTGGTTCTCGACAGACTATATGTTGCAGGGATGATATTGAATATGATGAATTGAGAATGAACTAGTTGGAGATATATGGAAATCGAGAGAGGCATTTGAAATCACATTGCAAGTAAGGCAGTGAAGCTGAGTTGATGCAGATGGAACTGAAGTGGAGTTAGTTTGATGGCAGGCTAGCTGGTGTTTGCAATGTAATTGGCTAAATGGGAGAAGCAGCATGGCTTGGTGGTAATGGATTAGCAGCCGTTATGGCCGTAACTGAATTTGGAGCAGCACAGAAGACAGCCATCTTGGTCGTGAATGAGAGGGAAGGCATAGCTAAATGGGCTGTGCAACATTTGGTTTGGTCTAACTCATGTCAACTGGATTAGTTGACTCCGATTTGACTCGGTGCTTGACCCGAGTTGACTCAACCTGACCCGGTTGACTGAGTTGACCCGGTTGACCGTTTGACTTTTCAGGTTGCCGGCGGCAACATTCCGGCGCCGGATTCCGGCCAAATACCCGGTTTTCCGGTGACAACTTTTGGGATATATTTTATACACGGGTTTCTCTCCATGGTGGGCTGGGTGAATTTTCAACTAATGGACTTTGAAGACTATACCTATTTTTGGACCAAAGAAGAGACATAAAAGGGAAGACTTCTACAACTTATTAAAAATACAACGTTTTTATTCTATTCTTGGAGCTTTTGCAGAGAACTACTTCTAGGGTTTGCTTTCTTTTATGTTTCATCTTATTCCCTTGAATATTTTGATGATGAACTCCATGAATATGAGTAGCTAAATACAATAATTGGTTTTGGGATAAAAAGTTGATTTCTTCAAGCATGTTATTTGATTCTATGAATTAGTTTTGTCTCAATTTTATCGTTTATGATTCATTGTTTTATTATCATATGATTTGAATGCTAGTTTGGTTGAGTCCGGAATCAATTGGATTTGTTTTCATCTCTATAGCTATATTAGGGTTTTCAATACGTAAAAGTTGTTATCTCTGATTTTTAGTAGCATCTTGTGGTTAATACTTGTAGTGATACATCTTTTTAATCGCATATGAATCATAACCTTTGTTAAAACGAATTAGTGCTTTTACACGTTTGTTTGCATGGATTAGTCTTATTTCATAGAATTTATATCTCTTAGGGAGTTAAATCTAATTGTGCTTTTACACTTTAGGTTGCTTTTTAAGAAGATTTCACAATAGCATCTTTTAATGTTGTTTGTGATAAAATCAGGAAATAAACGGGATACTCTTGCGATCAAGATATCCTATGGCTTTTGATAATTAAGAGATTAAATACCAATTCTAATCATAGATGAAAAATACATGTTTGTGAATGATACTATCCCTTAACCAATATCTTCTCCTTATTGATTATTCCAACTATTTACTTTGCTTTGTTTAATTTTATTACTTAGATAAAAACAAAAACACTCTTGGGTTATTTAGTTACATAAGAATCTGAAAATTGCATAACAACAATCGCCTCTCTGTGGATACGAACTCTTTCTTATCGAATACTATATTCATATTAGTTAAGTGAGGAAGTGAATTATATTTGTGTCGTCTGACAAGCGATCATAATCCAGTCTTGAAAAGACGAGGGTACCCAAATACACCGCAATCTTTTTGTTTCATCCTATACGTACTCTTTCGAAAGTAATCGTCTATGGACAAATTCGAGACATTACAACTAATCGGTTCACACTTTGTGTGATTGTCTATGGATACGAGATTGAGAAAATACAACAAAAGGATAATTTGTGTGATTGACTATGGATACAAGATCAAGATAACACGACAACGAAGTATGTTACTTGATAATAGGTTCGGGCTTAACCAAACTCTATAAGATCAGTATCAAGTAATGCAGAGTTAAAATTTGTGTAATTTACTTTAAATTATATAAACAAATATAATTGCGGACATATACTTTTTAATGTAACTCTTCTTATTTTCTTCTCAGTGATCCTTTCTCTGTTTTCTTCGACCTTTTCTTTTCTTTTCTTTTCCTGTTGATACCCTTGTTTTTCAGCACTCTACCATCATCGGCGATTTCATTTTCACTTACTAAAACCCTTCTTCTTTTCTTCTCGGGTTCTCCTACTCCTTTTTCAACCTTTTCTTTCCGTTTTCTGTTAATAACTTTGCTCTGCACCACACCACCATCGACAATTTCATTTTTCCTGCTCCTGCTTCTCAAACACATAGTGAAATTATTCTTTGACCCATCATCGGCAATGTCATTTTATCTGCTTCTCAAACAATTCTCACTTCTGAAACTAAATATAATACTATTATCTGTCTGATACGAGGTTTAATTGATCGAATTTATTGTCTTTTTGTCTGTATGATAAGAGATCTGATTGATTTGTTAATCTAAAGGAGGCAGAAGAATAAGAAGAAGCAGCAGCTCCGGATAAGAAATGAAATTGGAAAAATAGTGACACAAATGAATTTAGGGCTATCTGTAAATATTGGATCTTTGAGGTATTATTTTTCCGCCCTTGGGTGTTCACAACCTTCTTCCTCCGTTACGATTTTTTTGTTTGATCAGTACCTCCGTTACGATATTATTAGACCAAAAAGCCTACGACTGATATTAACCTGGCCGAATCGTATAAGTAATCGTAACTTGTGCGTAAAATCAATTGACAGTAATACTTGAAGAAAAACTTCCTTGGCTGATCGTCCAAGTAATAATGTTTTCTTTTGGTTGATGACCTAGTAATAATGTTTTGTTCTACAACCCTTTATTCCCCGGCTTGATTGGGGTATACCCTGATTAATTAGGGTATACCCAATTTTAAAGGGATTCTTTTAGAGGGTTTTAGGGGGAGTCCTAATGGGTTAGTTACAAAACTACCCTCACCCTTTAAAAACCTATTACCCTAAATCAGTTCTAATCTTTTCATTTCATTTTCTTCTTCTCTTCTTCTTCTTCTCCTCCACAACCATACCGGCTCCATCACCCCCACCACCATAAAAACTCGTCGATTAATTCATTGACATCGTCGATTCGAAAACTCCGATTAATATTCATCAATGGATCCTCCAAGACCTAGGGAAAGTCGTATGAAAGACGCTAATCAAAAACCCAATCAATACAACCCTAGGATTTCAAAACTGGTTCAAAAAAAATTGAAGAAAAAAATGGTTGAAGAAGAAATTGAACCCGCTCAAAACGAAGAAATGGTGCGATTAAGAAAGTAAGGGCCTACTTAAACTCACTCAAGTACTTCAACTTCATGTTTGCATGTCAAATTAGGTCATAAAATTCGATTCTATGATTTTCAGTTATTTTCGCCGGCAAGGTCTTTTGTTATCGACCCTGCCGGTTTTTCATAGTTAGGGTTTGGCCGGCAGACTCTTAGGTTGAATATCGTGCCGGCTGGTCAGTACCTGTAACTATTAGTTGCAGTGTCGACAGGTTATTCAAATGTCGACCTTGCCGGCGGCTTTTATTTTACTGAAGCCGACGTGTTATAATTTGTTACCCTGCTGGCCACTTGTTTTGAAAATATTGGTTCCTGATGCCTTGAATTTTCAAAACCGAAATGGTATTTTAATTAAATCATGCCGGCTGTTAGTTGGCCGTCAATGTATGTGTAATTGACCTTACCGACATGTAATGTGAAAATCCGTGTATCTCCTATGTTCATATTTTTTATAAGCCGGCAGGTTATTTGAATGATACCATGTCGGCTATAGTTTAGCCGGCATATATCTTTTAGCCGACCCTTTCGGTCTGTTTTTTCCGGATTGGTTATGTTTGTCGAACCTGCCGACAAAAATTCTTAATCGTTCTTGTTCAGGTTAGAAAAGGCAAAGAAAAAAGCTTTGAAAGCTCTTATTCCTCCTTCAAGACCTCCTCGTGTTGGTGAAAAACTCTTGACTACAAGACATCGAGGGGCATACGTTGTGGCAGGAACGACAAAGATACGTATACCAAATGATGATTATGAACCACCATCGGAACCCTGTGATTCGAACGAGACTCCATATGAAGACCAATCAACTCCATCTGGTAGAAGAGGTGATGTTGATGAAAGAACTTCGGCTGCTGGAGGAGGCAACAATGATGATGGTGATGGTGATCAAAACATGCCTAATGTTGGAGGAGTTAATGATGATGATAATGATGGTAATGGAGATAAAGGTAAGGGTAAAGAAGATGAAATTGTTGAAAAGGTAGTGGAAGAATAAGAATAAGAAGAAGGAGATAGAGATGGAGAACAAACTCAAGCTAATATTCAACAAGCTGAACCTTCAACTTCAACTGAAACCGGAAAGAAGAAGAGGGTTATCACTAAACCAGTTGATTCCCACATGCCTCTCCCTCACTTGATGATTACAATGAAAAAAGATAAGAACCCAAGGGGGACCCCAAAAGATGGTGGCAATGTTCTTTTTGGATACAAAGACTCATGGGAATGTACTATCCATAATACCATCGTAAGTAATCTCAATCCGTCTTTGTTTTTTACTTAAGTGTGTAACTATCTTAAATTTGCATCAAGTATTTGTATTTTTATTTATTTTTATTTTTTTTTGGTATATAGGATCACAAGCATGCCGTCAGTCTCATGAGGCGCCAAGCTTCATGTTCAGTGACTAAGACTTGGGATCTTGAGGATGAATGTGAGGAGGTGAAAGTGATTGTGAAGATCTCCGGGTTGTGGCCTGCGGTGGAGAGTTCCAATATTGAGCATGATAGAGTTACCTTATCTGCATTCTGTGAGAGGTTCTACGGAGAGACTGATACAATGTTATTCCCATTTGGTGAGATGGCCATAACTCCCGATGATACTCATAAAATTTTAGGCCTCGAGGTTGACGGAAAAGCAGTCTGTGAGGGCTTCGATAATAATTTTTCTTTCGCGGATATTTTCAAATTGTGTAAGAAATTGTTCGGTTGGAATCAGGTTCAGACGGAGTCTCTGCTTGTGATGAAGGAAGGTCGTCTAAGCAAGAAGTTTAATTTGAAGAAGTTGAGGAACTCATTATGTGACACCAAGAAAATATTTGATAAGGAAGGAAGGGTGAACCCGGTGCGAATCAATGCTACCGCGTCAGGTTATTTTCTATACGTCCTGGGCAGATGTATCTTCCCCGACAGTTCTGGAAGCTTGGTCAACGCCATTTATTTATAAATATTGGATCCCTTAGATAAGATGCGTGAGTATTCTTGGGGTACTGCGTTGGTCGCCTTCCTGAACAATGAGTTGACAAAGGCTTCAAGGGCACTCACTTCGCAAGTTAACGGAAACATATATCTCTTCCAGGTAATTGTATTGTCTAAATCATTTATATTTTCCAAATTCTCGCAAGATAAGATTCTTACTAAACTTTTTTGGTGCATAGGTTTGGATATATGATCACTTCTCTTCTTTGGTGAAAGCCAACTCCTACATCAAAGTGGATGCGAATGTTGTTGTTGATAAGCCAAGAGCGCAAAGGTACAGTTTTAAGGGTACTCAGGAAAAGTAAATACCACAAAAGCTTATCAAAATCCGAATGGCCATCGACAAATTGACTACGGAGGAGGTGATATTTGATTCATATCGGGATGCTAGAAATCAAGGTTTAATTCAAAGGAGAGATGAAGTTGCATTATACTATGGACCCTTGTTGTTGTGCACCCAAGGATATTCAATGTACGATCCACATCGGGTAATGCGACAATTGGGTTACGTGCAAGAAAAACCTCATTTCGATGAAGATAAGCCGTTCTTTACTGTGAACCGGGATGACTGCACCACGTCCCAAAAAAATATTAACATCTCTTACGATCCAGCGCCAACTCAAGAACATTGGGATGATAGACGTGGTCGTAACATCGATGTGAGTCTTTTGGACGAAGTGACCACCGATCATGAAACTAGTGAGAAATACATGTCATGGTACTTGGGTTGGGCTCGTCCTATTGTGATTAGGGAGATGACTGCTGAAAAATTGGCTCGGAAGAGGAAGATGGCATCGAAAGACCCAGCAACAAGTCTTAAGTTCTTTGTAAGTATTTTAGATTTGTTCTTATTATTTTAAGATCACATTATCGAATCATTCTATTAATTGTTTGTTGTTTAATTGAAAATAGAATGAGCATTTGAAGACCTTTGCGAAGGTGTTGTGTTGCGCGAGAGAAAGAGGAGATCCTTTGTCGATTGAATAGCAAGGCAAGCACATTGAATTTGTTAACAATGTTGACAATGAGGATGCCCATGAAATGTTCAAGAAAGCTGAGGCTGAAGTAAAGAGGGAAGAAAAATCCAGGAGGGAAGCACTATCCAAGATGAATGCTAACAAAAAGAGGGCTCGTAGTGGTGAAGGTAGTAGTAGTGGTGGTGTTCCTAAACGGGGCCGTGGTCGTGGTCGTGGTGGTGAATGAATGCATTTCTAGTTCATTTATTTATGTTGTGTTGGACAAATGTTAAGGTTAATGGCTGTACAAATGTTTTTTTAAGGTTTATGGGACATATTTTCGTATTTTGGACAACAAGTGTTGGATTTCTCCTGGTGCTGAAGTGTGACTTGTTTGAGTTACAACCTGGAACTTCTCATCTTATGTGCAGCTCTTGAATGCTTGTGTCATTTATTTTGATCGACCACTTATGTGAACTTATACTTCTTGAATGCTTGTTTGTACAACCTGGAACTTTATTTTGATCTTGAATGCTTGTGTCATTTATTTTGATCGACCACTTATGTGAACTTATACTTCCTTAAGTCAGTCAATTTCCCCATATTCTAATACCTTGAAGTCAGGTGTTACCTTTCCGTGGTTCCAGTTTTCTAGTGTGATAATGAGAAGCATAAAGATACCTCATCTGGTACTTGTTTGGTGGGGTTTGGTATATATAGGAAAGGGAGACTTAAGCTGGACAGAGTTTCTTGTTAGGGACGTGGTAATCACGGACTTGGCTGTCAAGATTCTTATCCTGATCGTCATGAAATCAGTGGGTCAAACATTCAAGGAATTTAAACTCTATCAAAGCTCTAAGTGGTAAGACCTGGGTGTGCCATTTCCGAGCTGCAGTCCAGCAAGAGATGAAGGAAAAGGTCATGAAATAAAGCACAAATACATAGTAACAAATCATATCCTGCACAGTGCGGCGTATACAAATATTTGTTATGCGAGAGAAGTTGTAGTTAGCTTGGCAGTTAACATTTTCTTAGGAAAAGCTGACTGCAAACAGGTGAATGTGGTGCTAGTTAAGGGAATCAAGTTAGTAGTGCTACATGTGACCGAGAAAGAGATAAAAATGTCATCACGCCAATTAGCAAATGAGGAGCTCAAAAGTATTCTTGAACTCATTATCAAAGTCAAGTGGTGGAAAGCTATAAACAATGTTCAAATATTTAACAATATAATTCTGTTTGATGACTGCAATTCCGAGCTACCAAGGAACAACGGAATGGACAGTTTGAGAAAGATCATTGAGGGTTTATATTTTCTAGCTAGTTGTTGTCGATTGTTAAGAGTCAGGTGGTCAGAATACTTGAGGATAATGATGAACACTTATGTGGATACTGTTGGAGTTCACTTCACATCCATTTTGTTTTTACCAGGAAGACAGCTGGGCTTGGTATATGAACCTTATGGGCCTCACGTGGGTGTTTAATGTTGTTGAGGGTATTAGGCTTCTCATGTGTATTGGAGTGTGTCGCAACTATTATATCCTCAACCAGGAATCAACTCTTCAAATTTTGGTGCTTCACTTGGATCTCATCCTTGAGGACAAGGATGTTTTCAAGGAGAGTGGAATATCATGTACCTGGGTGTGCCCATATCATATTTGTATTTGTCTTTAGTAGTATTGGTATTTAGTATTGTTAGTAGTGGTAAATAGTAGTTAGTTGTAATGGTGGGTTATGATGGGACCACCTTGTGGCTATGTAGTCGTGGATTCTAGGGTAGTATTTGAGAGCTTTATATCATCTTCAGTCTTTAATGAAAACATTAAGCAAATTATAATCAAATTATCGATTTATTGATTAGGCTGTGTTCTTTGTGAACCAGAAGGCTTGATCCTTTGGGATTAAGAGAGGTTTATCCTCAATTTATCTACCCAATATCCTGTTATGTACATCTAGGTACATAACAGATAGATGTTGAGCATGAGCCTTGATGTAGTTTTACAAGTGGTAAGTATAGGGTTTGATTCTCGGACTCGTTGAGGTTTGGGTTTTTGATTAATAAAAGAAAATAAGACAGACTAATTAAAATTGATTTTTGTTACCAATGAGAGAGAGACTAGGGTTTTGGATTCCACTAATTCTAACAGTTGTAACAATTAATTTCTTTAATTTACTCTCAAAACTACACAAGGAAATTTTGAACCCAATCTCATGCCTTGGAAAATTTATCATTAATAAAATATCAATTCAACTCAAGTCGATAATCTAAGGCCTAATTTTCCTTCGCTTATAAAAGATCGGTAGATAAACTAACCAAAACAGTTATTATGAAACATATAAAGAAGAGAAAATTTCTAGACAATTAAAACTAATTGGAGAGTAATAATTAAAAGAGAATTAAATATCAAAACTTACATGCTAGAAGTAGTTCCTTCCTCCACCCTAGCGGAGAAATTACTCCATTATTACAAAATAAAAATTAAAACAATGAAAATAAAAATTCTACTTTTCGGGGCCCCTCTACGCATGTTCGACCATATTTTTATAGGTAATGAGAAATATACATTCCCTTCTTATACTTCGTGCCACATCATTTATCCAATTAAATCATGCCATGTGTTATATGTTAAACAAGATCACCCAATATCAAGCGGCCACATCCTCCCACTTGTCGTAAGTGGAGGAATTCTCCGACCTCGTGCTAGTCATTTATAAAAAAAAGGAAGTACCCATTTCACGTGCAATTTGCACTTTAAATCCATCAACCAAAAGTGGGGATCACCCTTTTCATGTGTTATCCCATGTTTTCCACATGCAAGCATTAGACTATTCTCTTTACCTTCCTTAATTACGAATGGTAAGTCATGCCTGACATACACCAACTAATGGGATATTTGTGGAGTCCATTTCCATTCCTACTTCAAATATCAATATGCAAATCTTGTACCAAAAATATATATCCTTCTTGAATGTGAGTACCGTGCACAACTTGACGCGGCTTGCAAATGATTCTAGTTTTGGACCTTCTATTTTATGATCTCATGCAATGACTTCCTCCATGTTATATTGGTACTGACTGTTTGAAGGGCCATGTTTGTACCTTGGTGTACCGAGATATATCGATCCATTCCTCCAATTACCGGCAAAGTTCAACTTTCTGGTCTAAGCGGGCTTTATTTATTAGAGCATTGCAAAAATAAACAAAATTATTAAATATATACAAAAACGCGAACTAATAAATATAAATTTGAGTGGTAAATATATAAGAATTATGCACTCATCAAGCCTCAGCCTCAACCCAGGTTAATCCTAATGAAGGCCCAATAATGAACAAACCGTAACTTAAGGGATTTTAATAGAAACATACTATAAATAACACCTATTTGTATATAATTGAAATATCACAGGTTGTGCGTTGTTCAATCATAGTTGATAAATCCAAACTTGTTTGTTGGATAGGACTTGATTGACACTCGGACATTGGTCTTTGGTACCATCCGAGTGATTCTCATAACAATCAGTCTCGCGGATTTCTATCTAGTTGATTTACTAATTGTGTTGAGAAATAAATAAAGATCTTTGATACCTTTCTTGATTGAGTCTCACTTTTAAGTTGGTGGTTTTTGTACCCCTCGCGTTTTCACAAACTTCATTTGTGTTGCTTCTAGTGGAGCCGACTATCCGGAGAAGAAAATACCCTAAATCTCTTACGTCTGCTCATTTAAAGACTTATGTGGGATCAAGAAGATCTATGGGTATTGTTGGTCAGAAACCAGATAATTGTATTGTTATTTTAGTTTTCGATTATTGATTTGATTGACCAACGGTTATTGAAAATTTGATTGCACCTAGTTTGATTATTCTTGAGAGCATTCTCTTCTGATATAAGGTCACTCAAGCTAGATCAAAGTATTTCCCGGATCTTCAGAACTATTTTTAGATCTAGAGACAACTTGTGATCATCCATTGTTAACAGACTCCGTTCTGTGCTTGATCGATTATAAGTGAAATCAAGTTTGTGATATCGGAATTAAAACAAATCAATAACCTAATGAATAGCAATACCCTCAACTGAATTTGTGAATTCCATCGTATTCACCACCTTATCCTCCACCTCCATCATTTCATTCTCTCCAACCACCATATCCACCTCATACCGTCAAAGCTTCTTATCTTCCAACTCTAACCGACTAAATCCTACAAAATACTAACCAAGCAAATCGGTTGGGTCTTCAAATTATTTTGTCGAAGGTGACAGTAAATCGGTTTAAAAAATCGATTAGTAAACCCTAATTTTTCAAGTTTTGATATTATTTTTTTGATTTTCGCTGCTAAATTGATCTGGTTGATGTTCTCACACAATCAAAAACTCAATTTTTGGTTAGATTTTTCACCATTTTCATTTAATTTTTCTGGATTTTATTTCATGTGGAGCCGTTGCGAGAAAGATAGAGAGAAACCGCAAACACGAAATGAAAAAATATCTGAATTAGTTGATCGTGAATGCAAATATTACAAAATATTATTTAGAGCATCTCCAATGCAAGGGGTAAAGATCTTAAAATTGTATGATAGATAGGATTTAAGACCATTTCCACTAAGTTTTCATCTCCAATACAAGGGTGAAGATCATAAAAAAGATGACATGGCTAAGTGGGGCTAAAGGAAAAAATCTAGATTAGACTTTCATCATAACCTTGGGTATTAAGTTCACATCATCTTTTTATCTCTAAATTTAAATAAAAAGTGTTAGGTAAGACCTAGGGGATTGGAGATGATGAACTTTATCTAAACAGTTTTATCTCCATCATTTTTATCATTTAGCAATGACCCACAAGTAAAAAGGTGTAAATAAGACTTCCACATAAAATGATCTTGATCCCTTGCACTGGAGATGCTCTTAAGGAAGGGTGTTTACATAATCTACGATTTCAAGATTCCAACTTTCTACAAGATAGAGGTATTATTATAGTTGTAGAATTTATGGGTGCACAAAATAAAAAATAAAAATCCGATTATATGCGAAAGTTCGTAAAAAATATGAACCCACGATTGGGGGATATTGAAACTAATTTGGGGATAGTGGAAAAGAACAAAACCTAGATTTAAATATCAAATGAGGGTCACCCCTTATCTAAATATTTTATATAATTCCTAATCTACCCCTCACTAATCAGGTTTAGTGTTTAATTGTAAGGAACCTCAAGCTCTTCAACACAATTAGACCAGTCAAGAGACGACTAAGCCGCTAATGACTTGATTAATTAGAGATGAACATTAATTAATAGAAATTAATCTAAGAATGGTTTAGATACGAAACTGGTATCATTGAATAGGTATCGAAAAGTTATACGAATTGGGATACTCGAACGTATCATTCGGATACCCAACGAAGAAGATATATTTGGTTTAGTATGAAGGGAAAAAAAATCGTATTTTCTTCGTTAAGCCGCCTTGGCTTCCCTTATCCATTTCTGGGCGCCTTAATAATTTCCTTGGCCTTATCTCCTACGCGTGTCGAAGGGAATCTCATTTTCTCTTTATTTCTTTCTTCTTCTTTCTTCTCCGTTCTTTTTCTGTCTGTTCTTCTTCTTTCCTCTTCCTGTCGATCTCAATTCGAAGAATTTAGTTTGTTTTTATATGAAAAATTCATAAGAACTTGATTAGTATGATGAATAGAAAAATATGAAGTCATAGCTGAAGTTTTTTTGAACTCCAGAGAAGAAGGGGATGATGTTGTAGATGGAGGTTGAATTAAGAGTTTGATTTTGGTGTTGTTTAAGATGAAACTAAGGATGGGTTTTAGGAACAGATCATGAAGAAGAGGTTGTTGTATTGATTTGTGAAATTGAAGGGTTAGGGTTCATGTGTTCTTCCCAAAATTGAAATTAGAGTTTCAGTGGAATTGAAATGGGAATTTAGTTATTCAAAGGATGATGATTCTTGGGTAAGATTCTATTTTCGTTTAAGTTTAGTGTTTTAGTTTAATTGTTTAAATTATTAAATTTATGTGTTTGTGAATGAATTGTTGAGTTGAGTTACTGATTCTAGGGTTATTAGTAATTGTCATGGAATTAGATATGGTAATGAAACTGTAGTATGAGGTGAGAATGGAATGGAATGGGTTGCAGCTATTGGTTATAAGGAGTTGTGAAGCTCAGGTTACAGGGTGAACTACATATGAAATTTATTAGATTTGAACATCCCAGGTTTAAAGATTACCAGAGTTGGACCTGAATTTCTTATTCGAGTGAACTGGAGATGAAATTTATCAGATTTGAACATCCCAGGTTCAAATATTACCATAGTTGAACCTCAGTTTCTCATGCGGGTGAACTGGAGATAAAATTTATCAGATTTGAACATCTCAGGTTCAAAGATTACCAGATTTGGACCTGAGTTTCTTATTCGGGTGAACTGGAGATTAAGATTGAAATAAGGATTATGTTGTTACTGAAATGGTTAATGAGTTGGTTTGATCTGTGGTAAGATGATAATGATGATGGTGATAGGTAAAGGTATTTGTGATGTGGTTGTGGGTACGAATGAGGATGCAATGGGATGATGAGGAAGCTGAGGTTAATCTTAGACTAGATGAAGTTAGAATTACAGAAGCATTGGTTTAGGGATTAGAGATATGGGATTGTAGTTGTGGGTAATAGAATTAATGCCAGTTAGTGGCATTACAACTAGAGTTAGCCAATGTCAGTTGGTGTTGATGCATGTGGTTCTGTGATGCTGAAAAGAAACAGAAAACGCGAAGTGTAGTTATTGATGATGGCGAACATGGATGTTGTTGATTGAATTAATACAGAAAGAGTTATAGTAGAAGTTGAATTGAGAGTTGTATCTTAGGTGGATGAAATATTCATACAGGTGGTGATGAGTTTTATGAAGTTACCAGTGGAGCTACAGATTATATTAGTGCTGGTAGTTTTGAATGTATGTATGTCTGATTTGAGAGATAAAGGTCTTGCAGATGAGCATATTTGTGTAGTTGATTTGGTAAATGTTGTAGTGGTAGATTAGGTTTGTGTTTGAGTTACAAGGTATATGTGTTTGTATTTGTGTTGCATGTTGATTGTGCATTAGAAGTTTGGCCTGAGTAAAGGCTTTGGCTTGAGCCTTTCTGTTCAGTTAGATGTCTAGCTTAGATGACTCAGTTTATCTGACTGAGTCAAATGTGAATATGAGTTACCTGAATCAGTCTTGTTGACTGAGTTGACTCAGTGATTCCTGTTTGACCCAATGGACCTTGACCAGTTGACCATTTGACTTGATTAAGACTTGGACTTTGACTTAACCTTAGACGTTGACTGTTAGTTGACCTTTGACAGTCAGTGACCGTTAGTTGACTCATATGGACTGGACCGTAGTTAATGGGATTGCTTAGTAGACTTGGGCTTAGGCCTAGGTTTCTTACTTTGATGAATTGGACCCTTATGGTCCTAATTGACCTTTGGTTCATTCTACAAAGTTGTAGACATTCATAAGACTTATTTAATAGATTATAGAACCATTCCATTTCAATTAGTAAACCTTAGACATGCTAAAGATAGTTAATGAAAGAGGTGTAGAACCATAAATTGGCTTAGTACCATTAGATAGTTCACTTAGCTTATAACTAGATAATTGTATATGAGATTATGTTATGAGTCTTGTATAAGCCTTTTGGCTAATTTTTAGAATGATTGTGTGTTTAACAGTTAGTCTTTATTGATAACGATCGATTCAAAGGATGAACTAGCGGATTGACGATCTCGAGGTAGGCATGGATTGTCATCAAACCAGGTAGGAACTCTGTAACCTTCTTGTAATTATTAAGCTTTCTTTTATCCGTGAGCATGATGAGTCTTTACTATTTGAGTGCATGACAGCGTATACTGTGATGTTTTATTTCCTGTATCATGAGTATGATGTATATGTATGTTGATATGTTTGCTTCGATATATTATTTGTGATATGCATTGTGAGATTTCCCTGCAAGGAGTGTCTGTGTTTCCCCGCGGCTCCGAGCTAAGTTAAGTAAGGTTGTAATTCATTCGTCGACAATATTACTTAGTAGGGCGGTAATTCATCCGTCTGAATATTATTATAACTATTTCATTAGTAGGGCGGTAAGTCATCCGTTTGAATATTATTGCTTATTAAGATAGTAGGGCGGTAACTCATCCGTTTGAATATTACCTAGTAGGGCGGTAATTCATCCGTTATAATATTATATATACTATTTTATTTGAGGGAAATCACTCATGTGCATATTATACTTGTTTGTCTAACTTTCTGATCTTGATAGTGATATTCTGAATCATGATTTGTATGGTCACTCTGTGTGGATGATGTTATTATTAATTGATTAGGGTTACTCTCGCGTCGTCTTCTCCAATGAGTTTGCCTAGGTTAGAGTGACACTTGCTTCTTGTTGCCCGAATTGTTGAATGCTTAGATTCATTACTCTTCTTTTCAATTTATGTTCTTAGAATTGTGGATCATGTTAATGATTACTTGAGAGTTATATGTAATATTTGGGCACCCTTTAGGATGATATGCTCACTTGTTCCCACTTCAGTTTCAGTAATCAGAAGGAATGAAGCGTGCGAAGATATCCGTTTTCGTAGCTTATAGCTCTACCGAATATAGTGTTGGCGTGTATCTGTATTATATATATTCTTTCTTTATTATGTAAAACAACACATCTATATATATTTATATAACATGAGAGATTTTCAAAACATAATGTATCAGAGAGTTTGGGTTTGTTTGTTAGTACTTTATGTGGAGAGTGTTCTTAAATTTGATAATATGGATTCGATACTTCAATTAGGTCGTAATCTTATCAGTTAAGCAGGTTTAGTGTTTGGGGTGTCACATTAATTATAATTAGGAAAAATCTTAAGTATTTGTTAAATGATTAGTGTGCATTTTTATTTGTATTTGGGTGAGTGAGGTGAGAGTAGAAGGAGGGAAAAAATATTTGAGAGGGAGCTTTTTTTTTTGGTGAAAATAGAGGATGATTGTGAAGAGAGAATTGCTGCTAAGAGGTTGAAATTTTGATTTTTTTATTTGAATCCACCATTTTTGTAGATGAAAAAGCTCGATGTCGGCATGGATGTGGTATGAATTCAATGCCGGCACCTAGCTTAACCGGCATTTTGAAATTCACGTCGGCATAGTATTCAATCCAAGAACTATGTCTATACAAAAGTTGTTTTTTACCTACCGCTATCTTGGGGGGGGGGGGGGCATAGCCCCTTTTTTGGTTTGAAATTCAAAACCTATTCCGTTTTGATTATTTTTTTATGGGTCTTAGTCCACTGCCGGCACAGTCAGTTAATTCTCGAGCATGCCGGTACTACTACCGGCATTGTATGTTGCTTAAATTTCTTTGCCGGTACATGATGTAAAGTATCCAGAAAATTGAATTTTTTTCCACTTGACTACCGGCATTGATAGATTTCTATCGAGCATGTCGGTTACGACATTAAATGTTAGTTACCAAGCATGCCGGCACAATTTTCCGGCATGGCCTTCATCACTTACGGCATGGTCTTCATTATTTTCGGCATGGTCTTCATCACTACCGGTATTGTCTTCATCACTTCCGAATGTAAAAAAAAAGAATCGTTTTCAAAGTGAGGAGCCGACAAAGAAGGAGAAGAGTATTTGAAAGGGAGTAGGGAAAATTTAGAATTTGAAAAGGAGTGGGGAATATTAGGGTTTCAAAGCCCTAACCCTAAAAGAGATTAATAATAGATGGAGATGAAAATGGAGGATATGATTTTGTTTTTTAATTGTAAGTTTTTTATTTTTATTTTGATGGAAGGGTATTTTAATATTTTCATACCCAAAAATCACCCCTTAGCAGACACTATTGATTGGGGGAAGTAATTTATATCCCTTAATTAGGTTCAATATCCCCAATCGTGGGTTCAAAAATATGAGTATTTGTTCAATTTCCACACGTCATATAGGTTTACTTCTGATTGGCAGAAACTAGTTTGTTTTTTTTTACAGAAAAAATATATTTTATGGTGATTATATTGTAAACTGCGCGCGGGTTATAACCCCAAAGGTGTCACTATCCATGTACAAAAACCCCAACAAAACAAATTTTTCACAAAAACCCCATTTAACATAAACTGTCTATATTAGCCTTCTAGTTTAAATCACCCCAACAAAAATAAAAATAACCCACATTTTATTTTAAATCAACCCCAACATCACCGCCACCGCCACCACCGCAAGAAAAAATGACCGCACCACCACCACCATATTGCGCCACCACTTCGATGAAACCGCACCACCACCATCGCCACCACCACTAGACGAAACCTAATTAGGTTTCATCATTTTTCTACGTATTGTCACCACCTTTTAATGATGAAACCACAAAATAAACGCAAAAATCACAACGCACCACCACCGTTCCACCACCAATATTGAGATTTCATGTCTGCACCACCACCACCGCCGCTGCCACCACCACCGCACCACCAAAACGGATTCATAGACGAATTTATTATTGTAAAGAAAACTTTAGCATTTTAACAAGCCACAGTACCCACGTAATTGCTGCCAGTAGCCTCCTCTGAAGTTGTTTGCCCTGCACCACTACCACCACACCACCACCACCAGCCATCAAGAAATCACTACTGGACATTGAACAAAGAGATGATTGGCAATTTCACCATCACAATTAAATAATTGACAGTCTGCTAGCGCTTGAATTTCACATGACTGTATATCACTTGACTATCTCCTAGCACTGAAGTTGTTTACTGATGTAAAAATGTAAGCATTTCGATTATAACAAGATCATACCACAAGTCTGTATTAAGTTCTCAACAGGTACCGTTGTTGATAACGAGTCAACGAATCTATAGACTATGTATATATGTTAGTATTGGGATATTTCAGTACCTTGAACTCCAACTTACAGTTATATTTATCATTTATGTCTGTCATGACAATTTTTCATACCCATTAACCATTTATAAAGATCTCATTAATTAACCTATCATTTCTTTTGCAGGCATTTTCTGAATGGGTACTCTTTACGATCAGTGGGATTTTCAAGTGCGTTATAACATGCATGTGATGTAGGCACCTGGTGTGCTCTATCTTTTCATGTTTTACAGGTGCAAGGGTGATCTCTATTCCCTTCACATATCTAATTTCACTGTATAACAAACAATAGCACCAAGCAATTGAAATTGATGTTTCCTTTTCAGTTTATGGACTTTTGGCTTTCATTCGTGGCGGTAGTAAGCAATTTTGTGTATCTAGCTAGCGACTATTGTTGAAGCCACGAAAAGGGTTATTCATACATGCGTATCAATTTTGGCGGCTCTCATGGCTGCAACTGGAGCAAAAAGGTTAGTTTTTGGTCTTTTAGTTCTCTTGGTTAGAAGTTGCAACTTTTCATTACTTGGAAAAGTTGTTAACCAATACTTTTAGTTCTCTATTTTTGGGACTGTGGGTCTTCATATTGGATGGTTGATTGAGTATAGTAACTCAAACAGAAATAAAGATGTAAAATGAGAACCCTAAATAAAAACTCACCTGTGAGTGTATAAGTTTCCATTAGTGAGTAGTTGTTGAAGAAGAAGAATAAGCATCAGCAGAAATGAAGCAAAACAAAACGAACACCAATTCATAGATGAAACTTTCATTAGTAAAAAAATCAGTAATTACAAGTTTAGCTTTACCTACAATCATCTTAATTTTAGATGCAACTACCATTCTTCTCAGAATTCTTCTATTTTAATCAATCTCACGAACACCAACAAGAACCCTAAGTTCTCATTAACAGCTTCAAACTTTAATCTCAGCTTCAATCAAATCCCTAACCGTAAATCTTCAAGTATTCTTCAACCTATACTCTAATTCACGTCAAACCCACCTCCAATCAGTTCTCTAAACTCTCAATTTCATCCTCCCCAAATCTTCTAACAAACCCTAATTCTTCCCAGATCTTTATCAAACTTAAATTAAACTATTGATTTCTCTTTAAAGTCGTGAGAAACAAACCAATCCATTATTCTTCAATTTCATACCCAAATCCTCCTTCAATTCCATCTCACAGAAACCCTAAGTTTATTCTTTGAGATTCCCTTTTTCTCAGAGACTGAATCACTCCCGTGAATCAACACCACCACTACTATACATTCTTTCATCTTACAACACTTGTTTTAGTCACGAACTCATTGATTTATTTACTGAATTCACCAGCAGGTGAAGAACGGAGAAGAAGAACGGAGAAAGAGAGGAGGAAGAATACGAAGAAAGGGAAAAAACGAGATAAATAAGAGAAGGTAAAAGGGTATGTTTGGCTTTTTTTTTAATAACAAAAACTAAATTTACTCAAAATTATTTGACCTGGGGTTTTTGTGCCACTTTTATTTGAAACGGTCTTTATTTGGTAGAAATAATATGACCGGTTTTTTCTTATCACTAGTTTATTCACCTAGGGGTTTTGTCACTAGTTCTGTATTGTAAAATACAAAACTATTAGTTTTATTAATTTTTATGCACCTCATTCGAAACAAGATAAGTCTGGATAGCATTGTTCTGAATGTTCTTCGTTCGAAAGTGGAGAAAATTTTAACTTAACATATAGCTCTGGTGCTATGGTTATTCCTCGTTCGTTTTACACTCCCTAAAGGTTTCATTAACTTAGGAAAAAAATACTTAAAGAGGGAAGAAAGAACTTAGGCGTTGAGCACTTTTTTTTTTTTTAAATAATCAAATGGTTACAAATTTAGCCATCACAGTTAGTAGACACTAAACTAGAGGCGCTAAAAGGGAAATACAAATATGTGTCTAGACAAGAGTCATTGCTACGAAGTAGTGGGGTAGCACTACACCAAATTTAGCGATTAGCAACTGTAACTGGCAGTTGCAAAATGGGGTCGCAACAGTTTAGCTCTGTTACGAAAGTCGTTGTTGCAATATTTCGCAACGGCTTCATTGCAGTTGCAAATTTTCAGTCGCAACAGTTCTGAACTGTTGCAACGTCAAAAATTCGCAATTGTTTGAAACTGTTGCGAACTGAAAGATCGCAGCAGATCAAAGCAGTTGAGGATTTTTTGCAACCGATCAAAAAAATAGTTGTTTTGACCAGTCAAAACCGGGTCAAAATTAGAGTTCCCAGTAACAGAATCAAGTCACCCATGTTTATTTAGAAATCAAATTAATCCAAAAAAAGTATTATTTCTTAATGTTAATTCACCATAATATACCATGATGAACTCCATACACACAAAAAGTAAGAAACGCATCATTAAGTATAGATAGAAACATTTCTTAAGTCCCAATGACATACAAATTCCGTTCGTAGTATCAAAAGAATGACATATAATAAAATGATGAACATAGAGAAGAACCTTGAACTTTTCCAAAGAGATTCGTTAAATTTCCCGCCTAGTGTATGACATAAAGCATGCGAGACCACTCATTTATCAAGTTTATCCTTAGCTTTCTTTATGTGCATCAATTTCTCTTGCACCCTGCAAAACATTGAGCTGATAAAACTCATTACTAATTCACCCTGCACGTGCCAATTGTAATAAGGAAAATTATGAGAATCCAGACGCCCCAACCAAACATGTTCAGATATATGGATAGTACTCAGAACACTAGGATAATCTCTTTTCATAAGTAAATGCAACTGACACCAAGTACTTAAAACTATAAAATTTATGGAGGATCAATAGATAGGAGACCTAGTTAGAAGTTACAGTTGTCAACAAAATCCTAACAAAACATGATGAAAAGTTTTAAGAAATTACCATTCCTGGCTATGTTCACGGTAAGAAGCCCAAACTCTAAGCTCCAGGATTGTAAAAATTTCCAGTGTCTAAAGAATTTTCATGTCGACCTATGCGAGCCAGAAGTTCTTCGACTTATCTGCAATCAACAGGTAAATTCAACATTATGAGTTGAAATAACGTGGGGAATCTTTTGGTATACAAATACCAAACAGATAGGTATGATTAGATTTATAAAAATTTCAAATTAATTATCTGTAGATTCTGTACTACTAATTCACAGATGCACACACAAGATAACTTTAAACAACCAATCACTGGCAGAAGAGACATACCTCTTTTAATATGTCCTTATCCACGTCCATCAACTCATGCACTGCAATGTAGTATTCGAAATCGATTATAGAATCCTGGGATGAAATGTTTCCACCTTTACTCTCCCATCCTTGTATCTTGCTATCCTCCTAAAGATCTTCAAATTCATTTTCTACCTGCACTAAGCCAATCGAACATCAGTAAAAGAAGTATATTACAAAGAGATTTCAAAGCTAATGAACCCGTTGTTGATGGTGGTTTTTCGCTTAGGGTTAAAATCGTAAAACCCTAGTCGGACAGTGACGTCACATAATTTGAGTAATAATGTCTCCACTGAATGCATTTATTAAACCCTTTAATATGTCTGCGAGAAAATTACCAGGGTACCTTTTTTTAATACTAATTAGGGTTTCGATGGGTCAAACCCTAATTTCCACACCACTGTGCCAATGGAAAACCATGCCAGCCACATCTACCGCGCCAAGGTATGCCAACCATGCTAGTCGCACCACTGTGCCAATGGCAAACCATGCCATCCACACCTACCGCGCCAAGGCATGCCAACACCATTGTTCCAATGACAAACCATGCCAGCCACATCTACCGTGCCAAGGCATGCCAACCATGCTAGCTGCACCACTGTGCCAAGGGCAAACCATGTCATCCACACCTACCGCGCCAAGGCATGCCAAACATGCCATTGTGCCAATGGAAAACCCTGCCAGCCACATCTACCGCGCCAAGGCATTCTAACCATGCTAGATGCACCACTGTGCCAATGGAAAACCATGTAGGCCACATCTACCGCGCCAAGGCATGCCAACCATGATAGCCGCACCACTATGCCAATGGCAAAGCATACCAACCACATCTACTGCGCCAACCATGCTAGCCGCGCCACTGTTCCAATGGCAAACTATGCCAGACATACCTACCGCGCCAAGGCATGCCAACCATGCTAGCCGCGTCACTGTGCCAATGGAAAACCCCATCCACACATACCGCGCCAAGACATGCCAACCATGCTACCCGCACCACTGTGGCAATGACAAACCATGTAAGTCACATCTATCGCTCCAAGGCATGCCAAACATGCTAGCCGCACCACTGTGCCAATGGAAAACCATGCCACACACATCTACCGCGCCAACCATGCTAGCCGCACCACTATGCAAATGGCAAACCATGCCAGTCACACCTACCGTGCCAAGGCATGCCAACCATGCTAGCCGCACCACTGTGCCAATGGAAAACCGTGCCAGACACATCTACCGTGCAAAGGCATGCCCACCATGCTAGCCGCACCATTGTGCCAATGGAAAACCATGCCAGCCACATCTACCACGCCAAGGCATTCCAACCATGGGAACCACACCACTGTTCCAATGGCCAACCATGTCAGCCGCATCTACCATGCCAAGGCATGCCAATCATGCTAGCCAAGCCAAACGCACCTTGCCTTGGCCCTACCATGCCAAACCATCCATATAAAACCCTAGGCCCCACATGTGCCAATGGAATGCCATCCACCTTGACGCGCCATATCGTGTTGGCCTTCCCCATGCGGCTACCAAAACAAAAGCCTGCAATAATCAACAGCCATCCTTCCATCTAAGATGCAAATCTTAGCCGTCCTTGGTCACCAACCAACGCATGGTAACCTTTGGCCCAACGCCAAAACCCTAATTTTGGCCACGCCTAAACTGTGCCAAGGCATACCGACCATGCCACATCTGTCAATGGAATGACGTTCCAACTACCTTGCCGCGACATACCATGTTGGCCTTCCCCATGCGGCTACCAAAACAAAGGATTGCAACAATCAATGGCCATCTTTCCATCTAAGATGCAAATCTTAGCCTTCCAAGGTCACCAACCAACCAACGCACGGTAACCTTTGTCCCAACGCCAAAATCCTAATTTTGGCCACGCCTAAACAGCGCCAAGGCATTCCGACCATGCCACATGTGCCAATGGCATGCCTTGCCAACCACCTTGTCGCGCCATACCGTGTTGGCCTTCCTCATGTGGCTACCAAAACAAAAGCCCGCAACAATCAACGGCCATATTTCCATCTAATATGAAAATCTTATCCATCCAAGGTCACCAACTAACCAACACATGGTAACCTTTGGCCCAACGCCAAAACCCTAGTTTTGGCCGCGCCTAAACCATGCCAAGGCATGCCGACCATGCCACATGCGCCAATGGCATGCCATTCCAGCCAGCTTACCGCGCCATACCGTGTTTTCCTTCCCCATGCGTCCACCAAGACAAAGGCCTGCAACAATCAACAACCATCTTTCCATCTAAGATGCAAATCTTAGTCGTCTAAGGTTGCCAAACAATGCATGGTAACCTTTGTCCCAAAACCCTAGTTTTGGCCAAGCCAAACCGCGCCAAGGCATGCCATGCCACATGTGCCAATGGCATGCCAACCACCTTGCCGCGTCATACCATGCTGACCTTCCCTATGCGGATACCAAAACGAAGACGTGCGACGATCAATAGCCACCCTACCATCCTAGGTGCAAATCCTAGCCGTCCAAGGTTGCCAAACAATGCATGGTAACCTTTAGCCCAAAATACGCTAGCTTCCCAAAACTTGCTAGCTTCCCAAAACACGCTAGATTTTCAAAACATGCTAGCTTCCCAAAAACGCACCAAACATGCCATCGTCCCTCTTGAATTCTTCCTGAGTTTTACTTTCGGGATATTTTCACCTGCCGAACGAGCTCAAAACCTAAATATTCCCTCGTTAGAAGATAGGAAATTCTTTTCCGTACATAATGGAGGACAGACCATCAAAATCCGAGTCTGTATGAGAATTCTACATCGATTCTAGTGAAGGGCGCTAATTAGGGTTTCAGCATACTGAACCCTAATTTAGACAAAGCCACAAGCGTTTTCCTTCCAAGATGCACACTACCAATGTCTCCACTCCATGTTAAATACATGCTTTCATGCCGCTAGTTACCAAACAAAGGGTTGCAACGATCAACGGCCACCCTTCTGTCTAAGATGCAGATTTTAGCCGTCCAAGGTCACCAGCTAACGCATGGCCAATTTTGGCTCAACGCCAAAATCCTAACTTGGTCACGCCTAACCACGTTAAAACCATGCCGGCCATGCTTTCATACTGCTGGCTACCAAGCGATGGGTTGAAATAATCAACGGCTACCTTTCCTCTTAAGATGCAAAATCTCGACCGTCGAAGGTCACCATGCAAGTCTCCCAAGATCAACTTTCCAGACAAAAAAAAATGTACTACACGTTTTCCACAAAAACATTCGAGACATCAACACATGTCACAAACTGGGGGATGCTCATTGGGTATTGGTTTGGCGGTTTACAGCGTGCAGCGTACACTACGCCCGTTATAAGAGAGTGTCATAAGGATGAAGCGGTTAGTAAACACAGAAAGTAATGGTGAAAGACTTTCTTTTATGGAACATCAATTCCAAGCGGTTACCACCTCCTCCCATTTACTCACCCATTTTCCATTTCTTAATGAGGCCATAGTACGTTTCACTTCGACTTGTATAAATAGGCATTACATATTTCCACCGAACAACAAGTTCGGGTCAGGAAGATACAACACTCAGAAAACATTTGTTAGTTCTCCATCTGTTAGCTTCCCACTTTATGATACAAGTCGTAAAACAACTACTCTTCCAGAATAAACTATTCTGGTCTCAACACTTTCTTCGCTTCCTTCCCTAAAACCAACCCTTCTCCTTGACTTTGTGACCGAAGCAAGTATATAACTGCCATTTCTTGGTTTAGGACGGATTTGTACAGATTGATCTCTCGAATCTAAAGTACTCCATTGCAGTATATTGTTTAGGGTTTAAATTCGTTTCTCACCCACACACCCGAAATTACCAAAATCAGCAGAAACCGTTTTCACCCTCAAACAATTGGCGGCCACAATGGGAGATGGATCTTTCGGTTATAATGTCAATTTTCGACCATCAATCTCATGCTTCGATCCATACATCAAGATGGTAGAGACAGGAGATCCGTTCAAGGATCAACGACTCAGTTACCAGACGGCCCGATTATCAGTCTTGACACGTCAAGGGATTACTAGGGACCGCCTAGAGATTAAAAGTGAATGATCCAACCAGGGATCGACGACTCGATTATCAGATGAGACGACTGGGGACTTTCCACAATCACGGCGGTGCTTCCCATAAAACTTTGTCTTACACCCGAAAGGTTCCCTTTTCATCAGGAGACCTAAAAAACCGAGTAAGTCTTACCTAGACAAGATACATGGTTTGTTATTTCAAGTTTTCACGGGAATGATAAAACCGATAGCCATGTTATGTTTCACCCCATGGCATCTACCAACACACACAATTCCACAGTTTTCCTGGGATGTTTGCGTCACTTGCAATCGTAATCTAGAAAACATCATTCCCAAAACAATCTATTCCAAAACAATTTATTCCAAAAGAATAATCCAAAACCCTCAAGGTAACATTTTTCTATCAACCCAAGAAATCCAGGAAATCAAACCATAAACCAGGCACTTTTTTTGCCTTTCAAAAAAAAAAAGTCACCTACCCGTACGTGCCTACTTTGCATAATAATGATTACTCGTCACTATTCATGAGGTATCCGACGTTACTACGGTGATATTCGAAGAGGAATTGTTTATGATGAAGTATTTATATAAGTTTATGAAAGGCATACCCATGGCTAGGGTTTACACTAGTTCAGAAGAAAAATATTTCTACAGATTTCTGGAAGGCATACCTATGGCTAGGGTTTGCACCAACACGAGAAAATAAGAGAACAAATTGAAAGAGGAACGCTGGAGTACATAGCTGGAATATGCTTGCCCACTTTATTTCTACCACGCTACCGCTAACACCAAGACGTGATAACAAAGATACGAGATATAAAAAAAAGGGAGCCAACCCCTTTCATAAGCATAACACTTTTTGGAATTTGAATAAGGAAAGGATTTCCGGTTTGAGCTACGTATGGAAAGAGGCAAATGGGCCCGCAACAACAAGTTCGCGCCACGCCAGCGCCTTTCCAAGCCAAAACTACACGCTATTCCCAGTCAATACTCTGCGCCATACCAAATCTACGCCAGCGCCCATTCCAAGCCGATCCAGCTCTAACAACTTGCATCCTTCCAGCGCCATCAGCTTGCATCCTTCCAGCACTAACAACTCACATCTTTCCAGCGCCAGCAGGTTGCATCATTTCCAGCGCTAACAACTTGCACCCTTCCAGCGCCATCTTCTCCACTCCACAACCAGCCAAAGAAGCTCCATCCTCACCCTTCGAAACAGCACCATGGCTCCAGCACTCCGTGATCAAAACCGCGCCATCTTTGCACGATACACCTACGATCACTAGAACCAGAGCCGCTTCCGCCACCCCAATTTTTCTTCAAGTATGACGGCTCCAACCGTCACCAGAGACGCTGTTACTCCACCATCAAGGCAAGATACCGGAAGAGCTGGAAGAAGTCGACCTCCTTTTACCACTGTTGATTTGATGGAAAGACAAAAGGTTCTCGCAAGGCTAAGACATACGTGTTTATAACTCGAAAAGAGATACCTATTTCCACAAGACACTGACGGAGCGGCCATCATAAGAGTCATATCAACCCAAGAGGGAGCTGAAAAGGAATATTTTTAACATCCGGCACAGGCACTTCAGCAGGACGTGCGTTTATAGATGAAGGAGCTCGCGTTGCTCTTGAACACCCAGTAGAAGGGAATCATCAATCCAATTTCATCACATGTAAAGATCGTGAAAGACTTCTCCAAAATCGAGGCAAAGGAAATCAGCGACCCTCGTGAATTCACATAGACCCTCTTCCCGTCATGAGATGCATGATTTCTGGGGACTTCACCCACAAAATCGTGTAGTCTATGATGAAACAGTTATATGATTTTCTATACTTCTCCAAGGCGTAGCGTCAAGACATATTTGCATCCCTAAACTGCACTGCATCAGAAAAGTAGCCTTTTCCATCCAGGAAAGTCGTTCCCAAACCCCAACCTCTCCTAGAAAGCAAGATCGATAGATGGAACTGGGGACTCCTAACCACTGTTCACTTAAGGGATGTCAAGTTTGACAGAATGCTGAGTGACGCAGTCTCCAACTTCAACATTGTTACCATCAAGGATATGAGAGTTTCAAGGCACCGTTTCGACGTTCTCTCCAAAAGTGGCTCTTCTTCAACGTTCTCTAACAGCGGCTCCGCTTCAACGTTCTCTGGCAGCGGTTCCGCTTCAACATTCGCTTCAGCAGCCGATCCGCTTCAACGTTCACTCCAGCAGTCGTTCCGCTTCAGCATTATATCCATAAGCTACTCCAGGATCCGAAGCAGCATTTGGGTCCTTAAGTTTCAACGTCCTCTCCAAGAGCCGAAGTCGCTTTAACACCACTCCTTCCTACAAAGGGTCGTGCCACCACACTTCCCATATCAAGAATCATGATCGCAACCAACCAATATTCGTAGTCATGGCCACCTTTTGATCCATCCCTCCTAAAATCGTGACCATGGACAGTTTTCTCGCTTACGCATCCAGCCAATCCTTTTACTTCCATGGATCCCTATTCAATTCTAGCCAACTTACTTTGTTCCCACGAAAATGTAGTCTCTTCTGATTATATCTGCTACCAAGAACTATTGCCGCTCATTTTTTGATACCAGCCAGAGCTTCACCGCAACAATAATCACTACAAAGGTGTAAGGAATTGCCTTACAAATTACCACAGAAATGGGAAAATCCTTAAGGATTGAAGAACAGAAGAAGAATTTTTCTTATATTAATTTTTTCATAATCAGTTCAACAAACAAGAAGGGAATATAAAAGAGGGGTTTGGTGTGCAATGTGCCACTCACACACACACTATACTAATCCTACTTAGCAACTAATAATAATGATTAATTATCTACTAATTAAACTAAATAGACTACTAGCATCCCATAACCAGGTGGCCCTTAACTGAACTTGTTAGACCAAGGTTAGGTCCTGACAAATCCCACTCCTTCAAATCTTCCTTGTCCTTAAGGATGAGAACGAGTTGCGACACCCTCTTATCATCATACATCAAGGTAGTTCCATTCCATTAAAAGGAGAAGATCAGCATCCATAATTACAGTGACCTCCCTATGAGCTCTTCCGCAGGTGAACTCTAGGCCAGCAATACAATGTCTACTGAACCATAGGTGGTGCCTGAACAACCAAGGTTGTTGCTGCCTATAGAATTTGCTTGACATAACAGCTGTCTTAATGGATATTGGAGTTTCCAGTAGGTTATATTCTCTGCCATTTGCTTGACATAACAACCATCTTAATGGAGATTGGAGTTTCTAGTAGGTTATCTTCTCTGCAATTTGTATTATCTCCATTATGAACCTGTATAGTGCTTGCTACCCTTTGTGTAAGTTGACAAAGCTTCGGAGTGACCAGTAGCATTCTAGATATAATACCTTCCATACTAATAATACTTCCAGTTGCAAACTCAATCCTGGCCTCGGATATAATGAGATAAGCTAGATGTCCCATCATTATTCTAGCTCCCAGAAGTTGACTACTCATACAACCCCTGACAGAAAGCCAGAGTGTAGCCTTTAATAGTACGAGAAACTCAATAGATCTCGACATTGAGAAGATATAAATTTCAGTGGAAAGAGAAATGGATGCATGCATATGCAAATTTCTAGCTTGACCAGGAACTCGCACCAGTACATTATTGAGCTGAGTGTCATTATCTGCTACAAACTTCCATCTCAAAGGAAATACCCGCAGTGAGGCAAATGGAAGGTTTCCTCTCATAGTGTGGAGATAAAAATGACTGCTCACATTGGTAGAAACTGTAAAGATCATTATATCATGAACCTTGCTTGTCTACTTTATTTTGTCTGGGTGGTGGCCCTTATCTTTTTGTTGTCTTCCTTGAACCTTGTCCTCATGCATGATGTGCATGTTTTGGTTGGTTTATATTTTCTTTCTTTGTGGTTGTGAGACAGTATTGAATTATGTAATGAAATCATTCTCCTCCACATATTTTCCTTCTCTATGAAACTCTAGTCTTCTTCTTCTTCTTCTTCTTCTTCCGACTTCTCTTTTTGCTGTTGTTATTCCTTCTTCTTTTTGCTATCAACTTCTCTTAAATCTTATTATACTCTTTATTCTATCACTTGAAAGAGATTTATCTGACCAACCTGAGAATTTGTAGTGAGTTCACTACAAGTGGTATCAGAGAAGTTGATTCTCATACTGCTTCCATGGCGAACAAAGCGGCGATCGATGAAATTAATAGAAAGATCGACGAACTAGCTAAATCACAGAAAGAGTACAGTCAAAGACAAGATGAGTTAGCTCTCAAACACCATGATCTACCCAAAAAAAGTAGATCTTAATCATGAGCAACCATCCATAAGGTACCTTCAATCCATCTGAGAGGTGTTTAGAGAGTGCAGAGATGAACAAGTGAGAATTCCTAATAGGAATACACCACCACCACCGGAAGGTTCTAATGGAGTTTTAGGAGATCCTCCTGTTATAAATCACATACCAAGAACTGGTGAGTTTAATGATTCTCATAGTCACTCAAATAATTCCCATACACATACTCCTGAAAATCATTATCATCATTCTAAACCCAAGGTAGAGTTCCCAAAATTTGATGGCCCTAATCCTAGATCTTGGATTCGTAAATGTAAAAAGTACTTTCTTATACATTATGTGGGAGAGGAACAAAAGGTTCATCTAGCTTCCCTATATCTAGAAGAAAGTGCTGATGTTTGGTATCATGATTATCAAGAAGGTAAACCTGATGTTACATGGGAGGAATTCATCTTAGCTGTGAGTAACATATTTCAGGAGTTATGACATGATGATATTGTTGGTGAATCTAACAAGTTATCTCAAGTAGGAAATGTATTAGATTACCAAGAATTGTTTGAAAAACTCAAGGCACTTATGCTAGCCAAGAATCGACATCTGACGGAGGAATACTTTACTTCTAGTTTCATAAGTGGTCTCAAGGAAGAATTAAGAATGCATGTCTTGATGTTTTCTCCAAAGAATTTGGCCCATGCTATTTACTTGGCTCGAATGCAAGAAGCACTATTGGATATTTCTTCCAAGAAAAGTAAAAACACAATCAAAACCACCTCTCCTTATATCCAAAACTACAATACCAACAAGAGTTTCTCTCCATCTGTTACTAGTCCAAGATTACCAAGAACTTCCCCCAATAATTCCTCCAGTTCTCAATCATCTAATCCACCCATTAGAAGGATGACATATGTTGAAATGAAAGATAGAAGGGACAAGGGATTGTGTTATAATTATGATAAAGTTTTCTCTTCAGGACATAAGTGTGTTAAACAACAAATATACATGCTAGCTGCAGAAGAGGAGGATGCACAATTTTCTTATGAAGAATCTCCATCTGAGACAGTTCAGTCTCCAGAATATGATGAGGGAGTTGAGATTTTTGTTCATACACTATCAGGTAATATTTATCATAACACCATTAAGATTCAAGGTCTCTACAAGAAGAGGAAACTAACTAAACTCATTGATAGTGGAAGTACACATAGTTTCTTAGACCCTTGGGCTGCTAAATTGTGTGGAGTATACATAGATCCAACTGTAGCTTTACATGTTGTAGTAGCAGATGGCAGTAAGTTTGTCAGTGATGCTAAGTGCCCTGCATTTCATTTCCAGTATGATTTGAGGTCACTTAAACTTGGAGGTTGTGATATGGTTTTGGGAGTAGATTGGATGAAAATAGTGAGTCCTATAGTCTTTGATTTCAACAAATTATCAGTTACCTTTACAAAGGAAGGGCAACAAGTAATTCTGCAAGTAACAAAGGACACAACAAAGCTGACGCATATTTTTAGATCAACTTTACACAAACTTCTCAAGAAGAACAAACATGGCATGGTTGGAAATTTTTATTCAATATCATCTATTCATGAGGACTCTCCCATTACCCCTCAAATATCTGAATTACTCAATGAATACCCTCAAACCTTCAAGGAACCCACTTCCCTGCCACCTCAAAGAAACCATGATCATCATATCCCACTTAAACCTCTATCTTCACCACCAAATCAAATACCATACATGATTCCTTATGTTCAAAAAGAAGTGGTAGAGAAATTGGTTGAAGAAATGCTATCTGCAGGAGTCATTCAGCCAATCCATAGTCCATTTTCCTCCCCCATAATACTTATCAAGAAGAAGGATGGCAGCTGGAGGTTTTGTGTAGATTACAGGAAATTGAATGATATTACTGTCAAGGATAAGTATCCAATTCCCATTATAGAAGAGTTACTAGATGAACTCAAGGGGGCCAAGGTTTTCAGCAAGATTGATCTCAGGGCTGGCTATCATCAAATTAGAGTCCATCATGCTGATATTCATAAAAATTCTTTCAGAACTCACCAAGGGCACTTTGAATTCTTGGTAATTCCTTTTGGCTTAACCAATGCTCCATCTTCTTTTCAGGCTCTCATGAATGATGTGTTTTAGCCATATTTAAGGAAGTTTATCTTAGTATTCTTTGATGATATCCTCATTTACAGTTCTGATATGTATTCTTATTTGCAACATCTTAGAACAACTTTATCCCTCCTACAAGAACATTCACTCGTTGCTAAGATGAGCAAGTGTTTTTTTGGACAGTCTCAAGTAGAATATCTGGGCCATATTATCAGTGCACAAGGAGTTTCAGCTGATCCATCCAAAATTGAGTGCATGCTTCAGTGGCCAATTCCAAGTAACATCAAGGCTTTGAGAGGGTTTCTTGGATTGACAAGATATTATAGAAAGTTTGTGCAACACTATGGTTTGATTAGTAATCCATTAACTGAGTTACTTAAAAAGAATAATTTCCATTGGAACTCTGCAGCTCAGTCAGCATTTGAAAAGCTTAAGAAGGCTATGGCAACCACTCCAGTGCTAGCATTACCTGACTTCTCAAAACCCTTTGAATTAGAAACAGATGCCTTTGATGTGGGAGTGGGAGCAGTTCTCATGAAAGGTAAGCAACATATAGCTTACTTCGGTAAAATTATGGGTATCAGATTCTTGGCTTACTCCACATATGAGAAAAAATTGTTGGCCATAGTATTGGCAGTTACTAAATGGAGATCTTATCTTCTAGGAAATAAATTCACAATATATACAGAATATCAAAGCATTAAGTTCTTCATGGAGCAAAGACTAAATTCCATACTTCAGCAGAAATGGTTATCCAAGTTGCTTGGTTATGAGTATGAATTAGTCTACAGAAAAGGAGCTGAGAATAGAGTAGTAGATGCTTTGTCTAGAGTTCATATCCATTCTGCTTCAACCTGCCAGGCTATCACTGAAGTTCAACCAACATGGTTAACTAAGGTAATTTCCAGTTATGAAGGGGATGAACATGGTAAAGAAATTATACATAAACTTATTATTTCTACAGACAGTGTACTCCATTATTTTTACTCTCAAGGTTTTCTCAAGTTCAAGGGAAGGACTTATGTGGGTTCTTTTAGTGAGTTAAGAAAACAAATCATGACTGATGTTCATTCTTCATCCATTGGAGGGCATTCTGGTACTCAAGCAAGTTATCAGAGAGCTAAATCCTTCTTTTACTAGAGAAATATGAATAGGGATATCTTTCAGTTTGTGGCAAAATGTGATATCTGTCAACAACATAAGGGATTTAATACACTTCCTGGGGGTTATTACAACCATTGCCAGTTCCAAGTCAAGAATGGCAACACATTAGCATGGATTTCATTTCTGGGTTGCCAAAGTCTGAGGGAAGAGAAGTTATTATGGTTATAGTAGACATATTTACAAAATAATGCCACTTTATTGCTTTGAGTCATCCTTATACATCTCAGTATGTCTCCAAGATGTTCCTTGATCATATTTATAAGCTCCATGGTCTTCCTCAAACTATTGTATCTGATAGAGACAGTATGTTCTTGAGAAGTTTTTGGCAGGAATTATTTAAGAAGCTGGGTACTTCACTCCATCTTAGCACAAATTATCATCCTCAGACTGAGAGAGTTAATTCTTGATTGGAATCTTATTTGAGATGCATGACCAGTTACAGGCTAACTAAATGGGTCAGTTGGTTTTCCTTAGCAGAATGGTGGTTCAATTCCACTTATCACACTAGCTTACACTTAACCTCATTTCAAGCCCTTTATGGTTACTCACCACCACAGTATGGGTTGATTTATTATTCTCCAGCTATTAATGCTAAATTGGATGATTACTTACAAAAAAGACAAGCTATGAATATCCTTCTCAAGTCCACTTTGGAGGAAGCACATCACAGAATGAAACAACAAGCTTATAAGAAGAGCAGGTGGGAGATTGGGTTTATCTTAGGCTCCAACCTTACAAACAGTCATCAGTACAATTAAGGAGGAACTTTAAGTTAACTGCAAAAAAATTTGGACCATATCAGATATTAGCTAAGATTAGAGAAGTGGCTTACAAACTTCAGTTACCAGCATCTTCTAGAATTCACCCTGTCTATCATGTATCTCAGCTCAAGCTCAAGGTAGGACAAACTGTTATACCTCAAACTGTGTTGCCAACTTTAGATGGTGAAGGATGCATGAAGATCTCTCCATTGCACATACTGAGTTCCAGGATGGTAAAAAGGAACAAACAAACAGTATCTCAGGTGCTAGTTCATTGGTCTCATTCCACTGCAAAGGAGGCTACTTGGGAAGATAAATATGTCATGAAGCAGAATTTTCCTAAGATGATCCTTGAGGTCAAGGATGCTTTAGAGCAGTAGTAAGTTGTCATGAACCTTGCTTGTCTACTTTATTTTGTCTGGGTAGTGGCCCTTATCCTTTTGTTGTCTGCCTTGAACCTTGTCCTCATGCATGACGTGCATGTTTTGGTTGGTTTATATTGTCTTTCTTTGTGGTTGTAAGACAATGTTGAATTATGTAATGAAATTATTCTCCTCCACATATTTTCATTCTCTCTGAAACTCTAGTCTTCTTTTTTTTCTTCTCCTTCTTCCGACTTCTCTTTATTCTGCTGTTACTCCTTATTATTCTTGCTATCAACTTCTCTTCAATCTTATTTTACTCTTCATTCTATCACTTGAAAGAGATTTATCTGAACAACCTGAGCATTTGTAGTGAGTTCACTACACATTAAAAGGATTTCACACTGTTTCGAAAGAATATGAAACACAAGAATTTGTCTCCTTGACATCTCAACATACATCTTTCGACTACCACTACTATTCTCAGCTTTCCATCGCAAAAATTCCACTAGCATCCACATATATCAAAAATGAAACACCATAAGCAAGACCTGAGTTCCCATTCTCCTCATAAAAAAATTGTCCCAACAATAATATGCCAAAACCCCTTTCAACTGCACAGATACAGCCATATAAATCTCTACTTCACCTGTGGGAACTATAAGAGAAGTAGGAGAAGAAATTTCTTTGAGAACACATTTCGGTACCTCTAGTGAACCACACTTCAGCAGTAAGAAAAATAATTCTGCTCTACCCTTAACTGACAGATAATTAATTGAAGCATTTAACACCCAATCAGACTGGTACTCAATTTTATAAACCAGTTCATAAACAAATACTCTATGGATTTTATCCGCTAAATTCGAACCCACGACAGAGACAAACCCAATTCTTAATTCCCATTTCGCAAAATAATAATTCCACATACCGAGTTCGAATTCCTTTCTAGATCAAATAATGTACGAGTATAAGCAAAAGAGAGATAAAGACATCCAATGCCGAGCAACTGGAGTAACACCTTACAGCGTGCAAATATTTTTGTAAGAGAATTATGAATGTGCAATTGACATGATCTATAAGATATAATAACAGAAGTATTGAATGAATGTGGATGTACATTTCTAGTATTGATTATAAAAGCTGCATACCAAATGTAACACATGTTGCTCAATACGTTTCTTGTACCCTTAGGCAAACTATCTCTATCAGTCAATTCAATAAACAACTTACTAGCATCTTGAATTCCAAAAGATCAATAATACACACAAGAACCATCAAATGTATAACCCAAAAATGAAATAATTCAATAGTCAACTGCTCATGAGAAATCCATGATGGAAATGCACACTTACCTCGATCATATATCCAGTGTGAAATGAGCTTACTCCAAAAACCATTGTCAATAATTTTAAAAATTGTCAACCCACTTTATAGAAGTTGCACTACTCTCCCTCGATCAAAAACTCTACAAAATTTGAGTTATCTAACTCTCCACTGAAATTTGTAAAACCTGAAGTAGACCCCGTCTCATTCCCAGCTCTCCGTGATCCTAAAGAGGACAAGACTATCTCTAACTAAACCTCTAGTACGGGTCCATGCCCATTAACCTCCACATTGACACCCAATTGCCATGAACCTTTGCTTTAGACTCCCATATAAACCATCCCATTAACCCTGAGCTTTAAGAGCTTATAATAACTCCTAACAACTAAGAAGGATGTAGGTTCTGCATATACCCACTGTTAAGAAAGCACAAAAGCAACATCACCAAATAAACACCAGCTTCGACGACTAGAAAAATTATTGAGTATTTGTTGTATAGTGCTAGCTTTACTTTTCTTTGTTTTATGAAGTTTCAAATCATACGGAGAACATTGACTTGGTGCCAAGTTTCATCACATAGCTCACAAGCATTTTGACTTTCAACCAATTCCAACAACCCTCCTTGATCAATCATCCTTCTAGCAAAAACCATGCCACTGCAGAAACCTTTTCTACCACTTACACACCTGCGAAACAACATTCATTCTTGTGCAGTTCAGTAGATTCTGACACGAATTTGAAGTAAAACCCTTCTGAACTTGTCTCATCTGAGTCAGAAAACCGATATCTCTAGCTACACATTGATCAAGCATTTCCTATATAGTAACATACTCAATTTCCCTTGTCACTTGAAGTATCAAAAGAGTCAAGACTATCAAGAGAATATTATCTTGTTGTGGTATTTTATCAACCAACTTGCTAGCATCAACACAATCACCATTTTTAACAAACAAATTACTAGCATAACAACTGTCTTCACCTTTAACCAACACAGAAACAACTGAATTTATAAACCCTGAGCCCAATTTGTACCACTGTCGAAGCACAAGCTCGTAAATGATTGTAGAATTACTCCCAACATAATAAGGATACCTTTGAATAACCCCAAACTTTCTTCCTCGATCAAATATGACTCGAACAAAATCAAAATCAAGTAATACAACACATTGAGACGTAACTTGAGGTATACGTAAGCTGGAAAACACCTTGAATGACTTGAATATATAAGAATCAAATTGATTAAGGTTGTCAACTGTGATAAACTTCCAATTTCCAATTTGCTGAAGTTCATCATTAAAATTTAGATCTAAAGCACTGAAATCACTTACCTCCCGAGTTCCTGCTCCTTTACCCTCGAGATGAAAAGAAGAACCCAATTCAGATATGTGAGAGGAAAATTTTTAGTGACGCGACACCAATTTATAATAATTACGAGTAGGAAAGCTAGGGTTAGCTCCAAAAACTTCAGAGTGATGTCTTGCTGAATTTGAATCAATATAATTTACTTCTTCTATGACAATCTCCTCCTCCATCTTCATAGTCTCCAGTTCCCCAATTTCTGTTAGTGATTCCAACTTCTTCTCGGCGATGGAAATGAGAAGATTCGTTTGCAGAAGATTGAAATCTAGATTTGGAGAGTCCCTATTCAAGAGTAGATTCACAGACTTCATTCTCAGATCGAATAATTCGTAGTAAACTGTCATTCTAGCTTCATATTGAGCTTGTTCACAGATATCCAACCTAGAGGTTGATTCTATAATTTCTTCTCTACTCTTCATAGTTAGGTCACTCAGGAAAGAGTGCTCTGATACCAATTGTAAGGACTTGCCTTACAAATTAGCACAGAAATTGGAAAATCCTTAAGGATTGAAGAACAGAAGAAGAAGTTTTCTTAGATTAATTTTTTCATAATCAGTTCTACAAAAAAGAAGGGAATATAAAAGAGGGGTTTGGTGTGCACATGTGCCACTAAAACACATATTATACTAATCCTACTTAGCAACTAATAATAATGATTAATTATCTACTAATTAAACTAAATAGACTACTAGCATCCCATAACCAGGTGGCCCTTAACTGAACTTGTCAGACCAAGGTTGGTTTCTGACAAAAGGTAACCCATAATCCTCCATATTTTAGTTTCACGTGGAAAAAGTAACAAAATCACCAATACGAACGCATGATGTTGATGTATTTATCATGGTCAACCAACTGACCATACAAGATGGAAACAAGTAAACCATAATTGGGGACTGAGGATCTACACGGAATCCTTTCACTGTCAAAGCTTAAAAGACACATTCAACCAAAAGGCCATAACCACAATAAGGTCATCTACTCTTCAAGGGTGTAGCACAAGAATATCATCACCTCCCTATCTATAAGACGCCTTCAACACTTTATGAGGCCGCGACAGATCCCAAAACCTGCTCAGAGGAAAACAACTTCAGAAACTAAAGAAAAATGCGACTGGGAACTACTCATTTCACTCCATCCCGACGACCATCAAAGAGTCATGAGATAAATCCAGAGACACGTCTGAAATATTTTCTTGAAGAAACAGAGGGAGCCACGATAAACAACATAACTCTCTCATTCCTGGCTCTTCGCTATCCAGAATATTTCGTCTATGTACATCACAGCGTCACATCTAGAAGAGTACAATAAGCTTGTATCAAATCTCGTGGACATGGATTCAAGGATATGCGATGAAAGTAGACTACATATGGGGACTACCAGAATGAGACGCTTTCACTCCCCACAAAATGGTTATTTCTGATTTCAACATCATCACTGCCGAAGTTTTACGAGGCGCGAGAATTTCTCAACATGAAGCCGTACATGTGCATCGAAAACTTCAAAAGAACGCCACAAATATACACTCATATATTCGGCCATGCCATTGGATCTAACAGAAATATAACTGGGGGACTGCGCATCGCATCCCATTCCATATGATAGTCCAAGATTCTGAAGATGGTTCGAAGGATGTCGCTTGGAACAAAGCCCTTGGATACATGATAGAAGCACATTGTCCACAGAACATCTCCCAACCCATCTATTTTATCCGGTGGCTCCGGAAGATTTATACCATACAATCATCCACAACATATCAATCATCACGAGAACAACCTAAAGTCAAGGATGAACCGACAACGCAACAACAATCTCCAAGATTAGCCCTGACATGACCGTTGCCGAGCATATATTTCATTCATCCATCCCAAGAATGCAGTAGAGTTTTAGTAAATTTTGGAATCCACTAGAGAGACACTGCAGACGAAAGCACAGATCCAAACGTGCAGCAAAAGAGGTTCGATACCTCTTTTCATACAGATGGAGTTTCTAGAGTTTGAACAAAATGAAGATTCCTTCTTGCTCCATGAACGGGATAGGTGACTGGGCCCGACTGTGCCACCTCGGGCCCGCAACATTCCTCCTGAATTTTACTATTGAGCTGTTTTCACCTCCCGAACGAGCTCAAAACCTAAACATTCTCGCGATGGGAGATAGGAAATTATTTTCTGTTCAGAATGTAGGGGCGGGCCGTCAAAATCCGAGTTCGTACGAGAATTCTACAACGATTCTAATAAAAGGCGCTAATTAGGGTTTTGACATGCCAAATCCTAATTTAGACAAAGTTGTCATCATTACACGAAACTGAAGCCGATCGTCATCCTTCCACTGAACTAAAGCCAGTCGTCATGCTTCCGAGGAACTCAAGATAGCTCCACTCCAAGACGCGCAACTCAAGCGGCTCCATTCCAAGCCGACCAATGCTGACAACTCAATTCTAAGTAGATTCAAAGCTAACAACTCCATCCCGAGCCAATATTGCACTGAGGGCTCCATCCCAAGCTAATACTACGCTGGTGGCTCCATAGCAAGCCGTCCGACCATTTTTCCTTGGACCCACCATGACAAGTCGTCCACGCCAACACCAACAACTCGCCAATACAGCGTCATGATGTTCCCTAACCCATCCAAAGTGATGCATAGCCAAACTATTCCTACAATCTTTATCTCACCACTTCACAGCCACACCACAAATAGAAGCTATGAGAGGCCCCCAAACACGGGATCATGAACTCTCCTTTACCTCTCGAAAAAGGTTAGTCGGAATTTCCTGACCATCTTGCATGATTTACGTTTCGATTATGTCCTTGTCTGTCACCATCTTAAGCTTACCTCGCAACGACGCCCCTGTTTCGAGCTAAGCAGGGGACTTAATGTTGATGGTAGTTTTTAGCTTAGGGTTAAAATCGTAAAACCCTAGTCGGACAGTGATGTCACATAATTTAAGTAATAATGTCTCCACTGAATGCATTTATTGAACCCTTTAATATGTCTGCGAGAAAATTACCATGGTACCTTTTTTAATACTAATTAGGGTTTCGATGGGCCAAACCCTAATTCCCACACCATTGTGCCAATGGCAAACCATGTTAGCCACATCTACCGCGCCAAGGCATGCCACCCATTCTATCCGCACCACTGTGCCAATGGCAAACCATGTCATCCACACTTCCGCGCCAAGGCATGCCAACCATGCTAGTCGTACCACTGTTCCAATTGCAAACTGTGCCAGCCACACCTACAGCGCCAAGGCATGCCAACCATGCTAGCGTAACCACTGTGCCAATGGAAAATAGTGCCAGCCACATCTACCGTGCCAAGGCACGCCAACCATGCTAGCCGCACCATTGTGCTAATGGAAAACCATGCCAGCCACATCTACCGCGCCAACACATACCAACCATGCTATCCGCACCACTGTGCCAAGGGAAAACCATGCCAGCCACACCCACCGTTCCAAGGCATGCCAACGATTCTAGCCAAGCCAACCGCACCTTGCCCTGGCCCCACCATGCCAAACCGTTGGCCCCACATGTGCTGATGGCATGCCAGCCACCTTGTCGCGCCATATCGTGTTGGCCTTCCTCATGCGGCTACCAAAACAAAGGCCTGCAACAATCAACGGCCATCCTTCCATCTAAGATGCAAATCTTAGCCGTCCAAGGTCACCAACCAACGCATGGTAACCTTTGGCCAAACGCCAAAACCCTAATTTTGGCCACGCCTAAACCGCGCCAAGGCATGCCGACCATGCCACATGTGCCAATGGCATGCCATACCATCCACCTTGCCGCGTCATGCCGTGTTGGCCTTCCCCGCGCGGATACCAAAACAAAGGCCTGCAACAATCAAAGGCCATATTTCCATCTAAGATGAAAATCTTAGCCTTCCAAGGTCACCAACCAATCAACGCATGGTAACCTTTGGCCCAACGCCAAAACCCTAATTTTGACCACGCCTAAACCACGCCAAGGCATGCCGACCATGCCACATGTGCCAATGGCTTGCCGTGCCATCCACCTTGTCGCGCCATACCGTGTTGCCCTTCCCCATGCGGCTACCAAAACAAAGTCCTGCAACAACCAACGGCAATATTTCCATATAAGATGCAAATCTTAGCCGTTCAGGGTCACCATCCAACCAACGCATGGTAACCTTTGGACCAACGCCTAAACCACGCCAAGGCATGCCGACCATGCCACATGGGCCACTGGCATGCCGTGCCAGCTACCTTACCGCGCTATACCGTGTTGGCATTCCCCATGCAGCCACAAACACAAATTCCTGCAATAATCAACGATCTTCTTTCCATATAAGATGGAAATCTTAGCCGTCCAAGGTTGCCAAACAACGCATGCTAACCTTTGGCCTCAAACCCTAGTTTTGGCCACGCCTAAACCACGCCAAGGCATGCCGACCATGCCACATGGACCAATGGCATGCCATTCCATCCACCTTTCCGTGCCATACCGTATTTTCCTTCCCCATGCGGCTACCAAAACAAAGGCCTGCAATAATCAACGGCCATCTTTCCATCTAAGATGGAAATCTTAGCCGTCCAAGGTCACTAACCAACCAACGTATGGTAACCTTTGGCCCAATGCCAAAACCCTAATTTTGGCCACGCCTAAACCGCGCCAAGGCATGCCGACCATGCCACATGTGCCAACGGTTTGCCGTTCCAGCCACCTTGTTGCGCCATACCGTGTTGGCCTTCACCATGCGGATACCAAAACAAAGGCCTGCAACAATCAAAGGCCATCTTTCCATCTAAGATGCAAATCTTAGTCGTCCAAGGTTTCCAAACAACGCATGGTAACCTTTGGCTCCAAACCCTAGTTTTGTCCACGCCAAACCGCGCCAAGGCATGCCATGACATATGTGCCAATGGCATGCCAACCACCTTGCCGCGCCATACCGTGTTGGCCTTCCCTATGCGGCTACCAAAACGAAGGCGTGTGACGATCATTATCCACCCTTTCATTCTAGGTGAAAATCCTAGCTGTCCAAGGTTTCCAAACAATGCATGGTAACCTTTGGCCCAAAACACACTAGCTTCCCAAAACTTGCTAGCTTCCCAAAACACGCTAGCTTCTCAAAACATGCTAGCTTCCCAAAAACGCACCAAACATGCCACCGTCCCTCTTGGGTTTTACTTTCGAGCTGTTTTCACCTCCCGAACGAGCTCAAAACCTAAATATTCCCTTGCAAGGAGATAAGAAATTATTTTTCGTACAGAATGGAAGGGCGGACCATCAAAATCCGAGTCCGTGTGATAATACTACATCAATTCTAGTAAAGGGAGCTAATTAGGGTTCCAACATACTGAACCCAATTTTAGAAAAAGACGCAAGCGTTTCCCTTCCAAGCCGCACACTGTCAATGGATCCACTCCACGTTAAAGCCATGTCGTCCATGATTTCATGTCGCTGGCTACCAAATGAAGGGTTGAAACGATCAACGGCCACCCTTCTGTTTAAGATGCAGATCTTATCCGTCCAAGGTCACCAGCTAACGCATGGCCACTTTTGGCTCAACGCTAAAATCCTAACTTGGACACGCCTAGCCACGTTAAAAGCATGCCAGCCATGCTTTCATGCTGCTGGCTACCAAGCGAAGGGTTGCAATAATCAACGGCTACTTTTCCTCTTAAGATGCGAAATCTCGACCATCGAAGGTCACCACGCAAGTCTCCTAAGATCAACTTGCCAGACAACAAAAAATGTACTACACTTTTTCCACAAAAATATTCGAGACATCAACACATGTCACAAACTAGGGGATGCTCATTTGGTATTGGTTTGGCGGTTTACAACGTGAGGAGTACACTACGCCCGTTATAAGAGGCTGTCATAAGGAGAGGTTAGTAAACACAAGGAGTAATGGTGAAATGCTTTATTTTATGGAACTGTTGATGGTGGATTTCTATATAAAGGCTAAAATTGTAAAAAGCCAATTTTTGTAAGCTGACGTCCTGCAAAGGATAAAGCCTTCAGGCGATGAATACTTCTTGCCATATTAATTCATTGGAGAATGTGCAACCATCCCTGAGAATTAAAACCTACCCAGAACGGAGCATGTGGCAACCATCCCGACGGAGCATGTGGCAACCATCCCGGTTTTCTGTAGGTATACAACATTACTATTAATGCTTTAATTAAAGCCTTGTGTTCAACATGCAAACACTCGTAGGCTACCTGACGGCAGGTTATACTAGCCCCGTCGAACGCATGCAAGACTACCCATGTTAGTCTCACTTGCTGAAAACAAACTTAGAAATATATCTCATCCGTCCAACTTCGCATGCATAGATGGAGGGTGTAGATATAGATTCAGGGGGTCCTGAGCATGCTACCATGATCACCGCGGACCCACCTTCATACATGACCGAACGGTCAAGGCCAACTACAGTTGGTCCTTCCAAAACGTGCGCTCAAAGTGAGCATGACGCACGGCTAGGGTTCCTTTTAATCGTGAACGTCCAACTTCGCAGGCATAGTTGGACGGCTTAGATTATACCCTAAAACAAGTAGTGAAGTGATGGTACACCATTGGCGGGCCCACTTTCTACCTACATGACCGACTCCCTCATAGGCAAGCCGTGGTACAAGAAACGATTGCCCAAACAAGGCTAGATTAACGCCTTATGCAGGTTGAGAACATCCAAACGATCACGACCATCCGACTTCGCAAGCATAGTTGGATGGCTTAGATTGCGCCCAGGGTCATAGAGCAAGCATGTACATGCTCAATGTCGATCCAAGATGTTGCATACATGGTCGGTCTCCCCAAAGGAGGCGCACGCAACCCAAAACCGATCGCCCAAAGTGGCCGGTCCAAAACCCTAATTAGGGTTTGCGGCGCAGAAACATCTCGAGCGTCCATCTTCGCAGGCTTGGACGAAAGGCAAAGATGGAGACTTAGAAGGAACCGAGCATGCTAGCATGACCGCTGTGGGCCCGACTTCACGCCTAGATGATCGGCCAAGACCTGCAGTGGTCAAGCTCCTCGGTACGCGCGCCCAAAGGTGGCATGTCACGGCCCCTCCATAAGTTCTAATCTCGACCACTCGTCTTTGCCACATGAGTCGAGTGGCTCAGATTAAATCTTTGTGAGTCAAGCAGGCATGGGCGTGAACATCATTGTACCGCCTCCATGCAGGGCTGATCGGTTCCTACATTGGAACTCTCCTAGCATGAAAACGTTTGGGTTGAAAGAGGCAGCATGCGCGCCTCTCATCCAACGATCGCAGGTAGGGTTGCAAACCATCTCGTCCGTCCAACTTTGCAAGCTTGGACGAATGACTTAAGGTACGAATCAACCAGCAAATAAGGTATCACCATGATCACCATCCGTCACTCTTCTTCACAGGGTAACCGACCAAGGCATGGCTTGTCTATACAGCCTCCAAACGGTCACCTGAAGATGGCTGCATGCGATGTTATACCAATTTCACGGTTCACCCTGCACTATTTCCTGTGGGTCCCGCGATCCACACACTCGAGACATTAATCACGTCACAACTTGGGGATACAAACTGGGGTATTGGTCTGGCGGTTTACAGCGTGCAGCGTGCAACACGCCATCACAAGATCGTGTCAGGGAAACATGGGCGGTTAGGGATGATAGGAGAAGTGGGCAAGCAACCGTGTGGCACTAACACACAAATTCACTTCCTCCATCACTCCACTTCCTCCACTTTCCCACGAGAGACGTAATGAAGGCTTATCGACTTGTATAAATAGGTTCTCCTCCCTATTTCCAAACACAGAAGTTCGAACAACACAGAACACCAAGTGTTAATACCATCGTATTCAACACCCAGAGCCTGCCTGCAACATTTGCTCGCCTGCTCAACCTTCTATTAACAAGTCATCAAATAGCCTTCATCTTCATACTCTCAACACCTTCTTCGCTTCCCTCCCTAAGATCAATCTCACATCCTTCACCTGTGACCGAAACAAATCTAGAACGGCCGTGTCTTCGGTTTAGGCCAGAATTGTATAGATTATCTCTCGAATCAAAGTGCTCATTGTGCAACACATTTATTGAAGGTTTAAACTCACTTCTCATCCACACACACCAAAAATTACCTAAACCGGCAGAAGTAGTTTTTTCCCACAAACAATTGGCGACCACAGTGGGAGATTAATCTCTCGGTTGCAGAACTCGAATCTTTAAAGGCTACCAGTTTTTATTCGACTTTGGAGAGGCAGATCTTAGATTTGATTTGATTATCAATTCACTCTTCACCAAATCCCAGAAGTTCATCCCAAGATGTACTCCCGTTCATTGAATCCTTCAGAAACCATGGATAATTCAAGTGTCATCGAAAATGTGACCAGGATGCTGGAAGACGTCCTGGAAAATCAAGCAGGTATTGCCAGAAGGCAGAGTGAAACCTTCCGCCTCTTGAACAACATATCGGCTCAATTACATGAGGGATCTTCAAGAAGCTACCAGGGAAGTATCACTAATGATGCAAGAAATTCTGGAGGTCAGGTTTTCAGAAGAACTGGCGGAACACATGGCCCCAGAGAGCCCAGAGACCAACAAAACCTTTCACCTGGCAACGGGAGATTGAGACGGATCGACCAGCATGAAGAATTACGACGCTTTTCGGATGAAAACATAGAATCAATTGCATACAAAGCCTTGTTAGAAGATTTATACCTCAAGGCTCTTGCCAAGACTCAGAATAATACCCAACCCGTGCTGACTCTTCATCTAGGAGAAGAAATGCTGGAGGAAGGCGAAATCAATCAGAGAGCATATGAACGTAGGAGCTTGCAGCCTTCTGATCACCAGCTCAATGAAAATGCCATCGCCAGCGCAGTATCCTCCATATTTCAGCAGAATCTCCCGACCAAGAGGGCCGCGGATGCAGTGACGCGTGACAACACCTCAATTCCGTCTCCAAAGCGTGCTTCACACCGAAACCTAAGGGAAGAGCCACGACACACGCCGACGCAGGAAAGTTTAGACTCAAAAGATCCACAATTCCCGTTTCCCATAAGGAAGATTGTGGAGTTGTTGGAGATATGGGTACGTGATGGAGAAGTACAACTGCCGCCGGTGCGGCGTCCGCCCACCGATCAAGAGACATCCAACCCGAGGTATTGTCATTACCATCGATTTCTCCATCACCCCACCAGCGAGTGCCACGCATTGTCCACGATAAGATAAATTCAGAGAAGCAATATTTCCCCTCAAAAAATTAGCACGCGCTCTTTGGGGAGAGGGTATTCGGGAGTACTCATTCTCATGCACGGATTTCGAAAGACAAGTAAGTCCCAGCAAACGTTACTGTAAGATAATTATATATCCTACTGGGGACTTGGCATCCTACATATATGAACAGTATACTCAATGAGCAAGCACCATACATGCTCACCACCCCTCACATTTCCCTTTCACACTGCGTTTTCAATTTCACATGACATGTATGATCACTCATAATATAAGATTCAGATTCTATTTTAGAATAATCTTTTACAAAAGTCAAGCATTCATAAAAGCATGTCGTAAATAAACCAATCCAAGATTCAATCACCTATCAATTCAAAACCTAAAACCAAACTGTGTGAAAGGAAATCCTCACAATCACTCGAAAAGCATCTAAAGAGAAAACACAAGTAGGCGGCATGAATACTTCAGGGAAAATATTTCAGCAACACCTCATCCTTCTGAGAAAGAGGGGCTTCCATCTTCCGGAGAACGGCTTGCTGAGATTTCAACTCCTCGTCCAACCTACCAACCTTTTGTTTCGACTTAACGACGCATTCAGTGGAAAGCACCGTACCTTGCTTCTTCTGAATCTCCTGAATTGCATGAAACACTTTGAAGAACCAAGGATCATTGAAGTCATACTGCGTAAACACGTCCAAGTGGCACTTTCAGTCTTCCATCACGTCTTCAGAAACATTACGACCAATTGCGACACTCATCTCCCGAATAGAGGGTAAGGCCTCCTGAACGCGATTTACCAAAGCAAGACGACTCTTCAACTTCGTGGTGGTAGCAATATGGCCATATTTCTTCCATATTGTGGTGTACAACTCCTCAAACTGGGACGGCACGCTGAACCCTCCAACCAACACATGATCAGGACGTGGATTATCAAAGGGAAGGTCGAACATACCACCAGGAACGACTGCTGGCGACAACATATCTTTAGAAGGAACCATCGCAGTAGATGTCCCTTCCAAAATCCTTGAAGTGATGGTCTGGATTGCTGACACAGCCTCATCTACAAGCTCATTAAAATTACCGCTCTGAAAGGCATTCTATTCAATCGATCTTGCACCATCTTCATCGTTGTATATGATAGGATCAGTGTTACCAGACTCATCTACATGAAGATCGATGTTTCCAGACTTCTCCGCATGAGGATCAGTGTTTCCAGACTGTTCTACATGAAGTTCATTATTACCAGGCATCTCAGCATGAAGATTTACAGACTTCTCGTTGCCTCCACGCTCCTCATTGTAAACTCGGGCCAGTGCGGCAAAGGCATTTTCTTCAGGAATCCTCTGATCACCAACAAGGATTAGTAAAAGTTGCTCATGGAAGTCGAAACTGAAAATTAAGCATAAAGAATTCAGAATACCGCATATTGGAAGAGTTGAGAATTCTTGGACTACATGCTTGCTTCTTTTTCTTGGAATTAAGATTGCAGTCGGTGGCGTTAACCCTGCCTTGTTTCCCTAGAATGGGTTTCAATCGCCTATGACCAGCCAAGACGTCATCAAGAGGTTTATCACGAAGGTCAGTTACCGTTTCACTAGCAAACGATTTAAAGAGCAGTAATTGCCCCCTTAAAAAATATTTGTAACCAGAAGTAGCTACCGGCTTTCTCCCCGGGGAAGGAAAAGGAAGTTTCAGCTCCGGCGAAAAAACATCAACATCGAGGCATGATGACTTAAATTCTTCTGAAGGCGTTGCGGGACGACGAAATGGGACACCTTGATCAAAACCCATTTGGCGAGCGGCTCTATCAATATTATATGGAATAATGCTTAGCCTGTCATCACAAAAAAAAAGGAACATATCCTGGTATACAGCTCCGCAGGAAAACGACTTCTTCATGGCTCATATCTCTCCCCTCAGGCGGAAGCTCAATGACAGGGACGATGGCAGAAGGATGAACCGGCCCCCAAGGACGAAAATCTATGGCACTCACACTATCGAGCAAATCTACAAGCCTCACCCCAGCTTTTGGACGTCTATTCTGCCAACGGAGTATTCTTGAATCACCATATAAGCTGGGGACTGAGGTTGTAGGAGTGGGAGCGTAATCCTTAAAGTGTTCCCACAAAAACGCTTGAAGAAAGGCGACGTGCACATATGTATCCACATTCATGTACCCGTTGGAAATATACATCTCCTCCACTAAAAAATTCAGGTGACCATACAGCGAGCCTAGGAATAACGAAGCCAATGGGAGAGTTATACCTTTTCCCAGCTTAATGGCGAATACGACGATTTTCTTTCTAATAGTTTTCGTGTCGGAGCCGTCATCAAGGATATCTCTGGACAACCACAAGGACAAGAATACAGCTGTGCTAAGATCATCATTACCTTGCGTGGAAGACCATTCACCTACCCACCAAGTGTAGAAACATTTCGGCTTCTTCTCCAACTGATCGTATTCGTTCACCTTCTGAATTATAGCCTGATAGATGATGTCTTCGCCTTCAGACAGTTTGCAATTAAGACTGCCAGTGACAGGAAGGCTCATTAATACAGACACGCTCTCAAGAGTGATAGTCATTTCACCCCACGTGCATAAAGCTGTGTTCGTAGAAGGACGCCATCGAGCAGCAAAAGCGACCAAACCTGGGATATCCTTCTTGACATGAAGAATTGCAGACGCCTTAATAGCATCAAGAATTCGCTCCCTGGTTAAGTTGTCTCTAATATTTTCATTACCCAACATGCGCCACATCCATCCTTCGTATGAGTCAAGTGGATTCTGGCAAATTATGAAGTCAATAGGGGAAGGTGGATATTCTTTATTCTGGATACATAGCCTCATCACGCCTGCTAAAGACGATGGTAGACTCTCTTCACTTTTTGAACCGGTAATAAGGATTATATTATGTCTGGGGTGCCTCCTGATGTTTGGAAAAGACTTGGTAAGCATTCCATCATTTATATTTGGCACATCTCTGAAAGAGTCGACACCTCCCTTCACAACATTATCCTCCGCGTTCATCATTGAGCAACTGCAATAAGATTGGAAGTGTTAGCATGTTTCCAAGGAGTCGTACAGAAATAAAAGATTCTCGTGATTCCCAACTTCGTTGTTAGGCACCTAATACGGATATTACATGGGATTGGGATGGTTCAAGCGTCCTCCAAACAAACTCAGTTGAGGGAAATTGACACTACCATGTGTTCGATTATGAACTGGGAGCAATGGGTATGGAATCTAGTGTTATGTTATGTTCCATTTTCTTCATATGGAAGTTACCTACAACATATCAAAATTTCACGACAATCGGATGAAAGAGCAAGAAGGGGTGGCCAAAACATCAGAAGACACGCAACCTGAAAAAATTCTGAAAACCTCCTGGAAGTTTACTATTTCGAGGTTTTTATCCCCTAAACACGCTCAAAATACAAAAAGCTTCTTTTCTAAAGCTTGGAAATTTTCTGGGCTTGAAGTTACATATGCGGAACGTCGAAATCCGAGTTTGTATGAAGATTCTACAGCAATTCCGGTAAACGCAAGCGCAAGAGTACCTCAAAATCACGCAGGCGGGCACTAAAGTTTGCATTCGCATCCCTAAAGCTAAGCCAACATGTCAACATATTTTTCTACAGTTTGTTATCATGTCTACAAGTTCAAGACAACGGTTCTATCAAGCTACAACCTGGGTTTTGACATGCAAGGATAAAGGGAACAAACGACATGTTTATGATTTCTTTTACTACGCAATCCTAACAGGCGGTAAAGGAATTAATTATGGTATGTTTTGTTGCGCCTACAATCCTCTCAAAATACAAAATAAACTCTAACTAAATAATTAGGGTTTGCAAAAAAAAAAAAAAATCGCACCTACCTGACGAACGGCGCGGGAGAGAGCTGGACGTCCACTCGAAAAAAAAATCGTGAAGAAAAAACGAAAAAGGGTTCTCCCTTTTATAGGAAAAATTTGAAGAATTCTGGTTAGAAAAGGATTCCTTTCCGCTTCCAAAAAACCAAGAAGAGAAACCGGCCCACCCAAGATTTCATGCTTGCGACGGTACGTCCACATGGACAATCACTAGCGGCTGCCTTCCAAGGTTAGTTACCTTTATTTATTTTACGTATATTTGTCACCATCTCATGCCTACCCAACAATAGTGTAACCATTGCATGCTAGGCAGGGGACTTAATGTTGATGGTGGATTTCTATTTAAAGGCTAAAATTGTAAAAAGCCAATTTTTGTAAGCTGACGTCCTGCAAAGGATAAAGCCTTCAGGCTATGAATACTTCTCGCCATATTAATTCATTGGAGCATGTGCAACCATCCCTGAGAATTAAAACCTACCCAGAACGGAGCATGTGGCAACCATCCCGACGGAGCATGTGGCAACCATCCCGTTTTTCAGAGGTATACTGACATTACTATTAATGCTTTAATTAAAGACTTGTGTTCGACATGCAAACACCCGTAGGCTACCTGACGGCAGGTTATACTAGCCCCGTCGAACGCATGCAAGACTACCCATGTTAGTCTCACTTGCTGAAAACAAACTCATAAATATATCTCATCCGTCCAACTTCGCATGCATAGATGTAAGGTGTAGATATAGATTCAGGGGGTCCTGAGCATGCTACCATGATCACCGCGGACCCACCTTCATACATGACCGAACGGTCAAGGACAACTACAGTTGGTCCTTCCAAAACGTGCGCTCAAAGTGAGCATGACGCACGGCTAGGGTTCCTTTAATCGTGAACGTCCAACTTCGCAGGCATAGTTGGACGGCTTAGATTATACCCTAAAACAAGTAGTGAAGTGATGGTACACCATTGGCGGGCCCACTTTCTACCTACATGACCGACTCCCTCATAGGCAAGCCGTGGTACAAGAAACGATTGCCCAAACAAGGCTAGATTAACACCTTATGCAGGTTGAGAAGATCTAAAACGATCACGACCATCCGACTTCACAAGCATAGTTGGATGGCTTAGATTCCTCCCAGGGTCATAGAGCAACCATGTACATGCTCACTGTCGACCCAAGATGTTGCATATATGGTCGGTCTCCCCAAATGAGGCGCACGCAACCCAAAACCGATCGCCCAAAGTGGCCGGTCCAAAACCCTAATTAGGGTTTGCGGCGCAGAAACATCTCGAGCGTCCATCTTCGCAGGCTTGGACGAAAGGCAAAGATGGAGACTTAGAAGGAACCGAGCATGCTAGCATGACCGTAGTGGGCCCGACTTCACTCCTAGCTGATCGGCCAAGACCGGCAGTGGTCAAGCTCCTTGGTACGCGCGCCCAAAGGTGGCATGTCACGGCCCCTCCATAAGTTCTAATCTTGACCACTCGTCTTTTCCACCTAAGTCGAGTGGCTCATATTAAATCTTTGCGAGTCAAGCAGGCATGGGCATGAACACCATTGTACCGCCTCCATGAAGGGATGATCGGTTCCTCCATTGGAACTCTCCTAGCATGCAAACGTTTGGGTTGAAAGAGGCAGCATGCGCGCCTCTCATCCAACGATCGCAGGTAGGGTTGCAAACCATCTCGTCCGTCCAACTTTGCAAGCTTGGACGAATGACTTAGGGTACGAATCAACCAGCAAACAAGGTATCACCATGATCACCATCCGTCACTCTTCTTCACAGGGTAACCGACCAAGGCATGGCTTGTCTATACATCCTCCAAACGGTCACCTGAAGATGGCTGCATGCGATGTTATACCAAGTTCACGGTTCACCCTGCACTATTTACTGTGGGTCCCGCGATCCACACACTCGAGACATTAATCACGTCACAACTGGGGGATACAAACTGGGGTATTGGTCTGGCGGTTTGCAGCGTGCAGTGTGCAACACGCCATCACAAGATCGTGTCAGGGAAACATGGGCGGTTAGCGATGATAGGAGAAGTGGGCAAGCAACCGTGTGGCACTAACACACAACTCCACTTCCTCCATCACTCCACTTCCTCCACTTTCCCACGAGAGACGTAATGAAGGCTTATCGACTTGTATAAATAGGTTCTCCTCCCTATTTCCAAACATAGAAGTTCGAACAACACAGAACACCAAGTGTTAATACCATCGTATTCAACACCCAGAGCCTGCCTGCAACATTTGCTCGCCTGCTCAACCTTTTGTTAACAAGTCATCAAATAGCATTCATCTTCATACTCTCAACACCTTCTTCGTTTCCCTCCCTAAGATCAACCTCACATCCTTCACCTGTGACCGAAACAAATCTGGAACGGCCGTGTCTTCGGTTTAGGCCATAATTGTATAGATTATCTCTCGAATCAAAGTGCTCATCGTGCAACACATTTATTGAAGGTTTAAACTCACTTCTCATCCACACACACCCAAAATTACCTAAACCGGCAGAAGTAGTTTTCTCCCACAAACAGGAACATCAATTCCAGGAGTTTACCACCTCCTCCTATTTACTCACCCATTTTCCATTTCTTAATGAGGCCAGAGTACGTTTCACTTCGACTTGTATAAATAGGCATTACTTATTTCCATAGAACAACAAGTTCAGGTCAGGAAGATACAACACTCATAAAACATTTGCTATATATCCATATGTTAGCTTCCCACTTTTTGATACAAGTCTTAAAACAACTACTCTTCCAGAATCAACTATTTTGGACTCAACACTTTCTTCGCTTCCCTCCCAAAAACCAACCCTTCTCCTTCACTTTGTAACCGAAGCAAGTCTGGAACGGCCATTTCTTGGTTTAGGATGGATTTATACAGATTGATCTCTCGAATCTGAAGTACTCACTTGCAGTACATTGTTTAAGGTTTAAATTCGTTTCTCACCCACACACCCGAAATTACCAAAATCAGCAGAAACCGTTTTTACCCTCAAACACATGTAAATGAGATTAATATTGAATCCAGTTGATCCCCTTAGTAGGGCTGAACATGGTTTCGGTTTTCCGTCGGAACCGGACCAAACCAGACTGACTAGGAAGAAACCAAACCAAACCATTTACTAATGGATTGGTTATGGTAAAAAAATAATTGAAAACCGACATTACTGGTTCGGTTTTGGTTTGACCTTAAAACTGAACCAAAAACCAATGGAAAACCGATAAGTATAGGTTGTTGATTAAAATCAAATAAATTTAATCTACCCCGTCCATCTCACTCTTTGTAAACCTAAGTTCTACCCTTACCCCAGACGAGTTCGTTTTTTCTCTTCTTCTTTTCTTCGTCTCTAGTCGGCATTCGCCAGAATCTTCAATTGAGTTATGAATTTGGAGCATGCAGAACTTGGAGTTTATGTATTTTGAATTTGTAATGTTTATGTTTTGACCTATGCTTATAAACTTGAGTCATGAACTATGTTTTTATGTTAATTACATTCTGCAGGTAGGTTAAAAAAATTCAACTGTTATTTTTTTTTTAAAGATTGGAACTTTCGGTTTCAGAAAACTGGCATACAATCGGTTTTCCATTAACCCAATGGAAAAAACCGAAACCGTCTAAAACCATTTAGAAATCGAACCAATGGTTAATGGATTGGTTTGGTTTAGATTTTTAAAAACCAATAGTATTGGTTTCGGTTTTGGTTTGGTTGGAAACCGAACCAAAACCGACCATGAACAGCCCTACCCCTTAGCATCCAAAAAATTACATAATTATATGACAACCAACTTCTAGAAAATATGGTTGGAGAATAATTTGAAAAGTACCATCCATGACCTTCCCAGAGAGCACATTTAATACAAAATATCAAATCAAGTGGAACTGAAATTGCTGAAACTAAGATGTATAGAATGCAGAAAAAAAACATTTATGTTAGAGAAAATGAAGAAAATACAAGCACGATGATATACTTGTACTCAAATTCCTGTAATAAAAGAAGTTGGAGAAGGAACCTCATCACTGAACTCCGCATGTGGTTCTTCTTTCAGCAACTCCTCAGCCTCCTCGTATACATCCAAAGCACGAGAATTTGGATGGCACCTGTGAACAATGCAAAAGAGATTAAAAAAAAAAAATTACAGTGTCAAAAGACTTGAACAAACGCAGCAAACTTATGATAAAAAAAAGACTTGAACAAAAAGATTACAGTGTCAAAAGTACCTATGTAAACGGCGATATTTATAAAGGAGAACAAAAGTTTCAGTCACAATTTTCGATCTTTGCTCGTCCATGGTGAAACACTAACGAAAACAAGACAACTATCAGGAATTACATGGGGCAGGAACAATGTATTCAACCACCAACAATAGCAATTCCACCCACCCAGCCACATGAGTCCCTCTTTACTTAACAAACAAGTTCTAATTAGAAAGATCTGAAATTCCCAAAGAAGATGCATAAGTTGATAAACCAACCACTCCACCAGAGGGAAGAATAACATAAATAAGACTGGAAAAAAACAAATCCCTAGTAGATAAAAAATTACTGAATCTAAGCAAGATAAAACCAAAGCAGCATGTTTTAAGGACCTTCTCACTGTGAATTCCCAAAAAATTAAGGGCTTCTTCTTGCTAGCCTCTTTTATAAGTAATCCACCAGCAGTCCTTTCTCGGCCTCCTCAACCTGGAATCACGAGCATGTGTTAAAGCCACTTTAGTAAGGAATTACTAGTTAGTGCAGAACAAGTCAAGGAAACAAATTTCTACTTTAAAATATTGCATGCTTCACTAAACAGAATCTGTACAAAACTAGTCACTCAAGTATATGCATACTACCATTGTGTCTCGTAATAAAAGGACCAACTGATCCTTATAAAATGACCATACAGTTCTTTATGCAATTTATTATTCTCCAAAGCCACTTTTTTATTCCTATCAACACCTTAAAATTATGAAAAATCTAACAAGTAAAGTTGAAACAGACCTTAGTTAACACACGATCGCTCATGGGATTAAGATCTTTAACATCCTCAGTGTCCTCTAATAAGATGGCTTATTCTATTAAAGTCCACTCCAGTGCCAACAAATCAACTTACAATTGTTAATGCCAATTCAAAACCATAGATACAGAAAAATATCAACACCATAGCTGAGTAAAAAGGTTAACTATTGCCAAATATCACTCTAATCTGCAGCTTGACATTCATACATTCTGCTCAACCATTTGTTTCAGATCAAGACACCACCACCAACTCTCTAATATCTGCCTCTTGTTCTCACTCATTGGTATACCAACATAACCTGCATCTTCTCAGCCATCAAACCAACAACTACCCATGTCATTTCCTTGAAGTAGCACTAGTATCCCTATCACATCCATACAAACTCATCAACAACATAACTTAGACATACCATGTTCATTCTCCATATTTTTTGTTCAAGGAAACAAAACAAAAACATCAGAAATCAAATAGCATTGTAAGAACAGAACTGTACTCGCTGTTCGAAATCACATCACCTCTTATGGATCCACAAGTTCCGAGAACACAATGTAAGTGTCTTTCCGGCACACAATAAAACAGAAAGAAAACCATTAAATCGGGTAAACCCCAATCTCCTTAACCTATTAGAACTTACATTCATACTTCAATCACTTCCAATGATCTACCAAATCAACACCAGCAAGGATGTAATTCTTCTATGTTTGCATCAGAACTTCTCCTCCACCACCGATGTCATCTTATCATCTTGATTTCTAGGCATCACAACAAACCCTTCTACGATTCTATCATAATATCTCATTTTATTTCTTCTTCAAAATAGAACCAGAACATAACCCTAATTTTTGGATTTCAATTTATATCCAAAATCCATCTGATTCATCCACCTTGCTGTAGATATAAAACTCGAATCGAACCCAATCTTCCCAATGACGACCATTAGGTTTTGAGTTTAGGGATTCTGCAGACAGAAAGAGATCTCTAGGGCCTTGAAAGAATAGAGGGAAAAGGATTTGTGGGTTTATGATGTTGATGATCATGATGGTGGTGGTAGCAGAAAGAGGAAAAACCAACTTCAATATTAGGGTTTAAATTTGGTTTCACAGGGAGAACGAGAAATATGAGAGGTAGAGAAAGAATGAATGAATTGATAGATCAATAATAACAATAAAGAGATAAGATAACCGAGTCAGAATTTTCAGTATCTGAATGAGCTGAATAGTGAGTCAGTTTTAAAGTGTAGCCAACCACACTAGTTTTTCGGATGCGTACAAGTGGGTTTAGTTGTGAATCGCAACTGAATTAAACAGTTACGAGTTCCGTAACTGTTTCAAACAGTTGCGACTTTTTTGCAACTGAAAATTCGCAAAAGTTCATAAGTTGTTGCTAATATGAGTTGATAATCCCTGAATTTGGTGTAGTGTAGACTTCCTCACTCAGTCAAGTACTAAGAAGGAAACAATTGTCTGCCAAGTCTTCATCAGACCCACTCCGACCAAGGGTTATAGTATACTTCTACCTGGTAGTTTTGGAAAACCCACAATAAATACTGCAAGTGCACAGTGTCTAACTAGTAGAACAATGGCAAGTACAGGTCGTTCCCACGAGGAGTGTGAAAATATTACTACTAATTAATATCAATAATCAAATAATCAAAACTCAATATTCCAGACAATTGTGAAATTATAGCAAAATAATAAAACGTAACCAAAGATGAGAGGGTTGTTAGGGTTTTCGGTTTCCACCGATTTAATCATATAAAACTCTACTAATCTCTATTTATTACTCAAGACAAATTTCGAAATCAATCTCATGTCCCGGAATATGTTATATTAAATTCTAAAATATAGTTTCTCCGGCTGTAACTTCCTTTGCTTCGTATGTAGCGATCATAAAGCATTATCTATATATCCTTGCATACCACGTCTAGGGATTTAACCGAAGCACGAAATATCAATTAAAAAGCATAAATAATCAAGAAAATCACATGAACGATAAAACACCAAGCTATATGAAGAGAAATCAGTAATCAATGAATCATTATTAGAAATATCATCGTAAAGTCTATATAAATAAATTGGTTTCAATCTAAACCCTAACAAACGATTTAGCCAACCATGGAGAAAATAAAATCAAAACCACGAACCCTTGTTTTCTCCTCTTCATGGATGTGTAGCCGCCTCCCCCTCTTTTTCTCTGCCTATGCTCAGTTCTCATATAGTGCTGCCCTGTGAGAGTCTAATGAGACCTAGAAAACTTCTGCCTAATGGGCCCAATCAAATGTCGACAACTATCTCTGTCCATCCAAGTATCTTCTTAATGCGTTGAACTCACCTATTGGGACCCAGCTGTGTACAAGAAGTCAGACATAGCACCTCTGCTCTTTGATATCGTCTTCTTTTATGTCTGCAAAACTGCTCTCGTAACTTCTGCAGGTATTAGAAAACACCACCGAGAAACATTACCACTTCCTAACCTACAATGTAATAATAATTCACCAACAGAAGACTTCAGCCTTTGTATTGTTGCTATTGCTGCAATACGTATTCATTTCAATGTAAACATCATTAACCAGTTTCTATTCCCTGTCGTCTCAAGTCACGGCAACAGCTGACGCAAATTCCCATTGCAGTCGCTCCACCAACTGGACATCAGCTTCTTTTATCTCCACCATCAACGCCAAACAGGACCCTCAAACCCTATGGAACATCCTAGCTTTGCTCAGCCTTGTACGTCTCGTCATCACTGGTTGCATAATCACCAATACAATACCGTTTAATCAGCTCAACCAACAACTCCACATTCCACTCCTTATATCAACAGCAAGCAGATTCAATGCCTAGCCTCAACCGAACCCATTCAAATCTCAAGTACTCCTTGAATCCTACTACAATACAACTTTGTTCTTCTTTCTGTCCGTGCAAGAGTCTCGGCAACCACTGGCTGCAATAGCATCATCCAAACTGTCGCCATCATCACCAGCAATGTAACTCCCATAAGCTACAGCTCTTGCATTTGCTGCCTTATTTTTCCACTGCTTTAATCCCATTACTTCATCACTCTACACCATCACCTGACAGAGAATCTAAAACCAAACCATTACAATACATAACCCATCTCCATTTTTTGCTGCAACCTCCACCAACTTTCTTCACAACTCTGTTCATAGCCATGAACATGACTGACTGCAGCCATCTCCTTCCATTCCTTAACCACCACCATCACAGATATGAGAAGACCACCATTAATCACCGAACACGATACAGCAACAGCCAGCAGCAGCATCTCTTCACGTCATTCTACCATCACCTCATGTTCTGCAGCACAGTTTCCTTTGATAATTCATCCATTGCCCTTTGTTCGTTGTCATTCCTGAGCTCTTAAACTCCTCCATAATCACCACAATCCACCAGCCAAACCCACAACACCACTGCAGTAAGCTCAACTAATAATCCATCTTGACTTCTCTGTAGTCTGCAAACTCGGTCCATGCATAAACTCATTGTTGCTGCTGTTTTGTAACGAGATTGTTCCGCGGCTAATCAACCTCGGCTATCATTCCATGGCGCGCTAGCTTTTATCTTCATTCATGTCTCAACTGCTCGACTACCATCAACATCAAACTCCATCTCTCATTCATGGCTAGCAAAAGCTCACACAAATCTTCTCTCTGCACTTCGGAACACCCAACTGTTCTCATGTCTCCTTGTACAAAGTCATTCATGGCAGTAACACCAGCTAACATCGCCACTGTTTATTTTCCAGTCCAATGATTCTCTTCTTTGCACTTTCTGAACTCTTATCACCAGTTTCTACTTCACTCTAATAACAGCCTCAAAGAAAGCCAATTCATCCGACCATTTCATGCACTCCACTTCTCAAATACAGCTGCCATTAAAGCCATGCAATCATCCGGAGCATAACCTTGTTGTTGCTGTCAATCACTACTGCAAACTCGACTTTCATTAAACCACACCAAACTTCTCTATTCATAAATCCAGCTGCAACGTTTTGTTTATGCCTGCCACGACTGCATAGCTCAGGCCTTCATATGCAGATAAAATTCTTTAAGCACCTCCACCGTACTCTCATAATCCAGTTCTGGACTGCATTGGACTCCCATTGTTGTTGTTATGGTAACTAGACTGGTTGCTGATATATGAAAATACCAGGCCAACCATTTTGGTTGTTGATATATGGAAATACCAGGCCAACCTCATTTATCATTGTGCTGCTGATATATAGAGATACCAGGCCAGCATAATAATTGTTGCTGATATATAGAAATACCAGGCCAGCATATTAAGTGCTGCTGATATATAGAGATACCAGGACAGCTACATTTTATTGCTGCTGATATATGGAGATACCATGCCAGCATATTTGATCATTGTGGTTGCTGATACATGGAGATACCAGGCCAACCACATTTTCCCATTTTCGTCGCAAACACCAATAAGTCTCACATTTTGATGTTTATTCGTTGGATGATCGAATTCACTTGTACTTTCTACAAAAGCACTAAAATAGTATTAATAACTAAAATATTGTATCCTAGATAATATAAATATGAGTATAAAATGTAGCATTTACATGCTTATCACTATCGGAGCCTCTTATAATACGTGAATATGTTGACGTTTAATTCTAATAAATGAGCCACACGTGACATATAAAGTTGCATCGTTACTCCTATAAGAAGGAATATGACTAACGAAGGTGAAGTAATACGAGTTCCCTCCAAATAGTAGAACATCATTCAACTTGTGAACATCGAAGAAATCAAATCCCACATATGCCCATATATATGTATTGACTGCGCAATATATGTATTGACAGCCTAAGCCATGATCGAAGGAGTAAACTATTTTAAAGTCTGATGTCGAGGTATTCCCAACATAAGTGAGAGTCGAGGTCCAACATAACATCCCAAGAATTCCAAGAAGTATATTGATGGGGAAAAAGAACATAGTGTAAAATTCCTCTAAATTCTTCCAGAAAAAGGTAGAAAACCATAGAAACATCCAACCAAACCACTTGTGATCATTAAAAAGATTCATCCTCCACCTGTACTAATCATATGTACTGACTGTCCTAGCCCCCGAAGGTGTAAACTGGCTAAAAGGTCAAACATCGAGGTATGTCCGACATAAATGTAATCTGAAGACGAGCGAATCATCCCAAGTACTCAAGAAAATAGACTGATTTGAAGAAATACTTTTAGAAGCAACTAACCTAAATAAGATATGCATAACCTCAACCACATGCCGAGAAGAGAAATTTGCAATTCGTACAACTTTAATTTCAGAAAATAAAGAAACACTCGGACACAGAACTGACCAGAACAGACTGCCATCCTTACTAGAGCAAATACTTAATAAACCGTTGATATAATAAGCCAACCCAATAACATCATCCACCGTAGTAAAAAATCGACTCAAATCGTACTCCATAAGGGTCAGCAAAGTCAAGCAATTCCACACACGAGAGAACCAATAAAGATCTAATTCTATCTGTCTGAAAGCAATAACTCTACTAAGTTATGGATTATAGAAGGCTATACAAGTGCAAATAGGAGCGAGATCGTCTTTCTGATTCTGGTTGAAGCTGTGACAGTTCTCCTCACACTGCTCAATTATCTTAACAACCCCATAAGGATGCATGAAGAATCTAACTTTCAGAAAAGTTATATGCCAGAGAAGATTATCAACCCTAATAATGCCAATGCTCAAACAATCTCCAGGATAATAAGTCCATAGCACAAAGTCATCATCCAACAAGTAACATACTTTCCAAAATCAAAAATAGTAAAACACTTCCATTCTCTATAGAACAAGTAATCATCCATTTTTATCTGTCTAATGGCATCAGTTTTGATGTTTGCAAGATCCTGATAAGCTTTATAAAAACCCTTAAGAACAAAACTATCTTTAATATTTCTTCCTATACATTAATAACCCTTATCAGTTAGGTAACTTACCAAATCAGCTCCATCGGGGTGTATTGTATAAATAAGACCCAAAGAAGTTATCATAGACAAACTATAATTGTTATCATTTTCATCCAAATCAAAGAAATAGTAGTCAAGTTGAGCTTGTCTTAGAATTATAAGAATATAAATCATCACATCATTCATATGAGAAAGAATACTAGTTCTATAAGGGAAGATGAGGGGAAAATACCAAATCATTAGCAGTAACAACCATTGGCTTGACCGAGTTATCGATTTGTCCAACACCGAGATTTACTTGACCCACCCATTGACTTTGACCAGACCGGAAGTTGATTTGACCTAAGCTTTGACTCTGAACTGACTTTAAGTACCAAGAAATATTCGCCGCCGACTTCACCTTGAATTAGGTCACCGGAGTCATGTATACCGGTTACCAGGAAACTGTTATAATTCTCTGAATTTACAGTAACGTACTCCAACAGACGAAGGCTGTTTGATATTCTGACTTGAAAAGACTCTCCGCCGACTTCACTTAAAATTAGGACACCGTGTTCATTGGTATCGGTGGTCATAAAACATTTCTAATTCTCTATATTTTCAGTAGCATAAATTTACGGACTGCAACGATGTGTAGCCGGACTAATTTTGAGCTCGTCGTCGGAGACGCTAAGACCATCCAAGAGATCACAGAGAGAATTAATCTCGACTAACAGATTGCAAAGGGTTTTTGTGAACTAATATTTAATTCCAATTGATTAAACAACTGACAAATCAAATCAACCTCCATGAAAACATAAAAAAGGAAAGAAAACTCAATCAAAAACGGAAGCAAGACTGAAGAACGAAGGGGAAACTTCCACAAAATCACAAAGCAAGTTACACTATACCTAAAAAGGACTACTTGAGAAAAACAACAAGTAGAAGAGAAACTCACACTAGAGAGACTCGAGAGAAAAAATCACTGGAAAAAAGCGAAAGGCAACCCCAACAGAAAGCAAAAAAAACACAAATCTGCAAAGAGACCTAATTGAGGACCAAAGTAAAGAAAACAAGACAATACGGAAAGCACATATGAAAGGAAATCAACTAACTATGAGAAAAAGCTTTGTGAATTAAAAATACATTGAAAATAGAAGAATTCAGGGAGGATTAACGGAAGTTTCGGTGAAAACAGGAAGCGGTATTGGTAGGTAAAAGGCGGTTTCAGGCTAGATTTAGAGGACATAGGTCGTTTTGACTGAGAAATAAGAAGTTTTGACTGGAAATAATTAGGGAGGGTGGAAAACTTGTATGACGCATTCCCAAGAAGGAAATTGAATTAATATAAATCCTAAATTACCTGGTTATGTGATTCTTCGTAAGAACAGCTTCAGAACTTTAATTAAACACCAATCCATTCGATTCTTCATCTAACAGAAACTCAAAACTCCTCGTAATTTCTCTTCCAACTCAAGAATAAAATCCTAATTGATCCAACATCATCCCTCCTTCATCTCCCGAGCTCAAATGACATCAACACCAGTACCAGTAATCAAATCCTAATGTTTACCCTAATTTTCACTTCGATTCGACCTCAGAATCATCTCACAAAATCACCAGAGAAAATGAGCACAGGAGAAGAGAAGAAGAAGAATAAATAATGAATTAGAATAAGTTGGGATCGAGTTTATCTCGATGGGTTTGATGATAAGACCAAGGAAAATTATTAAGGCACCCGACAAATTGATACGGGCATCCAGGTCGGTCTAGATGTAAAATGATTATTTTCCCTTCATACTAATCCAGTGATATCTTCTTCATCTGGTGTCCGAATGACACGTTCGAGTAGTCTATTCAGCATGTATCAAAGTCCACCCGGTCACCGGTCAATAGTCAACTGAGTCGGATCAGCTGACTGGTTTGAGTTGATCAGGCCAAGGCTTTTGCAAGGCCAGAGTTGTGTTGCACAAAGATTACATACCCAGCCATGATGGCTGGGTCTTCCCTGAGCTGCAACCGCAATGGACTGAACTTGTGCTGCTCCATGGTGCCATATCTCCCACATGCTCACTCTCATCTAGGCAACTGCAACTGTAATCCCAGTTCTACTCAACTCCATCAGACTTGGCCATTACTTCATAGCTCACAAACACTACTCTCACGCTCTTCTCATCATCAACATTGCACCTGCAATTGAACCCATCAGTAGCACGCATTTCCTAAATCTCAGTTCCAATGCGCACCAGCAACTCCAAGTCACCAGTTTCAGTTGCACATAACTTCCCGCAATGCCCAACTGCATCTTCACATCTGTAGCCAGTCCTTTGCACCATCGTCAGCATAACGCCACGATCTTCCATGTAAACCACAGTACAGCTTCACCCTGCACTTCCCCAGATCTGTAGCTCATTCATTCCTTTCTAGCTCCAAATTCCATAAGCATCATTTGCTACCCCAGCTGCAATATCACCTTCATTTCCATTTTAGTCATATCACCTGTGACTCAAATCAATACCCATCACTGCAATTATCAAGTCCTTATTTGATTAGCACCACAGCTGCCTTGCAATGCCATTTACCTTGCCTGCAACATTCACAGCACCACTGACTGCAATCTCCCTTAGCTACACTTACATTTTCTTCCTTGCACATTTTCATTCCAACTCCCAGACTCCACCTGCTACTGAGCATCAGCAACAATACCATCTGCAACATAGCCAACAGCTCCACCTCACTGTCACAATCAAAACAACAGCACCAACACACTTCATCCCACTGAGTCTTCAATTCCATTCTGCATCAATCATCCACAGCCTTCCCTATCATTCATAAGCATCCATTCTGCATCACATTTCATGCATGCAATCTCTTTGAACCAGCAACACACAACTGCAATATCTCCATCTCTCAGTTCAGTTCATTCATCTTAAATCGCACACCGTAACATCACCAAAGACTGGACCAACTGCACCAATTTCTCTCTTCCCTGTAAACTCAATAGCAAGTTCACAATCACCATTTCAGTTTGCCATAGTCTAAGCTGCAATAACCAACCTCACTGCAATGCAAAACCAGCCATTACCCGATCAAGAATAACTCAAATACCGTAAGAAAACCCAACAAAGACCAGTTACATTGCTTTGCAGCTCAATCCCGAGAACCTAACAAACATCTAGAGACCCAGTCTAGTCTTCAACAATGACCACTCCTTCTCTTATCTCTACAATTCCCGAGAACCCCGATTAGATCGAATTCATACCCATTCTACCAAACCCTTGAAAATCAACATGACTCCAACTTGAATTCAAGCTACCCACAAATCGAATCCATCTTTCATTATCTTCATTCCATGTCGAAAAGCTTCATCGAATGATCAGTATTTTCGAAACCAAATCAAACTGCAGAGTCGAGCTTAAGAACCCTTGCTTAGTTCCGCAAAAATCATCCCATCGTAAACCATCATTACAACTAAGAAGAAACCCCTTTGATTCAACCGATTTCGGTCTTGAAATTCCACAAAATTCAGCCATAACCCAAGTTCTAAATCTTCATTCTAAATCGCCCATCAATTCTTCTTATTCTCGTTCCCAATTTTATTCTTGATCGATTATCTATCTACCAGAACTCTCTGATAAACATCAATGGAGCCGCCTCTTCTTGTTTTGATGAGAGAAATTATTGTTCTCTGATTTTTAGGTATTGTGTAGGAAAGTGCAAGTTGACACAGCCACCCAGATGAACAAGATAAGGGGTTACCCAGAAATGGCTCTAGGCACCAAAGATGGATATGGGCCACCCCATTGCTTCCATAATTCTTATATTGTCGGTTCCGGGGATCCGACAAGCTTGTTCCAAAGATTTTGCTCATAACTTTCTCATACGATGCCGGAAACGCCTCATTCTTCGCCACTGGCTTCATCCTTTCGTCCTCTTCAAAATAATGAGAAGAAATCCTGGATTTTAGCGCGTTATATTTCTTTTTGCTCCAAAGACTCCATTGTACCTAATAATCTCAAATTCACACATAAGATACATATTTCACAAAATAAATAGCAAAAAAAGCATAAATACTAGATATAAAACTAGGTGTTTTACAACACCTATCAGTAGTCTATTCAGCATAACTTTACTAGATCTATCTAGTGACACTACAAGAAAGATAGTAGTATATTGCAACACCTCATTCATGTGGCAAGAACCCCATGTATAATGTGGGAAAATGTCTTTGCCACACAATTTTGTTTTGCCACACCATGTGGAAACAACCTGTGTGACAAAAAGTTATTGCCACACCTTAAATACGCTGCAGCAATAGCTGGATTTCTGCCACACCAAATGGTGAGGCAAAATATTATATTCTTATTTAAATTTTATTTTTATTTTTATTTTTGATCTTATTTATTTCCAAGATCTCTTGCCACACCAACTGATGTTGCTATAACGTGAGGCTTGGAAGTCAGTTTTTTTTATTTTATTTTATTCAGCTTATTTTTATTTCTTGTTCACAAATTTATGGAGCATTGTAATCAAAAATAGCATACGTAAATCAAAAATTTCATACCGAAATCAAATCAAAACTCAAATTTCATTAAAAATATTATATATTACAAAGTACAGTGAAACCAAATCTTAACTTCAGAAAAAATAATAAACAAATCAATTTACACAATTTTCAACTTTAATTTCAACCTCACTAAAGTAGAGAAACCTTAAACTTCAAAACTATTCTAATATATTCCATAGTAAATCCACTCCAGCCGTCCATTCTTAAGTCGTGTGTTCCTGCTAAACAAATCAAAACGAACACCATCAAGCGAAAAGAACATCGATCATCAAGTCTAATGGAAGCTTGAACTAACCACAATTCGACAAATTAGTCACATTTTGGCACAATTCACCGAGTTTTTCGGACTTCTAAACAACAATAAATTCATTCAATCGAAAATATGTTATACATTAGTGTCGCTCACAACATCACATCGAGATACAGAATGTGATTGAATGTATGTTGATGTTGTCAGTATAAAACGTTGTGTCTAAATGAATGAAAACGTAAACCAAAACTACAAAATTAGCTATGTTAGATATGTTAGAATGAAAATATAAAATAAAATTACAAAATTAGCTATGTTACCGTAAATGATAGTCGAAAGATCACTTACATAACTTCGGAAGATCCTATTGAATCAACTAAACGGCATATTATAGCAAAAATATAAATTAAATGAAAAGTTTGAAAACAATACACATACCAGTAAATAATCCTTGACGGAGTTCGACCACTCCACTTCTGTAGAGTCAATTGAATCTCGAGGTGCTACACCTGTCTCAAAATACTGCATTCAGCAAAAATAACGCAGCAAATTTACAATCCCAATGGATTTGGTCTTCAGGTTCCAAAGTAAAATAAAGAATGAATAAACCCCTTTGCAGAATTGAGTCGTTTGTCTAATGGGACGGCTAAAATTCCATAATACATCCTATGAGTAATGTGCCAACTTCTAATATATACGGCATCTAAATAACAGTCTGGGGTATGATTAAAATAACCCCAGTCACAGGCATTTCTCACGATAAAAGGAATCAACAATAACCTTCTGATGCATATTCAAAAGAAAATGATAAAAAATTCATTCTCCTAAGAATATATGAAGTTTCGACATTCATTTAACATGCGCATACATATCTCAACCATAAATAGACAGTAAGAAAAGAAAACCATTACCAAAACAAGGGGTTCTAAATTGATGTGAGTGCAACTGTGTAAAAGTTAAAGTGAGTACGACAACCACGACTTTAGGAAAAGGAATGGGAAGAAACAAATGGTACCTATTCTTCTACACATACATCTAATGGCAATACCACAAAATCTAGAACCTTGGCACTGCATGAGGGGCAGACATGTTATGGTGACAAGGCCTAAAGTTTAAGTAAAACAAGAAGATTCTTCTTTCAGATTACGCAATATAAGAGTTCAAATAATATACTGACATTTAAACATGAGAGAAGACAAACTAGAAAGTTTCACAAGGCTAAAATGATGTAGAATCAATAAAAAGGAATATCATCACGACCATAACTAAAGGATTACTGTAAATGTAAATTTTTGTCCCTAGCAATTCCAAAAGGGTTCAGTTCACATTCCCCAAATCCCACCATAGCAGAATTTCTACATATAGTTAGCATGAGAAACATTCGAGAAAAAAAGAGGAAATTTTTTTTTGAAGTTTTTTAAGAAATTAACTAGTTCCGCAATAATATATTTAATTTTTTTTTAATCAGAGGAAGAAACATAAGATGCACTTTTTTAATCAGATGAAGAAACATAAGATGCACAGACCTACTTCCATAAGTAATCAATCTAGGACCAACTACTATTAATTATTATTAATATCCAAAGGAATAAGTTCTCCAATTCAAACCAAAAACAATGAAGATGAGGCAAAGATCAACACCGACAGCAAAGAATCTTTATGCAATTAGACGCATGAATAAAATCTAATCCAGATTTGGACCCATTTCTCCAAAACAAACTTACTCTTCTTCAAGATGCATCATCTGAAGGAAACCCTACAAAAAAAAACCAAAAAAAGAATATCAAAACCAAATTAACCAAAATCCAAACTCATACTGACAAATCTTGCAAAAATAAAAGCAAACGAAATTGAAATTTAGGGCCAGAGGAGAAAATTTGACCTGCTAGAAAATTCGAGAGGGAGATGAACGAAGAAGGATACGCGGCGGAGTCGAAGGCTTCGGCTTTTAGGGTTTCGAAAGAAGGAGGTGGAAGATGCGATAGTGACGAATAAGGAATTTCGGGAGAGAGGCGGAGGTTTCTATTAGGTTTAGGAGGAGAAATGTGAAAGTGGGGATGGTGGGAGAAGTTTGGTTTTCACGAGAAAATTAGGGGGAGACTCTGGTGCCTTAAAATTGGTGCTGTTTTTAGATTTACTTTAAATGCTTTGAATTTTGATGGAAATAAATGGAGAAATCCTCACAGAAATCCCATGACTTGGGTCATTTGTTATGTAAGGAGATGGTTTGAGTCAATGAATATTGACGGACTGGGTTGAATCGGTCAACCTAGTTGAGATCAAAAATACTTTATTACCCTCAGAATTAACTCAACCCCACTAGAAAATGGTTATAGTCAAAATCCATACCATTTATCAGCGTCTTCATCTTTAAATCATGCATGATCATAAATAACATTAGCCCAAAATGATAATTGCGCGATTGTTTCTAGATTTAATCTCATTGTTTCTGACTCGGACTCATACCACTGGACTACTACAGACCAAATTCTATAGAGAGCTTTAGAAACACACATCTAATATGCAGTTGCGTTATGTATTGTTAAACCATATCATGTAAGATCATATAGTATATTACTGGTATACATCTAAACTTACGAAAACACAGTAAGTATTGTTGATAAAAAATATATAATACTCCTAACAAATTGCTAAATCATATAAAACAAATTATATACCTAAAACGTTTTAACAAATTTGATATCTAAATTAATGAGGATTTAACTTAATCATCACGATAAACTTGATAACAAATTAATGGGAACTTATCTTAATCATCACGAATCAGCTGATCAACAATAGATCATCATCAAATCAATCAAACCGTTCCCATGGGTACTCGAGGGATTTGGGTTATGAGCTGTTGCAAATGAAATGCAAATAAATTTTAATAGAGAATAATAGATCATTTACTTTCCTCATTAATCCTTTAATCCAAGATCTCTTTCCGTAATTAAGGGATTATCTTTCTATAATTATAAGGGAGATGAATAAGGAAGGAATATGGTTAGTTATGCCTATACAAGTGTCAAGAGATGATTAGTGGGTACAGAGGGCACATGGATTTTTGGGTACAGAGGATTTGTGCCCGATCATCTGCTTCTTCTAATGGATGACGATGGAGTACCATTAAAACATAGACGAAAACCATCTATATGCATCTCATGTTGTTTCCGCAACAACCACAACAACCATGAACACATAATCCCATCTCCATCACCATCTCCATCACCAGATTTTAACAATCATTTTAAATCATTTAGATCTACGCTTAAATCTCCGACGTCGTGGCTTAAATCAAGAGTGAATCATCATAACAGTCGTCCTCATCATGAGTTCCCGGAGTTTAAAGAGAAATGTAAGAATTTAATGAGTAAGATGGGGAGAAATCGAAGGCATTCTGCTGATTTCAGGTATGATTCGATTAGTTATGCGCTTAATTTTGATGAAGGTGTTTCTGATGACACTCATCCTGATTATTATCAAGATCAGTTTCCTATGAGGAATTTCTCTTCACGGTTACCAGCTTCTCCACCGGATACTCCAACTGCGAAAAAATCTTCATCGGCTTCTTCTAATTCATTTAACTCAACCCCATTTAATTCATTTAACATTCCCATATTAACTTAACTATGGTTCCTAACTAACTTGGGCTAAGGGTAAACTGGGGAAAGTTTTTTCCAAACTTAACAATTTGAAACGGACAGACTCACTAGTCCGTCTTTAAAGGTATCTTTGAAACTTGGATGTTTCGGTGGGAAAAGGGAATAGTCTGGATTTCTGTGAGGATTTCTCAAATAAATGTATTTAGCTTCATTATTTGAGAAGAAAAAAAAAAGATAATTGAAATTTCGTTTTAATAATCGTATTATCTGTACGTTTTTCCACATCACCGTAGAAACAACATATCTTATTGCCACACCACTCAACCGTATGATGCAAAAAGATAATATTTGCTTCACTTGTTTTTAGGTGCGGCAAAAGATGTCCCTTTATGCCACATCTATTATGTACTGAGGCGAAAACCAGTATGTTGGCACATTATCGGTGGATGTGTGGCAAGGAAGTGCGGCAATACACTCATTTTCTTGATACTAGTTTCTTTCTTAGATCGTTGTTAGATTAATTCTTATCAATTAACGTTAGTCTCTAATTAATCGACTCATCAACGGCTGAGTCGTCTCTTGACTGGTCTAATAGCGTTGACGATCTTGATGGTACTTACATTCTCCCCACCTTATACATTTTCATCCTCGAAAATAGAACCCTCCTTCTGGTCTTCAAAACTCTCCACCTTATAGAGAAATACTAACTCTCGACTAAATGCAAGTACTGCTCATACTTACAAACGCGTGAAAAAACAACTCATTTCAAATGAGTTCGAAACAACAAGAAATGAAACACAAACCTATATGGTTTTCTACAACTATAAAATATATAATTTGTATTCAATAGACTAAATTTTATAAGTTAAGTGAACTATCTAATGGTTCTAAGCCCACTTATGATTCTACACCTTTTCATATCTATCTTTAACACAAATAAAGATTTACTAATTCAATTAGGTTGGTTCTATAGTTCACTAGGTATATCTTATAAACATCTACATATTTGTAGAAGGAACCAAAGGTCAATTCGGACTATAAAGAGTACAAAACATCAAACTAAGAGTACATGGTACTAAGCCCAAGCCCATTAGGCATGAACTAGCACGGACCATTAATATAAGGCCTGGTCCAATAGAGTCAATTGACGGTCTCTAACGGTCAGAGTGATCTTTGTTATAGTTGACTTATTATTTCAGTAATAATACCATCGCTACCTATGATTGATAGCCTCTTTGAATATCTTATGGAGATTTTTTGCTCATTAGGTTCGGATCCTAACACTACTTGAGTTACTAGCCGATTGTTTCAATCCTTACATTGTTTTGAATTCCTAGCTCTACGTTACAGCACAAAGTTAAGTCTTGTAGTACAATGGAGTAGTGTTCAACATTACTGTTTGAACTTTGAATATTTCCAAACCTGTGTATATTCAATTACATTCTACTTAAGATTTAAGGTGATATATACTGCCTGTTGTGATATGAGAAGTCTGTCATTTGGTAGTTGCTGCGCTAAAATAGTAATTCATGCTTGGTAGAGAAAGAGGAGATTCTTTTTCTTGTGTTTGAGATATGTCTGGGGTAGAGAAATCATGTTATCTCTATGCTATCTGACTTTTTTGCGCTTATGGTCCATCAGGTTCAGTGGTACTGACACCCCTCCAGCTCGTATTTTCGGTTGGAGGGTTCTGGAACTGAAAGAGCAAGGAGTTAGTGAAGAGGAAGCCATAGCTGTCTCTCTAAACAAATTCTGTCAATTTTGCCTTATCTGCAATAAACTTGTCTTATCCTGGTGTGTAGATGGAATATCAGCAAAAGTGGAAGGCAATGAAGGCTGCTTACAAAAGGCTGAAGGAAATTGCACGGCTGCAAGGGGAAAAGCCACCGCCAAATCCATATCCAAGTGCCATCAAAGAGATACAGGTCGAAGAAAGGAAGTACGCGAAGGAGCGTTTCAATGATCCAAGCATATTGGAAATTGTGCAGAGGCTGAAAGACGAGAGGTTTGCTTTCATGCAAGAAAGAAGAAAAGCAGGTGGTTGGTGATCATATCCCTTATAGACACTTCGAAAGCTACAAATTAGCAAGAATTAATTGGGGGCCAGAAAAAATAACTGGGGCCTGACCAGTTTGTCTCCCAATAGCACTTTGGTGCTACCCCTTATCATAATTTTTCAAAATGCCTACCCCAAAATAATTATTGTTAATTGAGTTGATTAGGTTAGATTAGTTGTTAATTTGTTAAGTTAGATTAAATCAGTTTTTGGCTAAAAAATAAGATTACAGATTATTATTTTTGGTTGGATAGAGAGGAAGAAAGTGAGTTTTGGGGGAAAATTTAGGTTAAAATGGTTGCAAATGAAGATCTCATTGGTCAAAATGAAGGAACCAATACTCAAAATGAAGAACCCAAAGCTCTAAACAATCAGGTAAACTTCCTATACTCTTCAAATCGCATGAATGGTGCTCCAAATTTTCGATTCAAAGGGGGAAGGGTCATACTCTGAGAATCTGTTTTTCAAAATGACATAGCAATTAAAAAATCTAAAAGGTTTCCCCTTCTTTTTTTGGTATCTTTCCAAAGCATGTTGCTCCTACAACAAAATAAAACAATATCAATTTACAATAAAATTATTCAAAAATTCAGTACACATACTCAAAAGATTGTTTGATAGGTAACGGTAAGTTTCTTACGATTTCCGAAGGTACTGCAGCCCTCCATAAATATAACGATGTTACGTAAATTATATTTGTTTGATCTTTTTTTGTTTGCACCTCTCTCACACCCAATCCTAACCATCCATCATTAATAACGGCTCTATGTTGTACACCGTCGGATCCCAACGGCCATTTTTTCAAAATCCTCTATAAATACCACTCTAATTCTCCACTCAAACCACGCCAAATCAATTGATTTCTTATTTTCTCCTTCTTACATCAATTGATTTATTCTTTCTCTTCATTTTACTATACGTCTTTGGTTTTTAGATTTATTCTAGCACTATTTTTTTTTTAATCTTAGTTTGATTCAAAATGGTAGTACTTAATTTTGTCACACAAAAAGAGGTAGAAATTACAACTGCTTTTATTTATGTGAGTATGGACGAAATTGTCGGTTCCGCGCAAAAAAAAACGCAATGTTTTGGATACGTATTCATGAAATTTTTGCGCAACGCAATGGCAATCCATATGAAAGAGATTGGGAAGCTTTAAAAAGAAAGATGAGAAATATTAAAAAAGATGTCAAAGAATTCGTGTCCATTCTTAACGCTATATATCGGAAAACCAAAAGCGGTGCGAGCCACGAAGATTTGGTAAGTTTTATTAAATTTTTAAGTTTTTCCATATAGTTGGTGACAATAGCAATAAACCTAATGTTTATATAATTTTTCAGACAAAAGATGGTCGCCTTCAATTTCAGGAACAAAGAGGACAACCATTCAAGTATGATGCATGTTATGAATTGTTTAGAGCAAAGGTCCCTGGATTTAATTATCGTAACTTTGTATCAGTCGAAGATGGTAGTGAAGTTCTTACCAATGGAGAAACTCGTTGGAAATACAAGGAAAATGCACATCCTATAGGAACAAAGAAAGCCAAAAAATTATCCAGACAGAAGAAGGATCGTGAGCAATGTATATATAGAGAAGATGATGATGGAACATCTTCGGTTAAGATGGAAGAAAATAAGATCTATGAACAAATTTCTAGTATTTTTGAGTATCTTAAGGAAACGCGATCAAGGAAGGAAAAAATGAGAATGAAACAAGAATGCTAATACTAAACTTTTTGGGGGTATACTCAACAACCGAGTTATCAAATGGAAGATCAAATCAATTTACAAACGCTTCAACAACAAACTAATCAAATGCATCAACAACAAACGCATTTAGATGAAGGCAATGCAATAATGTGTATGGACCTTAGTCGTTTAGGGCCCCACGAAAAACAATATTATCAACGCAAGCAAAATGAGATTTTAAAGGGGAAGGGTATAATCAGCGTTGAAGATTCAAAAGATGAAGATGTAATCCGGCTCTAATTGTTTTATCTTTCATTGAGTTTAGTTTTTTAATTTATATGACATGTTTAAATTAAAAGTGTTGTCTTAAATTTCTAGTTAGTATAGTTGTTAACTTAAATTTAAATGTGTTGTCTACATTTATTGAAATTGCTGGTTGAATTAATTAAATTTTCAATGTATTGTGACCACTCGATATTCAAATCTAAATTCAAATTAATAACTTCATTTTTTCACTTCATTAAACTAATGTTCATAAATAACTTTAAAAGAAAGTACAACATACCATTTGATAGGTCCGAAGACATTACATGTTATTATTTTCCCTGTTGTCAGATTCAACACTCAATGCCGCTTCGAAATGATAAAATGCTTCTTTTCTCCAAGCTGTATATGCATCTTGTGCAGCGAAACGGTCACCTTTGTACCTATTGAGAAACTCATTGTACCGGATGCATAATTTCCTAACATGATTTGTCCTGGTATAAATGCAGGATGGTTGATGATTAAATCATGGTTTCTTGCCCGTCTCTTTAACGAAAGAACCCCAACCAACATTAGTCCAGAACATAGTTTGATCTTTAGGATCTTTTGGAAAATCATCCTTGAGAAGGTAAAAGTTTCTAATCCATTCAGTCTCTTCTTCAACATCCTTTAACCTTTCCCTCAGTTGGAATTGTTGTTGACCTCATTTTTTTCCTTGCGTTTTTCTTCGTATTCCTTGAGTTTGTGTAGGTATTCAGTCGAACACCCAGATGAATATTTGGTATGTTTTGTGGACATTCCTTTGCTTAACACTTCATCCATCACATTAGTTAATTTGGAAGGTGATGAAGATGTCGTTGTGTTCTTAGTAGGTTGATGACCTCTTTGGAATATCTCCTTTTCCATTGCAGCAATTGATGGAGTAGGTCGCTTGCATCTTCTAATTATGTCTTCGACTGAGTTGGTAGTGGTTGATTGATTTTCCAATGAATAGATGTTTAGCTTTGATGTTACAAATAAAAATAGGTAGATTGATGTTGCAAAGAAGAATGGGTTATCTTTCTTATATATAGGATTCCTTCCCAATGGCTGTATTTCTAACAACTCGTGCCCAGCAGATCTTTTTCCCAACGACTCTATCTCCCGTCCATTCTTTTTTGCAACGACTATGTTTCCCAACGGGTCTATATCCCAACGACTCAATTTCTTTATATAAATACTATCAGCATTTTTTGGTTCTTACCACCAACAATCTCAATACATTGTTACATACAAACAACCTAAATTATGTATTCTAACAGTTCGAGTAGAAATGGAAAACAAATAGTATGTGCGGAAGCAAAAGAGGTTTGTTCATGTTATTACCTGGATACACATAGTTTTCTTCAATGCCCATGGATATATACAAAATGTCCACAACCAGGTTGCACCGGCACTAGGAAGGTAAAAGAGTCGATACTAGAGAAGATAAGGTATTTGGAATGTGATTATGCTAAATGTCCGGGAGAAGCACAATGTTTGGAGGATGCAATGAAAGATGCAATCAAACAAGAAAAAGTTGAAGAACTTTGCAACAACTTCAAACTAAAAGGTAAGGTGGAGCTTGAATGCGCCAAGGGGATTCCATGTGAAACTGAGGGTTGTTATTTCTTTATGGAAATGCACCATTCAGTCGCAAAAAAAATCATATGGAAAACGTTACTGGAGATGCCTTGAGTGTGGAACGGTGGCGTGGGCTGAATAAGTGTTGTTTTAGTTGAATCGAATATCAATTGATGTAATGTGAAATTTTATAATTAGTATGTGTGAGTTTTTGAATGTCATGAACATTTAGCAATATGCGTCTACAATAAATAATAATAGTAATTTTCTGATTCATATTAACGATTACATTAAGCACGTTCAACCAGCATTTAAACCAATAGGCGACCCTATTGGACGAGTTATGTCTCGTGAGGATTTACAAAGTGATATACCCACAAAACCTATCTTCATTTTAATTCTTTACTCTTCATCTGAAGATTCAGATGATGAATCTTCAAAGGGGGGAGGGTCATACTCTGAGAAGCTGTTTTTCAAAATGACATAGCAATTAAAAAATCTAAAAGGTTTCCCCTTCTTTTTTTGGTATCTTTCCAAAGCATGTTGCTCCTACAACAAAATAAAACAATATCAATTTACAATAAAATTATTCAAAAATTCAGTACACATACTCAAAAGATTGTTTGATAGGTAACGGTAAGTTTCTTACGATTTACGAAGGTACTGTAGCCCTCCATAAATATAACGATCTCTGTGTCATTATATATACTTTCGCGTCTGAAGTTATAACGTTTAACCTTGTTTTCAGATACTTAACTGTGCGTTCATTCGGATTCTCGTTATGTATAGTCAACCTTTGCAGCAACTGCTCCAAAAGGTTGGTGTTATTTATTTGTTCATATTTTACTTCATTCTCTAGATGAAATTCAACCCATAAAATAACTATCAATTCGTCTTCCTCCGATTATAACCCACCATAATTAAGAAATAAAAGTGGTGTGGATAATAACTTGGACTAAAATAAGTTTTTTTTTTTTTAAGATGAAAAACAGAGTTGGTCGAACTAATGTGTTCATTGCTAAAGATATTGTGACTCCTTTATACATGCACCGTATACATATCCATTAACTGTTGAACGAGATTTCACGGATAAGTATACTAGTCCATATTGTACATATAGATTTCACGGATATGTATATGTAGGATCGGAATGTCGCAGTAGCAACTGTCTTGCGAAATTAACAACAACGCTCATGCGAGATTCCCAACAACTCATTACAAATGTCACAGAATGGTTAGGGAAGTGACGTAATAGATGATGGTAGTATAAACATGAAGAAAGTATGATAATCTTGCGAGTGAAAGAGGTTTGCGAAGAAGTATCATTAACAAACTCGCGAGAATATCGCAGGCCAGAACCCGAATTAAAGGACAGCTTAGCTGTCATCCACTATGTAATCATCCTATATAAAGAGAACTAATAGACTCAGAAAAGGGAGAGATCAATTTTAGAGTGTGGAGAAAGTTTAAAATAGCGGTTGTATTCTTGATTTCTTTCATTTCTGAGAATCAAATAATAAAAGTGTTGTTCTTAATCTTCAAACATGTGTTGATTATCATGAATTCTTGTGAGGGGTGTAGTGTAGGATTTCCTGCAACTACATATTGGCGCTAGAAACATGGACTGTTTCAAAAATAAAGAATGATAGTGTGATTTTTGAGAATTCGAAGAAGTTGGTGAAGAATTTTAAGGAGTTTTGTACAATTCATTGAGGAAATGGATAGAAGAAGAAATACATCAGAACAAACAACAACCGTAAGTAGGAGTAAAAGACTTGCAGGAGGAGAGATAAATGAAATAGGAGAATCTTCAAGATTAAGAACAAGAAGAAATAGAACAAGAAATAATGGATAAAATCAAGTTCAACAGCCAAATCAGCAAGATTGACAATTAAAAACAGCCAAATCAGCAAACACCGGTACAAAATAGAACTATGGATTATGATAGAGTAAGTGTGCACACTTGGCGATCAGATTCAATGGAAGAAGTAGAAGATTGACAATTAAGAAATAGAAGGTGAGAAGAAAGTGATCAAGAAGCGGTTGGAGGATTAATTCATGGAGATGACGAAAATGAAGCATTGGAGGTGTTAAGACAAAGAGTACAAGAAGAAAGGAGATTGGAGGCAGAAGAGCGCGCAAATTTAACGAGACAAAATCATGAACTAAGAATGGAGAATATAAGGTTACAAAATAGAAGATCAAGAAGTACTGCAAGATCGAATCCAAGATCAATTAGAGGAGAAGCAAGGCGAAATTCACCTATGAGAAATGCTGGAGAAAATATTCGAGAGGAAATGCAAAATCCGAATGAAGAGCATTATGAAGGGGAAGAGATGATTAATGACCGTTATGTCCCACGTAGCGAAACTTTAGATGGAAGACGTGACAATAGAAATCAAGGAGATGGAAACAACCAAGATGGTGAAGAAAATCGGGAAGAAGGAAGGAGAATATTACATGAGAGAGAAATTAAAAGAGATCGAAGAATAATTGAGGATGAAATTGAGAGGCATTATGTTGAACAAGCATGCCTAGCTTGCGAAAGAGAAAGGTTGAGAGCAGAAGTGGAAGAACAAGAGTTTCAAGAGGCAATACGCCAGAATAATCATGACAATCGAGAAAGAAGGCGAGAACAAAATCGCAACAATGGTAATATCAATGAAAAGTATGATAGAATACAAAGAAGAGCTGAAAGACAACAAAGGGAAATGGCGGGGAATGAACAAAATGGAAGACATAATCATTTGCGAATTCAAGAAGGAGGTGAAGGAGAAAATCACAGGAGAAAGCAAAATGAAGATGCTGAAGAATGAGCACAAAATCTCGCAAGGCAAGAAAGACATGAACGCAGAATAAGGGAAGCTGTACTGAAAAGGCCAGTGGGACAAAATCTAGGTGTAAATGAACAAATCTTAAGAGAGTTAGCAGAAATGAGAGGGATGTTAAACAATAGAAGAGAGGGAGGCAGAAGGCAACTTGATGAAGCCATTGAAGAAGCTGCGAAAACTCCATTCACCCAAGAAATACAGTTAGGAGGAATACCCCCAAAGTGCAATTTTCCAGCGTTAACTAGCATTTTTGATGGAACTACTTGTGTTATTCAACACATCAAAGCTTATGTGAGATGTATGCTACAGTGGGAAAATCATGATGCCGTATTGTGCAAGTATTTTTCATCCAGCTTAACAGGCGAGGCGCTAAAATGGTTCGAAGGTCTGCCTAAGAACACTATCACTTATTTCAATCATCTGCAAACTACATTCTTAGGGGCATATATAAGCAATAATTCTTCGTGACCTGGAATTGAAGATGTGTTTGGGTTAAAACAAAGGATTGGCAAAAGCTTGAAGCATCTAACCATAAGATGGAAAATAATGTGTAGTGACACGGCTGAAAGAGTAGATGAGAGATACCTCATTTTATCTTTCATCAATGCTATGTTCGCAACCAATCTACTGTATATCCAAGTTTTCAGAATCGAGAATACCATCACAATGACAGAACTACGAGAATTACAAGAAGAATATATTGCTTTGGAGAAGAAACAAAATGAGATGGAATCATACCTCATTGCGAACACCAGTTCAATTGCATCAAACGCAAGCCTACTTCCCAAACTGATAAATACAGTAGCGAGCACTTAGCAGGTAAAGCAAGAAAAGAATATGAATGATGGTCAACAAAAATTAGTAGCTATGGGGAGTCGAGATCAAGAAGAGTTTGAAAGGGAAAGAAACTTTTATAATCGAGGTGGAAATAATAAGATTCAAAGACTCGATCAGCCACAAGAAACTTATGGTGGTCATAGACAAAGTTATTATAGAGGGCAAGGGAGTCAGAAGATAATATGAGAAGAAATTAAAATGCCACCTCTAAATGCTAGTGTAGAGAAAATTTGGGAGTCTATAATCTTGATGGAAAACATACCAGCACCCTGGAATATGGGAAAAGAGCCACATCCAAATAATCGAAGTCTAGAATTTTGCTCTTATCATCATTTTCATGGTCACTCAACAAATGAATGTAGGAATATAAAGAGAATCATTCTAAGAATGATATATCAGGGGAAATTAAACCATTTTCTAATAGGGCATCCACAGTCTCAGCAATTACCACCAGTACCATAAATTTGTAGAGTGAATACAACAAAGGGAGGAGAAACATTTGTGATAGAAGTTGGAGCAAAAGCGAAGAATCTATTCTGTAATTCCATCATACATTCCTACAAGACTATTGAAGATTTCCATGACAATTTCATAAGCAAAGTTTTCGCAAGAGATGCGGATGGGAGAGAAATAATGAATATTGCAAAAGCTTCGCCATTAGAAGAGTGGAAAAAGCATACTATTTCTTTCACTGCTACAAGAAGTATCTGAACCTGGCGAAATACATGACAATCCACTAGTGGTGAGACTAGATATAAACCCGAAACAAAAGGAAGATGAAGATGAAGAAGAAAATGAGGATGATGACGATGAAGATTCGTGGGCCATTAATAGAGTTTTAATTGAAACTGAAAGCTCAATGGATATCTTATTTTATCATACTTACAAAACTATAGGAGGCAGAGATGAGGATCTAATACCATCAACTTATAAAATTTATGGTTTCAATGGTACGGCCAATAAGTCTAGAGGGGAAATCACTATGCGAATTCCATTAAAGGGGATATCTTCTAAGATTCAATAATGTGTTGTCGATGTAGAATCGACATATAATTACTTAATTGGCCGACCTTGTCTGCATGGGATTATAGGAGTAGCGTCAACTTTCCACCAGTGTATTAAGTTTCCTTATCCCAGTGGTATTGGAATCATAAAAGGAGATTGGGCTGAAGAAAAGAATGTTATGAAATTGATGTGGAATCTTGCGAAGACAGAGCTGCGAAGACAGAAAAAATGGAAATATAACATCAAACAAAAGCAAAGAAGTCAAAGATTACTGGTTGATACCATAGAACAGCGAGTAGAAGAAATGTTGCGAAGTTAACATGTACTGAAAACAATAGATGGCGAACATCTCGCATGTGGGGAGAAAATAGCAAAACGCAACAAAAAAGCAGAAGCAGAAAATAGTAAGTAGTAAAGGTAAAATTTCTAAATTGTGAAATCTAAGAGACATATGAATGATTTTTTGAAGAAATTTTTTCAAAAAATATGTTTTTACTAAATGGAAAGATGAGATTGAAAAATCATACAAGAGCTGAAATGCAAAAAGAGAAAATCAAAGAATAATGACATATTAGAATGGGACGAACCTTTATGATGGACACCCTAGTTCGCGAATAAAATTTTGCAAGAGGCAAATGTAAGACCTAAAGTGCGTCATATAAGGGGGTATCTGTTGCATGGCTCAGGGATAAGGTTATACCACTGCTGGAACCTGAGTCATGGAGATTTGGGGTCTATGATAGCCCATCCAGGAGAGGTACCTTGGATTTTCAACCTAAACTTAAGATTTAGGTTGGACGACCGAGGGCCTCTTCTAAGAAGTGCAGAGTATGATTAAGGCGCCGAGGTACGCGGTTGATCCAAGAGTGCCCGGGGCGTATGAAACTACCCTGGCCATTCTTGGAAAATCTTGACTATGATGCACTCGGCCCGAAGAAAACCCCACCTAGGGTGCAGTCTCGTAACCATAAGCCATATAGGCAAAAGGGATAAGAAGCTGCGAAAACAACTGGTTGTTGTTAAGACCGAATGGGAGGAGCTAGTCTTGTATGGTAGAAGTACGCCTCCTTGAAGGGGCAACCAGTGGGAAGATAAGGGCGGCACCCTCTATTAGGGATCTGACAGTGTCAAAAAAGACGCAAATGTCATGAGACTTTATATTCGCAAGAATATTTAGACTTGTCATATTTGTGCAACAGTCCTGAAGAGGAAAAAATACTAGAGAAAATATAAGACAAGATCAATGGATTTTTGCATGAAAGTGTAAAGACGTCCTGCGATTTCGTCACAAAACGGCAATGTCATGGGGCTTTGTTTTCGCAAGAAAACTTAGGCCTGTCATATTGTCACAACAAAAATGACAAAACAAGGATAAGGAAGGATCAATGGGTTTTTGCATGCAAATGTATGGACGTCCTGTGATTTTGTCACAATGATATAACGTGGCAAAATAAGACATTTAACTAGGAAGTTAAAATAAGACCACACAAGAGAACAAGATTGAATGAAACCTTGGAAACAAAACACAAAATACTTCATGAGATACATGGTTGCGAGATTGAGGCATCAATTTGCTCAATCTTTCATATCCCAGATCGAATAACAGAGGCAAGTATGGGAATGAATAGAATGACAAAATTGTTATTCGTCTTTATATGAAAGATTTACGCAAATAGTTAAGAATTAATAATTATATTGATTAACCATATTGCAAATTAATAATTATATTGATTAACTATATTGCAAAAAAGAATTGTTTGTTAATAAATGCAGATAGAGACAAGGGAAATCCATACACTAAGGAGCATTAGAAACTGGAGAAATTCGCAATCATATATTACAAGGAGAAAGGAAAATTTTTACAAATATTACAAGAGATTGAAGAAAGAAATAAAAATTATTTCTCATTGGTTTCTTCATCATCTCCACCAGATTTTCCTTTCTCTTCTTTTTCAAATTCTTCTTTTTTAGATTCTTCATCTTCTTCACATTCTTCAGCTTCACTCTCAAAAATGACTAGGTTAGGAGTCTTTTCTGAAATTCCATCCTTACGATAAGGATATGCACAATGTGGAATCTTGTGGTCATCGCAGACCATCCTAATGGTATCATTGCGAAAACAAATAGCATCAATACTAAAGTTTGCAGCAGTGATCTTCAGTTGATTCTTTAGTATAGAATATTTCTCATTGCGATAAGAAAGGTCCTTTGCGAGCTTACCCTTTTCGGCTTCCAATTCTTCAATTCTTCGGCGAAGTCTTCCTTCCAATTATGCGAACAAGTAACAACAAATCAGTGAAATAGTGGAGATTCAGTTAAAGAAATGGATTAGTAGAAAAACAAGAGTAATAACCTTCCCTTTCAGAGATCATATCCTTAATCAGGGAAGAATTCTCAGCTTGAAGACTAACATCTACACCTAAATTATTTCTGGCATTATCAAGAATCTTTGCAGCCCAAGAAAATTCATCATCATTACTAATGAGAAGGCGGGAGCGAACTTGGTTTTCCCTCTCAACAAGATTACTATTCTCGCAGATAAGTCTATCTCTTTCAATTTAAACTCTAAGAAGAGTTTCATGAAATTCCGCTAAGGTTTGAGCACCTTGTCTAGATATGCGATCTTTTTCATCTATGAGATCACTATTTTTGGCTCTTAAAATATTGATTTCTTCTTTAGAGTTAAGATATCGACGTTTAAACTATTAGATACGCTCAAGCCAGATTTGTGGTCAATTTCTAAAAGGCGAAGTTTGGATCTGAGGTCATTTATGGAAAGAGATTTAATTTTGTCATTTGAATAACTATTTAAGGAATTATTAAGGCGATCAAGAATGGTATCCTCATCTATAGGTTCAGTAAAAGAACGGAGGAGTGTAGCCTCATCAGTAAGACCATAAATATCTGCAAAAATGGTTGCTTGAATAAGCTAAAACAATATGATAAAAGAATTAAGATAAAGAGGGAAGAATTCATACCATAGAGCTGCGGGTTGGATTTTTCAAGATTAGATATCTTGTGTTTGCTGCTTGAAGCATCAATTTCTAGTTGTTTATTCTTCTTGCGAAGCTCCGCAACTTCAGCTTCCAGCTCTCCATTATTCTTGCGAAGTTCAGCAGATTCATATTCTAATTCTTCATTTTTCTTGCCAAGACTAGTATTATTCTTTTCCAAAGCTATACGCCTCTTCTCCAAATCTGAGGCAACAACAAAAGAAGCCCTTCCAGCTTGTAAAGAAAAGCAAATATTACCAAAATAAACATAGCTCTATCTTTAAGTATGAAAAGGAAGCGAAGAAATGAAAATATACCAGAGTACTAAGTGAATTTAAGAGACTATGAGTCACTGATCTGGAAACTTCGAGAAGAGAACGATCATCATCAAGCAAAGAGGAATCACAGATCTTTACAAGAGCTTGGCATGCATTAGTAAGAGCATCATCTCCAATACCATGCATAGTATCAGAAAATATACTGGACAGTTGGGCCATAAAAGACTCAGGTTAAGAAGATTCCTTCGCAGAAGAGATATCATCGTCATCATCATCATCGTCATTAATATTGTCACTGGAACTTTCGCTATCATGAGGAGTTAAGGGAGAAGGAGATTGAACTTTTCGTTTCTTTAAAGGAGGAGCAGCATACTTCTCCTTGCGAGGATCACCTTTGCTCTTCGCAACCGTGGAGGGTTCCTCTATCTCAACAATAGCCTTCAAACACAGATAAAGATAAGAAATAGAGGCAACAATATATTGTCAAGAATCTTAAAAGAATATTTCTTACTTCATCTGTGATTGATTGAAGAGCTGATAAAGTACTAGCTTTCCCAAACTTCTTGTAGCTTGCTTTCAGCCTCTCAATCTGGTAATTTCGCAATTACGCAAAAATATCAGAGTGATCAGCGAGAACATAAATAAGAGCATAAGAAAAATGATAATAGTAATTTAAGCAAAATTTGGAAATATACCTCTACTGTCCTTTCGGGCCAGTGGAATACCCATGGACGGTATGTTGCGAGATTCGCAGGTAAGACATGAGAACAGAAATATACGGACCCTCTAGAATTAAGGGAAAAACGCACCACTTGTTATCATTAGAATGGCGCGGGGTAGAATTATCTCCAGGATGCCAGTCAATGTCTTGCATGAATAATTTGTCATCAGCAACATTATCTCTCTTATGTAAGCGAACACCCCAGCAAAGTACTATCTCTCTTCATAGGAATTACTTCATAATTCGCAAAGAAGTTTTCTACAGTATATTTCGCAGGGATAATCGCAACTTCAACGAATTTAGGATTCTTAACTTCAGAGGGGTAAATAGATTCCTTACCAGCACCATGAGTGGCAAACTCGATCATCAAATGAATACAATCCCCACTCAATTGATACACAACTCGCGAAAACTTCGCATGGGAAAGTATTTCATAGAATAAAGGAAGCTCAGGATCATAGAGAGGAACGGGGATACTAGCTTCAAGCTGACCTAGCGAGACTATGATTTTTTCCCGGTTACAGGGATGATCAGAGAACAATTTGGCAGTAAGCTCTGATTTAGGGTTTTGGCCGGGAATGGAAGATAAAGTAAAACCTCTGTTTTGAAATCTCTTTTGAGCTTTTTCAAAAGCAATCTCATTCTTACTACCAGATGGAGGCATTTTTTAGTATGGGAATGAAGAAGAGAGTAAAAAATAGAAAGAATAAGAGTTGAGAAAAGTTACAGTAGCATGAGCGGAATTCACGGAAGAACAGTGAAGAAAGTTGCAGAGAAAATAAAAGAGAAAGTAAAAAAAAAAAGTAGGGAAGAATGAAGAGAGTATATACATGAAGAAGAATACTCGAGAAGGTAAACACATTTAATGTGAAGATTAGACGTGAATGGTTGAAATATAACGGTTGAAAAGGACGTGATAGAAGATGAATGGAAGAAGAGATACGTGTAAAAAAATTGATGAAGAATGCAGAATCGTGTCAGAACAGAAGAATATGGAAAAACGGGAAGCTGTGGCATTCTAAAGAGATAAGATTCTCATGGTATTCTCCCCTTCGCAGAGAAGACATGAGAAGAGGCAAGATATAGGATCGGAATATCGCAGTAGAAACAGTCTTGCGAAATTAACGGCAACGCTCTTGCGAGTTTACCAACAACTCATTACAAATGTCGCAGAATGGTTAGGGAAGTGACGTAATAGATGACGATAGTATAAACATGAAGAAAGTGTGATAATCTTGCGAGTGAAAGAGGTTTGCGAAAAAGTATCATTAACAAACTCGCAAGAATATCGCAGGCCAGATCCGGAATTAAAGGACAGCTTAGCTGTCATCCACTATGTAATCATCCTATATAAAAAGAACTAATAGACTCAGAAAAGGGAGAGATCAATTTTAGAGTGTGGAGAAAGTTTTGAAGAGAGAGAAAGTTTAAAAGAGCGGTTGTATTCTTGATTTCTTTCATTTCTTGTAGCATTTCTAAGAATCAATTAATAAATGTGTTGTTCTTAATCTTCAAACATATGTTGATTATTATGAATTCTTGTGAGGGGTGTAGTGTAGGACTTACTGCAACTACAGTATACATATCCATATAATGTGTAAGTGATTTCACAGATTATCGTAATTATAAACCATATGCCACTAAATCTAAACTTCATAATTTGCAAACATAACTGAATCCCAAAAATTATCTAAAATTTGTTATTACAAGTGCGTGTAACATTCAAAAACTTAAAACAGAACAGTGAAATACATCCTATGCTTCAGAATCATCATCATCATCGTACATACATACCCGCATCATCGTCAACCTCAACATCATTCTCCTCATCCTCATCATCATCCTCAGAATCCTCCTCTTCATCGTTATAATCCTCCCCATCACCAGAATCCTTATCATCATCTCCATCATGTTGATATTCGTCTCCCACATGTCCGTGTGCATGAACATGTTCATCTCCATGAGGAAAGTCACCTGGAATTTGATTATTGTAATCTTCGTAATATTCAAATGTCCCATCCTCGTTTTGTCCTGAGACAACTTCTTCTTCTAAGTTTGTATCATCATAATCTCCTTCTGACGATGAAAGTACGTACCACGTATTCCATATCTGAACCCTTCAGACTAGACAAGTCCTCTACCACGCCTCCTATATAATGACGTGCAGCAATGTGCTTGACAAGATCATTTCTCAGTTGTATGTGCATTTCTAGGTTTTTCAGAGATGACATACGTAATTGCAAGAAATCCTATAATACACCCCTCACAAGAATTCATTATAATCAACACATTTCTCAAGATCAACAACAACACTTTTATTAATTGGGTTAAGAAATTTTACAAGAACGAAATGAAATCAAGAATACAATATTGTTTTGGACTTTCTCTCTCCTCAAAACTTTCTCAACACTCTAAAAATTATCCCTCCTTCCTTAAGCCTATTCGTCTCTTTATATAGGGTAATTACATAGTGGATGACAGCTAAGCTGTCCTTTAATTTCGGATATGGTTTACGGTATTTTGCAAGCTTGTAAGTGTACATCTTCGCGAACATCCTAAATCTCGCTAGATCATCACACTTTTCTCATATTCAAGTTGTCATCATCTCTGTTATGTCATTTTTGAAGTCATTCTGCGACGCCTTCGCAATTTTGTTGGTACAAACTTCGCAAATGTGTCGTTGCTGCGAGATTCTGATCCTACATCTTGCCTCTTCTCATGTCTTCTCTGCGAAGGGGAGAATGTCATGAGAAATCTTACTTCAAAATGCCGCAAATGCCTATCTTTCCCTGTACTTTTGTACTGACACGGTTCTGTACTTTATGCAAACTTTGCTACACTATCTTCTTTCATCCATCTCTTGACACATCTTTTTCAACCACTGCTTATTAACTGCTCACGTCTACTCTTCGCATTAAATGTTCTTATATTCTCGAGAATTCTCCTTCCTATATATATTCTTCTCATTCTTCTCTTCTCTTCTTTTTTACTTTTTCTTTTATTATTTCTGCAACTTCACTGTCGATGTTCTTCCGTAAATTCCGCTCCTGCTGCTGTAATTTTTCTTGATTCTTATTCTTTTGAATTTTACTTTCTTCATCATTCCCATACTTAAAATGCCTCCAAGCGGTCATAAAGCTAAAACTTCTTTTGAGGGGATTCAGAAAGTTCTCAAAGATATAGGTTTTACACTATCCACCATTCCCAATCAAGGAGCTACCTCCATTATTTCTGTTAAACTATTTTCTGATCATCATTGTGATGATAAAGAAGTTATAGTTTCTCTCGGTCATATTCTCGCTGGCCTTCCTATTCCCCTTTACGACTCTGAACTTCCTTTATTCTACGAAATTCTTTCTCATGCGAAGTTTTCGCGAGCCATTTATTAGTTAAGTGGAGATTGCATTCGTTTAATGCTTGAATTCTCCAACCGTGGTGCTGGTAAAGGATCTCTTTATGATTCAAATTCAGAAATCCTAATCTCGCTAACATAGAGATAATTGCAGAAAAGTATACTGTGACGAGTTTCTTTGAGAATTATGAATTGAAAACTACGAAGAATGACAAAACTCGCTAGGGTATTCACTTGAAGAGGAAAGATAAAATTGATGATGATAAGAAACTTATGCATGACATTGATTGGAATTCTGGCAAGAATAATACTCCCCGCCAATCTAAAGATGAAAAATGGTGTATCTTTCCACTGTTTTTGAGGGTTCTTAGATTTCTGGTTCAAACGTGCTTCTTGCGAATCTCGTTGCTTACCAACCTTGGGTATTTAACTGGCCTGAGAAAGAGAAAGAGGTATATATCTGTCATTTATTTTATTGTTTCCATTCTTCTCTATATTTTTTAATCTTGCGAAAATTTCATATTATCAAATTAAGAAGAAGCTACAAAAGAACCGGCAAGGCAAGCATCCTAGAAGAACTTCGTTCGATCACGGATGAAGTAAGAAATACTTTCTTTTGTTATTTTTAACAATATTGTTGCCCATGTTTCTTATCTTCATACGTGTGCGAAGGTTGGTGTTGTAGTTGTTGAAGAGTCTGCCAAAGTTGCAATGACTAAGGGTAAAGGTAAAGGTGCTTATCGCAAGGAGAAATCTGTTGCCCCTCCAAAGAAACGAAAAGTCCAATATCCTTCAAACCTTCAATCTAGCGAAATTTCTGATGATGATGATGATGATGATATTGATGCTTCTTTCACAAAAGAAGATTCTCCACCTGAATCATCTATGGCGCAGTTGTCTAGCATCTTCTCTGATTCCATGCAAGGGATATGATATGATCATCTTACCAACACGTGTAAAGCTCTTGCGAATATCTGTGATGCCCCTTGGTTGGATGGTGATCACTCTCTTCGTGCGGTCTCTAGATCAATGACTCTTAATTTTCTGAACTCCCTTGGTATTCTGGTATGTTTTCATTTTTTTGTTTCTTCTTCATACTTATGATTTAAAATTATATCTATCTTGACAATTTTTGCTTTCTTTCGCAGACTGGAAGAGCCTCTTTCGTTGTTGCCTCAGATTTGGAAAAAAGACGTGAGGCTCTCGAAAAGAAGAATCTTCAACTTCGCCAGAGGAATGAAGAATTAGATGCTGAAGCCATCAATCTTCGCAAAAGGAATGAAGAACTTGAAGCTGAAATTATTGGCCTTCGCGAGAAAAATGAGCAATTGGAATCTGATTCTACACATCAAAAGGACAAAATGTCTAGCCTTCAAGAAGCGAACAACCAACTCTATGGTAAGAAATTTTTCCACTTCCCCTTTATTCCTCTATCCCATTGTTTTATCTTATTTGATTAATCATTTTTGCAGATGTTTATGGCCTTTCTGATGAAGCTATAATTCTTCGTTCTTTTCCCAACTCCATGGCGATAATACCCTTCTTGAATATCTTAATGATTCCTTAAATAGTTTTTCTCATAACAAAATTGATTCTCTCTCCATAAATGAACTTATATCCAAACTTCGCCTCTTAGAAGATGAACATAGATCCATCTTGGGTTTAGCAAACAAGTTTAAACGTTTCTATCTTAACTCTAAAGAAGAAATTAATATTTTAATAACCAAGTACAGTACTCTCATAGATGATAAAGACCATATAGCTAGCCAAGGTGCCCAAACCTTAGCAAAATTCCAGGAAACATTTCTTGAGGTTCAAATTGAACGAGATGAAGTGAGACATAAAAATGCTGATCTTTGCGAAAAAGAGAATCAAATTCGCTCTCGTCTTCTCATAAGTAGTGATGATGAATTTGCTTGGTTGTGAAAGTTCTAGATGATGCCAGAAGTAATCTAGGTGTAAATGTTAGTCTCCACGCTGAGCACACAACCTTGATTAGAGATATGCTTTCTGAGAGAGAAGGTTGTTAACTGTTCTTTCTTACTAACTATTTATCTTTCATAAATTTCCACCAAGTTATTGATTCATTGTTATATGTTCGCAGGATCTGAAGAAAGATTTCGCAAAAGAATTGAAGAGCTTGAATCTGAGAAGGAGCAGATCGCAAAGAATCTCTATTCTCGCAATGAGAAATGTTCTAGACTGAAGAATCAGTTGAAAATTACTGTTGCGAATTTTAAGAATGATGCTACTCATTTTCGTAACCAAACTATTAGAACAGTTTGTGATGATAATGACATTCCTCATTCTTCATATTTTTGGCTCTTGGACGAAGTTCCAAATAATGTTCCTGATTTGTTTATCTCTGATAGTGATGCTAATGAAGATGATGAAGAAGAAGAATTTGAAGAAGATGAAGAAGAAAAATCCGACCAAGATGAAGAAGAAAAATCTAATGAAGAATCTGATGAAGATGATGAAGAATCAAGCAATAAATAGATTTTGCTCCCTTCTTCGATTTTTTGTAAAATTTGTACATTTGTTTTTCGATCTTCTATTCTTGTAATCTATCATTGCGAACTTATCCAATGCTCAATATAAGTTATATTTCTTTTGTTTCTTCATGCATGTGTTAGAAAAACAATTCTCTCTTGCAATACGATTAATCAATATACAATTAATTTTTTACTTTATGCGTAAATCTGTCATATGGAGACAAATAATATTTCCTCATTCTATGTATTCCCATACTTGCCTCTGTTATTTGTATGCAGATGAAAGATTGAGCAAGTTACCTTTGTACAACATGGTTATTGCGAAAATTTCATATTTATTTCTGCGTAATCTCGCAATCACATATTTTAGGATTGCATCTTTCTTGTATTCTGATGTGGTCTTATTTTGCCTTCCTAAGTAAAGGTCTTATTTTGCCATCTCTTGTCATTGCGAAAAAATCATAGGACGTCTCTGCACTTTCATGCAGAAACCCATTGATACTAAGCATAAAATTACATTCACATCAGCAGAGATACTAACAGAGAACTTGAGCCACATGTCTTCTTTGGTAATCACAATAACCACCCAAAAAGAAGGGAGGAACAACACAAGTGATATGGAAGAGTGGGCGTTGAATAGAACTTTGGTGGATACATGAAGTTCTGTGGATATAATGTTTTACCATACATACAAAAAAATGGGATACAAAGATGAAGAAATGACTCATTCAACATATCATATTCATGGATTTGGAAAATGAACAACAAAACCTAAAGGAGAAATAGTGGTGCGAATTTCACTAGGAGAGATTGAAACACAGGTGACACTATGTGTGGTGGACATGGAATCGCTATATAATATGTTATTGGGAAGGCCATGGATACACGCAATTAAAGTCGTAGCGTCATCATTGCACCAATTCATTAAATTTCCTATGCCTAGTGGGATTGGAGAAATTAGAGGGGATGTTGATTGTGCAAAATTATGTTATCAAGTTGAAGTGAAGATTTGTGAAGGACGTGCAAAGAAGCGAAAAATTCGCAGGAAAGTTGTGAAAGAAGGAAGAAGAATTTAGAATTTACATGATAAGGGCAGAGGAAGGAAAAGGAATACCCAGCGAAATTTCCGAAGAAGGAAATAAATCTGCGAAGGAAATAAAAGAACCAACACCCATGGGAGAACCTAAACCCAGTTACACTGCGGCAGAACCAACAAAGGAAGTGAATGTTGGAACTGAAGAAAAACCCAAGATGCTAAGAATTGGAACCAAAATGGAGACAGATAAAGAAGAAAGAACTGTTAACCTTCTGCGAGAGTGTAAAGACATTTTCGCGTAGAACATGGATGAGATGCCTAGGATAGATCCATCTGTGGCATGTCATAGATTAGAAATTGATAAAAATGCAAGGCCATTCAAACAAAGAATAAGAAAAATCGCAACAACATATCATCCTCAAATAGAAGAGGAATTACAGAAGATGTTTGACGCAGGAATTATAAGACAAGCTAAATATACGGAGTGGATAGCAGACATGGTGATGGTTCCGAAGAAAAATAAGGGGATAAGAATTTGTATAAATTTCACTGATCTAAACTAAGCTTGTCCTAAAGACAGTTTTCCATTACCAGATATTCCATAAATGGTTGAATCAACGACAGGGAATGATATAATATCTTCTTTAGATGGATATAAAGGCTATAATCAAATTCCTCTCGCTGAAGAAGATCAAGAGCATACTGATTTTTTCGCTCCCAGAGGGTTATATTATTATACAAAAATGCCATTTGGTCTGCGAAATGCAGGTGCAACATACCAAAGGATGGTGGAGAAAGTGTTTGCGAAGTGGATACACAAAACATTAGAGGTGTATGTAGATGATATGTTGATAAAAAGTAAAGAAGCTAAAGATCACGTACAAGATTTGAAGGAGATTTTTGAGCAGATGCGGCATTTTAACATCAAAATAAATCCAGAGAAGTATATTTTTTGGGTTGCATCAGGAATTTTTTTAGGATACATTGTATCAAAAGAAGGAATACAAGTTGATCCAAAGAAGGTGCAAGAAATTCGTGATATGCCCACACCAGCGACGGTAAAAGATGTATAGAAGTTAAATGGACTCTTAGCTTCGCTGGGAAGATTTATTTCGCGATCTTCAGACAAATTCCTTGAGCCAATTCTCATAAATTACTGGTAGGGTTATGCCATCTGTTTTGATCAATTTGTAGTATCCTCTAGTTATGGACTTAGAAATCATGAATGGTCCCTCCTAATTGGAGCTCCTTGCAGAATGGAGATTCGTTTAGTTGCCTTTAAAACCAAATCTCCCTCCTCGAATTTTTCCGGCTTTGCAGTTCGCGCCTTGAATATCTTGCGTTGATTCCATGGTTGTGGCACATATGGACACTCATGCAGAGGAGAGCATCCAGCATTCTGTTTGTCGTGCTTAGTCAAATCTTCAGTAATAAACCTTTTGATAGAATAAACAACATGGAGATGCTCTGATCCTAACCACTGGGTATAATATTTTCGAGGTGAAGTTATCCACTCGTAACTCCTAGTCATTGCTAAATTTTTCATGGGGAGAAGTCCCTGGATCAACGTAACATGTTTGAACATTGGTAATATTGGAGCATGAGGAGGAATAAGACTTGCTTGAGCTTGAAACCTTTTGACGAAGGTGTGCGGACTTTCTTCAGGTTCTTGAGTAAGTACCATCAAGGTTTTAATTTCCTCCAGATGCTCAAATGGTGGAGCATCTTCTGCTTCTTTTCCTGACTCGGAGTCTTTGTCGGCGGTAGAGTGTGTTTAAGGCATCAGAGTTATCCTTCCTGCATGAATCCAAGTTCTTCCAAGGATCATGTCATATCCAGGTTCTTCCCGGATCATGTAAAACTTGGTCTCAGAGCAGACCAAACCTTCTGTAACCTTGAGAGTGATGAAGCCATATGCATCTCTGGAAATACCTTCATGGCCCCTGATTGCTTTAGGAGCATGAGTGGCTTCTTGTCGAGTAATGCCAACATCCCTGAGAGTTTTCAAAGGGATGATGTTGACAGCAGTACCAACATCAATAAATTCCCTTTTGAATTCATTTCCTTTAATGTACACTGTGGTGAGCAGTCCCTAGTCATACATTTCTTTATCGGTGGTTGAAGGTTCAGGAGGTACATCTGGAATCAACAGGCATTTCCCAGAAACTATATGGTTCAAAGCCGTGAACATGTCTCCCCTTTGTGATTTCGACAGATAGAGTAATTCGCAGACATGCTTTATCAATGATTGAACTGCTTACTTGACTGGTGCTTCAGAAATAGAGAAAGTCCTGATAGGAAGAGGATCTCTGTGCACTCCTTTGGCTCCAAAATTAAGTTCTCCTGACTCAACCTTTTCTATGAATATGCGTTTCAGAACTTTGCAACTGCTTGTTGGATGATTCATGAATCGGTGGAATTGGCAATAACGAGGATTTTCCATGTCTTCCTCAGTTGGGTCTCTCCTGACGTATGGAAATTTGATTGCACCATCTTGGATCCAGGCATCTAACAGTTTGAGCACTTCTCCAATGGGGAGAGAAAAATCAAGTGCATCATCAGGAGCTTCTGTGCGTTGGCCAGGAGTCTGTGTCCTTCTTTTGTGTCTTTGGGGGAGCTGCATCATGCTTGTTTGGAGACTCAGCCTTGCGATTGCTCCCTTCTGCAACAACGTTTGTAAAGGGCTGCAGGTTATACTGCTTGTTGATCAGACGTATGCTTCATCGAGTGTCACGTGATTCCTCAGTATTTTTAGATTTTGCTCTTTCCAACAGAGCAGGTGCAGTGGTTGATGATCTCTTTGCAGCTTCGTGAAGCTCTGAGAAAGTCTAGAATCGAAGATTCTCCAGTAGAGCTATGTAAACCGGGAGCATGCCGTTGATGCACAAATCGACCAGCTGTTGTTCCGTAACATTTGGGTCATGACAATCCAGGGCTTGGACTCGGAATCTTTTCACATAGTCGTTGGGATTTTCACTGACCCTCTGAAACATCCTTCCGAGGTCAGAGAGAGTGACTTTCTCTGACACGAATAAGTATTTCTTGTACAAGGTGTTGATCATTTCTCCTCAATTATTGATAGTCCCCGGTGCAATGTTGTTGTACCAGGTGTATGCTATTCCTTTCAAGGATTTTGAAAATTCCTTGAGCCGAACAACATGGTTATGTTCATGCTCTCCCAAGGCTTCGAGGAAACGAGAGACATGTTCCCGAGCGTTGCCAATTTTATCATACAGAGTAAAAGTTGGAGAAATGTAACCTTTAGGAAGAGGAATCCTCTGCGTAGCGGCAGGATAAGGAGGCTGGTGACGATGGACATGTGACGTATTTCCCTTCCCACGGTTCTCCAGAAGACGCTCCAAGTCTTCACGAGTAATGAAGTTTGATGACTCTTTTATTGATGGATCGCTTACAACTTTGCCGTCTTCATCATCATCCAAAGTATGAATTGGAATTACCTCAGGATCGTCAACTGAGGATTTCTCTTTCTCTTTTCCCTTTCCTTGAGTTTTCTCTGACAGTTTGTCAGTAAGGGTCTTCAGATGGTCGAATAATTCCTGCTGTGCTGCAGCCATATATGTCTGATTCTTTGCAAGAGTCTCTTGTACTTTGATGAGATCAACAATGGTAGGTGGTGGACTTCCTCTGAATTCTTCAGGGTGTCGGCCAAACAAAGGATGTCCTTCCGTGTTGGCGTGAGGAGGAGTAATGTCACCACCATCAGTGTTAGTGGCCGGGAAAGTTTCTGGGATGTTTTTGTTGTTGTTGGTGCTAGCGATATTTGCGTTAGGATTTGTAACCGATCTTGACCTAAGACCAACCATCTTGTGAAAATGAGAGATTGCAACTGAGAGATTAATCTCCAACTGTGGTCGCCAATCTGTAGATGGGGAAAAATGATTTGCTAGTTTTCACGGAATTGAAGAGTCGACCGTGTGGAGACTCCTTGAACCAAGCGAAATGTTGAACCTCACACAGATGCACTTCAAGAAGGGATTGCTTTAAATTAGAGAGATCAATCTGTAAGACTCCGGCTTAAACCAAGAACAATGGCCGTTCCAAAGTAAATTCGGTCACAAGAGAGGATGGGTTAATCTGTAGGAGGGAAGCTGAGAAATGCGTGAGATCAATGGTGATCTGAGATTGTAGGTGTGTTGTGAATTCAGCGTTAAAGTGCTCTGAATGATTGAATTTTTCCTGATTGAGAGTGATTTCTGTGAGTTCGTGTAGACGAAAGATTGTCTGTATGAACTTTGATAAGAAATTGCTCGTTTAGGAGATTGTTGTTCGAATGTTCGAAAACTCTTGTCCTTTCAATCTGGATTCAGAGACATTTTATAATACCGGAGTTGAAAACACCATGATCCCATGAAGTGTGACAGTTTGCTGGAATCAGAGAGTGGGGAAGTGGGAAATCATGTTAAACCAATTACTCATCGTGCAGAGACTTGGTTAATATTCTACCCACTACTTTGCTGACTCTTCCAACTGATTGCACGACTTGATCACATTCTCATCGTGGGTGAACACACGTGTCGTAGATCGCCAGACCAAAACCCTAGTTAATATCCCCCCATGTGACACGATTGAAATCTCGTGATTGTGGAGTCAGTTGCTGACTTTATGTGACGATGAGTCCATGTATTGCTGAGTTGAACATGTTTTACAAATGTTCTGAAATTCATGAATTTAACGCGTCTGCTGAGACGAGGTATCATTATAACCTAAAACGAGAAAACGGTGTTGCTGAATTTTCGAATATTGATAGTTGAACCAATATTCTTTGATCTGAGCAAATATTGCTAGTTTGAGCGAATATTGCTAATTTGAGTGAATATTGCCGGTTCGAGCAAATATTGCCAGTTTGAGCAAATATTGCTCGTTTGATGAATTTATTGGTAGCACGACCGTATAAAATATTAATTTAAGTTACTGACTGCTGGATCGAGCAAAATAAATAAAGTGTTGATTATGGAATCAACATAAAATTATTAGAGTGTTTGAATCTACTCAGAATCACGTTTTTGCAAAACTCTGGATTCAAAACCCTAATTTTGCCAAAATGATGATTTATTGCAAATCAACGCGGGGTAATACATGGACCGGCTATATGGGATGACGGGTTCACCATATATTGTCCAAATGCTCGGATGAGCAAAAATACCAAAGTCTCCTGAGACTAGTTGGTGAAAGAATAATCAAATGCTGGTTTAATCATTTACCGAAATAATTCACGTGTGAGCAACAAATAATAAAACCTGGTTTTATGGAAATATAGAGGACCGACCAAGAGGTCATGAGATCGGCCCTTGGTGGTCATGGGACCAATAGATGGTCGTTTGGGCAAACTTCCAATTGTTTGGAAAGAGTTTGAACCTAATATGAGCAATTGAGCAAATTAGGTTAAAATCATTACAACATGCGGGACCAGCTGTTTGCAAGCCTTAGGGTCACCCTTGGTCGGTCAAGGTGGTGTGCCCGTGTCACCATAATGTTCGCGCTTCAGTCTTGAGAGTTTTGATATTTTCTGGTGCACGTTTGAGCAATATTTGGAGAAAATATGCAAAATCCATGGTTTTGCTGAAACTGGGAAAAATACATGAGATGAGGGAAAATAAAGAATAATTAATTTGGGGATATGAATAGTTCGTTTACTGTGCATACCAGCATAGTAAAAAAATGTTGGAACACTATGCCGGTATGAACAGTCCAATTAGTTTTCATATCCCCCAATTACATGTTCAAAATAAATAAAACAGGGAATTGCAAGGTGTGGGACCGGCCACGACTAGGGCATGGTCGGCCGGTGACAAGCGCGGTCCCACATATTTCCCAGTTTTATGTAATTTTATGTATTTTCTCTGATTTGAGGGAAATTCCATGAAACTGGAGAGTTTTGATGAAATTAGGGAACTTCCATAAGATGAGAGATAAAATAAAATAAGGAATGGGAGTGTGGGACCGACAAAGGCCAAGGCATGGCCGGCCGGCCATGGGCGCGGATCCCACCATTCTTCCCAATTTTACTAAGTTTTGATGATTTTAGATAATTTTCATAAAATCAAAGGGATTTGTTGAAAACCAAGATATTTTGTTGAAATCAGGGAGTTTTCATGAAATCATGAAACAAAACACCAAATAATAATAAAATAATGGGCGTGTGGGACCGGCTAGGGCATGACCAGCCGACTAGAGCCCGGTCCCACAAGTTTTTCCTAATTTTTTAAAATATCTTCTATGATTTTAGAGAAAATACATGAAATTAGGTAATTTTAGGGAAAATTCATGAAATCAAGGAATTTTCATAATTTAAGAGAAATAATAAAATAATGGGGAACGTGAGGTGTGGGACCGGCCACGGCCAAGGCATGGCCGACCGGCCGGCGGTCCCATGACACCTCTCCCTAATTTTATTATTTTTGATGAAATCATGTGATTTAGATAAAAAATACATGAAATTAGGTAATTTTCATGATTTTAGAGAAAATTCATAAAATCAAGGAATTTTCATAATTTGAGAGAAATAATAAAATAATGGGGACGTGAGGTGTGGGACCAGCCACGGCCAGGGCATGACCGGCCGGCCGGTGGTCCCATGACACCTTTCCCTAATTTTATTATTTTTTGATAAAATCATGTGATTTAGATAATTTCTTTGAAAAATATGAGATTTGCTCGAACGAAAGAATTTTCGTGAGATCATGGGAAAATAGTAAAATATGATAAAACACAAAATTGGGCGTGAGACTGGTCACGGCATGACTGGCTAGCAGGTGAGCCTAGTCCCATGCCGGTTTTGCTAATATTTTATTACTGTTATTTTTCCTTCCTATTTTGCATAGGTTCCTCGTTCATTCATATTTTTTTCAAATGCTCGTTCGTGCATTCAAAATGTTAGTCTGTGCATTATTTGCTAATTACACTTGCACCATTTTTGTCAGGGATTATTCGATGCTCAGATGCCTGCTTTCGTTGAATATTTATCACTAGACCGTGGAATTCTGCCGGGAAGAACCACGAATTGAAGTGACGAAATATAACAGAGAATCGCAGAATATTGCTGGATATTCAGACGAGGGCTCGTAGAATATTGTTGGATATTCAGATGATTTAAGATAATTAATTGATGGCTCTATACTAGAAGGGCTTCTTGTCTATGAGCATTAATCATATGCGGGTTGAGCAATATGAACTTGCTGGAATGTCATATTTCTCTTGTATAGTCAAGGAAAACCTGGTTGTATCCCGAAGACGTTGTCGCTCTATACTAGCAGGAATGTTGTCTAGGAGCCGTCCAATCTTTCAATTTTATACAGTATGAGATATGTCGTGGTCTCAGCTGGGAGACTGCACATCTACATCTTCTCTTTGATACTTTCTCCGTCAGAGGTTTATGGAATGAGCTTTCATGCTTAGAGACATGAGTCTCAATACTCATCCGATTGCCGGATCCGGAGTAATTACTGAAATTGCTCAGTATTCATGAGATATGCAGTGGTCTCAGCTGAGAGACTACACATATACATGTACTCTGAGAGACAGTCTTCTAAGTCAGAGATTTATGGCATGAGATTTCATGCTTTATTGAGAGACATGAGTCTCAATACTCATCTGATTGCCGGATCCGGAGTAATTACTGAAATTATTCAGTATTCATGAGATGTACCGTGGTCTCAGCTGATAGACTACACATCTAAATGAACTATGAGACACAGCCTTCTCAGTCAGAGATTTATGGCATGAGCTTTCATGCTTCAATGTGAGACATGGGCCTCAATACTCCGAATCTAGAGTATAGTTGTACAATTTTACCCTTTGTCGAAAATCCACCATCTACAAGTAGCCATAAAAATGAGAAAACAAAAGCTTTCAATCATTGTTACACAGTGTCATAGTATTATTACACATCATTAAAGTTCAATTGTATCACAACTTCGACAACAATACTATGGTAATATGTATCACTCCCCCTTACATAATGATCCGTAAACCATATGTATTTGTAGTGTGAACTACACATTAATTCTCCCTCTTTTTGTCAATAAAAATTGGCGAAGGTACGAAAACTAGTGGGATCCTCATGAAATTTACATAAAGATACTTCAAGACCAAAAGAGAAAAACATATCAACTTGTTTAGATGCCATTAAATAGCCGAAACTAAATGCATTCATCAAGGAGTTTATAAAGATACAAGATAACCCCTATAATATTCCACAGCCGCACTCCCCACAAAGATTTGGCAATTAAGCACAAGTTCAGTTAAGAACTCTCCCCCATAAAATGTCATTCCTGAAAGAACAACAAGAGCGGCCTTACTTTCACAAGAAAAGAAGGATTTCTTTAGACAACAACAAATCATATAAAAAACAAATCGATCAACTCTCACCAATGTGTTCCTAGTAACTAGAGAATTTGAGAACTCAAGAAAATAATTAACAGAATAACAATATGAAGATGTAGCCATCATAGCGATCCATAAGCTGATTAACACAGAGCAATAGCTTTCTGACTTCATAGCATTCCCTGCAATCCTTTAGCAATCATAACACTTACCTTCTTTGCTATTACTTCATTTTACTTTATAGCATTTGAGCCAAAAATCAGGAACACCCTTTTCCACTCCAAGTACACAATAAGTAAACAGAAATAGAAGACCCATGCTTTGAATCTAAAACAAAATCCAAAGAACATATACGAAATAGAAAAGTCTTTACAAAATAACTTCCATAGTTCTGTGGGATAATATTCACAGATATAGTTCTAAATCAGACATCATAAATATAAACAACAAATTGAGGTTTTATACCTGATAAAACCCATATTTCTTTGGGATGATAAATATTCCCAATAGAAATTCAGCACCATTCTGCAGTCTTGAACTCAAACCATATATACCATCATTCTACATACTAAAAACAACATCCCTTTCCCTTGAATCTGCATCTCAGTCTACACATCTTCAATCTCGAGCAATCTCTCTGCATACAAATCCAACTCTAACGCTCATCGATCTTCAACAGCAAATACACTCCAGATTCATAATCATCTGAAACCCTAACTCAGATTTTTTCCATCAACATCAAACCATCATCACAGAACCCATCAATTCTTCTCGATTGAACTCTCAATCCAAACCCTAACTTCAATCTCATAAACAATAGACTTCTCATTCTTCTCTGTTCATCACCAGAGACAACAATGACTCAATTTCAATTCAGTTCAGAACCCTAATTTAACAAATTTAAGAATCTAATTCATTCCACCGCAAATTTAATCACACTTTCTGCTTGAATTCGAGAACCCATTCCTCCTCCATTGTCTTCAACTCAATCTCAGCCAACAACCGAACCCTAACTTCACCAGATCCCCTTTTCGTTCTTTATTCCTGATTCTACAATCATCTTAATGAAAACGAGAGTGATAGGTGTCTAAAACACCTAATTTAATATCTAGTATTTATGCTTTCTTTGCTATTTTTCTTGTAAATTACGTATCTTATGTTTTGTTTTTGAGTATTTAGGTACTTTGGAGTCATTCGGTTCAAAATAGAAGGAAACATGGCAAAAGAGTTGGAGGCGGATTGTGTCTCATTATTTGCTTTTATTTCTTCATCTCTGTCTGAAAAGTATGTCGGCTTTAGTGATGCAAATTATGTCTGAAAAGTATGTCGGCTTTAGTGATGCAAATTATGTCTGAAAAGCACGACAACTTTAGTGATGACTCTCATTGAAGAGTATAAGTGAATATGAGAAATAAGGGACGGTTGCTGTTAGCGGAGGAACTCGAAAGAAGAAGAAATAGTTCAATTGGAGCATAAAGGGGCAGAAAAGTCATTTCACAGGCAAACACTATTTGGAGCACAGCTAAGTTTAAGGGGCGACTCTCTCATAGAAGTGCTAAAAACAGACCAACGGTAGTTAAGGGGCTGCCATTCAAGGTATCCCTTATCATTAATGAATGGATGCAAATAAAGGGTGCAAATGTCTCTGGGGTGTAACTATCCACCCCAATGATTGAATTAACCCCAAATCGAGAAGAATCTTTCTTTTCAATCATTTTCATTTTCTTCCCACACCTGAAACCAAGAACAACAGAGCTGTTGAATCGAGAAATAGATAGAGAAATCAAGAGATGAATTCACAGAGAGGAGATGGAAAATGGGTGATTGTTGCTGCTGATTAATGGAAGAATTGGTTTGAAATCGAATAGAGAAGAACTGCCGCTCTCGTCTAGGGTTTGAGAATAAACAAAAGGGGATCTGTGAGATGTTGGTATCATGAAGAAGTTCAGAAGAGAAGATGGGTTTTACTGTGAATATGAGATGATTGAAGAAATAGGTTTGCACCGAATTTGCTGGTGGTTGCTGGGATGAAGGAAGTATTGACTCTGTGGTTATGGTGGCACTGCTGAGGGTCAAAGAAAGCAAATCAAAATGAAATCAGGGTATGAGTAGGTGGTACTGCTGCTGTGTTGGTGGTTGGAAATGGAATTGATTTCTGCTGCTACTGGGAAGTGAAGGAGTTGAAGGCATTGGTGGTATTCAGAAATTGAGAGCAACAAAGACTGAGATGTTATCGCACTGGTGGTGGTGGTTTTGTCTGGAAGCAATTACAGGGAGAAAACCACAGGTAATGGCTATGTGGAGTGCAGCTGGGCAAGGAGTTAGCTGGGAGATTGAGCTGCCAGAGTTGTGTACATAAGTTTGTAGCTGGAGTTACAGATCTTGGCAGTGACCTACTGTGACAGATGCAGGGAATGAGTGGAATTTGTGGTTGTAGAAGAGATGGCTGCTGAGGTTGTGCTGCTTTGGGTGTTATGTGATGGAATGGAACTGATATTAGAGCTCTGATGGAGAAGGTGTTGCTGTGTAGGCTTGTTGTTTGTGGAGTTATGAACTGGTGGTGAAAGTGTGGGTTCTGTAAAGTTAGATGAAGTATAAGTGGTGGTTTGAACTGATATTTTATACTGGTGTAATTCAATGGTTGCGGAGCTATGTTATTAGAGAATTTAGCAAGCAGTGCAGGGCAAGATGTTGCAGTGAAGCCTATGACGCAGAATGAGAGCTGGGATGTATGAAAATGGCAGAGAGGTTATGATGAAGCTAAAAGTAAGTGAAGCTGATGCTGTTTTGCAGTGTATAACTGGGAATTGCAGGTGAGCCTGGGCTGTGAAGTGTAGCACAGGGACCGAACAAATTGTGGAGTCTGTGGATTGAGTGGGTTTATGAATCTCAGGGATGATGGGGGTTTTGAGAATGAAATTGATTATGAACTGAGATGGCTTGAGGAGATTTAGATGGGTTTTCAAGTCTGATAAGTGTGGCCTGGAACTGGCCTAAAGAAAGATTGATGGATAGGCTAGAGCCATGGCTATAGTGAGACTGTTTTGTGAAGGTTTGGCATAAAGGGTTGTTACTCAATGGCTTTGTATCAGGGCTGTTGGCAGTGATTCTTGTGAGATTGTGCTGGTGAGTATGGTGTTGTTTCGTTGGTTGATAGAAGTCTAGAAATATGTTGAGGCATTGGTGGTTGGAAGAAATTGCAGGTTATGGAATTGCCATTTTGCTGGCACAGCCATAATGGTTGAGGTGCAGAGTTTGGCTAGTACAAATGGCTTATGGCCTGGCAACTCAGTCAGTGAGCCGAGTTAGCTAGCTGACTCGGTTCTGACTCAGTGTATTTTGACCGAGTTGACTAACGGAAGACCGTTAGGTCAACGGTTAACTCCAACGGAATCTGACGGAATATTCCTTTGACGGGAGTGAATTTTCAAGCAACCGGCGGCGACTTTCCGGCACCGGATTCCGGCCAAAAACCCAGTTTTCCGGCGAGCATTTTTGGGACAGATTTTCTACATGGGTTTCTCTCACACGTGGGCTTGGTGGATTTCCAACTAATGGACTTTGAAGACAAAACCTATTTTTGGAAGGAGAAAAAGCTATAAAAAGGAAGTTTTCTACACAATTTAATATACAACGTTTTATTCTATTCTTGGAGCTTTTGCAGAGAACAACTTCTAGGGTTTGCTTTCTTTTATGTTTCATCTTATTTCTTTGAATATTATGATGATGAACTCCATGGATATGAGTATCTAAATACAATAATTAGTTATGGGATAAAAAGTTGATTTCTTCAAGCATGTTATTTGATTCTATGAATTAGTTTTGTCTCAATTTTATTGTTTATGATTCATTGTTTTATTATCATATGATTTGAATGCTAGTTTGGTTGAATCCGGAATCAATTGGATTTTTTTTCATCTCTAAAGCTATATTAGGGTTTTCAATACGTAAAAGTTGTTATCTCTGATTTCTAGTAGAATCTTGTGGTCAATACTTGTAGTGATATATCTTTTTAATCGCATATGAATCATAACCTTTGTTAAAACGAATTAGTGCTTTTACACGTTTGTTTGCATCGATTAGTCTTATTTCATAGAACTTATTGCTCTTAGGGAGTTAAATCTAATTGTGCTTTTACACTTTAGGTTGCTTTTTAAGAAGATTTCACGATAGCATCTTTTAATGTTGTTTGTGATAAAATCAGGAAATAAACGGGATACTCTTGCGATCAAGATATCCTAGGACTTTTGATAATTGAGAGATTAAATACCAATTCTAATCATAGATGAAAAATACATGTTTGTGAATGATACTATCCCTTAACCAATATCTTCTCCTTATTGATTATTCCAACTATTTACTTTGCTTTATTTAGTATTATTACTTTGATAAAAACAAAAACACACCTTGGGTTATTTGGTTACATAAGAATCTGAAAATTGCATAACAACAATCGCCTCTCTGTGGATACGAACTCTTTCTTATCGAATACTATATTTATAATTAGTAAAGTGAGGAAGTGAATTATTTTCTTATCGAATACTATAATTCATTCCACCGCAAATTCAATCACACTTTCTTCTTGAATTCGAGAACCCATTCCTCCTCCACTATCTTCAACTCAATCTCAGCCAACAACCGAACCCTAACTTCACCTGATCCCCTTTTCGTTCTTCATTCCTGATTCTACAATCATCTTCATGAAAACGAGAGAAATAATTCCTCTGTCTACTTCTTTTCATGAATCCTCTGAGCTTCTCGATTATATCCCCATTTCTGTGTTCATCATTCCTCTCTCTGCTGTTCAGACACCGGTGCTTATATTTCACACTTCTCTGAATTTGAGAAGATAAATGATTGAGAAACCCTTAGCTTTAGGGCTTGGAAAATTTCAAGTTAAAAAGATATAGATATAGATCTGGATTTCTGATATGAAGGTATTAATAAGGGTATGAAGATAATGGGCTTCGATTTGTGTTTTTTCTGCTGAAATCATAGGGAATCTAGGGTTTTGGAAAAATGGTGTGGGAACGACAGACAGAGAGAGATAAAAAAGGGAGAGAGAGAGGGGTATTTCATTTTTCTGATTCCTTTTATTCGGTCCGAAAAATAAATCTAAAGATTTATTAATAAAATCAATACTAAAAGCCCATAAAAGAAACTATCTTATTTTAGGGAAATGCAATAATGTACAACATTATATAAGTATCGAAAACATTGCACCACTAGTTTATATTAATAAATATAAAAATTATTTAATTTTTGCGACAGATATTTTTATGCGCAACGGATATAGACGTTATAAAGGGTGCAACGTCTATATCCGTTGCACACCTCCGAAATCCAAGCGTTCCTAAAACCAGGAAATGGTGTAGTGTGAATTTTTATCCAAAATACTCAATTGAATTAACCAAAAGTGAACCCATGATTAATTCAACCGGAATACTCAACTAAATTAACCACAAGAGAACCCATGATTAATCCAAATGGAAATGCTCAACATAAGAGAACTTACTGAGCGACACAGTATATACATAAAAGACATGGATCAGGGAAGATCAATACTGCGAAATAAACAAAGATTCATTTTATCCTTTATCACTATTTGCACAATGACATACAATAGACTTAATCTTTGTACACAAAAGCTCATCCTTTCTTCCATCAATATTTGCATAATAACATATAAAAGGCTTAACTTTTGTTTTTGTCAAAAGTTTATTCATTCTTTTATCAATACTTGCATATCGACGTACGAAATACTTAACTTTTGACAACGTATGGGACAATCATAGTTCACGGACGCAAACACACATATCCCATAACAAATTGCAATATATAAAACCATAAAAGATTAATACTGCAAAAATCATCTTCCAAACCAACTTTAGAATTTAAATAAATAAATCTAAAAACATTGAAGATGAAAATCGTTGGACATAGTTATATGTAATCACAATAATGGCTATTCCAAACTCTAGTTATTCTTATTAAAAACACAAAAATAAAATTATCATAAGAAGATTTCCTAGATATTAAGAGTACAAGAGATTACTCATCATCTTCATCTTCTGAAACCATCCACGAGCCTTGAATAATATCCATGTCTTCCTTGATTTCAGGAAACTTGGTTGCAATCAAACACAATTGTTCTTGCACACACTTTACCATTGAATTAATCTTAACCATACCTTTGTGAATTTGTTGAAGAAGACTCGAAGTGGTAGGATCACAAGTGATATCAAGGGAATCACATCTTTGTATTTTACACACATTCTCCTTCATATGCTTAAAGGTACATGGGCGAACGAGTTTGGGAGTTCCAAGAGAGTTGCCAATTAGAGTAAATGAGAGTGCTTGACAAATTTGTCCAATTAAGCAAGGGAAGCCTAACTTCTTGTTGGGAGAAGTCATCGAGATCATTTGAAAAATGATAAACCTACAAATATCGAAACTTGGGGGTACCCAATTCAAAGAAATAGACCAATTCCGCAAACTCGCGACTCCATCGAGAATTTTCAATTGTGGAGGGACAAAGATTAGAGATACCAAGCATTCCGAAGGACATCAAAGCAAGACTAAGATAATTTTTAGGAAACTTTCCTTTATTCCAATTAACACTCTTGACACAAAGACCATGAGAGGTGGCTTCATATGATGGTCTTTCATCACTTGGTCTAGGGAGGCGCAAATTACCCAAAGGAATTTTTGTAATCCTTGATATCAACTCTCTATCTACAAGAAATTTTTCTCCTTTTATCATGGTTTTGAATTCCATGTTCTCAAGATCAACATCATGAATATTGGCATAGAAAATCCTTGTGAGAGTGTCAAAACCTTCACCAAGACCATTAAAGATGTTTCCAAGATTAAACTTTTCAAAGCAAATCAAGTCTTCTTTATGACCACTAGATAAATCTAACTTCTTTTCAAGAATGAAACCACTAGAAGCAATCCTTTCAAAGATCATACTACTAGAATCATTGACAAATCTAATTTTAATAGATTCTTGAGATTGAGGAAGAGTCATGCTAGAAGAAGATGCATCCAAAGTTTTTGAAACCTTCTTTGAAACCTTGAAATTTCCCTTAAAACCTAGAAATTGAGAGTACAAGGTGAGGAAGAACTTACTTGATTTGTATCTTGAAAACCCTTTCACTTTTTGTTCTCCAAAGATGCTTTAATGGAGGAAATACATGAACCCTAGAAAATTTCACGTAGGCGGACGTTACAAGGGAGAAGAAGGGTACTCGTACCAGCTTCTTATGTAGCCTCAAATGGGCTTGGACCCGTTCACGAACCGTGACCCACAAAAGAAAAGTAGGATTTTTTAAAATCATTTACCATCCAAGGTACGCACACTGAAAGAGATCAGTATAGTGCAAGAAAAGAATAGTAGGGAGCCTACAAAACTTTAGTTGATCTTGGAAGGAAGAAGTAGAAAAAGATTTACAAAATAAATTAACCCATACAACACAATCAACCGTTACTTGCCCCGCATCAAGTTATATACATATGGGGTATAGCCAATCTTGTTACCAATATGCCAAATTTGTAGAGAAATTCTCATGCAAAATTTCCGGTTGATCTTTGTGAACAGTATCACAGTAAAAATGATACTCTGGATTAATAGAGTGTTTTGAATCCTTTTTATTATACCCAATAAAAGACTTTTCTTGAAGATTAGAACCTGTTTCGAACTCACAAGAAATCTTTTTTATCAATTTCACATGAGTTGGAGATAGATCTAGTTCGTACATCATGAATACATGATTTAATAGGTACCAAACCTTTATCAGAACTATTCTTATTCTCAAAGGAATTAAGCTTTACTAAGAATTTGAAAGCGCTTTCAAATGCTCTAAATAGATCTTTGTCAATTGATCCATTACAATAGTATTCCTCTTAAATATTAAGAGTTAATCTAGTGAGATTTCATATCCTTAAGCTTCGACTGCGTTTTTTCAAGAGACCCTTCTTAGAAGAACTTTTAATTTTTCCTATAAATTGTTCCTCATTATCTAAGCTTTCCAAGGACTTAGATGAAGCGGGATTATAACAAGAGACTAGAGGTCTAATAAATAATCTTTACGGAATTCCAGCATGCGTTACAGATACCAAGAGCAATTTTCCCAACGAAATTTCCCATAGGGATAGTGTTGATGGTGGTTTTTAGTTCAGGGCTAAATTTGTAAGGCATTGCGTTTAATGTGCCGTCACTCTGCAAAGAAACAGAGCCATGTAAATCAATGAGTGTTCAACCTCTCCACTGGCACATTTATTGAACAACTCAATATTTCCTTATGAAATTTACCTAGAATGGTGCATGTAGCAATAATCCCAGATATTCTGTAAATTTTGGCACCTTGCCTATATTATTCAATTAATATAAGTTTCTTTGAATGGTTTCTGTGCTATATTCCCCGGCTAAACCCTTAATGTTGATTTGACATAACAATTTGTGTTCACTCGCAGCAAAGTAGCATGAATTTCCAAGTATCAAGGGTAAGGTCCTTGCATAAAATATTCAATCGGAAATCATACTACTCTCTGGAAATGAACTTAAAGAACTCTGTGTCAACACATGGAATTCAATCAATTTTGTGATAATTCACAAGATTCAGATGTCACCCTGACTAATTTGCAAAAATTAGGGTTTTGCACCCTGCGCAATATATTAGACCTTGCCTGTCTAAATTAAGCCTAAGCAAACTAGGTAATTAATCCGCCATGAATTAGTAAGTGCAAAATCTTGCCCAGAGTCAGAAAACGAGAAATAAAGGATCCGAAGAATAGGAGCAGCAACAAAGGGAGGCGTGGCCATGCCTTAGGCAAACCGGCGCCATTTGCCATTAGCCACGCCCCATGTTGCCTAATCGGCCCTATTTCCCATAGACCAATCAGGTTGCCTTAAACCCGCCACACGTTGGCAGGGCCGATACTTGCTGGCCCTATTACCCATCGACCAATCAAGTCATTTTAAATCCGCCACACGCACACTAGAAGTGTGGCCACACCCATGCTTGGCCGGCCCCTTCTTTTTTGACCAATCAAGTTGCTCTAAACCTGCCACAGTATTAAAAAAGAGAAGCAAAATTGCCCCAATACCAAACTGGCTTTCCAAAGTTGCGCCAATGCGCTAATTGGAACGCCAAACTTGCACACCCAACGTTTCAACGTACCACTTTTCCACAGAAGCATACTGAACGTGGCAACATACCATAATAGTGCACTTATATGCCAACCCACCTTCTGTTCATGGACAACACCATCACATACTTCAATGTGGTTTACCTAACCAGAAACACGACATTGCATGGTCGAAACCCTAATTTCTAGTCGTGGTGTAAATCATGCCACTTCGGGCCCCACAACATGCCACGAACCTTACAAGACCCAGGAAACCCTAATAATGGTGCCATATCATGGCCACCCGTGGAAATCCTTGCTCCTGTGGTCATTTCCACATGATGGCCTGGCTATGGTTCCTTTGGCGTGGCTAAGGCACTATTTACACAAAAAACATCGATGTGCTATGGCCACATGCCACATGACGTATGCGCTAATTAGGGTTTTGGTGCGCCAAACCCTTATCTGGGCAAAGTTTCTACGCCAACCAAGGCAAGTAATGTTTCCTGAAGTGTTGGGGTTGATGTGGCAACATGGCCAATGTTTCCACGCCACATTTGGGTCTAACACCAATATGACAAAACCTAGCGGCCATGACTACTCCAGGCGCTACTTTGTGCCACTGTCATGCGCTAACTATACCAACCACGACATCGTGCCACAGATATGACGCACGTGTTAATTAGGGTTTCGAAACGCCAAACCCTAATTTAGCTAAAAGTTGCCATGCCAACTAGGTCAAGTGATTCTCCTAAGGCCTTAAGATTAACTTAGCGATATGGCCAATGTTTCCGAAGTCATATTTGGGTCTAACACCAATATGCCATAACAGAGGCCACGGCTACGCCACTGACATGTCAGGCGCCACTATGCCACCGACATGCTATTATGCCATGGATACGCCAGGCGCTACTATGTCACTGGCATGTCTCCACGCCACGGCTACGCCAGGCGCCACTATGCCAATGACGCCACTTTACTATACAACAGGATGTGGCCATAATCAATGGCAGTCCTTTCTCATAAGCTACAATCTCAGCCGTCCAAATTCGCCATGGAATTAACAGGCCTGTGGAAATTTTTAGGCGGCCATCCAAAGCAAGCCTAATAGCATCAGATGCTATTTTCCTATGGAAAGTTTCTTGACTTTGACTTGCCACACGTAGCAATATGCTACACATTTTCCACGAAAACACTCGAGACATCAAAGATGTCACAAACTGGGGGATACTCATTAGGGTATTGGTCTGGCGGTTTACAGCATGCGGCGTGCAACACGTCCATCATAAGAAAGTGTCAGGAAAACAGGGAAGTTGGTGGTGGCAAGAAGTAGTGGGTATAAACAAACCCGCTTCCTTCATAGTAGAGGCGTGGTTTCTGGTAGTTACACATTACTCCACTCTTCCATCGCCCAATTACTCCCACTTCCTATGAGACGAGAGTGTGTTCAATTATGACTTGTATAAATAGGTTTTATGTATTTTCCACAAAACAACAAGTTTTAGTGAGAACAACAACATAGTATCCAGAAAATACCAAAGAACTGATAGCTTACATTCCGTAATCCAGTTCCATATTATGATACAAGTCAGAAAATAGCCACACCTTTAGAATTAACCATTCTGGTCGCAACACCTTCTTTGCTTCCCTCCCTAAGATCAACCCTTCTCCTTCACTTCGTGACCAAAGAAATACTGGAACGACCATTTCTTGGTTTAGGCCTGGATTGTACAGATTGATCTCTCGAATCTAAAGTACTCCCATGCAGTGCATTTGTTTTAGGTTTAGACTTGTTTCTCATCCACACACCCAAATTTACCAAAACCAGTAGAAACAGTTTTTACTCATAGACAATTGGCGACCACAGTGGGAGATTAGTCTCTCGGTTGCAGTTTCAATTACAAAATATGGTCGGTCTTAGAACTGATTTCACAAATCCAAGTTCCACCCAGAACCCGGCGAATAGCGATCTCCCTCCTCCCAACGATATACCTAATGGCGCATCTAATGAAGAAATCCCAAGGTTGGTCGAGTTGGCACGAGTCCAAGAGATCCACACAAGGAACATGGACCTGATGAAGGAAGAAATAAACAACATACTCAGTTTTATTGTCATATTAACGTCAGATTAGAGAGGCTCACCTGTTCCAGAAATTTCAACACTAGGGACTGATGCCCCGGAGGATCGTCCCCAGATCCACAGTTTCACCACCAACCAGAGGCTGGTTGACCAGGAAGCAGCCTTTTTGGTAGAAATTTTATGTGAACTTCTACACCTTTCAAAGGATCAACGAGCGGAGACGTTTGTTGAGATAAATCAAATAGACCTAGATGCACGTTTAGCTCCTTCACGACCAAAGACTTCAAGAATATCAGAGATGTCGGTCAACAACCTTACGTTTATTGAAGACGATATGATGGCAGAGGAAGCTCATAACAGAGCCCTACATGTCACTGCTCACATCAAGGATTCAGAAATCAAAATAGCTCTCATTGATATGGAGCATCCTAAAATATTATTTCCCTTAGAACACTTAGGACAACTAAGCTACGGCCAAGCAAGATCGTAAGGAAGCCTACCATGATGACAGATTTCGAAGGAAATCAAACCAGCATGTATGGGTACATCATCTGAATCTGTCAGTGGCACCAGTCCAGTCGAAGGTGGAATTTTAAGTAATAGAAAAAGATCCAGATTACCACATTGTTAGAGCATTGCTCAGTTGAACCCACCAAGCATTGGTATGTCAAGTTTGGTTGTCATATTTTAGTGAACCAAAACTCATTTAAGAAGTCGTTTGATTTAAATGTACTAGAGTAAACTTCGTATAGGTTAGATTGAAAGTATTAGGGTAAGACATTACAAGTATTGTGGAGACTTGAAGAAGTACATAACTACAACGACAACATTATCCTTCCACTTGAGGTTAGTGATATTTGACTTGAACTATTTCTTTCCCTAATGTATCTTTCAAGTCGTGCATATTGAAAACATAAAACTGTGAAGCATGAACACTCTAGGTAAACATAATATTAAGGAATACAATATGAAGTTTATTGCTTAACCATTAAACTTTGTATATAAGACATCGACATAATCGTATAAATGCTATTGTCATTATGTATGGGTATGAGGTGAGGATTTCATCCTGGGGAATAATGTTTACATGTGTTCTAAGGAAGTAAGTTCATGATATATGTTGTGAACCGAAAAGGAAATCGCAAGGTGTTATTGGGGCTGTTTTTCATTGCATATCTTATGAACGACCAATATGTGTGATTAGTATAACCACTCATGACTTGTGTGTGTTCTTGGTAAAACTATTCACATGAGGCCTGACTTATGTATTGGTATGACTTTTATTAAGGTGGTATTTCATCAATCACATAGTTCTTGAAAGTCAGATGAACCAATTCTAAACTTGTTTGGAAGTTTGGTAAATCGGTTTCCAGTGAGCAAGCATGGAAAAGACTTGCAAGAGTAAGATGTCGTCACTCTTTGAACACGGTGCATTAATGCTTATTCTTTATTGTTCAAAGATATTCCTTAAAGGATAAGAAAGAAGTAAATCCCAAGATCAAATTTAAATAAGTTAAGAATCTTTTTAATTAAGGGTTTTTAATTATATATGGAAAATAAGAATTAGTAATGTGCATTTGCTAATTAAAGATTTTTCAAGGAGATTTCGATCATTATTTTTTGGACTGTACATTCACAGGAATTATGAAAACCGAATTTGGTGGAGTAATGAAAAATATCTTGAGAAGATTTTCGGTTTTGGAAATTCCTTGGTGTCCAAACTTCCTTGTCTATAAATACTTTGAGTTTTCATTTCTAGCAAACTAATCCTGTATAATATAGACTTCCTATTTTGTCTTTGTTACTGGTGAAGTAGCCTACTGGAGAGGAGAGTAATCTAATTAGGTGAAATCTCTTATGGTCGTTCAATTTAAAGTCTTCTTTGGGATTGAGAAGCTCTAGCGCGACCCGTTGGTGGGAAATTAAATATTGCGGTTTATCTTTAGTTTTCGTATTGATTTGATTGACTAACGGTGGTTGAACTTTGATTGCCCCTAGTTTGTTTATGCTTGAGAATCTTCTCTTCTGATATAAGATTCACTCAAACTAGTTCAAGGTTTCGACATGGATCTTTAGACTGTTGTTAGATCTAAAGACGATATTGTGATAATCCATTGTTAACAAATTGTTGTTTGTGTGTGATTGATCACAATATATTCAAGTAGTTGTGTGCAGGTGTTTATTGAAGATTTAAGAAAATTTGAAGACAAAGAAGATATTGAATATTTCTGACTTGGTTTTTACAATCTTTGGTGTGCACAATACTTGTTTGGGAAAAAGGGGATCCGACTATAATTGATTTATCCTTTTGGGTATTTTGATAGAATAGTTGAGGAAGATCGGCATCAATACGTTTCCTTGTGATTAAAGGTATTGATTGGCTTAATCTTAACAATTGCCTTTGGGTGATTAAACATAAGATAGATCTTGGAACCCGGCAAAGGAGTTTATGTTAAGATAAACAAGGGAACCTTTGCGCAACTCATATCTCTTGGTTGAAGAGAGTTGATACCAAACAGATTTGTTGTTCCTTTACTGTTTAGAATACGAACCAAAGGAATTGGTCCAAGTACGTGACTTGTTATTGGTTGGAGGCATGGGAATATAGATGAAACTAGGTGAAATATAGGTTTAGTTGCTTGGTCTCAACTATACAAAGTTGGTATTATTTTGTATAGCGGATTAATCCTGAGAGTATTCAATTCTGGACTAGGTCCCGGGGTTTTTCTGCATTTGCGGTTTCCTCGTTAACAAAATCTTGCTGTGTCATTTACTTTATATTTCTGCATTATAATTGTTTTATTATAATTAAAGTAAATTGCACAAACATTAATTCCTATTTACTTGATACGTGAATCCTATTGAATTTGGTTAAGTCCGAACCTTTGTATCAAGTAAACATACTTTGTTATTGTATTGTCTTGATCTAGTATCCATAGACAATAATACAAAGTGTGAACCAATTTGTTGTATTGTATCGACTCAGTCCATAGACAATCACTTTCGGGGAAAGGACTTATAGAAAGGAAAAGTAATAGCTTGAGGTATATTTGGGGTACCCTCGCCTTTTGAATTGGTATCAGAGCAGGCAAACACGAAAAGATCTAACAATCTGTATTTGGTGCGATCCATCCTATAAAGAATGAATCTCTTGCATGATTCAATTAACGATTCACAAGATTTCAGTAAGACTCATTCTGGGTTTGACTTTAAAAAATGCTTAGAAGGAACGTCCTCTAAGAGCTCTACATACTCTTCTGAAAATATGTCCCAATATTCTCAAGAATAGGTTAAGCTAAGACCTGTGCCTACCATTGATGAGAGTGATTCTGAATCACTGGATGATATACATGATGTTGATTATGTCTCTTCCCAACTTGATGAATTAAGAAAGGAGTTTCTCTCATGTGCAACAGAGCTTTCACTTGTGCTAAAGAGAGAAGGAAACTCCTCTAAGACTTAAGTCATATGAAATATGAAAATGATCAACTCAAATGTGAACTCTCATCATGTAAAATTGATCTAGACTCGTTTAAGGTCATGTCTTTGTCAAAGATTCAATCCTTAGAAACAAAGCTAAGGAAAAGTATTGATCAAGAAAAGAAAACAGAGCAGTTAAGAAAAACTTTCACTGATGACTACAACGCCTTAAAAATCTCATATGAGTATGAGATAAAGACAGTTCTAGAACATGTCAAAAGGATGAAAAATAATAAGTGTACTTTAAAGTCCGAACATCCATTGGACTTATCTTCTTTAGGAAGAAGCAAATTAGGATCAAGTTGTTCTTTGAAAATAAAGGAGGATATTATCTATAAGAACACTAAAAAAGGTACCTCGGCATGTAAAACAAAATCTGTAAAAGATCACAAGATGTATCACTCATATCAGAGTACTTCACACCATCTGTATCATGAAAAGTGATGCTTTCGTTGTGGGGTAAAGGATCATGTGGTCAAGAATTGTGAACAACTTTCCAATTCAAACCAAAAGGGGATGATCCCAGATTTAAAGCACAACATGTGATCATCTCTTGGAAAAATCATATGTAAACCTAATTCATCTAAATCAAAGAATTCTAGAGTGAACTCATCTTATGATGGTCATCTCACACGAAAGAAGAACCAGGAGACTAAGAAGGATCAAGGAAGCTGACAACACAAGAGCGCCTACGCTTAAGGTAATCCCTGAATATCTTGATGATAGTAATTTTTATGATAAATTTAGTTTATTGACAAAAAGTGACAAAATCCTTGATAAATCAGTGAAGAAGAAATTCCTTGTTAAACATAGAAATCTCATTCCAACTCATTCAGATACTTAATATCTGAGAAAAAATACACTGACTCATGAAGTGCTCAAACTTAGTTTGATGAGTTCAGTGTATATTATGAAATAGTTCAAAAACTTGTATAGAGTTATGAAGATATTCACAGGAAAGCACTTTCCTAAAAATTTTAATAGTAAAAAAATTCGGTTTTTCTATTAAGAGAGAATATTTGATTTCCTTAATTCAATGAACAAGTTTTTAGTAACTATTGGTATATAAGTTTTCGGTACTGATGAAATTTCAAATTTCATGAAATCGGGGGTCATGGACAACTCTGATTACTATGCAAAGTTCTCTACAAAAATCTCAGAATGGTATGCTGAGAAGATGGTTTATAATTCTTTTGGCTCACTAAATTTCAATGGAACCGAAACTGATTCCTATATGAATATGAATCCTTCATCTTGTGTGATTGATTATGAAAAGGAGTTTCATAAGATGGCTCGAACATGTGCTGAAACCAAGTTGGAAGTTTTAATATTGAAACGAAGTCTTGAAAAATCTCTACTGGTTCAAGCTCAGATTCTCAAACAACTAGGTTTACTCTCCATAAGAGTAAACGAGGAGGAACCAAACTTCCACAAGGTTGAGGAAGTAATCTTCAATCAAGGATCGCTTCAAGCAATTAGGAGATTTATTCCTATTAAGCGAAAGAGATCTCAAACTTGTGAAGAGATCTGAATATAAAAAAATAGACATCAATTTTTGATTGCTTTCATTGATTGTATAAGTCTATTGAATAAAAACTATTATGAATAAAGTTATTTGATTTATAATCTTTCTTGTGATAGTTTTTGATTTACATAGCCGGTACTTTAATGCTTTATTTATTTGCTATGTATGTGTATGAGATGTTTGATTTCAATTTTATTACCTTGATATTCGATCTCATAATTATTGTGTACCCTTATGGTTTAGGTGACTTTTTGATTTAACGGGATTAAGTTCTAGCCCAAGTTGGTAGGATTTATCAAAGTATCATGAGGGGTGCTTGTAGAAATAATATGTGAAAATTTCACAATATGTTGAATCGGTTTTGGTTTAGCATAAAAGCATATGTGTTTCGACGGTTTTCAACTTTTGCTTGCAATTGTTAAAACCGATTTTCAACCTTTCTCTGGTAAAGGTTTGTTGTTGTTATTCTTTTGTTTTTGGCATGAGAATGACAACATAATGGTATTTCAATCTCAATTCTCCCGGAAGAAGAAAACGATGCGATTATATTTGAAGAAGTTGGATGCGAAATTAAAGTAACAATCTTGTTAGTTAACTATTTTCCGGTTTTAAGAAAAGCCTATTTTTACTTGATATATATATTACTTTTTCTTAAACAAAATTATTGGTACAATTGATGTGTTTATTCCATTATGTATGTATGGATGTATGTGTGTGTTGTAGTTGCAGGAAATCCCACAACACACCCCATATCATATTATGATAACAATTTTTAGATCTAAATCTATTTCATAACCAAAATAAAGATTAAAGTGCTAAAATTATAAAATAAGACACAAGATTTACGTGGTTCGATCAATGTGATCTACATCCACGGGGTTAGGGTTCTTCACTATGATTATTGAAATTACATTTGAGTTACATGGAGGCTCCATTAATGAATATTTGGAGCTCTATATTTAGTTTTAGGGGAAGAAGATGACAAAGAAAAATAAAGTCTCTCTCTCTAAAAAAATATGGCTCTCTCTCTCTTACAAAAAATGTGTATCCTCCTTTTCTCTATCCTGCTCTTCTCTTTATATAGGTGTTTACATAGTGGATGACAGCTCACATAAAGCTCATACTTCCCCTATTTTAGGATCCTTTTCTATACTCTCGCAAGCTCTCTCCATAATTTTGCAGGCTCTCTTTCTCTCTTGATACATTCTCTCGAGCTCCCGCTACATTCTCTCGAGCTCCCGCCTTATTCTCTCAAGCTCCCGCCTTATTCTCTCGATCACCCGCATTATTCTCGCGAGCTCCCGCCTTATTCTCTCGAGCTTTCTCTATAACAACCATAAAATCTTCACATCTTTCTCGTGTTTTGTACTGTCGTTGTCCGTTACGTCATTCTTTGAATCATTCTGCGACACTCGCAGTGTGTTGTTGAAGAAACTCGCAGAAATGTTGTTATAAATTTCGCAAGATTATTGCTGTGGCGATATTCTGATCCTACATCTTGCCTATTTTTCCTTGAATATTGCTTGAAGAGTGATCTTTAAGGAAAAATATGTTGTTGTAGTCTTTGTTGATGAAGGAACGAGCGAAAGAATACTGAACTTGAAATGTACGTACTTGCCTCTATTCTTTTGCAAAGTAAATAAGAAGAATAAACTCTTGAAGTATGTGAAGTATGAAGTATCCTTGAAGAAATATAAGAAGTACTCAATCCTCAAAATATAAGAAGTATCCGTTCTTGAATGAAAGTCATAAGTATTGCCTCTATTCATGCGAAATTATTACTTCATTTTTTGTGAAAATTCTTGTCCATTTTGGAAATGATTCTTGCCGAGAAGATAAAGAACATAAAAATGTTTTCTTGGTAATCCATAGTTTCCTCTGTTCTTCATCTATGAAGGTAGAATCATTGAGAAAATGTTGAATGAGCGAATTGTTTCTTTATTCTTATCTTTCCTCTGCCTCATGTTCAAGGTTCCCTAATGGAGGGTGCCTCCCTTATCTTCCCCCTGGTTTCCCCTTCAAGGAGGCGTACATCGGCCATACAAGACTAGCTCCTCCCATCCGGTCTTAACAACAACCAGTTGTTTTCGCAGCCTCTTATCCTTTATGCCTATATGGCTTATAGTTACGAGACTGCACCCTAAGTGTGGTTTTCTTCGGGCCGAGTGCATCATAGCCAAGACTTGCCAGGGTAGTTTCATACGCCCCGGTCACCCTTGGCTCAACCGTGTACCTCGGCGCCTTGGTCATACTCTGCACTCCTTAGGAGAGACCCTCGGTCGTCCAACCAGGGTATAACCTTATATATATAGTTGGAAATCCAAGGTACCTCTCCTGGATAGGTATCTCTCATGGAGATGGACCCCACCTCTCCATGACTCGGGTTCTAGTAGCGGTATAACCTTATCCCTGAGCCATGCAAATAGATACCCCTTGTATAATGCACTTTAGGTATTACATTTGCCTCTTGTGAAATTTTATGCGCGAACTAGGGTGTATGCCATAAAGGTTCGTCCCATTCTTATGTCTCTGCGAAATTTTATTCGCGTTTCTTTATTCTTTCATTTTGTCAATTCTTTCATTTCTGTCATTTCTTTCATTTCTTTGTGAGATATCTCTGCGAAATAATCACCAACTCTCTTCTTTGCGAAATAAACATCTCTATGAAGTAAATGAACATCTGTGAATTGTTTGTTCATGCTACAAACGTTTGCAAGGCAAGTGTCTGCGAAATAAATGCCTATGATATAAACCTTTGCGAAGTAAAAAATTCTTTGTGAGGAGGGAGATTCGAACCCAAGTCCTCTAGTTTGCATACTCCTTCTATGACCATCTGGGCTACTTGTTGCTTGCGAAAGAAAGTCATAGTTCTGATATATTACTCAATTTCTTCGCCCCTTGAAGTTCAATAATGAGTAAAAATAAAAAATATGCTTAGCGAGGGATTCGAACATGCGATACTGAACTTCTTATCTTCGCTACTGACCATCTGTACTATCTTTTGTTTGTGATTGAGAGGTATAATTTTAATAACTTAATCTTTTTTTAATCGCTCTTTTGTATAAATTTTGTCTTCGTCTTTGCTTATTCTTTTCCTGTTGCTTTTGCCTGAACCTTGAACTCACGCTCTCACCTTTATTCCTTTTTGTTCTTTTCCTTCTTTTCTTCTTCTTCTGAGTTGCTTTCTTCGCGTAAGTTATACTCATTTTATTCGTATGTGATAGTAACGTTAACCTAACTTCATGTCTTAGCGTGTTTAGTGACGATAAGAACCGAACTTCATCAAATCTTCCTATTCCTTCTTGCTGGTTGTCGATGAGGTGTGAAAATTTCAAGACCGGAGGTTGTCTTCGCAGAGAAGAGCTCCATCTTCGCGTATGCTGCGAAGTTTTATTACCTTAGTTGTTGTTTGCTTCTCCATGTTCTCCTTTTCGCAAGTTATTGTGACTTTGCAGAGATTGTTGGACTGATTGACTCATTTCACAAGCTTTCCTTCTTTACGAGATGGTTAGGTTGCTGGGGTCGTTTGACGAAGTAGATGTCACTGTTGTATCTTGCTAACGCCCCTCTAGCTTTGGCCGAAATATATTGATATCTTCATGAGTTATCTTTCTTCATGAAAAAAGCTGTCCAGGATTATTTCGCAAGTTGTTTCATCTAGAGCCCTTGACAAAATAGTTCCCTAACCTCCGCTGGAACTAACTACGATATAATCCTGGTGTGATATTCTTCTTCCCATCGCTAGTAACATTCATAAGAGGTCAGTACTTGCGAAGTGAATTTCACGGGAACCTATGACGAAGTGAACTTCTTATATATCTCTTCTTCCTGTCTTTTTCTTTGGTCGTCCTGTGCTTCTTTGTTATATTTTTCTTTTACGTTGTTGTTGGGCTTATGCTGCTTAGTTTTCTCATTGTTTATCGATGAGGAATATTCACCAAGGAATGGATTTGCCTCTTCGCTGAACTGATTGATTTGTCGAAGTTATGCTTATATTTCTTCACTGTTGGAAATGCTATTGTCGAGAAGAGAATTACTTTGTAATATTCATGTACTACGAGATATTAGATGAGCAAGTTAGTGAATCTTTTGCTAAAGTCTCAATAGCTGATTCATGTCTTTACGGCTTTACTGAGAGGCTTTGCCTATAATATTATATAGTCCTTGACTTCACAACTTCTGATGTGTACAAGAATGGGTTCCTGTTGTTCTTCGATGTTGATTGATAAAAGAAGTGGTCTCGTCCTATGCTTCTCTATAATAGTTGGTGTAGGCCTTACTGCTGCATGAATGTATACCTTTCTTTGAAGATGTAGACTTTTCTTCGCAGAATTAATATTATCTTCATTCATCGTCAACTTTTTGCCTTTGGTTATTGGCAAATTAGATGTGAAAAATTAGTTTTGAAAAGATTTTTTCATGCGAATTCTCTTTGCGAAAAATAAGTAGCTTTTGCCCTGCGTCTTTGTGTTTTATTTTCCCTTGCGGCTACGTCTTTAGAGTTCGCTTGCTTTGTGCATTTTTGAAGTTGCCTTCCCTTTGCCTTTCTCTATTCCTGCGAAGCTTACATAAAGAATTTGTTGTAATATATCAAATCTGTACTTCGGTATTTTAATATGTAATTTTTTTCTTCGCCTGTACATAATGTCCATGCGAATTTAACTGATCAATTAATAATTTCCCAATTTAGCAAAAAATCAAATCATGAATATCGTAATGTAAATTTGTAATATTATTTTTCATGGTCTATGATTATGAGTATTCTTGTTAATGCCCGCCCTCAGCAACATTCGCATGGGTAATGTTGTTCCCATTCGTTTAGCATCATATTTCCTTCTAAATGATGAGTTTCCAGATTTTTAACACGGGCTACATCCTTCTATGTCTTAGCCACTATATGATAAACAATCACAATAGCAATTAGATCTGATTCTTAATATCCTTCCTGTTTGGAGGGTGAATTTTCAAGTGACATCAAAATTTCAGTGGCTAATTATTTAGGAATCAATTAAATGGGTTTAGAAATCTTGATTTATTTGTTTCAAATCTGTGAACAAAATTTATTTTGATTTGAAAATTCAAAAGAAATATGAATTTTTCTTAAAAACGAAGTTTAACATATATGAAATTTTGTCCAAAATTTTGTTGTAAATCATCAGATCTAAATATTAAAGGCAAAAATAGAGAGATAAGAGTAGAATTTGTCCATTTGATGCTAAATGTTGACGAAGACTTTGCTGATTTCATGGGAGAGGTAGTCTTCCAATCTACTCCCATTTGCCTTTTTTTAACTATTGGTGTTATTCGTTGTCTAAAAGTGTCAGGAAATCACTAGAACTCCCATATTTTCTCTTGTATGTCACGAATCTCGTTGAATTCATCACCAACAATTGCTAATTCTTTGAATCTTCCTCAATCCAGCAAGCAGGTAGTGTTTCTAGCGCCAAAATGTAGTTGGAGGAAATCCCACAACACACCCCATATCATATTATGATAACAATTTCTGAATCTAAATCTATTTCATAACCAAAATAAAGATTAAAGTGCTAAAATTATAAAATAAGACACAAGATTTACGTGGTTCGATCAATGTGATCTACATCCACGGGGTTAGGGTTCTTCACTATGATTATTGAAATTACATTTGAGTTACATGGAGGCTCCATTAATGAATATTTGGAGCTCTAGATTTAGTTTTAGGGGAAGAAGATGATAAAGAAAAATAAAGTCTCTCTCTCTAAAAAATATGTCTCTCTCTCTCTTACAAAAAAATATGTATCCTCCTTTTCTCTCTCATGCTCTTCTCTTTATATAGGTGTTTACATAGTGGATGACAGCTCACATACAACTCATACTTCCCCTATTTTAGGATCCCTTTCTATACTCTCGCAAGCTTTCTCCATAATTCTGCAGGCTCTCTTTCTCTCTTGCTACATTCTCTTGATCTCCCGCTACATTCTCTCGAGCTCCCGCCTTATTCTCTCGAGCTCCCGCCTTATTCTCTCGAGCACCTTCCTTATTCTCGCGAGCTCCCGCCTTATTCTCTCGAGCTTTCTCTATAACAACCATAAAATCTTCACATATTTCTCGTGTTTTGTACTGTCGTTGTCCGTTACGTCATTCTTTGAATCATTCTGTGATGCTCGCAGTGTGTTGTTGAAGAAACTCGCAGAAATGTTGTTATAAATTTCGTAAGAGTATTGTTGTGGCGATATTCTGATCCTACATGTGTGATTCAATTGTTTCCGATTAAGTGAAAGTTTTGTTATCTTGCTTTGTTGTGGGATATCAATAGTTTAGGCTTACAAAATTTGGTGCAATTGTGGTGCTTTAATGTCTATGTTAATTCAATTGCTTCCAGTTAAGTAAAACAATTATTATTTTGCTTTATTATGTAGTATCAATTGTTTAAGCTTACAAAATTTCGGTGCAATATTGAAACTTTGATTTATGTGTGTTGTTTCAATTGTATCCGGTTAAGGTGAATAATTATGCAAGTTGATTTATTGGTTTGTATGAATTATTTATATCCTAATGAATGAATATGTTAACGGGATGAGTTGTTTAGTCCAATTCGATTACGGATAAGATAAACTAAGTTAATTCTGATTTTAGTTAGACTTATCAAAGTGGAGGTTTCATTTATTCAAGTCTATCTAAAAGCCTAAACAAGTAAACGCTAGTTAACTAACCTAGTATTTGGCTTGTTTGAAATCTAAAGGTCTAAGTTATATGGATAATTAGAACCCGATGATAAAAATGGAGGTTATCTTTGTTTTGGTCTTATCGAATGAAGCGGTTGTATTTACATAATCGGTTTAGCAAAGGAACTAAGTTTCTTAGTTGATTTTTGGTTTGCTAAACTAGTTGGGAAAATTGCTTCGGGTAATTATTTCCATGATAACATATCAAAACGTAATTACTTTGTAGTTTCGGTTTTGATATTGGTTATCAAAAATGGTGTGTAAAACCCTCGTGCTTGACTCATTAGGTTGCAAGTCTATTTTGAGATTGTAAGATCTTTTTCGTGTTGTCCTTTATTTGTTCGCTTCTTTGTCATTTTTGTGACAAAAAGGGGGAGAAATATATGGAGTAAACAAGTGATGCTGGTATCAATTTATGGTTGATTGGTGTCACTAGGGAAGAGGACAATGGTGCTTGAACGTTTATCTAACGAATGAGGAAAAGCACAGACTAAGGGGAGTAACATATCATATGATTGGGATAACAAAGACGTGCGGATTGAAAATATACCTATCTCAACTTTATGGGGAGAATGAGCTTTGTTATTATAATGTCAACAACGACATTTTAAGGATTGAATTAATGCAGGTTATGTGTTGTTGGATTCGGGAATCAAGCGTATGTGTAATGAATTATTGTGATTTGTTTATACATATGATTGTAAGAGTTTTGTCACTAAAATTGACAAAGGGGGAGATTGTTAGAGCATTGCTCGGTTGAACCCACCAATCGTTGGTATGTCAAGTTTGGTTGTCATATTTTAGTGAACCAAAACTCATTTAAGAAGTCGCTTGATTTAAATGTACTAGAGTCAACTTTGTATAGGTTAGCTTGAAAGTATTAGGGTGAGACATTACAAGTATTGCGAAGACTTGAAGAAGTGAAGAAGTACGGAGCTACAACAACAACATCATCCTTCCACTTGAGGTTAGTGATATTTGACTTGAATGTTTCATTCCCTAACATACTTTCAAGTCGTGCATATTGAAAACATAAAACTGTGAAGCATGAACACTCTAGATAGACATAGTATTAAGGAATACAATATGAAGTTTCTTGCTTAACCATTAAACTTTGTATATAATACATCGACATAATCGTATGAATGCTATTGTGATTATGTATGGGTATGAGGTAAGGATTTCATCCTAGGGAACAATGTTTACATGTGTTATAAGGAAGTAAGTTCATGATATGTGTTGTGAACCGAAAAGGAAATATCCAGGTGTAATTGGGGTTGTTCTTCATTGTATATCTTATGAACGACCAATATGTGTGATTAGTATAACCGCTCATGACTTGTTTGTGTTCTTGGTAAAACTATTCACATGAGGTCTGACTTATGTATTGGTATGACTTTTATTAGTGAAACCGATCTTAAGTAATCACCTGGGGTATGATCGGGTTGTGAGTGTCTGAACTTATTACTGGGAGAAGGGGAACCGATCCTAGTAAGAGGTGCAGTGCATCACAAGGGGAACCGATCCTTGTATGAGGTGCAGCAAGGTTTATGGAAGAAAGAGGAACCGATCATATGAACATGTGCAACACATTTTTGGGAAGGGGGAACTGATTCTATGTACATGTGCAGTGCATACAAGTTAGATACCAAATATATGTGGGGAACCGATCCTAGTACCTAGTCATCCGTATCTTTGGTAAGCTAGTATAACTATGCATAGTACTCACATGGAGGTAGAACCGAAACTGGTTTTGGTAGAACCGTAAACCCATGAGTTGTGATTGAGTGGTATTTGATCAATCACATAGTTCTTGAAAGTCAGATGAACCAATTCTAAACTTGTTTGGAAGTGTGGTAAATCGGTTTCAAGTGAGCAAGCATGGAAAAGACTTGCAAGAGTAAGATGTCGTCACTCTTTGAACACGGTGCATTAATGCTTATTCTTTATTGTTCAAAGATATTCCTTAAAGGTTAAGAAGGAAGTAAATCCCAAGATCAAATTTAAATAAGTTAAGAATCTTTTTAATTAAGGGTTTTTAATTATATATAGAAAATAAGAATTAGTAATGTGCATTTGCTAATTAAAGATTTTCCAAGGAGATTTCGATCATTATTTTTGGATAGTGCATTCATAGGAATTATGAAAACCGAATTTGGTGGAGTAATGAAAAATATCTTGAGAATATTTTCGGTTTTGGAAATTCCTTGGTGTCCAAACTTCCTTGTCTATAAATACTTTGAGTTTGCATTTCTAGCAAACTAATCCTGCGTAACATAGACTTCCTATTTTGTCTTTGTTACTGGTGAAGCCGCCTATCGGAGAGGAGAGTAATATAATTAGGTGAAATCTCTTATGGATGCTCAATTTAAAGTCTTCTTTGGGATTGAGAAGCTCTAGCGCGACCCGTTGGTGGTAAACTAGATATTGCGATTTATCTTTAGTTTTCGTATTGATTTGATTGACTAACGGTGGTTGAACTTTGATTGCACCTAGTTTTTTTATGCTTGAGAATCTTCTCTTCTGATATAAGATTCACTCAAACTAGTTCAAGGTTTCGACAAGGATCTTTAGACTGTTGTTAGATATAAAGACGATCTTGTGATAATCCATTGTTAACAGACTCCGTTTTATGTGTGATTGATCACAAGAGATTCAAGTAGTTGTGTGCAGGTGTTTATTGAAGATTTAAGAATATTTGAAGACAAAGAAGATATTGAAGATTTCTGACTTGGTTTTTACAATCTTTGGTGTGCACAATACTTGTTTGGGACAAATAGGATCCGACTATAATTGATTTATCCTTTTGGGTATTTTGATAGAATAGTTGAGGAAGATCGGCATCAATATGTTTCCTTGTGATTGAAGGTATTGATTGGCTTAATCTTAACAATTGCCTTTGGGTGATTGAACATAAGATAGATCTTGGAACCTGGAAAAGGAGTTTATGTTAAGATAAAAAAGGGAACCTTTGCGAACTCATATCACTTGGTTGAACAGAGTTGATACCAAACAGATTTGTTGTTCCTTTACTGTTTGGAATACGAACCAAAAGAATTGGTCCAAGTACGTGACTTGTTTACATGTTGGAGGCGTTGGAATACAGAAAGAACTAGGTGACCTATAGGTTTAGTTGCTTGGTCTCAACTATACGAAGTTGGTATTATTTTTTATAGTGGCTTAATCCTGAGAGTATTCAATTCTGGACTAGGTCCTGGAGGTTTTCTGCATTTGCGGTTTCCTCTTTAACAAAGTCTTGTTGTGTCATTTACTTTATATTTCCGCATTATAATTGTTTTATTATAATTAAAGTAAATTGCACAAACGTTAATTCCTATTTACTTGATACGTGAATCCTATTGAGTTTGGTTAAGTCCGAACCTTTGTATCAAGTAAACACACTTTGTTATTGTATTGTCTCGATCTAGTATCCATAGACGATCACACAAAGTGTGAACCGATTTGTTGTATTGTCTCGACTTAGTCCATAGACAATCACTTTCGGGGTAAAGACTTATAGGAAGGAAAAGTAATAGCTTGAGGTATATTTGGGGTACCCTCGCCTTTTCACACATGATACTGGGGAGACCGTGGCTCCATGATAACCGATCATCCCTTCAACGTATCATTAATTCCTAAAAACCATGTTGAACGAAGATGTTATCCGCATCTCCACATCATTGTATCCTTATGCACCAATTTGTGGCGTGGAGCTGTTCAAGCCAAAGGAAAATTCACGAGACTCATCAGGCAAGGTTTACTACACTCCACTTCCCGCATGGACCTCCATTGAAGAGGAGGACAGACTTGCGTCACTAAGCAAAGGAACCCAACCCTGTGACACACCTTCAGCAACATGACACACTAGTTCTCCTTCGTCATCCAAGAGAGAGGGCGCTTTTGTCGCAAGTCGTGACGAGAAAGGGAAAACCATATACCGGCGCCGCTATTAGAAATTAGCAGGGGAGACTTCCACCCAGTCTCTCCGCCTAATATAATGAAACCATAACAGAAAGCCACAAGAATAAGTACCAGACACACCACGAAAATTACATGACAGATCCAACTCCACCACAAATGAACTTGAGGTTGTCAACATCGGAAGTGAAGAATATCCGTGACCTGTCTCCATTAGCTCGGATCTATACACAGATGAGCACACAAAAATTATAGGCCTTCTTAAGCAATATCAAGATGTATTTGCATGGACGTACAAAGAAATGCATGGCTTGGATGAAAAACTGGTCACTTATCATCTACATATAATACATGGATCCAAACCAGTTAAGCAATCCCCAAGGCAGTTCAGACATGACGTGGAAGAGCAAATCAAGACTGAGATTTAGAAGTTGCTAGCGGCCAGTTTCATCAAACCTATTTACCATCCCACATGGTTGGCCAATGTGGTTCTGTGAAGAAAAAAAAGTGGTCAAATTAGGTGCTGTGTCGATTTTAGAGATCTGAACAAATACTGCCCTAAGGACGATTTTCATCTTCCCAACATTAATATGCTAGTCGACGCCACCAGTGGACATGGCATGATCTCCTTAATGGACGGGTACATCGGCTATAATCAAATAAAGATGTACGAGCACGATGCAAGTAAGACAGCTTTTTGAACTCCTCTATAAATTTTTTATTATACTGTGATGCCTTTCGGTTTGAAGAATGCCGGCACAACCTACCAACGCGCCATGACTGCAATTTTCCACGATATGATGCACAAGCAAGTTGAAGATTACGTGGATGACATGGTAGTCAAATCAAAAAATAGAGCGACCTACACAGAGGTTCTGCGGCAAGTGTTTGAAAGGTTTTGAGAGTACAAACTGAAGATGAACCCTTTGAAGTGCGCCTTTGTCGTCTCCTCAGGCAAGTTCTTAGGGTTCCAGGTAACTTCTGAGGGAATCAAAGTTAATCCATCCAAAACCCAATCCATACTCATGATGCCCCCTCCACGGACTGTGAAGGAACTCCAGAGTTTCATAGGCAAGGTAAACTACATTCGGAATTTTATACCTGGTTTAGCACAGCTTATTGCTTCATTCACCCCTTTTATGAATAAGGGAGAAAGTTTCGTCTAGACCATACCACATCAAGAGGCGTTTCGAAAGATCCAACAAATATTGTCATCCCCAACCTTCATGAGATCTCCTGTACAAGGAAGACTGTTGTGCCTCTACACTACTTTCAGCTACGTTTCCGTTGGGGCTCTCCTTGCCCAAGAAGACAATGAAGGAATCAAACATCATATATACTACTTTAGTCGAACTTTGAGGGATGATGAACTCAGATATCCTAAAGCAGAAAAAGCGTGCTTAGCCCAAATTCACTCCATTCGAAAGTTTAGGCATTATTTTCTGTCAAACAAAGTGGTGCTAATATCTAAGGCTGATCCTATGAAAATTTTGCTTTCAAAACCGGCCTTAATAGGGAGGCCGGACAAGTGGCTCCTCCAAATGTCGGAACAAGATATGACATGCACTTCTCCAAGGACTATCAATGGGCAAGTTGTCGCAGATTTACTAGCAGCTTTCCCAGGAGAAGGAACCACCGCATTGCATGAAGACCTTCCAGGGGAATTTCCAGAAATATCTTTTATCAAATAAGAAGCATGGATACTCTATTTCGATGGCTCCGCCAACCCTAGCAGCAATACTGGAGGAGCGGGTGTAGTTCTAGTATCTCTAGATTGTGAAGTCTTTACACACTCCTTCAAGCTGGACTTTCAATGCACCAATAATTCAGCGGAATATGAGGCTTTTATCATAGGGTTGTCGCTGGCCAAGCAAGCAAGAGCTACACACCTGGAAGTGAGAGGCGAGTCTAAATTACTGGTTAACCAAATAAATGGAGCTTACGTATTGAAAGAGGTAACACTGGCACCGTATAGGTGTGTGGCACAAAACTTATTTAATTATTTCGCTGGTGCGACCATAACTCATGTTGGCCGAAGCAACAACAAACACGATGATTTCCTAGCTACATTAGCCTCAAAGATGCAATTTTCATGAATTCATTCAGGTTGCAAGTTCCTCTTTATGGTATAAACTCTTGTGCCACCAATGAACACATTACATGTACTTATAAGAACAAGTCTGGTAAGTCTAAATCGAGAAGATAGAAATTCTTCAACTCTTCTCCTCTGGAACCTATCTCTAAAGGTCCTAGACTTAGTCCTCAGAAAATCCCTCCGATGAACTTTTAAAATGGTTTATCACTAATCCCCCTAGGATAATTTATAATCAATGGAAAGACGGGAATACTCGATACAAACTCACAAAAGATTTGTACAACTCATCTCCCATAATTCATAGTGAGAATACTTCTCAATTCCTTACCTGATTCCAGGTAATTTCATTCTTGTGTCTGTCTTGAGAGTTGCAAGGATGATGATGTGGGAGTCTCAAGAATAATTGAATATTTTTATGCGTCTTTTTGTTAATTTTATTTGATCATGTTGATCGCATCTCATGCTCTAATTTTCTAAATTATTAAGCCATTATTAACAAAGTATTGTTTTTTTTAGTTGGATTTATTTATCCTTTCCTCTTCTGTGACCGGTCCATGAACGTCCGTGTCCTCTTCTTACGAGTTCACAGGGTTTCCATAACAAGAGATTCCTTCTCTTGTTTACAAATATATATATATATATATATTTTATATTGTGTTATTACATCCCTAACAAAAACTTATATGGATAACTCTTCAAGATCCCAAGAGATTGTGAGTTTTGACATGAAGGAGGACACTCAAGGACGTGATTTGGTTCAAGAACTTGTTCTGAAGAAGATGCTTGCAAGGAAAGAGCACAACTCCTGGATTGATGAATCTGTCAAGGATTTAACTCGGTTTCAGGGTGATTCAAAGGTCGATTTTGCGAATCTTCAACTGCAAATAAGTCATATTTTGGATGGTCAGGACAAAATCCTTGCTAATCAACAGATCTTGATACGGAATCATAAGAAACTCATCATTGGACTGTGTTAAGTATAGACAACTGGCTCGTATTTTTGATTATACAGTTAGTGTTCTCACTCATGATCATGGGGTTTCCACAGTCAAGAAAATCAAGGAGATCAACAACACCTTCTATGATGGATTCCTTGAAAGGTATGAAGTTATCAAAGAGCGGTAATCTTGTCTAGGAAACTTCTTATGAGAATTTATTCTTGTTTTTAAGAAGGATAACTAGGGTTTGGAATAGCCATTATTGTGAGTACACATTGCTATTGCCAACGTTTTCATCTTGCAATGTTTTTAGATTTATTTGTTTAAATTCTAAAGTTGATTTGGTAGATGATTTTTGCAGTATTAATATTTATGGTTTTATATATTGCAAATTATTATATGATATGTTGTTTACGTCCTTGAACCTTGACTATCCCATATTTGTTCAAAAGTTAACTATATTATATGTCGGTATGAAAGTATTGATAAAACATAGAATGAACTTTTGCTACAAAAGTTAAGCCTTTTAGGTCATTATGAAAATATTTATGGAAGAAATGATGAACTTTTGTTTACAAAGATCAAGTCTATTATATGTCATTATGCAAATAGTGATGAAAAATAGAATGAATCTTTGATCATTCCGTAGTATTGGTCTTTCCGTGATCCACATCTTTGTGTATATACTGTGTTGCTCCGTAAGTTCTCTTATGTTAAGCATGACCGATTTAATTGATCATTCTCCTTGTGGTTAATTCAATTGAGATTTTTTGGATATAAATTCATGTTTCATGCGATTTGTTAATGTCCAAAGAAATCCTTCTTTTCTCTTAAAAGTAAGGTCGCTCTTGTTGTTCTTTCGGAAATGACATTTTATGTGTGTGTGTGTGGGGGGGGGGGGGACTTATTAATTGAACTTGTGCTTAATTGCCAAATCTTTATGGGGAGTGCGGCTGTGGAATGTATCTTTATAAACTCCTTGATGAATGCATTTAGTTTCGTCTATTTCATGGCATCTAAACAAGTTGATATGTTGTTCTATTTAGGTCATGAAGTATCTCTATGGAAATTTCATGAGGATCCCACTAGTTTTTGTACCTTTGCCAATTTTTATTGACAAAAAGGGGGAGAATTAATGTGTAGTTCACACTACAAATACATATGGTTTACTGATCATTATGTAAGGGGAGTGGTTTTCATGTGATATGAAGTATTGACTAAGGGGGAGTGATACATATCACCATAGTATTGTTGTCAAAGTTGTGATTCAATTGGACTTTGATGCTTTATAATGATACTATGACATTGTATAACAATGATTGAGAGCAACTGTTTTCTCATTGTTATTGCTACGGATCTTCAACAACAATGATGCGGAATTGAACACATTTGGAATCATTGGAATACTTGGAAGTGACGGAGATTTTGAGTAACTTTGAAGAACCAAGGATATCAAGCATTTGGATGAGAAGCTACAAAGTTTATTTATTTTGTAATCCATATGTATTGATTGACAAAGGGGGAGATTCTTAGATCACTGCTCGGTCGAACTCACAAGCGTTGCTATCTCAAGCTTGTTTGTCAATAGGGTTATTTGGTTTTTGGTACTTAGGTTTTGACCAAAACCTGGGTTTGGTCTAACATTTGTCCAGCCTTTGCGTTTGGTCTAAAGACCAACGTTGACCTGCATGGACTGTCTCAAATCTTGACTTTTGTTACATAATTATTAATAATTTTAAATAAAATGAAATTACTTAACACTGTTAGTTCCACCGTTATCACGTGAGTTACTAAAGAAGTCACATGCCTAATATTTATATCTAAGGTCCTAATTGAACAAATCCAACGGACTAGTTTTTATTTTCAATATCAGACAAATTATTTTTATTTTGAATCCAACACGGCGTGTTCATTGAAGAGAAATGTTCTAGCGGCGCCGCCAAGGTAGAGATAAAGGAAACAACAACCACCACCACCAAGACATCAGCTAGCCACCACCCACATCCGATGACAAGAACTCAAATTATAAAGAGACCAAAAATCCACCAACGTACGACCAGAAATCCCAAGGAGTAAACCTCCAACTAAAACAACCACCAACACCAACTGCAACCGCATCACAGAAAATATGATTCAAGCTCAAAATATTTCATTGGAAACAACAAGAAAACTCATGGCTAGTGCAGTACACATAAACATGAAGAAATCGAACAAAACCCCCAAAAATACTCCACCGGACATCTAATTTGGAGCAGCACCGATCAAACAAAATTTGACAAAGTCTCAGTTAAACAAACCAAACCCACAATATATTTCCCTTTTGGAAATATTAAAAAAACCCAAATCCAAAATCCCCAAATTTTTTTTTATAAACCCTAATTATTCAATCCAAAAAAGAAAGACTAATCAAAACCAGTAATTCAATCACAGTTTCATATTTAAACCCTAACAACAACACTAACACCTTCTTGAATCGACCAATAATGATCTTATACTTCAAATTTCAGAAATCCTAAAAACCATGCTTAACGAATCATGTCTACCGGAGAAGAAATGAAATGGGTCGATAGTTCAAGGAAGAACTAATCTCAGCCATTAATCTCATTTATTTTTGGAGATCTATTGTGGATCGACACGTGTAAGGTTAGGGACTTAGTCTGTCATTGTTAGTAAAGTTTAAAATATTTTAGTCATTACCTATTTAGTGGATGGAAAACATTACACGTCATCACCTGAGACAGTCAATGCGAGTCAACGTTGGTCTTTAGACCAAACGCAAAGGCCGGACAAAAGTTAGACCAAACGCAAAGGCCGGACAAAAGTTAGACCAAACCCTGGTTTTGGTCAAAACATGAGTACCAAAAACCAAATAACCCTTGTCAATATTAGTGATTAAAACTATAAGTCTTAATTTCTAGTCTACTTATAGTGATGTCTCGGACTAGGATATATTGTGTAGTTGAGCATTAGACTTCACGACGTTCATCAAATTGAAGACGAAGAAATACTAAGGAGATCTTGTAGAACTTCATCAACAAAAGGTATGTGGAGACTAAAACTCATATATCACTTGGAAAGTCTATTTCTACTCTATGTCCTATATTGATACAAAGGTCTTTTAGGGTTTTCCATTATACACATTTGAGATTTCAAGCTGAGATTAACTCGCTTACATATTTCTCGGAATATGTGTTGGTAAGCTTTCGCTTCAACCAAGTTCATCTTATATTCTTGAAAGAAAGTCAAAAGATGATCATGTGAAAATCGCCGAGTAACATCTTACACGGTTTGTGTGATACTTGATGTAGGCTTGGAATGTTTCATTATGATTATTTCAATATCTTGAAAAAAATGCTTTGATGCTAATAGTGTGTGAAAACGGCTATTGTCATCCTCTAAGAAAGTTTCAATGATTGAAATAGAGTTTATAATACTTAACCATCATTGGATTATAAACATAGTGTGCATTCTTGCATGTATGTGATCCATGACCGGAACTAAAGTATGCATACCCGTATGCGTACTCGTAGTTGTGAAATTCCGTGTACCAAGTACACATACCTGTATGCATACTTGCGTAAGGTATAGGTTCTGGAATTTTTGTTGGGTTTTGTAAGTGTACTTAAGCATGCGTACACGTTTGCATACTGGCGAACCCAAACTCAGACCGACTACTTAAGTATGCATACCCGTTTGCATACTTGAGTGCTTAAAGTTTTAGAATTAGTTTGTTCATGAACTAATACATTTATATATTAAGAAATGCATTCTTTGCAAACCGTGGCTATAATGCTCATGAATTGATTTGAGTAAATCAAACCAATTTTGCTTCGATTGTGTTCTTGTATACTTATATGAGAATATATCAATTGAACAGATCTTTAACTAGTTTCACTTGAGTCATTTGAACTAGTTATGGTTAAGATGAATATGGTTGATATGAGAGTATTCATATAGCTAACCTCGGTTAACTACAGTTGAGCCAACATGGTGTACACGTTTAGGTACGGTTACATAAACCTAAATGAGGGTACATTTCATTTGTGTATAACAAGATAAGTTCGATATAATGGTTGAAAGATATTAGCTTGAATCTAATAAGGTTTTCATCTAACGGTGAATATTGAATGCTTTGTTACCAAGGTAACTTAGATTGCAAACCCTGATTTGAAAACTATATAAAGGAGAACTCTAGCAACTGGGAAAACTTATCCCCACCACACCTCCTGTGTGATACTAGTTATATAATCTAGAGTCAATTCTCCTTTAACCTTAGGTTTTTCACGAAACCATGTAGGTTAACGACTTAAAGACTTCATTGGGATTGTGAAGCCAGGCCCAACTATTTTCTCTGTAGTTGCGTGATCTGATCTTTTTGTTTCTATCATATTTGAGTACTATATTCTTTAAGATTAGATCGAGATTTATTCTCCGAAAGGCAAGATAAGAAGTAGTCACAAACATCTTCGTCTCATCGTTTGTGATTCCACAATATATTGTTTCGGTACCATACGATTAATATTATTGTGAGGTGATTGATAATACTAGGTTGTTCTTAGGGAATATAAGTCTGGTTTATCAATTGGTTCCTGTGCACCTTGATTTATCAAAATATGGAACAAAACTCGTAGGTATTTCTATGAAAGACAGATTTATCTATTCCAATAGACTTTTCTGCGTGAGATAGATTTGTTTATCAAGTCTTCGACTTTGGGTCGTAGCAACTCTTAGTTGTGGGTGAGATCAGCTAAGGGAATCAAGTGCGTAGTATCCTGTTGGGATCAAAGATGTAAGGAGCGTAACTGTACCTTGAATCAGTGTGAGATTGATTAGGGTTCAACTACAGTCCAGTCCGAAGTTCATTGGTAGTAGGATAATGTCTATTGCTGCTTAATACAGTGTGGTGTTCAAATCTGTACTAGGTCCCGATTTTTTTTTGCATTTGCAGTTTCCTTGTTAACAAAACTTCTGGTGTATGTGTTATTTATTTTCCGCACTATATTTTGTTATATAATTGAAAGATCACAGGTTGTGCATTAAATCGACCAATTGGAAAATCTAACCTTTGGTTGTTGATTGAAATTGATTGATTCTTGAACATTGGTCTTTGGTGTGGTTATTGTACCCCTGCTTTTTCAATTATGTTATTAGATTTTAGGTTTTCAATCATAAATAGTAGTTTTATCTCATTTTAGATTCAATTTTATTTCTTGTTTCAATTTCTTTTCTTTATTATTGTGTTGGCATGAAAAACTAATCTGGATGATCTATAGTAACTTTGTTGATCACAGTAGTATACCAGTTGTGGTCTTCAAGAGAGGAGTAGTGCATTTTGGATTTACTTTTACTCATTAAGAACACTAGTGTTCTTCATATCTAAGATATGGACATGTTTGTTAGAGTATTGCTCGGTCGAACTCACAGGTGTTGCTATCTCAAGCTTGTTGTCAAATTTAATTGTCAAAACTATATATTAATTTGTAGTCTACATTTAGTCAGGTCTCAGATTATGACAGAAGTGTGTAGTTGACATTTGTGTAGATGAACTCAAATGTCAAAATTTTCTCGAAATTACAATTTTTTCACTCGACCAGCAAGAAGTAAAAGTAATATTGTTTAGTAAAGATAACGCTAATGACCGAGCAACATGCATTTAGTTAAATACTTTCTAATTTTCTATAGATCTTTTTAGTGTACCAAATAATATTTATGAGATGTTTTATCTTACATATTTCTATTTCAATTATTTTCTTCTTCTTTTGATTAGTTTGTTTAAATTTAATTATTTTTAATGATGTATCTATCAAACGTATCTTATATTCCTATCTTATAAGAATTGGCGAATTTCCGTATCCGTATCCATGAATCCGTATTTTTGTATTTGGTATCGGTGCTTGATAGCTCACGATTGGCGAATTCCCGTATCCGTATCCACGAATCCGCATTTTTGTATTCAATATCGGCGCTTGGTAGCTCCAAACTTTCGGTATAGAAAATAAACAAATCTCCCCCCTTAAAAGGCCTTGACAAAATAAGCTCTCACGTTAAACGGTGATGAAACCATCGCTTCCTATTGGCCGAAATAGGCATTTTCTAATGTAAAAGCTATGGTGAGGACACTTGGCATAACTCTATTGGTCGAAATATTAAAAATTGTTTTACACTTTGTTTACATGAAGTATTTAACCGTTCGTTAGTAATGGCGTCGACAAAAAAGTAGGTGGACAACACTTCTGTGAGAGTTTTAACCTAATTAATTTCATTACACCGTGATTATATCAAATACTTAACTATACGTTAATAACACCGTCTCAGGTGGACAATAAATACTTAACTATACGTTAATAACATCATCTCAGGTGGACAATACTTCTGTCAAATCACGTAATATTTTTCCCATTCAAAATTTAACAAAAAAAGTATTATTTACACACACAATAAAGACCCCGCAAACTAAACCTAGAAAAAACCACTAATGGTTGATCGACTTTTCAAAACCAGTCTATAAAATCCGGGAACAATGCTAATCTGTTAAGATACATATTACGAGAGCTAAGTATCCCATAAGACATTAGGTAACCACGTAAATCACTAAAGATCAGGCTACGCCGGAAGATCCACCATCTTGAGTATGCACTAATTAAGAATGATAATCCCAGTTGGTATGTATAGATAACGATGGAGCTGATGTGTAGGCACCATAATTGAGCGTACTGTTGATCAGTAGATATTACTTTTTACCAATGGTAATTAATTATGATGTCCTGATTTGTCTGTTACCAGGAGATAAGCCTCATATATTTGATTAACATACGGTTGGTTATTTATCCTGGTGTTTTTAGGGGCCAACAAAAAGGATTTAGGGGCCAACAATAAAACAAAATAGGGTCACCCAAACGTAAAGTGAGTTACCCCTTATCTCGCATATTTCTTAATGGCAAAATTGCCCTTACATAATCGGTAGGTAATATATTATTTTTATCCTCCGAATGCATTCGGTAGACAAAATAAGAAGTATGTGTCTGAATGTAGTGGGTGCAGTATTTGAATGAATTTTTTTTCATTTTTTTTTCTTCTAGGATTTTTATGTTTTTTCCCATATTCGGGAGATATTCATGATTTTTATCTACCGAATGTAGTCGTGTTCTTCATTTCTCAAGAACATTTGAGTAGCATTCGGGAGATAAACTTACAATCGGAGGACTTGAAATAATCGTAAGTTTGAGTAGTTAACCAGACTTCCGTATATAGAGTGGCCCAAAAATCAGATTTTGGAAAAAAAAATCAAATTTTCGAGTTTTGTACTAGTCATAATCGGAAGACAAGTAACTCATTTGACCTATGAATATTTGTTGGCTCCCAAATGAGAACCACCATGAGCCTTGGAATATAGGGCTTTGGGACCACCATGAGCCTTGCCACTACTATATTCGGAGGTTTATATTGTTACTCGAACCTCCGAATATAGAGTGGCCCAAATATCAGATTTTGGAAAAAAAAACTCAAATTTTCGAGTTTTGTACTAGTCATAATCGGAAGACAAGTAACTCATTTGACCTCCGAATATTTGTTGGCTCCCAAATGAGAACCACCATGAGTCTTGGCACTACTATATTCGGAGGTTTATATTGTTACTCTAACCTCCGAATATAAAGTGGCCCAAAAATCAGATTTTGGAAAAAAACCTCAAATTTTCGAGTTTTGTACTAGTCATAATCGGAAGACAAGTAACTCATTTGACCTCCGAATATTTGTTGGCTCCCAAAATAGAACCACCATGAGCCTTGGCATATAAGGCTTTGGAACCACCATGAGCCCCGGCATATAGAGCCTCGGCACTACTATATTCGGAGGTGTATATTGTTACTCGAACCTCCGAATATAGAGTGGCCCAAAAATCATATTTGGAAGAAAAAAACTCAAATTTACTACCGATTATGGTAGTGCTAAAATTCGAAAATTGAGTATATTCAGAGGTTAAAATAACATACTTTACTACCGATTATGGTAGTACCAAAGTTCAAAATTTTTAGGATGTTGGCAAAATCTCATTTTGGGGCCAATATACATTCAGAAGTTAAATTTACTACCGAATGTATGTTGCCTAACCTTCTAAAATGGTCCTTGGAACCACCTTGAGCCATGGCATGGTAGGTTCTGCCACAGTAATATTCGGAAGATATGTCATTTGAATAAACTCCCGAATATACGGCGGCCCATAAAATCATAAAAACGCTAGGATTTTACATGGTGTTTTTAGGGGCCACAAAAAAGGATTTAGGGGCCAACACTACATTCTGACGCATGCTTCTTATTTTGTCTACCGAATGCATTCGAAGGATAAAAATAATATATTATCTACCGATTATGTAAGGACAATTTGGCCATTAAGAATTACGCGAGATAAGGACTGGCTACGATTACATTTGGGTGACTTTTTTTTGTTTTATTGTTGGCCCCTAAATCCTTTTTTGTGGCCCCTAAAAACACCAGGTTATTTATATACATGACTAAAAAAAGAAAAAAGAACTGCAATCTAAACCTAAAAAAAACCACCAATGGTTGATCAACTTTTCAAAACCATGATCATTAAGAAAAGAAAAAAATACCACCGGCATAGCACCATCACTACTCTCCAATGACCATCAACACCACATCAAAACGAGATTTAGGTACATCATATCAAAACGGTGGGTCAATTTATACTTCATTTTTCATAGATATAACATGCACAACTTTTAGATTGAAATTCTTTTTTGACTTAATTCCATCAATGGCTGAGATATTTTGTTTTTTTATATTTGTTTCTCAGAACTAAAAAAATTTACAAGCAGTGAGCACGTGCGTTGCACGTCGGCTGTATACACATAATCCTAAATCGACCACGTGTCATGAACATCACACATGGATAACACGGGGCAGAGAAACATCAAAGTTCTGATGTCACGTTCTGATCGGTTGTCAGCCGACTCAAAAATATAATTTCACTTTCTTATTTAACTAAAATAAAAGTAGTATGCGATAAGAAAGAGTTCGTATCCACAGAGAGGCTTTTGATGTTATGCAAATTTCAATTTCTTAGTAACCAATGGGGGGGTTTTAATACTTCAAAGCAATAAAAATAAATTGAAAGCAAAGTAAAAATAAAAGTAATCAATAAGGAGAAGATATTGGTCATGGGATAGTTTCATTCACAAACTTGAATTCTCAACAATGACTAGAATTGAAATTTTAATCTCTCATTTACTAAAAGTCCTAGGATACCTTGATCGCAAGTATATCCCGCTAATTTCCTGATTTCATCACAACCACATTAAAAGATGCATATGTGAATTCTTCCTAGAAAGCAACCTAAAGTGTAAAAGCACAATTAGATTTAACTCCCTAAAAGCAATAAGTTCTATGGAATAAGACTAATCAAGGCAATCAAAATGTGTAAAAGCACTAATTCAATTTAACCAAGGTTATGATTCATTTGTGACTAGTAGGATATATCACTACAAGCACTACCCACAATAATGCTACTTAGAATCGGGGATTAACAATGTTTTCGTATTGAAAACCCTAATATAGCTCTAGATATGAAAGTAAATCGGATTGAGGACTCAACCAAACAAACAATATAAACCATGAATCATAAACAATAAAGTTGAGACAAAAATAATACATTGAATCAAATTTTATTTGTGAAATCCACTTTATATCCCATAACCAATAAATGACATTTAGCTACTCACAGATTTTGGGTTCATCATATTCATATTCATAATCAATAATAAAAATGAAATGAAGAAGATGAAAAATAAACGAAAGCAAACCCTAGTCGTTGCTCTCCTCCAAAACTCCAGTAGAATAATACATGATATCTAAGTTGTAGAAGTCTTTTCCTTTTTGTAGCTTTTCTCCCTTCCAAAACTAGGTCTAGTATTCAAAGTCCAATAACAAAATATCCACCAAGCCCATATGTGTGAGAAACCCAAGTAAAAATCTTGCCAAAAACGAGTCGACGGAAAACTGGGTTTTCGCCGGAAATTGGCCGGAATCCGGCACCGGAATGGAACTCAGGTAACCAGAAAAGTCACACCGGTCAACGAGTCAACTGAGTTAACTCGGGTCAATCACCGAGTCAGTGAGCTTGACTCAGTCAGATCATGAGTCACATGCTAAGATTGTTGCAAATTTGCACAAGCCGTAAACTGTAGTTGCACCATCATTGTGCTTCATCATCAGTGCACTTCCAGCCATGATGGCTAAACCTTCCTGGCACATCTGCAGCATCATCTGCACCAGCTACTATTTCACCAATGCCATCTCCCAAGTCTTGCACTGTACTTCAGCACTTGCAACTCCCTGTCACATCCATACATACTTCACTTTAATCTCATGAGTCTTGCAGCAAACAACCAAGACCAACAACAATAAGATATCCTGCTTCTTCTTGCTCCAACTGCAATGTCTCATCCATGGCATCATATAACACCCTGTGGACTTTCCAAAGAAAAAACCATTTCAGTTGCACAAGGCCTATCTCTATCACCTGTTGCAATCACCATTTAGTACTAGCACTAGCTCCTGCAATTGCCTTCAGTACCATCTGGTGCTCACTGCAACACTTCCTTCATTCATTGATCTTAACTGCATTAAATTCCAACATCTCCAGCTCAACCTTGTCACACAACTGCATACCACCAGTACCCATTCATAATCTCCTCCATATCTGCTTTGTTCATCAGCGGAAACACCTTATTATCTGCAATCTGATCTCAAGCCAATCAAGATAACCAAAGCCATAGTAGCAACCAATTCCTTCAGCTGCAAAAGTTTACTCCTTGCTTTATTCTGAACCTCAATACCATCTGAATTTCCACCAACTTCAATTGCAGTCACCAGCAACAACTGCACTGCAACCACCATTCCAATTCACCTGCAACTGCAACTCAGTAGCAGCTCTGCATCTTCATTCTCACAGCAACCATCAGTGACTCAAACTCCACTAGAAATACCCTTTTATACTCAGCAGCAACACTTGTTTATTGCAGTATCAACACCTGAAGCTCCACCAACAGTTCATTGTTAAAACTCAAACAAACCCATAATTTCAACCACCATTTCAAATCCATGCTAGCTCTTCCACCTGCAATCACCCCATGAGCATTTATTTTCTCCATCTGCAACTCAGAAAAATTATTTCATTTCACCAGCTCCTCCATCTTGTAATCATTCTTAGTGGCAAACACCACACAGACAACACCAGATTCAAACCCTTCTACCTCATTGAAACAACACCAACAAATGCAACCCTGAACCCATATTTGTAACTTCAATCACCATATCAACTTCATATTCATCTATCTCAACACCAAATCCATCTTCCTCATTTCTGTATCTCTAGCTGAACTTTTGGGTTTTAAGCAGCTCATAATCTTCAACATTTCTCTCACACCTTGTCCATTCATATCACCTGCAATTATAAGCTGCTTCATGAACCAACCAAATACAATTCACAAATAATCACCTGTAATCATCCACAACTCCTAAAATCATAATTTTTGCATCTCAATCACTGCCATCACCCTAGATGCTTCTGCAATTCTCGACCACAGTTACCACATTCAAAACCCTAAATCAATTTCAAGCTAACAGTTCACATAATTTGTTGTTCGATCCTCCAATCCAGCTTAAACCCACCTTATAATTCTTCATAAACCCAATTTCTTCTTTTCTGATATGATTTCTTCATTCAACAACAACCCAGTTCTTAAATCAAACCCTAAAAACCAATTTCTTTATCACCAGCAACAGAACCAAAAGCATATCCAAATATGAGAATAACCCAAGCTTTAACAATCCTTGAATCAATCATCAACTTCACCATATTCTGAAATCGATCTGTAAAAGAAAACTCGCACCACAAACCCAAATTTAAGTTGATTAACATCGAACACTAATCTCCTTGAATCTCTTGATTACACCATTAACATCTCTGAACCTATCCTTCCCTCTGACTCCCATGGTTTCTTTCTCTCAACATCATAGCAACAGCCGCAACTTTTCTCAATTATCAGATGGCAGGAGGAAAAAATGATAAGAGAAATAAATATTCTCTGAGTTTGAGAATAATGATTGAGAAATCATTTTCTCTCAAATCCAGGGTCAGGTAATAGCTATAAAAGCTATTTACACCCAACTGTAGTGGTTAAGGGATAACCAACTCAAACATGGCTTGTCGGTTTCATAGAACTGACATGCCTATTTTCTTTCTTGCTGTAGCTAGATTTGCTTGCATGTGAATCGGTCTTTTGTTCTCATTTTCGCTCCAAATGGACCCTCGCCTGTGGATGACGCTTTCGCTCTTTTCGAATTTTTTCACCAACATCAGCCGCCCTTTACTTCTCAGATCCACTTTTTTCCTTCAATTATATACATCACTAAAGTTGTCATGCTTTTCAGACAAAGTTTGCATCACTAAAGCCGACATGTTTTTCAGCCAGAGACGAAGAAATAAAAGCAAATAATGAGAAATAATTCCGCCTCCAACCACATTTGCACTTGAGATGACACTTTTGCCATGTTTCTTCTTCTTTTGTTCCAAATGACTCCAAAGTACCTAAATACTCAAAAACAAAACATGAGATACATAATTTACAAGAAAACTAGCAGAGAAAGCATAAACAATAGATAAATAGAAAGGTGTTTTAGACACCTATCACGTTCCAACACCCAAGGGGCATGCATCATCTTCATCTGCCACGTATTCATCACCAAGAAGATCCGACGAAGGGAGGCCGAGGAGCACTGGATGAATATATCAATGCGAAGCACCATAGAAGACCCAAAAATCCACTTTACACTATCCCAAGATAAATCCGAAATGAATGGACGAGATGAGTCTCGCCGACAAGGAAGTGACAACCGCAGTAACAGCTGTCTGACACGTGCGGACTGTCCCAACCACCCGTCTTAAATGATATAGACATAGGGTACGTTTCAAGCATCCCGTGGTGGAGGAAAGGGTGCACCATCGTTACAGAATATTACCGTTGGAGGCATCGGGAATTACGAAGATGGTCATCGTTTCTGCACATTAACCAAGACGATAAGTATTGATAGTGGCAGTAAAGAGGGGCCTATATAGATCTATAAATACCCTCTTCAACCAGAGAAGAGGGGGTGGACCAAATATAGAGAGAGAGAACTATAGTTAAGGAAAGAGAATTTGTAAGAGTAAGTATGAGTTTTATCTATCCTTCGGATACTATCGTTCCTCACTCAGAGTCATTCGACTATCCATTATAACTTTGAATAATACATAGTGAAAAACCAAACCCCCGTCGATGTAAGCCTTAGTGCTGAACCACGTAAATCCATGACTCATTTACATTCTGCACTTATAGATTTCTTATTCGTATATCATGCATCGTTTTGATCATCATAGGCTCCCCTGCGATGTGAGATGAGGACGAGCCCGAAGGCTCAGAGTCATCCATATAACTATCATGTGCTGTTTTATACGTATTTTCATTATTTCAGTAGTTTCATTTATATTGTGAATATTTTTATTTGTGGACACCACGATACCATCGTTACTTTCGTGTTCACAATCTGTCCCTAGAAACAGGGACGCTTATGTCTCGGTAAAAAGATATATCTTTCCCTGTGATTTTTTTTTATTACTCAAAATTGGTTCTCAATACCAATTTTGGATGACAAGCCAGCAAAAAAGACTAGATTTAGAAGGTTGTTAGACGAAACCAAAAAAAAATCACTACCAAAATAATCAGAGTTATTTCGGATCCAAGTTTTCACTACTAAAAACCATTGGATCTGTCTTCTTTCATGAAATATCTCTCGATCTATTTATGTTTTCTCTTCAAAAAATTATTAGATCCATATTTTTTTCTTGAAATATCTTTAGATCTATCCTCGGATCTATATTTTCCCTTCAAAAATCGTTGGATCCATCTTCCTTCGTGAAATATCTATCTTCAGATCTGCGTTTTCTCTGGAAAAAATCTTTGAATCTTTGAATCCCATTCCTTCTTACATCGCCCTTCGGAAAAAATAATGTAGTTACGGTCTTTTTTACATCGTCCATACTAACAAAACCCATGTCGATAAGTTTTCCTTTCCAATATTTTATCTCCGCAGGACATGGATAAAACTAAGGATGTAGGAAAGCTAAGGAAACGTCAAAGGAAACACCCAGGACTACATAGTTGTAACACGCAGCAAACAAAAAGGTGAAAAGCTCAAAGTGGAAAACAAGAAGCAGGATGGAGAGGAAATACCACCCCTAGATGCCAATGCTATAGCAACAGAGGCTCTCAAGGCTGCAGCAAACAAAGCCGGTGCCGCCAAAGTGGCAGCAGTGACCCGAGCAGAAGGAGTAGCAGAGTCAACGATACAACAACCCCTTTACGGGATGCCACTCACAAACGAGCAAAACCAAACGCTACTGACTTCCCGGCCTCAGTTGATGACGAACCCGCCGGCTCAACAGCCACTGAAACTTCAGGTCTGCCCCATCGATCCACCCATCCTTCAGATCCAGACTATAGATGAAGATCATACCATAGCTGCCGGTGGACAAGCGCCAGTGGGAACCCCAAATCAGGGATCAAACCATTCCATTCAGCTGGAAGCAGAGCTCGAAGAGTTAAAGAGGAATCCAAAGATATACGCAGATGTTGTAGCGCTACTTGAACGAGAGAACCAGGAGCTTAGGGATAGGATCTCCCAGAGCGCCAAAGTAGAAAATAAGCACGATGAGGAAAATTCCAAGCCACTGCCACAAAACCATGACCGAAGGATGGTGGTGGCCAACGTCAACAATCTCGAGCCACTGAACCGACGCGTGACCATAAGAAATAGGTTATATGTGTAAGAGCATTGCTCGGTCGAACTCGCATGCGTTGCTATATCAAACATGTTTGTCAATGTTAGTGATCAAAACTATAAAGTCTTTATTTTTAGTCTACTATAGATAAGGTCTCGGACTAGGATAAAAAGTGTAGTTGAGCTCAAGAACTCCATGGAAATCATCATACAAGACAAATGACTACTCAAGGAACCAGTAGATCTTCATCGACTAAAAGGTATGTGGAGACTTGAACTTATCTATCACTCAAAAGTCTATCTACTCTATCTACTATCTTGAGACAAAAGTCGTTTTACTATATAGACTAAAGATACACACATGTGACATTTCGAGCTGAGTATATCTCTCTTATCCATTTCTCAAAATGTGTGTTGGTAAAGCTTTCGCTTTAGCCAAGTTCATCTTTGCCTAGTGACGAAAGTCATGTTATGTTTCAATCACTTTGGAAATTGTTTTACGAAAACTAGTTTGTGAATAAAAACTATATGACGTCCTCTGAGAATGTTTCAATGACTGAAATGATAGTTTAGACAATATAACCACTAGGGGATATAAACATTATTGCGGTAACACATATACGTATAAGTACTTAGCACTTGAACTAAAGTTTGCGAACTTTGTTGATCAAGTGAAAACCGGAACTTGATCAGTTAACCCAGTCCGCGAACGTGCGTAGTTCTCAAACCCGAGAATTTCTGCTAGAGTTGTAGCTCGGTTTCAGTCGGCGAACTCAGTCTGCGAACTGACGGAAGTTCTCGAACCCGAGAATTTCTTCTTGATTTTGTGAACTCCAACCGGTTACTTAAGTCCGCGGACTTGAGTGGTAATGTCTAAAAACGATGTTCGTGAACTTATTTAAATTATCTAAGAAATGCTATTGCAAACCGTGGCTTTATATTTCATGAATCAATTCGAGTGAATCACATAATTTTTGCTTCAATTGTGTCTTGTGCAGTACATAAGATGTCATAGCAATTGAAAAACTCTCTAACTAGTTCATTTGAGTCATTTGGACTAGTTATGGTGAAGAAGAATACCATTGATATGAAAGTTATCATTTGGCTAACCATTTGGTTGGCTAATATTGAACCAACTATTGTACACGTTTGGGTACGGTTACATAAACCCAAAATCGTCAAGTACATGTGTGTATGACAAGTTAAGTTTTAGATCTAACGGTTGAGATATATTAGCTTTTATCTAATCAGGTTTTTATCTAACGGTGAATATTGAATGCTTTGTTACTAAGATAACATTGATTGCAAACCCTAATTTGAAAGACTATATAAGGGAGAACTATAGCAACTAGAAAACCTAATCCCCACACATTCTGTGTGATACTAGTTTGCTAAGCTAGAGTCGATTCTCCTTTAACCTTTGGTTTTCTTCTTCTAAAACCAGGTTAACGACTTAAAGACTTCATGGGGATTGTGAAGCCAGACCGATACTACTTTTCTTGTAGTTATGTGATCTGATCTTGCTGTTTCTATTGTACGAGTACAATTGTAATAATTGGCTTGAGCTTTCTATCTCCTATAGGAAAGATATAAAAGTAATCACAAACATCTTCGTCTCATCGTCTGTGATTCCACAATATCTTTTTTCGATGCGTCGATTAAGACTATTGTGAGGTGATTGATAAAACTGAGCTATTCTTTGGGAATATAAGTCTGGTTTTATTGATTGGTTCTTGTTCACCTTGATTTATCAAAAGACGGAACAAAACTCATAGGTTTATTCATGGGAGATGAATTTATCTATTGTGTAGACTTTTCTGTGTGAGAAACATTTGTTTGCTAAAGACTTCGACTTTGGGTCGTAGCAACTCTTGGTTATGGGTGAGATCAGCTAAGGGAATCAAGTGCGCAGTATCCTGCTAGGATCAGAGGCGTAGGAGCATAATTGTACCTTAGATCAGTGTGAGATTGATTGGGGTTCAACTACAGTCCAGACCGAAGTTAATTTGGAGTAGGCTAGTGTCTGTAACGTCTTAATACAATGTATGTTTATTCTGGACTAGGTCCCGGGGTTTTTTTTGCATTTGCGGTTTCCTCATTAACAAAATTCTGGTGTCTGTGTTATTTCTTTTCCGCATTATATTTCGTTATATAATTGAAATAATACAGGTTGTGCGTTGTTCAATCAATTAGAATATCAGACCTTATTGGTTATTGATTTAAATTGATTGATACTTGGATATTGGTCTTTGGTACCATCCAAGTTATCTCTCGTTGATTAAGACTCGCGAATCGTATTTGCTTGAGTAAATAAAATTGAGATATTGAGATAATAACTCCTTGAGTATTTTCTATTGATTGAGTCTAACTGTCTAGTTGATTCGCTAGAAAACAACTCGGAGTTGTCCATACAGATTGCTAATCGAATTAGGTGTGGTTGTTAGACCCCCAATTTTTCAATCTGACCCCGACTATATGCCCGAAGATTCATACTACTTCGATAGTAAAGCCCGAAGATCAGGACGATCAACCGGAAGATAAGAGCATCGTCCCGCAATGAAGAATCTTCGTGCTGAGTTGATGGCAGAAATCAAGCAGATGAAGACAAGGCAAGGAAGAGAAACATTAGAGGAAGTGATGAGAGAATCCTCTACCACACCTCTAACTGTGCACCTGGCAAGAGCTTCATATTACGACGGGTCCAGCGATCCTGCCACCCATCTTCGGTATTACAATCGAACCTTGGACCGATGGGATCAAGATGACATGGTCCTTTGCAGATACTTACCTTCAAGCCTAAAAGGATTGGAATTATCCTGGTTTGACAACCTACCACCTAATTCCATCAATTCCTACTTCCAGCTCACAGAGAAATTCTTGGGGACTTACATGTACAACAAGACCGTCAAAGCAGGAATGGATAAACTTTTCTTACTAGCGGTCGCCTTCAAAGAAACGATCAGGGAGTACACAGACAGGTGGCACAAGATTTGTCAGGCAATAGGAAATGTAGATCTGGTGGTTAACATCAACTGTTATAAGTGGGGATTGGATAGGATGAGCCCATTTTTCGTGGAGATTTATGAAAGTATTCCCACGACTGAAGGGGATCTTCGAGTGATCATCGAAAAGTACGCATGGTTGGAAGATATATAGAGAGACAACCCTAGAGAACAGGTGTAAAGATCTCATCGTATGAATTCAGTAGAGCAAGCCATCAGATCAAAGAGGACCAATTCGACCGAGCATTCCAACGAAGATAAGAGAGGATGAAGAGACGACTATCGGCACAATGATAAGAAGTTCGAAGATTAGGTCTACACGAAGCTTAACACTAGCTATGTTCTTAGCTTGAGGGAAATCAAGGACCGAACCAACCTCGAATGGTCATGGTCCAAAGGAAAGCAACCACCAAGATCAGAGAAATCAAGGGACTACTGCGAGTATCATTCCTTCAACGGTCACCAAACAGAGAAATGCAAGAACCTCGAAATAATGATCCAGAAGATGATTGACGTTGAAGATCTCAAGTAGTACGTTCAAAACCCAGAACCCGAAGAAAGGAACCATCGAAACAAGCAAGTTCACCTACTGGAGAATGACCGAAAGATCAACACCATCTCTTTTTAGATTCCATCGGCCCTTCATTAATCGATCAAATAGGAAAGAGATTGAGGAAGCAATTCGAGTACTATTGTGAACTATACAAGATTGATGGAGAAGAAGTAGATGGACATGAGGATTGGATGAACGAACCGCTGACTTTCTCTGCCGACAATGTCGAGGAAGACATGGAAGACCATAACGATCCTATGGCACTCATGCTTCCTGTCTCATAATGGACCATAAAGAAAATATTGATCGATGGAGGGAGCGCAATCAACCTCTTATTCTATGACACCTTCAAAAGAATGAAGTTGAACGATGAACAGTTGATGTCTTTGTACTACACCATCTATGGATTCAATAGAGCATCCACGAAGTCTTTGGGGGATATCATCCTAGAAGTTAAATCTAGACCTATAAAGGTCAATACCAGATTCAACTTGGTGGATGCACCATCCCCCTACAATGCCATCATCGGGCGAAGATGGGTACATAAACTCAAAGGAGTAGTAACAACGTACCACCAATACCTTAGATTTACGATGCCCGAAGGGGCGATGGAAATCAAAGGTGATCAAGTTACCGCACTGTAGATGGTGGATTTTCGATAAAGGCTCAAATTGTAAACCCGTAATTATACAAACCTCTGATCCAGCATTCAAACGTGAGTATTGAGACACGGATCTCTCATCGAATCCTCAGACTGAGAATACTTTCTCTCAAAGTACATGTAGATATGTAGTCTCACGGCTAGGCAACAACATATCTCATGAATACTGAACACTTCCGTAATTATTTCTATATAGTATCTCAAGATGGACGGCTCCTAGACAGCTTGCTCTCCTAGTATAGAGCGATGACGTCTTCAGGATACAAACAACGAGTTTATCCTGACTATATAAAGGATATGAAGCTCCAGTATCGGGATAATTAATGCTCCTAGACAGCTTGCTCTGCTAGTATAGAGCCATAAGTTAATTATTCCTAAATTCTTGGATTCATCCATTGAATTTCCGAAATATTCAAATATTTTCGCAGTATTTCATTACTGCAAACCATGGTTCTTCCCAGCAGAATTCCATGGGTTAGTAATAAATATTCAACACACGGGCGTCTGAGCTACCTCCGAGTAAGCCCCAATTTAAATGGTGCAAGTGTATTCAACGACGATACACTAACAATCACCGTACGAACAAGTATTTCAAAATACGACGAGACGATGAACCTATGCAAAATAGAAAGGAAAATAATAAATAATTTAAAAATTGATCAAGGCGCTGGGAGCATGGGCCCACTGACTGGCCGGACGTGACGTGGTCAATTCCACGCCAGTTTCATATTTTTATCATATTTTTTGTTATTTTCCTTGAGTTCATGAAAATCCTTTCACTTGAACAAATATCCTTCGTTTTGAGGAAACTCCTCATTTTCATGGTGTTTCCTTCACACCAAGGAAATAATATAAAATTAGGGAAAATATGGTAAAGTCGTGATCATTAGCCAACCGGCCATGTCTTGATCCCAACCGGCCCCACACCTCATGGTTCCTCATTATTTTACTATTATTTCCCTGATTTCATGAAAACTCCTTAATTTCATGATACTTCTTTGATCCCATGAAAAATGATATAAAATTAAGAAAACCCATGGGACCGGGACATAGCCGGCCGGTCATGCCCTATCTGGCCCTACATATTTTATTTTATCATTACTATATTTTTCATGTTTCCTTAATCCCATGAAATTCCTTGATTTCATGATATGTCCTTCAAATTATGGAAAATACATAAAATTAATGAAACTTGTGGGACCGGGCCCAAGCTGGACAGTCATGCCCTAGATGGTCCCACAAACCCCTTATTTTATTATTATGTTTATGTTTCCTTGATTTTATGAAATTCCTTGATTTCATGATATTTCCTTCGAAAAGTCTTTCAAAATAATGAAAATCCCTTCAAATCATGAAATAATACATAAAATAAGGGAAAACTCACGGGACCGGGCCCTAGCTGGCCAACCATGCTCAAGACGGTCCCACATGCCCTTATTTTATTATTATTAATATTTTTATTTCATTCATCTCATGGAAACTCTTTGATTTCAACAAAAACTCCTTGGTTTCAACAAACTCCTTGGTTTTATCATATTTCCTTAAAATCATGAAAAATATTATAAAAAATAGAAAAACATTGTGGAACGGGCTCCTTGGCCATGGCCGGTCCCACACTTCATGATTTCTTTATTTTTTATTATTTTCCTTCATCTCATGAAGGTTTTGACGGTTTCATCAAAAAATCCATGATTTCTTCATATTTTCTCAAATAAGTGCTCAAACGCACATCTGAAAATACCAAAATTCTTAGAACTGAGATATGAACACTTTGGTGACATGAGCATGTTACATTAACCGACCAAGGTTGGCTCTTTGTCTTGCAAGAAGCCGGTCCCACACATTTTCACGATTTGACCTAATTTGCACAATTGCACGTATTAGGTTCAAAACTCTTCCAAATTTTTTGGAGTTTTATGGAATGATCAATATTTGATCCCGTGACCACCCAGGGCCGGTTTCATGACCCCTTGGTCGGTCCCTCACCTCTTCATAATTAATTAGGTTTTATCACCTAAGGTTTAGTCGAGCATTTTCGAATAAATGATTAAACCAGCATTTAATCATTCTTTCATCAACAAATCACCAAATCTTCAAGAGGCCTTGGTATTTGCTCACACGAGCATACGAGAGCTACATAATCGACCCACGGTCCCATGAAGCCGTCCCTCCTTCATTCCATGGTTGATTTTCAAATAAACCATCAATTGATCAAATCAGGGTTTCTGAGTCCAAGGATCATAATTCCAGATTCAAACGCTAATAATTTTATGACGATCTCATGATAATTATTCTTATTAATTATACTCGGTTCAACTATCAGTATTTTAATTAATATTTTATTTTGGTCACGCTACCAATAATTCATCAGATGAGCAATACTTTCTCAAATCAAGGAATATTGGTTCAACTATCAATATTCAACAAATCAGAGCAATACTTGCTCGCCTCAACTATCAACGTGAGAATCATGCCCAGGTTCAATTCACGAGTTTCATAACATTTTACAAAATCATGTTCAACTCAGTAAATACATGGACTCATCGTCCCATGAAATCATGAAGTCAACAACTGACTAAACTAACCACGAGACGTCAATCGTGTCACTTGGGTGGATATCAACTAGGGTTTTGGTCTGGCGGTCTACAGAACTTGTGTTCAAACACACGATGGAATGTGAGCAAGTCGTGTAATCAGTTAAAGGAGTTAAAAAAGTAGTGGATGGAAAATCAACCAAGTCTCCGCACGATGAGCAACTGGTTTCAAACACGATTTCCACTTCCCCGCTCTTTGATTCCATAAACTGTCACACTTCATGGAATCATGGTGTCTACAATTCCAGCAATATAAATAAGTCTCTGAATCATGATTGAAAGAACAATGAGAACAACAACAAGAATCTCACGTATCACTGACAATACGAGATCAACAACTCATTAATTGAGCAATTGCTCTCAACTGAGAAATTTCAATCATTTAGAACTTATCTTATTCAGAATTCACAACACACCTATAATATTTGATTACCATTGATTCCACACATTTCTCAGCTTGCCTCCTACAGATCGACCCATCCTATCTTGTGACCGAATTTACTCTGGAACGACCATTGTCTTGGTTTAGGTCGGAGTACTACAGATTGATCTCTCGAATTCAAAGCACCCCCTTTACAGCGGTGCATCTGTGTGAGGTTGAACATTTCACTCGGTTCAAGGAGTCCCCTCTGTACGGTCGTATCCTCAATTCGGTAAAAACTAGCAAATATTTTTTCCCCATCTATACGCACGAGAATGCCAGGCTTTAAAAAATCAGCTCAATAATGAACAAGAAGATCAACGTAAAGCCCGAATGGGCAAGAGAAAAGCAGCAGCCAAAGGTAAGGAAATCGACATGTATCTTGAGGAGATTTCAAAGAAGAGTCCAACGAAGAATAACACCGTTCTTCTTACCGAAGCAGGCACCTCAAAGGCAAAGGAGATGGAGGAGTCTACCAAATAGCAATTAAAGAATGTTCCTCTCCTAAGGGAACCGAAGCCTACATTCACATCAGTAGAACACACGAAGGAGATTAACATAAGAACAGAAGAAGACCCCAAGATGATCAAAATAAGGACTTTGATGGACAAATATTGAGAAGAAATGTTGATCAGGATACTCAAAGAATACGCGGATATATTTGCATGGAGGCTAGGAGATATGACAAGGATTGATCCAAAGATAATACAACACGAACTTCGGATAAAGCCGGCACAAACCCCTTCAGGCATAAACTACGCAAAGTAGCACCTGAATATCATCAAGCAGTTGGGAAAGAGCTTCACAAACTCATGAAAGCAGGATTCATAAGGAATGTGAGATACCCCACATGGATCTCGAACATGCTCATCGTATCAAAAAAGAACGGTGGGTTAAGATTATCCATCGACTTCACTAACCTCAACAAAGCATGCCCGAAGGAAAGCTACCCGCTCCCAAGCATCGATCATCTGGTAGAAGTTGTTGAATGACACGAAGAATTTTCATTCATGGATGAATATTTCGGCTACAACCAGATAGCCCTGGAAGAAGAATAACAACAACACACAACATTCTTCACTCCGCACGAACTCTATTGTTACACCCAAATTCCTTTCGGATTGAGGAATACAGGGGCAACATATCATATGATGGTGGACGTTGTCTTAAAGCCATGGATTAGGAAAACTTTAGAAGTTTATGTCGATGATATGCTCGTCAAAATCAAATTGCGCAAGGATCACCTAAAGGACTTGAGAGATATCTTCGGTGCAATGAGGAAATACAACATGAAAGTGAACCCGGAAAAGTGCACCTTTGGTGTTACATCAGGGAAGTTTCTCGGATATCTGGTAACGAAGAAGGGCATCTAAGTCGATCCCGCTAAAATCCAGGCCATCGTGGAGATGCCATCCCCAAGAAATTTGAAAGAAGTCCAGAAACTTAATGGTTGCATAGCGACACTAGGGAGATTCATCGATAGATCATCGGACAAGTGTAAACATTTCTTCAATATCCTCAAGAAAGGGACCAAGTTTGCATGGACCGCTGAGTGTGAAGAAGCTTTCCAGAAGATTAAAGAGTATCTGTCAACGATCCTGATCCTCCAGAAACCCGATCTCGATGAAGTGTTGGCCCTTTATATAGCAACAACCGAAGATGCAGTCAGTTCTGTGCTGGTCAATACTAACACGCAGGTCGAGCAACTGATCTATTATTCCAGTAAATCTCTCAATACGGCAGAAAGAAACTACACCAAGATTGAGCAACTTATACTGGCATTAGTATGGGCAACACATAAGCTGAGAACTTATTTCTTGACTCACTATGTTCGCATCCCATGTAAAGCACCACTGGAAGCTGTTCTTAAGAACGCTGGTAAAGTAGGAAGAATAACAAAGTGGAATACACAACTGGAATAATTCAACATTATCCACGAGATCCAAACTTCCCAAAAGTCACAAGTCTTGGCGGATTTCCTAGCAGACTTACCTCTGGATAATGGCGAAGAAGTGGAAGACATACCTGGAGTAGAGGAAGATGCAAAGGATCCAAACGATGTACTCGAACCCTCAAGTCAAAGAAGGTGGGAAGTCTTCGTTGATGGGTCCAAGAATAAGGAAGGTGCAGGCATAGAGATTGTGATCACAACACCTACTGGGGACAGAATCGTGCAGGCACTGAGATTGGAATTTCAAGGGCATTGATGGTATTTATCAATGATGTTGTAGTGAAAAGGTTCGTTGAGACTTGTGAAGGAAGATTTTTTTAGACTTTAATTTTTTTTATAAATAAAAATAACAAACTCAAAAAAAGTGTTGTAAAAATATGGAGAGACCGGGGCTAGGATTCCACCAATTTCCATACTCATATGGTTCATATATCAATTCTAAACAATAAAAGCTCAAATGATAAAGTTTTATTGACTCTAGTTCATTGCCTAAGGTAGATTTCGAAAGTAATGGGTGTAAAACTAAAGCATGGGACATCAAAACTTCTAAGCTAAGCATGACCCATCAATTGTAATCACAACCATTCAATGAAACTCATAAATCAATTAAATAACAATGCAAATAGTCATAACAAGAATTGATAAAATTACCACATTTATGAAACTTGGCTTCCTCCATCGCCTTAGAGGTTGGGATTAGCTTCTCATCATGGTAACACGCTCTAAAGGTGATTTCATTGCTCAAATAGGTGTTTACAAAGATGAAATATAGAGAAAATAATTAAAACCGGGTGTTTGCAACGCTTATAATTGTTGCAAAGCACTGTTACAGAGAACGATATCTGTAAACTGTCGTCGTTGTTATAACATGCAAGACTACCGCCTAACTGTCGCATTCATTGTAGCATAAACGACAGTTTGTGGTGGTCTTATGTTCTTCGTACACCAGCAGAAACAATTTTCCTGGTTGTTGATTCTACGCCTCTATGATGCTCTAAACTATCCCAAACTCTCCATCCTCCTCTCTGACATCTGAAAACCCTTTATATACACAATTGCACCAAGAATCCTCTGAAATCAATCCCAAAATCTCTGTCATAAATATATTTTATTTTCACGGGATTATTTCCTGTTATTGTTTCTTCACGCGTCTGCAGATATCAATCACACTTCAACACGACTCTACACGATTCGGATATCATCAAACACGCTTCTTACGCAAGATAGCTTCCCAAAAATAGAACAGAAATCCCGGTAAATCTTCTCTCCTTTGTTTATCGTGTTTGCACGTAATCTTATTTGTTAAGGAAACCAAGACATGTACCTTCTCTGTTTTGATGATACAGATCACTTTCAATCTTATCCCGTGAAAATCTCACCAAAAATCACGTCAAATTTCAATCCAGAAAGTATCGGTATTAACTAATTTTCTTGGACATATTTCCCCGCCAAAAACGGTTTCAAACGAAGAAGAAGGGATTCCCCTTATCTGGATATGGTTTCCCTTTATCAACTGCCCAACAGTGGGGTGTAAATAGCAGCAAGTGTGCCCCTTAGTAATTGGATGCCCCTTATCCAAACTGAGAGTCCGGGTAACAAATCTCCTCCGGGTCCAAGTAGCACTTTTTGAGCCGAATTTTGCACACATGTTTATTTCTCTAAAAACACCTACACAAACACAAAAACACCATAATTAGTACAAAATCGAGTGCCAACAATATATAGTATTGAGATCAAATTAGACACAACAATGTGTCTATCAAATACCCCCAAACTTATTATTTGCTAGTCCCGAGAAAATCTAATCTAGAAAATAAAATGACTACACTTAGCATGTGCAGCAAGCCGTTAAACCAATAGGTGGCCCTAGTGGCGGAGTGTTGTCTTTAGAGGGTTTACTAGAGGTGTACCCACAAAACCTGTACTTCTAATTGGTCACAAGTATCCAAAGAGCTATGAGGACATACAAATTCTCAACCTATCTCCAAGTGACTAGAATGCCAGAGAAATTAAAGGTGCCAGCTCTAAAGCTAACTGAAGAAAAGGGGAGACACATCCGCAACACTACTAGATAAAGAGATATCCGCTACACAGCTAGATAAACATTGTAAGATGCGTCTACTGATTTACATCTGGATAAGATTAGGAGAGAGATAAAAATGAGAGGGACATCTACTACACAGCTGGACTAATTACGTGTGATGAGTTAAACCAGTGCTAGAAAGATCTTGTGCCAGATTGAAAGTGGACTAACAAAGCAACCAAATGTATCTTTCTTTGACTCCCTCATAGTGCTCAGTAGAAACAACGTCTTCTTTGGTCTTCAAATGTTGATGATAAATTCTTGAACCTCGTAGAACCTTGACAATTAACTCTTCTCTTCGATTTCTTGCTTGACATAAAAATTTCTACTTCCCTATGGCCTTATTGAATAAAAAGAACGTAATGATGATTTTTTTTTCTTTTTCTTCATAAAAAATGATTTTGCTTATATTAGATAAATATTATTACATGAAACTAGTTGGAAGCCTAACAAGCTAAGCTCCAACGACATATTACTACATTAATTGAACAGGTTGCTGTGCTAACCTACCAGCGAGCCTCATGGGTAACCTAGCCAAGAGAGCCGAAACGGCGGGAGGGGGGGCTGAGAGTGTGTCACAAGGGGGGAAAACTAACACTACCTTCCATGTTAGTTCCTGCAATATTACGCCATTGGGGACTCGAACCTGAGACCTCCTGGAGCGCATTAAACTTTGGGGAACGGGGATGACCAGCTGAGCTAGGGGCCCGTTCTTCATTTTTTTTTTTTTTTTTTTTTTTGAAATAGAGTAATAACAAGACAAAAATTACATGGCCACCACAGAAGGACTTTAACACTTGGATCTTTGCAACTTGTAATGTCTTAGTATCATGAACTTCAACAACTTATATCGTTTTTCTTGCATCTTATAACTTCTTGTAACCCTTGATTTTTGAATTCTGATTTTCTATTGTTGCTTCTAAACCTTAAACCTCTTCAATTTTCTTCATAGATTTTGATGTCGCTCCGTTTGTTGATGATGATAAGTTTCTACTGAGAGAGAGTCGTAATCCAGTAACTAAGACTACATTGTGAGGTTGCTTTGTCTTTCTGGAATTTCCTGGTCTAATCGTCTCTCCATCATGGATGGTTAGGTCCATCACGGTTACCCTATAAAAGGAACAAGTTCTCTCCTGAATTTCAAGGATCTCAATGTCTTTTTATCTAATGTCTAAATAGGTTGTTATCCCTAGCATTCCAATTTCTATCTTTTCGGTGAGAAACAGTATGTAAACTTAGCTAATCGGATACCATGTGACGCTAGATGTTTCAAAAGAGAAACTAAAAAAATTCTCCCATAACCCCAAACTTAAGTCTAACATTGTCCTCAATGTTCTAAAGATGAAATTAAAAACATGAACAATGAGAAACCGTTACCACTAGAAGGAAATAAGGAAAAATATTACAGTGTTGCATGAGCAAGGGCAAGGAGTGCTAAGTTTAATGTCTTCAGCCAGACATCAAATACCTCAACAAGGATCTTCACCTTCCAAAGTCATACACCAATAGCCGAAATAGTTGTGGGTCCATAAGACCAAATAGAGTTAACACCAATATGAGACAACTGCACTGGTTCAGAAAAATGAATATAAGGAGCACATCCTCATCTAAGGTTTCTGTCAAGATAACTGGGTTTATCTGGAGAAAATAACGAGGCTTCATATGTGTGTCTTGATAAAGAGATTCATCCGATATACTGGCCTCTAAAACCTGGGTCACTTCCTGGACAGTATCAGGAGGATCGGGTTACGGAGTCTGAATAGACTCAAGTAATATCTCAGACGCACAAGGCTCGAGTCCCAAGTTAGGGACTTCAATTAGGGACACGTGACGATCACAAGAACCATCACTACCCCCAAACTTAGGGTTTTCACTACTCACAGACAAACCTCTAACGATTGCTTGAATTTATGGATCTTCAGAGTCTCTAAAGTACTCAAGAGCTTCTTCTAGTTCTCCACCCCCAAACTTAAGGTCATCATTATTCTCAAAAAGACCTAACACTATTGCTTGGATTTCTGGGTCCGTAGAGTCTTTAGAATACTCAAGGGATTCTTCTACAGATTGATCACACGTCTGGTCTAAGAGAATGGTTTCCTCAAATTTATCTAAAGAGTCTCCTAGTAAAGTGTCATGCCAATCATCCTGAACTAAATCCTGAACTAAAGTGCTAATCATATTCACTTCTTCTAAATCATCATTCTCAGAAGGTTGCCTAGTAACATTAAATACATTTAGTTCGGTGGTCATATTACCAAAGGATATGTTCATAAGCCCGGTCCTACAATTGATGACAGCGTTAGCTGTGGCTAAGAATGGGAGACCTAAAATCACCGGGATTTGAGCACTTGGGTCCTGAACAGGTTGTGTGTCTAGAATAACAAAATCCACTGGATAAATAAACTAATCAACCTCAATCAGAACATCCTCTATGACACCACGAGGTACCTTAACAGACCTATTAGCTAATTGAAGTGTCATTTTAGTCGGTTTCAACCTACCAAGACCTAGCTGGGTGTAAACATGATATGGAAGTAAGTTAACACTAGATCCTAAGTCAAGTAATGCCTTATCGACCATGTGCTTACCAATTGCACAAGATATGGTGGGGCATCCAGGGTCCTTATACTTAGGGGGTGTTTGGTTCAGAAGAATGGAACTTACTTGACCAGCTAAAAAGGCTTTCTTTTGGACATTAAGCTTTCTCTTTCGTGTACAAAGATATTTAAGGAACTTGGCATAAGCAGGCATCTGTCTAATTACTTCTAACAATGGAATGTTAATGTTCACCTGTTTAAATGTCTCCATTATCTCGTTGAAAGTCGACTCCTTTTTTGTTGGGGCTAACAACTTTGGATACGGGGATCTAGGCACAAAGGCAGTCCTATCAGGAATTTCTTGGGACTCCTTAGGAATTGTTTCAATTTCCTCAGCTATGGGCTCCTCCTCTTGGGAAGTAGAAGATGGAACTACAACATGTTCACTTTCAGGCATGGCGACCTTATTGTCAACTTTCTTTCCACTCCTAAGGGTTGTAATAGAATTCACATGATTGTACGATTTCTCTCCTTTGGGGTTAGGATCAGTATGACTAGAGAACCTACCTTTTTCCCTCAAAGACTCATTTATCTGACTAACCTGGGTTTTCAACTCGGAAATAGCCTGAGAGTTAGCATAACCTATACTCTTACTTTCTTCTATCCCTTGCACAACTATTTGGTTGATATTTTCAGAGCTTTTAATAAACGAGGCGAGAGTCTCTTCTAAACTTATGATATTTTTATCCAAAGGGTTCTGAAACTGGGGTTGACCTGAGACTGACCTTGACTCTGGCCCTTAGACCAAGAGAAATTAGGATGGTTTTCCCAACCAGGGTTGTAGGTTTCTGAGTATGGGTCAAACTTATGACTGTTTTCAAACCTAGCATTGTTATAAACAACATGGGCTTGCTCTTCACTAACGTCACCTTCCCAAAATGAGCTATTGGGTTCTATTCCACAACTAGAGACTTGAGAGGCTCTAATTCTATCATTAGGTTCAACAAAGGACCTATTTTTAGACTGACCCATTTCCAAAGCTTCTAACCTCCTAGACAAAGTAGCAAACTTAGCATCTGACCCAAATCTTGTATCTACCACATTGGTGCTACTTCTATTGACCAAGAGTCTTTTAGGGGGTTCAACACAAGACTCCCACTGTTGGGATTTTTCAGCTACATCTTCTAAGAAGGAAAGTGCATCATCAACGCTTTTACTCGTGAATAAACCTGCGCACATAGACTCGACCATGGCTTTGGTCGAATAGTCTAAACCTTCATACAAAATTTCAACTAATTTCATTTTTTCGAACCCATGGTGAGGACATTGCGACAAAAGATCATTAAATCTCTCTAAAAACCTATAAAGGGATTCTCCTTCTTGTTGCATACTGGCACTAATTTTCTTCCTAAAAGATGTGGTTCTATGCTTAGGGAACCACTTTAATTAGAAAGCAGCAGTAAGTTGGTCCCATGTTTCTATAGACCCAGATGGTAGATTATTCAGCCAGGACTTGGCTTTATCTCTTAAGGAAAAGGGGAAAATCCTAAGTTTCAAGACTTCATCAGAAAGGTCCTTAATCTTAATTGTTCCACAAATTTCTTCAAAGTCCCTAATGTGAAAGTAAGGGTTTTCATCATCTTTTCCTAAGAATATAGGGATCATCTGAAGAATACCAGGATTCAACTCATAAGTAGCCGTAGAGGCTGGCAATTTAATGCACGATGCTCGGTTGGTCCTAGTTGGGTACATGTAGGCTTTCAAAGTAGCCATTGATGGCACAACTAAAGTACTAGGGGTACTTCCTTCACGAAGAGACAAATTCTCAAAACTGAAGTTTCCAAAAACGGGGCTCTCAAAAGAAGAGTCTTCGAGCTCCCCGCCTTCACAAGAAGAACTACTAGGTTTGTCACTAATCAAACGACCTAGAGTGTTTCTTTTCCAAGCCCGTTCTCTAATGACCTCAGGCATACACTAGAAAAAAAAAATCCTAAAAGGAAGGGAGGTTCTAAGCAAACACAAAGCAGGCTGACTCCACCAAAGCAAACCTAGAGATTTCTAACAAACAAAAATCATGATGGATCCACTTAGATTGTTTTCTAGACCAGCTTCTAATCCTTCGAAAGGGAATTCGTTACAATCTGAGCAAACCCCTCTGGAATCAATCTGCGTTTAAGTAAGTTAAATAAAGGCGAGGGAAGCTGCTGCATCTTTGATACCCAAGGACTCACCGCATTACAAGGCGGCGCAGTCACGCATTCAACTCACAGAAACCATCATGAACTTCGAAGAATGCTCAAAAGAGTAACCAATATTTTTCGAACAAGTTTCCTATTAAGCTCGTTACCCTATCGGTCTCGTTCTATTCCAAATTTTAAGTTTAGGTTCGCGTTTGGTATCGTTTTCCTAAGGCGGGCAAGAAGGGAATGGTGATGAAATCCGAACCCTTATCTTATATGGCCAGCCCTTGCCCTTTACTAGGAATTTAAAACATCCGTTTTCAGTTCCTCAACATATATTCACACGAAGGAAGACAGTAACTCGCTGGAAGGGGATTCGCGAGTGTTTCGACAAACTTACCTCCAGTTCCAGACGGGGGATGAACCTCTGTAGTCGACTCGGGCCACGACTCATATGTCATGTACGAACCCGAGGGGCCGAGGTGATATCGTAATCGCCGTCCTTCTCTGCAAACAATTTAATATTTAATACTACCCTTCCGTAGGGTTTAAAAAAAAAAGAATGTCCAAATGTCCAAGTCCAAAGTCCAAAAAGTAAAGAGTAAAGTGCAAAAGAAAAAGAAAATTACAAGAATAAAGAAATCCTAATACAATCTAAAGAAATAAACTCTCTCTTTTTTTTTCTCTCTTTTTATAAAAAAAAATATTCTTCTTTCGCTCCTTTCGCTTTGTCTTCAACTCCAAACTTTAAGTATTCACCAAAAGCTTTGGCAAATTTTTCTTTCGCTCCAAATTCCAAAATCTGTAGTAAAAAGACAAAACAAAAACGTAAAGAAGAACAAATAAAGTAAAAACAAATAAAAATCTAAAAACTCTAGCCTAAAGACAAGCTCCGTGTCGACGGCGCCAAAAATTGATGGTATTTATCAATGATGTTGTAGTGAAAAGGTTCGTTGAGACTTGTGAAGGAAGATTTTTTTAGACTTTAATTTTTTTATAAATAAAAATAACAAACTCAATTAAAAAGTGTTGTAAAAATATGGAGAGACCGGGGCTAGGATTCCACCAATTTCCACACTCATATGGTTCATATATTAATTCTAAACAATAAAATCTCAAATGATAAAGTTTTATTGACTCTAGTTCATTGCCTAAGGTAGATTTCGAAAGTAATGGGTGTAAAACTAAAGCATGGGACATCAAAACTTCTAAGCTAAGCATGACCCATCAATTGTAATCACAACCATTCAATGAAACTCATATATCAATTAAATAACAATGCAAATAGTCATAACAAGAATTGATAAAATTACCACATTTGTGAAACTTGGCTTCCTTCATCGCCTTAGAGGTTGGGATTAGCTTCTCATCATGGTAACACGCTCTAAAGGTGATTTCATTGCTCAAATAGGTGTTTACAAAGATGAAATATAGAGAAAATAATTAAAACTGGGTGTTTGCAACGCTTATAATTGTTGCAAAACACTATTACATAGAACGATATCTGTAAACTGTCGCCGTTGTTATAACATGCAAGACTTCCGCCTAAATGTCGCATTCACTGTAGCATAAACGACAGTTTGTGGTGGTCTTATGTTCTTCGTACACCAGCAGAAACAATTTTCCTGGTTGTTGATTCTACGCCTCTGTGATGCTCTAAACTATCCCAAACTCTCCATCCTCCTCCCTGACATCTGAAAACCCTTTATATACACAATTGCACCAAGAATCCTCCGAAATCAATCCCAAAATCTCTGTCATAAATATATTTTATTTTCACGGGATTATTTCCTGTTATTGTTTCTTCACGCGTCTGCAGCTATCAATCACACTTCAACACGACTCTACACGATTCGGATATCATCAAACACGCTTCTTACGCAAGATAGCTTCCCAAAAATAGAACAGAAATCCCGGTAAATCTTCTCTCCTTTGTTTATCGTGTTTGCACGTAATCTTATTTGTTAAGGAAACCAAGACATGTACCTTCTCTGTTTTGATGATACAGATCACTTTCAATCTTAGCCTGTGAAAATCTCACCAAAAATCACGTCAAATTTCAATCCAGAAAGTATCGGTATTAACTGATTTTCTTGGACATATTTTCCCGCCAAAAACGGTTTCAAACGAAGAAGAAGGGATTCCCCTTATCTGGATATAGTGTCCCTTTAGCAACTTCCCAACAGTGGGGTGTAAATAGCAGCAAGTGTTCCCCTTAGTAATTGGATGCCCCATATCCAAACTGAGAGTCCGGGTAACAAATCTCCTCCGGGGTTCCAAGTAGCACTTTTTGAGCCGAATTTTGCACACATGTTTATTTCTCTAAAAACACATACACAAACACAAAAACACCATAATTAGTACAAAATCGAGTGCCAACAATATATAGTATTGAGATCAAATTAGAAACAACAATGTGTCTATCAGGCACACCAGCAATATCGTGGAGTATGAAGCTGTAATACATGTTCTTCGTTTGATAAGAGAAATGTAACAAGTGACTCACAGCTAGTCATTCAGTAAATAGAACTAGAGTATAACACCTATGACGAGACTCTCTCAGCCTACATGGACCTGGTCCAAACTCTAGCATCACAAATACCCAGCATTAAGTTCTGACATTTATGAAGGAAAGATAACATATATGCCGATGCCTTGGCCTATATTTCATCGATGTTGAAAGATGATAATGTCAAGGCCATCAAGATAGAAAGAGTATACGAACCTTCAATCTCCCCGTAGCAAATCCTCGCTATAACAAATCGTGAAGACGGTGTATGAAAAGATATTTCCGAAGACGATGCAGGAGAAGATATCTCCGAAGATTTTGCCGAAGATGACATCCTGACAAGAGCGAACGAATACGAAGACTTTAGCAACGAAGAAGACTAGAGAACCTTTTCCTTGAAGAAGGAGAGCTGCCTACGGATGTGAAGCAATCTAAAAAAGTGCAATCGAAGGCAGTGAGATACGAACTTCGCGACGGAGTCTTATACAAGAAATCTTTCCTATGACCCCTATTACGTTGTTTATCCAGAGAGGGAGAGGGGGGATCGTATCTTAAAGGACATCCACTATGGAGACGCAGGAAATCACAGCGGGATGAGATCATTGGCCGACAAAGATAAAACACAAGGATACTACTGGCCACAGATGATACAAGACGCTGCTAAAATTTCTAGAAGATGCGAAGAGTGTCCGAGGTTAGCCAAAAGATTCCACGCTCCAGCAACAGAGTTAAATTCAGTGGGAAGTCCATGGCCATTTGCAAAATGGGGAGTTGACATCGTCGGACCACTAATCGAAGGAACATGAAAGAGACGATTCTTGATAGTATCTACTGATTACTGCAGCAAGTGGGTGGAAGCCAAGACTCTAGCAAGAATCAAGGACGTAGATGTATTCACGTTCATCTTTCAAAACATCATTTGTAGGTTCGATATTCCCGCAGAAATTGTCTCCGACAATGGAAAGCAGTTGCAAGGTAAGAAAATTGACATGCTATTCGACACGTTCAAGATCAGGAAAAACAATTCTACTCTCATCTATCCTCAGAGCAATGGCCAAGCTGATGCCACAAATAAGACCCTCGCTCTTAATTTCAAGAAATCGCTGGATGAACATAAAGGACGATGGTGTGAGAAATTGCACAACACACTATGGTCATACCGAACCACAAGAAGGTCAACAACCGGTGAATCTCCATTCCTTCTCACTTACAAAGTCGAAGTAGTTATCCCAACAGAGATCATCATGCCTATAAAAAAAACCAAAGCATAGAAAATAATCTCATAGTGGACACGATGCTAGAAAGACTTGATAATCTAGAATAACGAAGGGAAACATCGTTACAAAGAATAGAGAATTATCAACAAAGGTTAGCAAGGGAGTACAATAAAAAGGTTAAACTTAGAAATTTTGTAGAAGGACGGCATATGCTACGTACCACACCACATTATTAACGAGAAAAGAAATAGGGTAAGTCAACACCAACATGGGGAGGCCATTTTTCATACACGATATCGCAGGGAAGGGATCATACTACCTGTGTAACCTAAAAGGAAAAATCTTTAAGGAACCCCTGGAATGAGAAATACCTAAAGACATACTATCCATGAAGCAACGCAGTTCTGCATCTGCATGAAAAATACTAGAAGAAGATGATAGCGTACCCGCTTGGCATGTTTCTATCTCAGATAGAGGAATAGCAGACCTCACCTCATCAATCAAACATGAATCTTTTCCTTTTTCACCACACTAGTATGAACAAAGGGATCGATAAAGATCCCTTAATTACATTTACATTGGGTAAAATACGTGCATACAATCTCTCGGGACTCCCCTATCATCATCTATGAGTGTATGACCATGGGGAAGGATTCCAGCAGAATGAGATACCCAACCTAATACGAGGCAGCGGATCGACGGAATGGGTGTATGTAAATATTTTAATAACGCACCACATATCCGAGAATGTTGTACTAACCCCCACCGTCAGGTAACCCTCTGGCCCATGATTGACCGAAAGGGTGACTAGTCCAAATCAAATCACGAAGGTGCACACCATCATCATTTTACAACACACTCGTCGTTACCTTACATTTTTCATATTTTAGTAAGAAAATTAATAGATATAAAGTAATGATGCAGGAACACCGAAGCCGCATATGACTAAAAGAAAATAATGATCCATTTCATAAAAGCTGATTAAAAGTTTTGGGAGACAAGCAAGAAATACGAATAACATACAAAAATATCCCAAAGCTATATAATCAACAACGATCAAGTCTAAACTATAGCAGCGGGATAAGAGGCTTAACAGATAGCACAAGAAAAGTTAACATGCTACTTTTCACTTTTATCCTGAAGGATCAACATGATCAGTGGGCCATTCCTTTAAATAAGAAGGGACGCTCCCCCATAGGATGGACCAGAGGTAGACTTGAAAGGCTCTGGGACAGAACGTCGCTTATACTTCTTCGAGAGACCGTTCTCTTTCAAAAGACTCTGCTCTATCTGAACCAACATATTTCTCACCTCCAAAGATAGATGAAGATGAGCTTCTTTCTCTGAAGATTATCCCAAGCTTCTTTCGAAGTTTGACATATTGATACATGATGTTGTAGATCACGACTTACAACATGTATTATAGCATTCAAACCATCTGAATTTTGCTTAGCAAAAGCCATTTCTTCTTTTGAAAAATCCACTAAGCATTTAAACTCAGTTTTCGAATTTTCTACTTTCGGGCGATTATAACCATCGACGACTAATAGCCATGTATTAAAGTCTCGTTATTGAAGAAAATATCTCATAGAAGATTTCCATCATAGATAGTTTTTCCGTAAAATCTTGGTGGTACGTTAATTGAAGTCGATTCATGAGAACTCGAGTTCATTTCTTTTAGGTTGGATCGCACCAAACACAGATTGTTAGATCTTTTCATGTTTTCCTGCTCTAATGCCAATTAAAAAGATGCGGGTAAAAAAATATACCTCAATCTAAAACTTTTCCACCTATAAGTCCTTTCTCCGAAAGTGATTGTCTATGGACTGAGTCGAGACAATATAACTAATCGGTTCACACTTCGTGTGATTTTCTATGGATACGAGATCGAGACAATACGACAATAAGATAACTTGTGTGGTTGACTATGGATACAAGATCGAGACAATACAACAACGAAGTATGTTTACTTGATAATAGGTTCGGACTTAACTAAACACAATAGGATTTTTATCAAGTAAATAGGAATTAACATTTGTGTATTTTACTTCTAATTATAATAAAACAATTATAATTACGGAAATAGAAAAGTAAAAGACACATCAAGATTTTGTTAACGAGTAAACCGCAAATGCTGAAAAACCCCGGGACCTTTTCCAGAATTGAATACTCTCAGATTAATCCACTATACAAAATCTAAACCAACTTCGTATAGTTGAGACCAATCAACTAAACCTATAGTTCACCTAGTTCCGTATGTATCCTTGCGCCTCCAACTTGCAATAAGTCACGCACTTGGAACAATTCCTTTGGTTCGTATTCCAAACAGTGAAGGAACAACAAATCTATTCGGTAACAACTCTTTTCAAACAAATGATATGAGTTTGACAAAAGGCTCTTCCGTTTATCCCAATAAACTCCTGTGTTAGGTCCTTAGATCTATCTAATCAACAATCACCAAGGTAATTGCCTTGATTATGCAATCAATACTTTGAATCACAAATAAATGTATTGATCCCGATCTACTCAACTAATCAATCAAGATTATCACAAAGATAAACCGATTATAGTTGGATCCCCATCCGATCAAGTTTTGTGCACACCAAATATTATGAACCCAAATCAAAAATCTTCTTCGTCTTCAAATCTTCTTAGATCTTCAATAAACACCTGCACACAGTCAACTTGAATCTCCTGTGATCAATCACACACAGAACGGAGTTTGTTAACAATGGATTATCACAGGATGTCTTTAGATCTACAAACAGTCTAAAGATCCCCGTCGAAACTTCGATCTAGTTTGAGTGAATCTTATATCACAAGAGAAGATTCTCAAGCATAAACAAACTAGGTGCAATCAAAGTTCAACAACCGTTAGTCGATCAAATCAATCGAAAACTAATAATAAACTGCAATTATCTAGTTTCCCACCAACGGTACTCGTAGAGCTTCCCAATCCCAAATAAGTCTTTAAAATGAGCGGTTGTAAGAGATTTCGCCTAATTATGGTACTTTCCTCTCTGAATAGACGGCTCCACCAGTAAAAACACAACTAGGTAGTTTTCCTGGCTCTGAGGATTAGTTTGCTCGAAATGCAAACTTCAATATTTATAGACCAAGGAAGTTCGAACACCAAGGAATTTCCAAAACCGAATATTCTCAAAGATATGCAATAAGGGCAAAAGCGGTTTTCATAATTCCTGGAAATGCTTTGTCCAAATATTGACCGAAATTTCAATAGAAAATCTCCAACTAGTAAATGCACATTACTAATTTTTATTTTCTAAAGATATGCATTTTAATTGCTGGAAATTAAAAGGATATAAAACTAAAAACCTTAATTAAAAGATTCTTAATTTATGTCGATCCGAGATTCTCCTTTAGCTATTAAGAAATATCTTTGAACAATAAAAGTAAGAACTGCTGCACGTGTTCAAAGTATGTCGACATCTTTTACTTGGTAAATCCTTTTTCATATTTACCATCTTGGAACCGATTTGCCACACTTCCAAACAAGTTTAGAATTGGTTCATCTGACTTCCAAGAACTATGTGATTGATTATCCTATCAAATCACCAATCATGGGTTTAAACTGTTATACCAAAACAAGTTTTGGTTCTACCTCCATGTGGGTACTAGGATCGGTCACACTAGCTTTCCAAAAATTGGTTGACTATTTAGATACTAGGATCGGTTACCACATATATATGGTAGATAACTTGTATTCGGCTGCATAAGTGATAGGTGTCTAAAACACCTAATTTTATATCTAGTATTTACGCTTTCTTTGCGAGTTTTCATGTAAAATATGTATCTTATGTGTGAGTTTGAGTCTATTAGGTGCTCTGGAGTCGCACGGAGGAAAAGAAGAAGAAACCAGTCGTTTTGAGCAAGAAGGGTCAAAGTCGTCATTTCATAGGCGAACACTATCTTGAGCCAACCCAAGGTTAAAGGGCAACCTTATTTGGGAAGAGCACTAAATACAGATTAGCCGAGGTTAAGGGGCTTCCAGCTGGCTAGCCCTTATCAGAAGAGAACACTTATTATAAGCACCCAGTTGGGGTGGTCATATCCCTGGGGTATACCATTAACCCCAAACCGTATGGCCTTAAACCCAAATCGAGATTTACTTATCTTCAATCATTGAAACTGAGTTTGAAAAGAAAAGAGATGCACAACAGCCATGGAATTGAATTCGCAGGGTGATTGTTGTCTGTTGCTGTTAGAGATCGAGATTGATTAGAAGATTGAGGGGATGAATTCGTTCCTGGTGATGGTCTGGTGATGCTCAAGATTGAGTTAGGGTTTTGATGGTAGAAGATGGTGGTGTTCTGAGAGAGATATGGACGATGTGAGAGCAGATTCAAAGAAGAAATTGGAGTCTGGGTAGTTGTCTGTGTAAGCTGTTGGTTTTGCAGGAGATGGAAGCTGAGAAGCTGAGTGCACAGATGAAGTTCTTGGTGGTTTTGGAGTGTGGCTTGTCTGAGTTGCAGTAACCAAATGCAGAGAGGGATTTTATTGGTTGCAGTACAGGGTCATGGAACTGGGAATTACAACTGGCCTTGAAATTGCAGGATATGAAATGCTGGGTGGTTTGGAAGTGCTTTAGATGAATGCTTAGGGAGGATTGTGTGTTGCCATGGATTCAGGTTGGTGGTGTACAAGGAATGGCTAAATTGAAGTGGAAAAGCTGTGTGGTGTATGCAGCTGTTGATGTTCCAATGGACTGAGATGGTGATGCAGGTGGTAGTGAATTGTTACTTGGGATTAATGGGTTTTGTAATGTTGTTGTCCTGAGTTCAATGGTAAATTCTCTGAGCTTGAGTTTCAAAGCTTTGATGAAATTGGTGTTTGCCTGTGTTGATGAACAGGGAAGAAGAATTAAAGAGTGGGTCGAGATTAGGTTACTGCTGGTGCTACTAATGGCAAGGCATAGCTGAGCTGTAAGAGTGTTTGCTATTTCAGGGTATGTGTTGTATGGGTATGAACTGAAGGCCTAAAAACTGAGTTTATGGAACTGGAGTTGCAAGGAAGAGCTGCAGCTGGGCTAAAATGAAATGACAGTGATGTGAAACTGAGAATTGGCTTAGGAATGAAGTTGGTTTGTGTTGTCTCAAAAGTTGCAGCTGTAGATGGTGTTGCAACTGTTGAATTGCAGGTGTCCTAGGGTTAGCAGGATGGCTGCAGTTGGTGTCATGGAAATGCAGCTGCGTTGGCAACTAGATGAAGTCTGAGGCAGAAGCGGTGAAAATTGTAATGGCTAGGATGGAATGGTGATGCTTCAAGAGATGGCAGTGGTAAGCTGGAACTGCAAGAGAAGTTGCATAGAAGGTAGAGTTATGGGAGTTGTTGGTTCCATTGGTGAAGTGTTGCAGTTGCTTGGGGAGAAGGAACTGAAGCTCAAGGAGATTACAGATGCAGTTTTACAGGGTTTTGAGGCAGTGATTCTGGTGCTGGTGCAGGCATGAATTTGTCGCTACAGAATGGTCGAGGATGGTGCTGTTATGATGTATTGGCTGTAGTTGCTACCACTGAGAATTGCAATTGAGCATAGAAGAACAAGTAATGACACAGGCAAGAAACCAAGACTGCAGAAAATAGTGCGAAAACGGGGTGAAAATGGCATGCCGGTGAGCATAGTTCCGGTAGACGGATTTCGGAAGTTAAAGTATGAATCACAATATTTCAGTGAATCGCGAGGGGGGTATGAGTCGGATGCAAGAATTGATGGCTGGAAGTATGAGCTACACGTCACGCTTTTGGGTACGTTTCCGCAAGAATAAAAATTGGATTTAGATGGGTTATGCAAATGTTTGAAATGCAGGAAAGCAAAGTTGAGCTACTGGAAGTGTAGAATTGCCTGGTGACAGTTTCCAATGGTTCAAGTGATCGGAGAAAATTTTCCGGTGACGGCGACCGGATTACGGTGATGACGTCAGCATTCCGTCGACCAGTTTTGGACCCAAAACTTCCAGAGACATATTTCTCACACCTGGGCTTGGTGGACTAGTAGATGGACGTGGACTTGAAGATTTTGAAGATTTTGACCTATTTTTGGAAAGCAAAGGGCTATAAAAAGAGAGTTTCTACAACAAGGAAACAACGTTTTTTTATTCTATTCTTGGAGCTTTTGCAGAGAACTACTTCTAGGGTTTGCTCTATTTTATGTTTCATAGTCCTCCCTTGAATATTTTGATAATGAACTCCATGAATATGAGTAGCTAAATACAATAATTGGTTATGGGATAAAAAATTGATTTCTTCAAGCATGTTATTTGATTCTATGAATTTGTTTTGTCTCAATTTTATCGTTTATGATTCATTGTTTTATTATCATATGATTTGAATGCTAGTTTGGTTGAGTCCGGAATCAATTGGATTTGTTTTCATCTCTATAGCTATATTAGGGTTTTCAATACGTAAAAGTTGTTATCTCTGATTTCTAGTAGCAACTTGTGGTTAATACTTGTAGTGATACATCTTTTTAATCGCATATGAATCATAACCTTTGTTAAAACGAATTAGTGCTTTTACACGTTTGTTTGCATCGATTAGTCTTATTTCATAGAACTTATTGCTCTTAGGGAGTTAAATCTAATTGTGCTTTTACACTTTAGGTTGCTTTTTAAGAAGATTTCACGATAGCATCTTTTAATGTTGTTTGTGATAAAATCAGGAAATAAACGAGATACTCTTGCAATCAAGATATCTTAGGGCTTTTGATAATTGAGAGATTAAATACCAATTCTAATCATATATGAAAAATACATGTTTATGAATGATACTATCCCTTAACCAATATCTTCTCCTTATTGATTATTCCAACTTTTTACTTTGCTTTATTTAGTATTATTACTTTGATAAACACAAAAACACAACTTGGGTTATTTGGTTACATAAGAATCTGAAAATTGCATAACAACAATCGCCTCTCTGTGGATACGAACTCTTTCTTATCGAATACTATATTTATATTTAGTTAAGTGAGGAAGTGAATTATATTTGTGTCGTCTGACAAGCGATCAATAAGTCATAGGATCGGTTACCAATCACTAAGAATTTGTTGCACCTCTTACAATGATCGATTCCCCTACTTGTGATCGGTTACACCTCTTACTAGGATCGGTTCCCCAATGTCTAGATTTGGTCATACCAATTACAGTAAACCGATCATACCATCTCAGGTGATTACTTAAGATCAGTTTCACTAATAAAAGTCATATCAATACTAAAGTCAGGCCTTGTGAATAGTTTTACCAAGATACATAAACAAGTTATGAGCGGTTATACTAAACACACATATTGGTAATCCAAAGATTTGCAATGAATAACACTACCAATAAGCCTAGCGATTTCCCTTTCGATTCATAACACAAGTTTATAAATTGTAATTCCTTTAAACGAATGTAAAACATTGTTTCCTAGGATGAAATCTTCACCCAAACCCATACATAATCACAATAGCATTCATACGATTATGTCGATGTCTTATATACTATAAGATCCACTCATTTACAGATTGTATTTTGTGTGAACCATCATTCTCCTTGCTATTAAGCGGAAATGATATGATCTAAGCATGTTGATATCTTTTAAATTGTACTGAGTAGAAGATAATTCCTAAGTTCCAGTTAACTACTAGTTGTGTGGCGCAGGGGTACCATAGGACGTTTTCTTTCTGTATCGAGGTGTCTTACATGACCCGAGTGAAATCAAAGCATCAATGACCAGAAGTGACAACTATTTGGACTTCGTCACTACAGTAATGGTGTGACCATTGACCGATCAACCAAGTCAACTCGTTTTTTTCGGTAAAGCATTCCTACATCATTACTCCTTATGCAACCTGAAATTTTGAGAAATTATCATGGTACACCAAATTTCTTCGTCATTCGGCTAGAGCGAGGCCTGTTATTCAAGTCCAAGTATTTCCACAACTACTAGAAAGTTATGGGCATCGAACCAAATGCCGATACCGTTTTTCATCCTCAGTAAATGTCAGAACGAACTATTCCATATTATAAAGACATGTTGCAGGAATATACACGATGGCCTCCAAAGACAATTTGTGTGAACACCTACCGTTGCTCGAGTTCGCATTTGACCACAATTGCCTGTTTAGTATTGGTTTAACAAAGTATGAAATTTCATGTGATGGACCATGAGTAGAAGTCATCAACGGAGGAGTCATAGGTCCAAAAGTGATCCCGGATATGACGAAAATGATAAGCATCATCTGAGACCATTTGCAAAGATCTGTGTGGACTCGAAGAGGGGAATAAAGTTCTAAGTAAAAAAGTAATCCTTCTTGGAGTTTGTCCAAGGATGGTCACCAAGAGATTAAACGAGAAGAATAATTAAGTTGGCGTTGCGCTATATTGAACCTTCTAAAAAGTCTTTGGAGAATTGAAAAGGAAATCTTCAACTAGCACTACAGGCACAATTGGAAAGTGTTCTCGGAGACTTTTACGTATCCAAGTTTTGGCGACACGACATTGCCCCTTATGACGTAACTGGGTAACAAAATTTGCAGTCGCACAAAATCGTGACATGACTAAAAGTCTGTACTCGTTATCGTTATCAACTGGATCAAGTCCTTCGGGTTTAAACCATTTAGATGCCGGAAGAAGTGTGGTAGTATCACTCTCTAGAAGAAGCTAATTGGAAACTAGAGTTCGACGGGAGGGACAAGTAACCGAGCTACTTGAAGGTAAACCTTCATTTATATTACGTTTAATTTTGAATTTGGGGACCAAATTAAATTTTTTAGTGGGTAATGGTGTAACGTCACTAAAATTTCGCTTGGGCTTTGAGCCCTAGCCCAACGTTTTGGGTAGAAAAATAGAATTTTTATAGTATTTGCGCATCGTTCTAGTATCAAATGCTTAAAACCCCGGACAATTCCCTGAAACTAGCTGGGAGATTTAACCAAGTTTGATGTCCCTTAGCAGTAGTGGGTGAATAATTTGTTTGGTACGCCATTTGAGCATGGTTGCCACGTGCTTGGGCAATAGCCACTAGCTAGGGACATTTGTGCATTTTTCTCTTGTTACAAACTCAAATAAGAGACCATAAGCTTTCATCTGTTTCTCTGTTATTCGACCATAGTTTTTATTCTATCTTTCGATCATCATTTTCTACCCAAAAAGAAAAAAAAAGAAAGAAAATCTCTAGCAATTTAAGGGATAATGCTAAAATTCCAAATTCGAGTTCAACCCACTCTCTGTTTCCGGCTGGATTGGTCTTGTACAAGGGTAGGGGTTTTCTTTAGATTCCTTTCACTTGATGTTTTCTCTTCATTATTCTGCTGTAAATGCAATTTTGTTTTAACTTTGTGTTAATGTTTATGGGAGATGTATTATTAACCATGGATTCAGTATATTCTGTCTATGAATTTAATTTCTTTTATTATCCCATTTTTTGATGATTTTGCATGATAAGAGATTTGGTTAAAAAAAAAAAAAATCTTCGCATACTGAATTGTGTATGGTTTCAACTGTATAAAATGATTTGCTGAACAGTAAAAATGTTTCGCAGCCGTTGAAGTCTCGTTTTTCCATCATAAATCTAACTCTTCTCATAATTTTTAAACTACCCTACTACCTGTTTGTAAAAATGCCAATGAGTTCTTTTGGTTTTTAATTCATGCATGACACTACCTTTTGAGATGAACATGTTTATGGGTCATCGTAATTGCAAACCATCGTCGGTAAGCCATCGGAACTGTTCGAACTCAAACTCATTTAGTTACATAATCTTATGTTTAAACCTTTTAGATTTCTTTAATGATTTTCATTATGCATAGTAGCTGATCTATCTCAATAGTGAACTGATTTTGGGCTTACGCATTTCCTTGTGTTCCTTGCCTCATTTCACTCATTTGGTTTCTTTGAATAAAATGTTTAGAATGGAAACTATGTCATGCATGTTATCCAACACTCCTTGATTTCAGTGATTTAATTGTAAAGAAAATGGAAATGTACCAAGGGCTTGGTTACTGATCTTAATTTCATTTGGACTTTCGTGATTCATAGCTTTATGAATTCAATCTAGAAACTATCTGCTTTATCTTGCTGTTTTTGGCTTTTTATCAAATTTACACCTAAATGTTAGTATTACATCTCCATTTGTTGGTCTGCTATTTTTATGGGTGATTATGAAAGTTTTGATATACCATTTTGAGTTCATTATCTCATCAGCTAAATGCATGAATTTCGGATTTCTGAACTGTTACAACGGTATTGTTTATAGCTTGCATAAATGAGTTCTCAGTTTACATTTAAGCTTTTGGTTTTCGGAGCTATCTTTTTAGCCTGGAATGCACCTGAGAATGTTATATTTCATGTTTTATGCATGATTGAAAGCTAGATGACTCTACTATAGGACCGTCAGGCCTTAATTGGCACCCCATCTACGAATGGCAACCCTGAAGACCGTTTGTTTGATAACGGTGGCTGGTATCGGACTACCCTGACAACGACGTTCGCCAAAGGAATAGTAGAGTAACTTATCTTTGTTTGTAATGCTGAATTTTCGTTATCAACTGATTCTTCAAAGTTTTTACATTTCGTAAATCATTGTTGCCACTGCTCTTGTCTATGCCTTCATATTTTACGCTGACAATACGTACCTTGCTATCCCCTACTGGGCATTCGCTCACCCGTTTTGTTTTGTTTTTCCCCCACAGATTTTGAAGAGAGGTTAAGGCGGTAAGCTTAGGAAGAGCTTATGGCTAGGAGCTTAAGCAAAAGTTGGTGATTTTGCTTGTCGAATATGTATATCACAACGGATATCTGGGGTAGTTTTATGTTTCCTATAACCCATGCTTCTATTATGTTTTTGCTGTGTATAAAATGTTGGGATCTTGAGAAAAACTTATACATAGTTTTTGTAGTGTCCTGGTAATGTTGAAAGATGCTTTTTGTGTAAGAGATTGTTAGCAAACTCATTCCACTGTAATGTATTACATACCTCCTCGTGTACATGTATATGCTAAGGTTGTTTTTCGGATGCAGTGAACTCGATATCGTTTATGAATCTTATTTTAGTATGCTGCTACTACTACTTGTATATTATTTTATTTTTGATGCTTGTTTATGAAAATTGCATCTAATTCCACTTTATTTATTTTTGTTTGAATCTCATTTTGTTGTCATTTAATGGTTCTGTGAACTAATTGTGTATGAGTTCTTGCATCTGTGCAATATTTCTTCTTTTTGATTTCTACCTTAGGTAGTACTGAATTTCAACTAATGAAAGAGTGGTAGGCATCGTTAAATAAGTGCTGGCCTGTTTAAAATCATTGAACTTGTTGTTATGTTAGAAGAAGTGTATCAGAAAAAATAAATCCACATCTGTCTCCACTGTTTTAGTAACTTTGGCCTCCTACTTTTCTTTTTAATTTAACTACTTCGTAGTGGCATGCCTCCAAATTTTAAATTGTGAGTTAGCGGAGTTGGTTGAGTGCTTGTATCATGTCCACACAGTGAAATTTTACTAAGACGGTTTGGTTGGATCTTTGAAATTTAAAAGTGCACATTTCACTCTTGAAATTACATGAATATTTCCTTTCCATTTTTTTTTTCTTCTTCTTTATTTTGTCGTATGCAGCCCCTGTATGTTCCCTTAAATGCAATGGTGTATTATTTTACTGTTTTGTACTTCAAGTGACGGACGGGGGTTTGCTCTGCTAATCGGGTTGAAATCCAACCCGTTAGAGGGGAAATTTTCCCGTCCGTTACAGTTGGTATCAGAGCGTGTTCCGATTTACCGGGACTGTGTGTAGTTTTATTGTTTGTTTAAATGGTCAACTTTCTAAAGATTTCTTTTCACTGATTTACCTCGGTGGTTGTAAAATCGCAGAAATGTTCTTATGAGTCGCACTTAATTATGTTTTTGTTTGTATATAACATTTCTCCTCTTTTCTTCTAACCTACTCGGTTTTGTATGCAACTCTAAACATTTGACATGTGATATTTAGTTACTTCAAACTCTTTCTTGAAAACTTTTACAAGGATTTTGATGATACTCTTGTATGCAAGAGTCAAATGAGTTTTGGGGATTGGGGAAAAACTAACCAGATGATGTGATATACATATCATTAGGTTTGTTAGTAATGTACATTACTAACTAATTGTGAATCTAACGCTTGTTATGTTTTGAAGATATCACCATGGTGTGAGAAATTTGTAGGCTCAGGATTCGTGCATACGACTCTCAAGCTCCATATGTAAGGAAGCAAAGATTCTAAGCGGGAGAACTACACGCCTTGAGAATGATTTGGAACAACTAGTAAGTACGAATGATTTCGAATAACTAGTAAGTACGAAGATGATAGTGGCAAATGCCATCAGGACCAGAGGAAACTTAGTAGCGTTGTAGACTCGAAAGAGTTCAAGAAGGTTATACGAAATGAATGAATGTTTGGTAGGATGCAGGAACCTCATGAAGAACTAACGGGACATGCAGCATAAACTCGTAATGTGCTTTTCGTTTACTATTTATTTATCATTTATGATATCTAGCGTATTCGATGAAGTTAACACATGCTTTGTGTATGACCTAAGACTTACCTCTTTAGTAGGGTCCCCATCTTCTTTGATTTAGGACGATAATGTAGACCTTATCAATTGCAAAGGATTTTAATATAGTTTGTCGACATACTCCTAGATATTTTTGTATCATACTTACACCCTTACTGTTTTCAGTGATCTTTTCGTGGTATAAATACAAGCTTTTCCAGTTTTACTTGCTGTCTTATATTACTTGGTGTCTCTTTAATTTTAAGTACAAATGTAAATGATAGTTGTTACTCCCTGATGCTTTAACTATGATTTAGTTGCCTGCAAATCTTGGATTTTCTCACAAACGTCTTTTGCTGAAGGAAGGAACAAGTACTTGCGCAGTTCCCGTTTGTTTGATAACGGTGGCTGGTATCGGACTACCCTGACAACGACGTTCGCCAAAGGAATATTAGAGTAACTTATCTTTGTTTGTAATGTTGAATTTTCGTTATCAACTGATTCTTCAAAGTTTTTACATTTCGTAAATCATTGTTGCCACTGCTCTTGTCTATGCCTTCATATTTTACGCTGACAATACGTACCTTGCTATCCCCTACTGGGCATTCGCTCACCCGTTTTGTTTTGTTTTTCCCCCACAGATTTTGAAGAGAGGTTAAGGCGGTAAGATTAGGAAGAGCTTACGGCTAGGAGCTTAAGCAAAAGTTGGTAATTTTGCTTGTCGAATATGTATATCACAACGGATATCTGGGGTAGTTTTACGTTTCCTATAACCCATGCTTCTATTATGTTTTTGTTGTGTATAAAATGTTGGGATCTTGAGAAAAACTTATACATAGTTTTTGTAGTGTCCTGGTAATGTTGAAAGATGCTTTTTGTGTAAGAGATTGTTAGCAAACTCATTCCACTGTAATGTATTACATACCTCCTCGTGTACATGTATATGCTAAGGTTTTTTTCGGAGTTTTTCGGATGCAGTGAACTCGATATCGTTCATGAATCTTATTTTAGTATGCTGCTACTACTACTTGTATATTATTTTATTTTTGATGCTTGTTTATGAAAATTGCATCTAATTCCACTTTATTTTTTTTTGTTTGAATCTCATTTTGTTGTCATTTAATGGTTCTGTGAACTAATTGTGTATGAGTTCTTGCATATGTGCAATATTTCTTCTTTTTGATTTCTACCTTAGGTAGTACTGAATTTCAACTAATGAAATAGTGGTAGGCATCGTTAAATAAGTGCTGGCCTGTTTAAAATCATTGAACTTGTTGTTATGTTAGAAGAAGAGTATAAGGAAGAAAAAAAATCCACATCCGTCTCCACTGTTTTAGTAACTTTGGCCTCCTATTTTGCTTTTTAATTTAACTACTTCGTAGTGGCATGCCTCCAAATTTTAAATTGTGAGTTAGCGGAGTTGGTTGAGTGCTTATATCATGTCCATACAGTGAAATTTTACTAAGACGGTTTGGTTGGATTTTTGAAATTTAAAAGTGCACATTTCACTCCTGAAAATACATGAATATTTCCTTTCCATTTTTTTTTCTTCTTCTTTATTTTGTCGTATCCAGCTCCTTTATGTTCCCTTAAATGCAATGGTGTATTATTTTACTATTTTGTACTTCAAGTGACGGACGGGGGTTTGCTCCGCTAATCGGGTTGAAATCCAACCCGTTAGAGGGGAAATTTTCACGTCCGTTACATATACGAAGTTCAAAAGATATACGTTATACTTCGTATTGTAATTCCTTAATACTATGTCTAACTAGAGTATAATCATTTCTTAATACTATGTCTAACTAGAGTATAATCATTCACAGCTTCGCAGTTATGTTTTCAATATGCACGATTTGAAAGATACGTTAGGAATGAAATAGTTCAAGTTAAATATTACTAACCTCAAGTTGAAAGATACGTTAGGAATGAAATAGTTCAAGTTAAATATTACTAACCTCAAGTGGAAGGATGATGTCGTCGTTGTAGCTCTTTACTTCTTAACATTCTTCAAGTCTTCACGTAATACTTGTAAGTCTCATATCCTAGTAACTTTCAAGCTAACATATACGAAGTTGACTCTAGTAAATAATCAAGCGACTCTTTAAATGAGTTTTGATTCGCTAAAATATGACAACCAAACTTGACATACTAACGCTTGGTGGGTTCAACCGAGCTATGCTCTAACATTGTGATTACTATCTATCTTACTTGAAAGAGATTACGGAAACCTCGATAATAGGAAAGCAAGATCAGGATACACGAATTATCAAGGTAAAGATAGTCGGACCAGGCTTCATAGATCCCCAAAGCGAAGTATTTTAGTTTTAAACCTAATTATGTTTCTCAGAGAAAACCTAGGTATATAAAAGACGACTGTAGAATCAACAAGGACACAAAGTGTCAGACATTTAATTTCCCAGTTGAAAGAGCATCTCTATTTATAGTTTTCAAAGACCAGGGATTGCTTAGAATTAGGCTAAGATAACTTGGGAATCAAGCAAACACTTTTAGGTTTAGAAAATACAATAAAAGAATATACACTATACCGATTCTGGAACAGTGCATACTGATTATTCGGTTTGGTAAGTATGCCAAAGAACTAAAAAACAATTATGTTCATTTAAACACCTAAGAGTTTAATCATCATGCACACACATAAATGTTTAAGTGAACGGTGAGGTTTCAGAAGTGTTTGAGAGAGTTCTAGCAATGCTAAACGTTTTCCGCCGAACCTGTGTATGTTTCAGAAAACCTAGGTTCAGCTGATAAGTTATTAACCGAACCTTTCACTATCAATCTACGAGGAATGCCCAAGATTCGGCTGATAACTCGACAGCCGAACCTAGGTTTTGAAAAAAAAAAACGAAATTAAAAAAAAAAAGAATTTTGGAAGGAAAAAAATTCTTAAAAATAAGTAAAAAAATATATAGGATAAGGAAGGGTATTAGTGTAATTCCAAAGATTTAAGGTATCTTAGTAACTTAACCCTCTCTAGGATACCCCTTATAAGGATCCATAGAATAGAGTTATTTAGATGTATGCCCCAAATGATGGTTCATTTCCTATATGTTGAGGTTCATTAGTGTCGGTCTAAGGGCAATTGCCAGGGCGAAACCATAATATCATAAGTATCCACGGCAGATATAGGAGCAACAGTACTGCTAATAAAATTCAAGATATTCAAGTAGATACATCTAAAGACTTAATGGCCTAGACAAATAAAGCTCCCGCGTTGAACGGTGAGGAAACCCTCGCTTCCTATTGGTCAAAATAGACCTTTTTTGAGTTTTGGGAAACGGACACTTGGCAACGTATGATTGGTTTAAAAAGAATAGGAAAAAGATACAAAAAAAAAACCTGGCTTGATTGCGGTATACCCATATTAATTGGGGTATACCCAATTTTATATGGACATAGTGCCCTTACTAAGGGGAGGTGAAAATGGGTGAAGTTACTTTATTACCCCTTCACTAATTAACCCTATTACTTAATCAGATAACCCTAAAATTAAAAACCTAAAAAAATATGCTAATCTTTTCTTCTTCTTCTTCTTCTTCATCTACATCTTCCATCAAAATCAAAGAAACAAATCTCTGTAAATCATCCAATTTGATTTTCCTGAAAAATGGTTGATTCCAAAAGATCAAGTAGCAACACAGATTCAACCGGACATATCAAAAGATCCAAATCAGAGGGAAAAGGTAAGGAAAAAGTTGGAACTAGTAAACCCCGAAAATCTAATCCTTGAGAATGTTGAAAAGAACCCTCCACCGGTGAAAAGAAGACTGTAAGTGATTTTTAAACTCAAACTCATTATTGTTTTGTGTTTTTGATTGTTATATTAGATTAGAAACCGAAAATGATGGTTTTTAGGGTTTTTGGTCAGCATGGTTTTTTCAAAAATAGGATGTCGGCCTTAGGATGTAAGTATTAGTCGGCAGGGTCGTGAATGAAGATCATGCCGGCTTTTCATAACAGCCATGGAGACTGTGAAACATTTACCAGGGACGACATGTTATTCAATAACCAACCATGCCGACTTTATTATAGTCGGCATATTCTTAGACTTATACCTCTCCGACTTTATGTCACGGAAACCTTAATTTCCGGAGTTAACAGTCGACATCTTTCTTGAATAGGACCCTACCGACTGTGTTTTAGTCGGGTTGGTATATGATTACAACCTTTCCGACTAAGTCCGCAATGTTTAGATTCTCGACCTTGCCGACTTGGTGACCAGAACCATGTTTCAATGTGTAGAATTTTCATATTTTTTATTTGTACATTGTTTAGGTTCCCATAGGAAAAAATAGAAGATATACCTTGTCTTGTTAACAATGCAGAAGAGCTATTGGAATTTATTGACAAGATTTATCACAATTTAGAAGATCCTAAAGATGAAATTGAAGAGAATTTCCTTGTAAGAAAGTTACTTCTAATGGGTAAGAATGATCCTGAAGAATTCCTAAGGTTTATGAACAGTCAGAGCAATCCCCTCAACTATGTTGAATGCACATCATCAGAGGAGGAAGAAGAAGGAGAGCTTGATCCAAGAACTTTTTTTCAAGGCATATGACTTTTCTGGAGTGAACCCCTATTACAATGAGGCTGGTGACTACATAGGTCCAGATAAGGGAAAAGCAACAGCTGATGCTGGTGAAAAAGCTAGTGATGGTGAAAAAGCTAGTGATGTGGAGGAAGATAACAACAATGAGAAGGATCCATGAAATTCTTAAACTTTATTATGTTTCACTTGCTTAAGAAACTTATATTGTGGTCTGAACTATTAAATAATTATTTTGAAGTGTTAGTTTGTGGTTTTAGACTTGTTAATTTTCAGTTTTAGTTGCTTTAGAACTTTTTTGTGTGCAGTTTTAGACAATATTAGAGTTTTATTAAGTCGGCATGGTTTGTAAATTCGACCTTGCCGATCATACCAGGCTATATGCTATAGTGCTGTCAGGGATATGTAGTCGGCATGGTTTGAACTCTCGACCTTGCCGACTTAAATGTTAGTAGTATAAAAATATTACCTTTTAGGTACAAAGTATAACCCATTGAATGCTAAACTTCTAGAAATTTCAAAATCAAGACATTAGGTGTGTTGTTATTATAAAAGCATTATCAAATTCATCTTCAACCTTGCATAAAGAATGGAAGTTTCAAGTGCAAGTCAACCAAATATTTGTAGCCTTTGTACAGTAAGTGGTCAATTTGCAAATGATTGTTCCTTTGAAGGAAGCAAATGCAATATTGATGGTTGTAAGGGATTCTTATTTCTCATGAAAGCTGCAATAGGAAATGTATATCATCTGTATGCTTCAAAATGCACCTGTTGTGGGTTTTTCTATTGGATAGATGAGCGCCTAGCTCCGTATGAAGATGAAGTTTCTAAAAGCAACCTTCTACCATGCACAGATCCATGTTGCGATGGTAATATGAAGTTAATTACCTCTCCTAAAAAATTGTGTACCAGACAAAGATATTATCTATGTCCCAAATGTGTTAGGGTTAATTTTTTAAGGTTTGTATGCTCTAATTAAGGTTTGTATGCTCCAATTAATTTTTTAAGGTTTGTATGCTCTAATTAAGTTTTAAAAGTTTTTAAGTTTTTAATAATATTTGTATTCAAATTTAGTCGGCACTATATAAAATTCAAATGATGTCGGCATACTAAAAGTCGGCAAGGTTGTCCTCATAAAGCCTGCCGAGAAACAATATGTGAAGAACATCCAGGAACAACATTTGTTGTCTGTTTTTGTCGACAAGGTTGTCCTTATAAACCCTGCCAACTACAAAGTAGTCGGAAATGTATGAGTGAAATAACTTGCCGACTGTTCCAGGCATTTTTCCCTTTGCTGACCTGCATGTACAATCGGTAACCTGACGAAATCAAAACCTGCCGACCCTGAGAAGGTCGGAATGGTCGTTTGATAAATACAATGCCGACCGAAGGAGTTGACACCAAAAAACCCACATCAATTTCATTCATTAATAGTACTCCAAAGTACATTACACAAAACATGAATGCGATTACAAAAGTACTCCAAAAAGATTCTTTATTTCCTAATCATAATCACTCATCACTCAAATTTATTAGAGGGAGTTCATTGAAAAGTAGACGTTTTAGTCTCCCATGAGCTTTCTCTACCATACTTGTGGACTCAAGTTTGAAATGTTTATAGTCGTAAGTAAAAGCATACACAAACCTCTCTTTGTGTGGCGTCAACCATTATTTCTTACAATATTCCACTACTTTGGTGTAATTAGTTCCCCAATCATCATCGAACTCCTTCAAGTTTATCTCATATCTTTCCACACTCATCGACCAAACCAACTTATTCCACGCTTTCATGAATAACCCAAACTTGATAAACCAAATTTTGCACGTTGGGAAAAAACTATCCTCACGGCGTTCATTATTGCTTGATCATTGTTGGTCACTACAACCCTGGGAGTCTCATCTTCGTGGTAGAGAAGCTTCAAAGTTTCCAATGCCAAAATATAGCTCTCATCCTTATGCCGATCCATAAAACACCATGCCACCGTGAACGATTGCTTATTCGAGGTTTGTCCTACAATGTTCAACAGAGGCATGTTGTACCTATTCGTCATATAAGTACAATCCATGAACAAAACTTGGTAAAATAAACGCGCCAATTGAATCATATCGGGATGAGCAACAAAAATACGATCCACCTTCCCCTCCGATGACTCATGGTGTCTCACCGTGTAGTTGTATTTGTGTTCCAACCATTGTGATTCTTCCATTACCTTTCTTCCATCCCATTCAATTCTTTTGATAGTTGCCCTGGTAGCATAAATTGTAGACAATGAAGAAAGGTTATGCGGGTCGTCCCTCTTGAACTTACTAAGGAGCTTGCCTGGTTTAATTCCCCAACTTGTTCTTACTTGTTGGAACTCGCGCAGTTTCAACTTGGCAACTTGGCAGTGCCCAACAAGACTTTCCGGATCTCTATGGTTATGCCAACCAACATCAACTCTACTCATTCTCCACATGTTATCGGTTTCTTTGTTCCTCCAAAAAATAATCTTGAATGGGCATCCACACTTCTTTGACTTCGTCTTGTACACCCTAGTCGTCTTCTTATCATACACATAACCATTTCTCTTGTGACTTGCGTTCGGCAACCCACTACACTCATACCATTTCAAACCGCGAATCTTTTTGTTGGGTGTTTTTCACTAACGCGCATCTTCTCTTTTGCTTTCTCAATAACCCACTTGACCGCGTCATCTTTTTCCTTCCATTCCAAATCATTAGCATAATATGCGGAAGTATCAGGACCCCTAACATTGTGGGCTTGGGGCTAATCCGTTATCGGTACCAATGCAATCTACAAAACATCACAAGTTAGTTTATATGTACAACAATAGTCGGGAGGTCGATATATAAAACCACACCGACTAAACCACTGCCGGCATGGTATAAAAATACAAGAGTGCCGACCAAAATAAAGTCGGAAGGGTCGACGTATTCATTACAATGCCGGCTTAAACATTTTCAAATCACGTCTCTTGTGTTGCAAAAATTCTGGTAGTCGGCATGGTTCATATTTTGGACCATGCTGACTTAATACTGCTCATGAAAAGTCGGAGCATTTGGTATTATATACCAAACCAACTTTTATAGTCGGCATGATCGACAATCGTCGACCATGCCGATACTGGGCGGCAAAAGTGAAAAAAAGAAAGAAAAAAATCGATCATTTGCATGAAAAATCACAATCTTCACCACGTAAGTTGTCTACCTGATTACTTGCAACTCCATTCTCTTCTCCTGGGTCATTGGATTCTACGTTTGGCTCAAGATATTCATCACTTCCATACCCATCTTGAGTTTGAGGAAAATAAAAGTGAGGATCATGCATATAATCCATTCGATCATGATTTGTTGGATCATCATACAAGTACCCATCTGTAGGAGGAAAATTAGAAGACTCCCTCACTTCAAAATCAAGATTACAATCACTCATCTCACTCATATCACAAATTTCTCAAAAAAACTAACTCCCCCCCCCCCCCCCCCCCAAAACTTCCTCTACTACTTCATACTCTTTCTTACTCCCTTTTATTTCCAAATCCTCTCATATAAATCAACTAATCTAATCATTTAAATTAAATTAGTGTTAATCATTGTGGGGGCAATTTAGCCATTTTGAAAATATATGGTTAAAGGGTGACCTCTTTTACTTCAAAATGACCCTATTTTGTCTTATTGGGTATACCCCAATCAAGCCAGATTTTAAATATATAAAAAGTGCATTTACTCTTATGTCCCTGTAAATATTCTTTATACCACTTCTTTAAAATCTAACGGCTGATAAAAAAGAGGAAGTCTAATGATCAAATGGATAATAACAATAGTTCAGACGAAATTCTATTTATGAGATCTAACGGTGGAATTTAAAGTTTGGAGATCCAACGGTTATATCTACTTGAATTTTGTAATCCCTTGTTACCATTAAAAGGGGTGGGTTGGTTGGAGACAGGCGAGGTGTTAGATTGGTGTAGGGCTTTGAAATCGGACAATAAGAAGAAAAATGCATCTACCCACACCAAATCAAAAATGTATTGCAAGGGTGGGGTTTCCAGGCGCACACCGAATAAAAAAAATTATTAGAACTTAGAACAAAAAAAAAGATGCCCTAATCTAGTTGAAAGGAAAAAAAAAGCTTTCAGTCCTATTCCAGTGATGTAAATTTGTTAAAGCAACTGATGTGGTGCGAGTATAACCAAAGATCAAAAAGCATAAAAAATGACTAAATTTGAGTTTAGTCCGTAGTGTGACGCTACGGTACCCGAGTATATTAGCGTAGGTATAAAGTGCATCCCGTTCAGGCATTGATATAGTTTATGCTGGTTGTGAGGCGTTGGTAAAGATTACGCGGGTTGTGGGACGTTCATAAAGTTTACGTCGGGAGAAGAGGCGTACGTATAATGAACGTCTGATGGGGAGAATGGTATAATGAACGCTTGATGGGGCGTACGTATTATCAACCAACGCCTGAAATGAGGCGTTGATATAAAGTCCGCACAGATTCACATCTTTCAATATATAAATTTGTAATTTTATACTTGTGGGATTTGCATTGATGAATTCATGATCGTCTACTAAGATAGATAGTGGTAGGTCTAGAAACAGTAGAAATATGGAAAAGAATCAAAAGATCAATCAATTGAGTTAAAGGCACCAAAAAACAAACCAAGAAAGAAAAGAAGAAACAAAGATGTGAATTAATTAACCTCCCACATTTAGGGGCCACCAAAACCGAATTAGGGGCGACACAAAACGATAAAATTGAAAATAATCGGTAGGTTATTTCACAATCGGAAGGTTATTTCCGGGGCATTTTTTTTAATGGCCAAACTACCCTTTATAATCGGTAGATAACTATACAATCGGTAGGTAATGAATAATCGGGAGTAAATTTAGTTTGTATGACTTCCGATTATACAATATCCCCAAAATAAAATCCTAAATCTTTTGAATTTTGATTATCCTATAATCGGTAGTAAATAAAGTTATATTGACTCCCGATTATACAGTAAACCTTTAGCAAAAATGCTACCATAATCGGTAGGGAATTTAGGTTATTTAACTTCCGAATATAGAGTAGCCCCAAAATCAGATTTTGCAAAAATCCTTTTTTTTTTGGAATTTGGGTTGAGCCTATAATCGGTAAGAAAGGAAGAGTTATCATGACTTCCGATTATAAAGTGGCTCTCTTTGCAAATATCCTACCATAATCGGTAGTCAATATACTTCGTATAACTACCGAATATAGAGTAGCCCCAAAATCAGATTTTGCAAAAATCCTTTTTTTTTTTTGGAATTTTGGTTGAGCCTATAATCGGTAAGAAAGGAAGAGTTATCATGACTTCCGATTATACAATGGCTCTCTTTGAAAATATCCTACCATAATCGGTAGTCAATATACTTCGTATAACTACCGAATATAGAGTAGCCCCAAAATCAGAGTTATCATGACTTCCGATAATGAAGAAACCCTATGGGAACAGATACGTTTTGTGAAAATTTCTGGAAAACCGAATAGGTTTTCAAATTCATTAACCAAAACGGTCTCCCCTGGACCCCCACGACCTGACCTGTCAGGTCGAACACAGCCGGGAGGGGCTACCCCCCCCCCGAACAGCGGCAAACAATCTTGAAAATATCCAACACATATAGCTATCGAATATAGAGTAGTCCCAAAATCAGATTTTGCAAAATTTCACTTTTTTTCTGAATTTTGGTTGAGCCTATAATCGGTAGTAAATGAAGTTATCATGACTTCCGATTATACATTATAATCTTTGTCGAAATCTTACCATAATTGGTAGTCAAAATAGTTCATATGACTACCGAATATAGAGTTTCCCCAAAATCAGATTATGCCAAAATCCTCTATTTTTCGAATTTGGTTGAGCCTATAATCGGTAGTAAATGAAGTTACCATGACTTCCGATTATACAGTATAATTTTTGGCGAAATCTACCATAATCGGTAGTCAAAATAGTTCATATAACTACCGAATATAGAGTTGCCCCAAACTACCGATTATGGATTAGTCTCCCGATTATAAAGGGGCATATAAGTATTTTTAACCTATTTTGTCTTTTATGTCGCCCCTAATTGCATCGGGGTCGCCCCTAAATGTGCCAGGTTAATTAAGTGTTGGCCGAGGGTTGTCAAATGCACGCCTGCTAATAGAAAAAATAAGAAGACATTCATTTATATATTGATTTAACTAAAAAATAAGAAGACATTCATTCACCGGGCGTACGTATATTGATTTAATTAAAAAATAAGAAGACATTCGTTTTTGAGAAACAATTTTCTCGGAATGGGGCGGAGGTAATAGGTTCGCCTGGCGTTAGGCGTTAACTTTATCAACGCGGGTTGTGGGGCGTTAAGTTTATGAACGCCTGATGCCAGGCGTTAACTTTATGTTCGTCTCAGTGAGGCGTTGTCTATATCAACGCCTAATGCCAGGCGTAAAATTTAGCAACGCCCAATCGGGCGTACATTTCAGCAACGCTCCATTGGGGTGTAGTTTATATGCACGCTTCTTCGTCGGACGAAGACTATACATGCGCTTCATGTGAAGCGTAGATTATATACCCGCCCGGTGACAAACGAACATTATGCGTTCGCTCGACTAAATTTTGTTTTGATCTTGGTCCTAGATCAAATATAGTCTGATGTTTAATTTTGGTTCGGCTTTTAATCGATAGTCTGTCCCGCTATGTCTTGTTTTTTTACCAAATATATAGTTTTACTCGCCCACCGTGGTTTGTCTGAGAAAGAAAAAAAAAAAGAGCATTAAAAATATAGTAATAGAAAAAGAGTAGCAAAATATTGGAGGCTTCCCGATTCCCACGTACCTGGCCACACTTAATGAAGAAGTCTATTATTGGGGCGTCACATTCCAATAGAGGGGCTTCACTTGGATTTCTAGTGACCAGAAAATTGGTTATGGGGTATTCTTGATTCAATACAAAATATCTAGATTACCCTTTAACTAAAATTAAAACCTAAAAACTAAAGCTAAAATCAAAACCTAATTCCCATTCAAAGATCTGCTCCTCCTCTTCTTCTCCTTCTTCTTAACTTCCTCTCCTTCATCAACCATAAATCATTCCCTCTTTTTTTTTCAATCAAAATCATTTCACCATCTTCGATCAATCGACGGTTCGAAAAACTTATAATCTTCGATTGAATTCTCTATTAAAGGTGCGGAAGAAGCATATTGATAGAAGTGATGGTAATCAACAAACTAATTGCATCTGAAATGGTTAGATTGATTGAAATCATAGGGAAAAAAAAAGGTTTCAGAACAGTTACGGTTGGGTTTTCTCAACAAAACCCAACCAGAATCGCTTTTCTGATTGGTTTCGACAAAAAAAAATCCAACCGTGAATCGATTCTGACTAGGTTCGATCACAAAAAAAGCCAAAATCGCTTTTCTGATTGGTTGGAAAAAAAAAACCATCCGAATCGATTTACAGGTTGGGTTTTGACCAAAAAAACCCAGTAGAATCGGTTTAAAATTGGGTTTTCTTAATTTTAACTAGTTACGGCTAAGAGTTCATCATCACCTAACCGTAAATTTGTCTTACGGTTGGCTACGAAGGAAAAAACTCAATCGTAAACGGCTCTGAAAAGTTAAAAAAAATAAACTTTTTTTACTTACTTTCATCAATTTTGAGAAATAAAAAGAACATTGTTTGGGTGATTTGAAATTTAGGGTTTACTTAGAAAAAAAATCTCCAAAGTTTCTCATTTTTTCAACTTTTTCTTCCCACCAAAATCACTTAATATGATTTTTTATCACTAGTTATATAAAAAATCTTATCAATCTAATTATTAGTTAACTATATTATTAACCTAACCACATAAGGGTTGTTTAGTCATTATAAAATTATTTTAGATGAGGGGTTTTTAATATTAATTATGGGTGACCCGTTTTTGTCCTATTAGACGACGCTCCTCTATTGAAATGTGACGCCCCAATAATAACATTTATATTGAAAGACGAAACCGAAGACAAAAGAAATCAAATGGCCGAAAATCACGGTGTTTCACATGTATCCTGCAGCTAAACCCTAAAATATGAGCCGTCCGTCTTGCATGAGAAACAGAACAAGCGTGACATCTCACGTATCTTTGAACGTATCCTACTGACGAAAAGACACGTGAGAGAAGGACGTCCTACCTTACGATATCTTGGTTTTATGGTCCGGAGGGTCAGTGGGACCCGACAAACAGACGTGTTGATTAGAATACAGAGAAGAACGACACGTCTCCATCAATCAAGACCTACGTCGATGGGTATTTTACCATTCGTGATTGAACCCATACAGGAAGACCTATTTTCTAGCTAGAGCCCTGTTTAGGTTGGGGCACAGCATTCAAACCTTCAACTAGCGTTGAAATTCTGATTAAAAAATAAAAACTAGCGTTGAAATTATTGGTGACACTGTCGAAGTAGCACGAGCACTTATTGTCGTTCAAACAGAGGGGCCTCGGTTGGGACTTATATTGAATATTAAAAAAACCGAAATCTTTTGGCCCTCTTGTGATGGAAGAAAGGTAAGGGATGGGATGTTTCCTGCTGAAATCTCAAGGCCAGACAATGGGGTCAAACTTTTAGGGGGTGCAGTCAGCCTTAATGATGAGTTTGTGAAAAGGCTTGCTATCGGGGAGCGAGAGAAGGCGGTGGAGTTAATGCAGATTTTGTCTAAACTACGTGATCCTCGGAGCGAGTTATTACTTCTGCGTGCATGTATGGGCATCTCTAAGTTGTTATTTGGCCTTCGAATTTGTTTCCGGGATACACTACAGAGGCAGTAGATATCTTTGATAGAGGCTTAAGGGTGGCGATAGAGGGAATCGTTATGTGTGGAGGCCCGTTTTTCGGGGAGATTCAATGGAGACTAGTTACACTTCCTATCAGATATGGAGGCCTTGGGTTATACACGGCTAAGGAAGCATCACAAAACGCCTTTCTTGCATCACGTGTGCAATCTTGGGGATTGCAAGATCACATACTCAGGGATAGTGGAGTAGAAGGTATGGACGATAATTTTTATATGGCATTGAAAACCTTACAAGAAAATCGCCAGACCAAGACTTTAGTAGTTTTACCAATAAAGACACCGCCACTTAAAGCACAAAGCAACTTTGGCGAGTGCTCTTTTTGGTAAAGTTGTTAAAGATATGGGTAGGGTTTATGGGTTTCGGATAGACGACAGTTTTGAGTGTCTCAAGCGACGCGCATGCGCGCAGGATTTTCTTCTCGCTATCCCGATTGACGGCCTTGGACGAGAAGATGTCCCCCTGAGAGTATCGGTGCATCCTTAAATACGAGGTTAATGATCCCCCTATACCCTTCGATTCTCGTTGCCCTCGCTTGTATTACGAGGCTTCCTAGACGCATATGGGGAACATGTTGTTCCTTTGTAAGGTGGATCCTGGTTTCAAATATAGACATGATCATGTGAGAGATATATTATATGATGTATTATGGAGGGTCGTGGTATTTCGGCAAAGAAAGAGGCGTCGGTCAACTTTTGACGGATCCTCTTGAAGGCGAGATCAACACTCAAGCCGCGAGATGTTCTTATTTTTGGGTGGGCCAACGGAAAACATACGTGTGTTGATCTTATTGGGTTTCTCCATTAGTAGGCATCGGGCAAGGCTCTTTCACGGTTGGACAAGCAACTTTGAAAGTCGCCTTGGGTAAGATAACGAAGCATGAAAAGGCTTGTATTGATAATGGACATGCTTTTATTCCCTTTGCCTTTGACACTTTTGGGTATTTAGCTCCGGAGGCGGTTGGACTCCTAGCGAGAGTTCAAAGAGTCATGCACAGTAATGTCATGACTCTCGATTCTAGAGAGTTTGTGTTTAAGAGGATAGGGTTTGCCATTCAAAAAGGGCTTGCGGCGCAGCTTGTTGCTCGCTTGCCTTCTATGTAATAACTCATGAATCTGTTTCAATGTTTATTAAATTACATTATCTTTAAACATCCTTAATAACAGAATTAAATTACATACAAAAAAAAAAAAAAAAAAAGTTGAAATTTACCGTTATGTTAAATGGTGAATAGTGCTTTCTGTCTTGCTCTTTGTAATTTGTATGCGATTATGCGTCTATTTCATGGTACAGGAACTAGTTGCAGTGGTCCAACACCCCCATGTGTATCATGGCTCCATTCTCGGGAGGCGTGAATGCTTATGCGCTTTCAAAAAAGATCAACGAACCGACCCCCAAAACCAGGGTGAGAGAATTTTATGGTGGGTCCCACATATTTTTTAAGCGGCTCCCTGTTAACTCCCCCAAGGGCCCACCAAACTGTGAGGGCTCGGTTTTGGGGGAGTTTTTCCGCCCGGTTCGTGTAGCAGGACTGGTGCGCTTTTTACAGGAGTTAAAAAGAGCAAAAAAGATAAACGAACCGGGGCCAAAAACAGAGGCAAAACCCGGGTGAGTGATAAAAATGGTGGGTCCCACCTATTTTTAACCCGGCCCCCCTGTTAACTCCCCCGGGGCCCCCAAAACTGTAAGGGCTCGGTTTTGGGGGAGTTTTCCCCCGGTACGTGTAGAACGACCGTAAAAAGAGATGCTAGATGTTGCGGTGGAATGTTTTTGGGGATTACTTTTGCAGTCTTCATTTTTTATTTTATTTTGTCCATTTCGTAGATTTAGTGTATTGAAGTTTGAACCACGTAAGCCTCAGTTAGTAAGAACTCTATTCTTGGGGATCCAAGAGTCAAGGCCCCTTGACCATTTTGGGGCTTTTTTTCTTCGGGGAGGCAAAAACTAGACGGGGGAGATTCAAGTGACTTAAAAGTGAAAAACACCCTTACTAAATTTTACTATTCACTATTCACTTACGAAATAAATTTAGTTAGTGAATACTAAATTTCACTATTCACTATTAAAAACAAACTAAATCTATAATCTTCTCCCCATCCTTCTCTTATCATTCATAAATTGTGATAAAGATGATGATCATAGTTTCATCACGATGAAAGCGATAATCATAATGAAAACCAAAAACTATTATCACAAATTCATAGTATCATAATAAAGATGATGATCATCATAAAAAGAAAAAACTAAGAAAACCCACAATTTATTTTTGCTTTTAAATGGTTACAAAAATATGATTCCCTGAATTTCGGGTGAAAAAAAAAATCTGGAGATATTTACGGTTGGGAGTTCTTAGATTCCCAGCCGAAAGTAGATGTTTCGGCTTGGTTATCCCAACCGAAATAAGTTTTATGATTTTTTGGGGTTTTCAGAATCAGTTACGGCTGAGAAAACCCAGCCGAAATTGCAGTTACGGCTAGAAAAACCCAGACGAAAATGTAATTACGGCTAGGAAAACCCAGTCTTAACTGGTTCTAAAAAAAAAAAACAGAAAATTTATTTCGGCTAGGAATTCTTTATTTCCCCGCCGTGAATAAAAAATACGGCTTGGAACACCATAATTTCCCAACCGTTTTTCGTTTCTACGGTTGGGTCGACAAATTATCGGCTAGGTTATGAAAACGAGAAAAAAAATCGAAAATCTTTCGGTTGGGAAAACCAAGCCGAAATATGGAATTTCGGTTGGGTCGACAAACTATCCCAACCGTAATCTTGATTCACGGTTGGGAATCTAAGAACTCCCAGCCGTAAACATCTTCAGAAACTATTTTCTTTTTATCCAAAATTCATCGAATTTGATTTTTTAACCATTTAAAACAGAAATAAATGGTGGGTTTTCTTAGTTTTTTCTTTCTATGATGATCATAATTTTGATCATGATATTTGAATGAGAAAGAGTAAGAGAAGAAAATAGTTTTGGGTTTTCTTTATGATCATCATCCTCATCATGATGAAATTATGGTCATCATCTTCATAAAGTCTTGCTTAAATCACTCATTTCCAAAAAGAAAAATCCCCAATTTTTTTTTCATCTACTTCTCTTCCCTCTGATTTTTATTTGTTTTGATTTCATCTAAATTAAAGAGAGGAATTATTCTTAATTGATTTACTAATCATGATTAATAAGGTTAATCAAGTTTATTATCTAAAATCATATGGGGTCATATTAGTCTTTATATAAATATATGATGAGGGGTGTCCCAATTGATATTTGGTGACCCAAAATAGCCCCAAAAAAGTTTGACTCTTGGAGCCCCAATAATAGAGTTCGTTGGTAAGGGTCGAATTCCTTTGGTTAATACTAGTTGGTAATTTTTATAATTTTCTAAAAAAAAAGTTAAGATAAAAGTAAAACACACAAAACCAAATCAAGATTTATCATGTATGTTGAATCAAGATTAAACATAAATAAGAATTTCACAATAGATGGTTATTTACGGAGTCCCACCTATTTTTACGACAGTGAATTACGAGAAGAGATATCATTCGGCTTTATGATGTATATATTCACTTCGGGTCAATGTCCAATTTGAGAAATGCACCATAATGATGAATTTTATTTCTTTACCATCTTCACTTTCCCATATATAAATTTTATTCACATTTCTACACTTTGAAAGCTCTATCGTTCCTTTCATTCCACAAACACCACATAATTGCTGCAGGGATAATTTAAGCACCAGGTTTTCCCATAGAGAATCATCTCTCGCCAGCCACAATCTAATGAGACTAATAAGGTTCGGAGGGTCACCTACACAACAGAAAAAGAAAGAAACACCAAATAGCTCAAACCACTTTACAGTGAATGAGGAGATGATTAGTTTTTTCTTCATCTTCAACGCAAAGTTAACAATTATTTACCCACTCGAACGGCCAACCTTTCTTGCACATCACATCTTGGGTAATCACCCACATAAAAAAAACTGACTTTAATAGGCCAAGATTTCGACCAAACTCTTTTCTTAGGGAGGAAATTAATAGGATGTGAGGCGGAATTATGGAGCCAATGATAACAAGAAATGACATAAAATATTCCATTCGACTTCTCCTTACACCAAACCTTGTAGTCTAATTCACTAACACCTATAGATTGGAAATTATCAAGTAACGGAAACAACGTTGCCAGTTCATTGGTAACCCCCTCATGCACTCTTCTCAAAATGTTTAAATTCCAATTAACCATCCCATTTTCAAATGTCCCGACTTTCACTAGCGTGGCGTATTTGTTCTTGCAAATAATATATACAGTGGGAATTCGCTCCCTAAGAGGAGTGTCACCAATCCATCTATCCCCTCAAAAATTAATGGTATTACCATCCCCACCTGCATCCTACAATTCGAAGAGAAAATAATTATAAACTTACAAAATCCCTTCCAAATACTACAACCATAAGCTGCTTTCGGAATTTGGAGTTCCACCCAAAGAGTTCTTCACTATACTTCTTCGCATTAATTTTTCTCCATAAATCATTTTTTTGGCTACTAAAACGCCACAGCCACTTCATAATAAGAGCTGAATTCAAGGTTTGAAGCTTCTTAACCCCTATACCTCTTATTGACACACACTACCACATCCCACTTCACAAGATGATATTTATAATTACCTTCTTTATCATTTCACAAAAAGTTTCTAAACAGTCTTTCTAATTTTTTTATCACTGAAATAGTAGCTACGAATAATGACATATGATACATAGGGGGCGCTTGTAAAACTGCATGAATATGAATAACTTACCTCCTCTTGATAAGAATCTAGCCGACCAAGAGGAAAGTAGTGATTTCACTCTCTCCATCATAATATCCCATTTAACCTTAGAAAGAGTCTCCTAGGGGTCTTAAACATTTATAGAGATAGCGTTTATGTCCATAAAGTTAGATTGCTACAAACACAAACTTGTGAGGTCTTAAACTTGTTTTCCTGCTCTGATACCAATTGAAAAAGCGGAGGTCTAATAGTCACACCCAACATTACGTTTAGGAAATTTGTATGCACTAACTACAATATAATTCCAAGAGAATCAACTAGAAAGTCAGACTCAATCAAGGAAAATATGTCCAAGAGTTGTATCTCTGTTTCTAAATATAATTATCAAATCAAACAGATAGAAATCCATGGGCCTGATTATTATGAGAAACAACTTAAACGGTACCAAAGACCAATGTTCAAGTGTCAATCAATTTCAATCAACAACCAAAGGTTGGATATACCAATTGATTGAACTACGCACAACCTGTGATATTTCAATTATACAGAAAATATAATGCGGAAAAAAAATAACACAAACACCAGAAATTTTGTTAACGAGGAAACTGAAAATGCAGAAAAACCCTGGGACCTAGTCCAGATTTGAACACCACATTGTATTAAGCCACTACAGACTCTAACCTACTACAAGTTAACTTCAGGCTGGAATGTTGTTGAGACTTAACCAATCTCACACTGATTAAGGTACAATCGCGTTCCTTACGCCTTTGAATCCCACAAGACTCTACGCATTTGATTCCCTTAGCTGATCTCACCCACAACTAAGAGTTTCTATGACCCAAAGTCGAAGACTTAATATACAAATATGTTTTACACAGAAAAGTCTATTGAATAGACAAATATGTCTCCCACAGAAATACCTACAAGTTTTTGTTCCGTCTTTTGATAAATCAAGGTGAACATGAACCAATTGATACACCGGTCTTATATTCCCTAAGAACAACCTATTAATATCAATCACCTCACAATAACTTAACTATATGGTAGTAGAACAAGTTATTGTGGAATCACAAAGAATGAGACGAAGAGATTTGTGATTACTTTTTATATCTTACCTATCGGAGGTAAATCTCGATCAAATCTTAGAGAAGATAGTACTCAATACGATAGAAAAAAGTAAGATAATAACACGCAACTACAAAGAAAATAGTTGGGTCTGGCTTTAAAATCCCAATGAAGTCTTTAAGTCGTTAACCTACAATGGTTTTAGGAAAAACCTAGGTTAAAGGATAATTGGCTCTAGTCGCAACTAGTATCACACATGAGGTGTGGGGATTAGGTTTCCCGGTTGCTAGAGTTCTCCCTTATATAGTCTTCAAATAAGGGTTTGATAACTTTGGAACAAAACAATCAATATTTACTTAGATGAAAACTGATTCAAGATTCAATTTAATATCTTTCCACCGTTAGATGGTCTTTAGCTTGTTACACGCAAATAAAATATACCTTCATTTAGATACGGGTAACCGTACCTAAACGTGTATATTGAGTTGACTCAATAACATTTAACCAAAGTTAGTCATATGAACACTTTTCTCTTAACCTTGTTCATCTTAACACTTCTAGATCAATTAATAATCAAATGAATCTAATTGTGTTATTCATAGAGTTATTCAATTGTTTATATTCTCAAAGAAGTATACAAGACACAACTGAAGTAAAATCGGATTGATTCAAAAGAATCAGTTCATGAACATTTTAACCACGGTTTCCAAAGATTACATTCCTTAATATATAAATATATTTGTTCATGAGTATGAAATCTTACTTAGCCAATTCAAGAACTTAACCAATTTAAGAACCCGAACCACTTAAATTTGCAAACGGGTTGGCAAACCTAAGTTTAGGACCTTGGTCACAAGCCTACAGTTTGCAAATGGGTACACAAACTTTAGCTCCAGACCGAACTCAGTTGAAACCGTTTACGAATGGGTACGAAAACTTGGTTCCCGGACTTTAACAATTAAATCGGTTTGCGAATGGGTATGCAAACTTAAGTACCCTGACTTAAACAGTTAACAGACTTTGTTATGTGCATAATTGATCACAAGAGATTCAAGTGGTGTTGTGCAGGTTTTAATTGAATATTAAAGAAGATGAAGAAGATTTCTTATTGGTTACTCATATCTTTGTGTTGCACAAACCTTGATCGGCTGAGATCCAACTAGAATAGGATTTATTCGATTGATTAGTTATGTGAGATCGGTAACGCCTAGTAGTTCTCTTGAGATCTATTTTAATTGTTACAAATACGAATTTTATTACTTCGGTAATAGATATTGGATTGATCTAACCATGCAAAGGAGTTTATTAGTTTAAACGGAAGAGCCTTTGCATATGACTTGAGATATCTTATCTTAAAGAATCAATAGAGTTGTTACCAAACAGATTTGTTGTTCCTATACTATTTGGAATACGATCCAAATGAATTTTTCTAGTGCGTGCACTGATCGAAGTCGGAAGCGCAGGGATACTGAGGAAACTAAGTGAATTAGGGGTAATTGCTTGGTCTCAACTACACAAAGTTGGTTTAGATTTTGTATAGCGGCTTAATTATGTGAATATTAAATTTTGGACTAGGTCTCAGAGTTTTTCTTCATTTTCGGTTTCCTCGTTAACAAAATCTTGCTATGTCTTTTACTTTTTTATTTTCGCAATTAAATTGTGTTTGTTATAATTAGAAGTAAAATACACAAACGTTAACTCCGCTTTACTTGATAGTGATCCTATAGAGTTTGGTTAACTCCGAACCTATTATTAAGTATCACACTGTGGTATTCGTATTGTCTCGATCTCGTATCCATAGACAATCACATAAAGTGTGAATACCGATTTGTAGTATTGTTTCGACTTTGTCCATAGACAATCACTTTCGGTGAGAGGACTTATATGTGGATAAATTAAAGATTGTGGTGTATTTGGGTACCCTCGTCTTTTCATGTTCACTTAGAACGATTTTTATTTCATGCTCCTGCTTTTATAGCCTTAATTGGCTTGAATTGCTAGTTATATTCGAGAAAGTTGTTGCTTGACGAACAATAGGGGTTGGTGTATGAGAGGTGTTTGGTTCTTGCGTGCTGGTTGGCTCTCTGCTCTATGCAGCGAACGACAAGCCTAATTACCTCATATCGAGATGGCCAAAACTCGTGAATCTAAGATCCGGTCAAGGATATACTTAACGTCTTCTACCCATGTCGAAGAAAAAAGAGAGTACAAGGTAGGGAAAGCACCAGGGATTAACTTTGCATGTGTAGCTTATTCCTACACAACCTATCCTCAACCAAGATAAAATGATAAGGTAATAACAGGCTTGGGGAGCCAACGTAAAACTCGACCATATTAATCATGAGATGAAACCCAAAATATATAATGTTGGGGCATTACCCTCTTTGCATTGCATCCTCTTGGTTTATCTTAGATTTCATTTTTAGCATACATCAACTTGTCTGGGACTATTTCCCAAAAAAAAAAAAAAAAGTTTTTAATGCAATATCTTGATAATTATGATTCTTGGGAATTTGAGAGTCATATACAGTTACAAGATTAATGAAGTTTTTAATATAAAAATTGTGCAATGTAGTTGATAAACCTTCATTCGTCCAGTTGTTTTGAATGGAATTATGATTGCAAAAAGTAGTTATGTTTACAGCTTTAGTTATACTAGATTTGTAAATTAAAATAAAGCATTAGCTTTGAAGTTGATACATGTGGCTATCCTAGCTTTAAAGTCTTCAAATAATACTATAACGATGTTCATTTTCCTTTTCATATCTTCCCATCAGCATCTTTAGAGTAGGTTTACAGACACTTTGAAAGGTGATGTTATAGATACTCCATTCATTTTCCCATCGGAAAGCATCTTCAACTCATTGTTCTTCTAGTTATGCAGTCTGAATAGGATCCTCTTGCCTCAATTGTTTCCCTGCAAAATCCATTAAAGTTAAACCAATTTCAGAGGTATTTATGGGCATATGCATGGACACAAAAATTGACATTCTCATACTTAGATATGTTATCCTTTTTTCAGGTTCTCTTTCCAAAATTTTTAGTGCTTCATCTTGCATACAATATTATGTTTGCATAATGGTGTAGTCAGGATTGTTTACTTTCATAAAGCTATTGATAAATTGTAATATCTTTTTTGTTGTGTAGGAACCTTTTCTTTTTTTTTGTAAAGAAAATAAAATGTTACTTCACCTCTCGCTTTCCAAATATGTCATACAATTATCCTTTATTTTTTTTCTTGCAGTCGATCATGAAAATTGTTTCTCCTATCTATTAATTACTCCATTCGTCCTAGTTTAGATGCTAAAATTGGGGATTTTTTTTGTCATAGAATACTTGCTATACTTCATATTTTTCCACATTATATCCCAATTTTCCTCTGACTTGGAATCATACTATATCATGGAGAATTGTGTGTTTCAATTTTCAAGACACACTCTTAAATATTTTTCTCTATATATTTCCTCTAATTTGAATTTTTCCAACTAAAGAACAAAACCTAGACATCTAAAAACTAGGAACACTAAATACCAACCTAGGGTAATTGTGGGAAAAAAACTATTCTCTTTGTGTTTCTTAATCTTTGTGCAAAATTCTATTTTGGCATCTAAACTAGGTCGGAGGGAGTACATAATAATTTTATATCATATCAAGGTTTATGTGCATCCATACCTGAATTGCGAAATTGCATTTGAAAAAAAGATTTCTCATCTTCGTTACAAAGATTACATTTCATGTTAATGTTAGGAGAGGTCGCATCAACTCTTATACTTGTTGGTAAGATTGATTGAGTTGTTTTCCAGATGAAAAGCTTTATAGTTCTTATTACTTTTTTAATCTATATCTTGCCCCAGTCAGTATTGTTATTATTTCCTTTAGTATCTGTTGAGTTATGTAAAGATTTAACTATAAATTCACCTCTTTTTTTTCCAGATTATGGTAAGAAATCCTCTAGATCATTTATACAAAAATAAGGATTTGTAATATTTTGTTGATAGTGTTTTCATAGTAACAAGTTTTAAGTTTGTTTTCATCTCAATTTTTGTTTTTTGTGAATAGATGACATACCTTTTTTTCATATTTTCAGTACATGTGCTTGGTTTTTGGAGTGAAGTAATGGTATTTGATATCCATTGATCCCCTCTCTACTCTATCTTTGCGATCATTGTCACGTCAAAATTTTCTATGTTTGGTATACCTAAATATCCTTCTAAAGATTTACAAACCGAACCCGTGCTTTTTAAGTATACTTTATTCTTTTTTATGCCCACCAGCATTTTAGTTAGAGTCTTAAAATTTCATTGGAATTTTAAAACAATTAATATGGTACACTGCGAGTGAAGACGTTACATTCTTAATCAATCATTACGGTGCTTCCTGAATTATTATCTCTGTCTGGGACTACATGCTTAGTTTTTGGTTCTTGATTCTTGGTTGGTAATGAAATCATCTGTCAACTAAGTAACCAATTAAATTAACATGTCACACTTTTTAGAAGATTTTGCACAAAAATATACTCGGAAAAAATAATTCTAGATACTATCTTATATAAGAGTTGGCCCAAGTTATTGTTGGAGTCCAAATGACAACGAATTTGAAGCTAATATTTGGATGATACGTTTCTCATATTAAACTCTAGATTCCTACCAAAAATGAGCACAATTCGAAACACCAAACCTCACCATCTACCAATTTTGATTTTGATCATTAATTTTCAAAGATTGATTTTTCAAAGTGATAAATGGTGGTGTCATACATCTCGAATTGTGCTAATTTTCTATAGGATTGTCGAGTTTCATAAAAATAACATATCACCAAATTATTGCCTTCAAATTTTTAGTCATGTGGACTCTAAAGAAAAATTTGATCAACTCTTATAAGATAGTGTTCATATAGAATTGTTCTTCCAAACTATTAGCGAATTGACCCAGACTCCTCTCTCACATTCGATTTTGCTCTGCAAATCGGTCTCCTATTCAGCCCCTTTTTTGGTTTGATCCAGTTTAATGTTTAAAGAATTGCGTCAGCTGTTTGTCATTCACCTTGCGTTTCTCATTGTTAGCTACCTAAACTACAGTTTTTTGTGCTATCTAATCAAGCTCACAACCAGAGAAGAACAACAAAATAATTCCAATTCTATCAAAACCAAATATAATTTCGACCCAAGCATCTCTGATAGCAATAACCAACAGTTCAACAACAATATTAACGGTAGAATTCAAAGTACGGATATCTGCAGACATAATAACACCTGTTTCAACATCATTACAAACCAAAAAACTATTACCCAATACCAACTTCATTACCTGCAACTCAACTATACATACACCTTTGAAATTGAAACACAACAACTATTCAACACATAATCCGTTATCACTACCAGTTCCAACTGCCTTCCACATCTACCGCAAGAACAAGAATTTAAACACCATAATACGATTTTCAGTCGAGAAAAGAAAAAAACAAAGAGCAAGAAACTTTCCATCACCCTCAATTATAGATTCAAGAAGTTGGGTAGACAAGGAAATCACCAGAAGAGCCATTTCACAAAAAAATTGTTAATCATTTTCAAACTTTTTAAACTTCCAAAAAATTTGGCTTCTCCCGGTAACTTTGTGGAGTTAACCACACGTCTTGCTACCCTCTATATTTTCACCGCTCACTATCCTCACTGTCATACGGCGCTGGAGATGTCCCACTGGAGTATGCTTCCTCATCTGAATAAGGAACCCTGGCACTCACACTTAATGGAATTTGTTCTCCTTCATTCATGGTTCGAGAGTACTTCTTGGGGCTGGAAATTTCCCGTTCAAATAGAGTCCTTAGATTCTCCTCATCATACTCAATACGCTCAATAACCCTCTCCTCACTGCTATCTCCATAATCAGAATCCAGGTCGCTGGACTCCATTTCTCCTCCAGCCTCTTCATCAGCATCAAATCCACCAGTTGAATCTGTATCTTCATCAATCTCGCTTCCATATCGAGGTCCCTTGGCCCTCTGTTCAGCCTCTTCCTCTTGTTTTGCTTCCCACTCACTATCTTTTATCTCCCACCTCTTCAAGTATTGAGGCACCCACTCAACATACATTCTCTCCTTTCGTTGTGCATCTCTTTGCTTTCGATCTTCCTCTTCCTTCTGTCATTGTTGAACTACTTCACGGCGGTCCAACTTTGCCTGAACATCAATCCCTAACTACTGCAACTCTTCAGTTCTTAAATTACTTGAAAGTGTTTTTATCTGATCATAGAGATCGGACCTTGATGGGATTATGGGAACTGCACTTCTGGAGTTTTTCATCTCTCAATTATTTCCTTAACCTTTCCTCTTCCAGTAAAATTACAAATGAATTTCTTAATCACTATCAAAACCCACCTTTTAAAAGGCATAATTTCCACCATTAACTGCCATTTATGGCGTTTGGTTAACCATCAACTCGCTTCGTTTTCTACGCCCATGCAAAACCATGTGTATCCCCTTCTCCCTATTGACCATCATTACCCTATCGAACCCTATCGTCAACACCTAATCCTCTTTACTATCTCAATACCTAACAGAACCTCTATTAAGTGTTTCCTTGGTAGGTCCTCTAATTTTGAGATTCTCATTTGGGGTCTAATCAAAATTATTTTATTTTTAATGCAGACTAGTTGGAGGCAACATCAGATGAGAGAACAAAAATCCAACGGTTTAGCTTTTTAGAAATTTTGCTCTTTGTCCCATCGGCTTTGAGAACCCCTGTTGTACGTCTTGATGTTGATAGCTTTGATAATATCACCAATGAAAACCATACTCATTCCTACCCCCCACAATCCAAACCTTCCCCCCCAAAATTTTATCATTATAACCTTTGTCTTTTCCCCCCACCCAAATACAGCAAAAACTGATAAATGTCTTGTATATTCTTTTTATATTTTGCAACTCCACATATTGTTGCATCATAGAGTTGGTCAAGCCATTATTGGATTTGTCCACAAGTGGTCTTGTACCTCCATCGCTCACGTGAATCACTTGGTTCAGAACCCACCTCTCTCCCCAAAATATGAGAACGACATTCCTTGTCCCAACATCCTTTTCCAGAATAACATTTGCAGTCATGCTACAACTACCTTACATCAATCTTCTCCTGAATTTCCCCTAAATCATAGTCAACAAGAATTGCATTCGTTTTTTAAGGTTGGTAACTATAACCAGACAAAAACTTCTTATGTATTCTCTCAATACTCTATATGGGGTCAATATCAGATCAGTGAGTACAAAGGAATCCTCTCCCTAAAATTGTATTTTATCCTGACTATCCAGAAAATCAATTTCTATCAACATATAATTTTTCTTATCCATCTCTCCTTTATGATGGATACCCCCCAAACCCCTAAGAAAAATCAAGTTTTGAACCAAGATATTCAAAACCTTTCTATACAAATATCTGAGAAGCTTACTTTACCATATTCTTTTGCTAATCTTGTCTTCATAGATAAAAAAAATCATTCTCGCTTAAGTTGATTCTAACTGGAAATGGTGCATTGTGGGATACATCTGTTGTGAAACATTAATTCCTACTGCCTCTATTAGATACTAAATTTGTCATAATAGGCCTCTAGCACAACATCCTACAGTCTATGCCTGGAATGGTCAAAGAAACAAAGTTCTTATTCGATTCCTATCTGAAGAATATTTCAATAGAATAAGATCTCAAAAACCTTGGTTTGTTTGCGGCTATCTGGCTATGTTGAAAGTTATTCCTACTAAAGGTTATCCAATCAATCATCAACTCTCTTTTGATGAAGAAATTATGTGGTTCATCTTATGCAACATTCCAAACGAATGCACTGATTTCGATGATCTCAAGAAACTCACTATGGAGATGGGAGAATTAGTGGAAGCTCAAAATCCCTTTGGGAAGCATCCTCTCATGAATAATATGAAGGTCTGTATCAAGATTTCCGTCTAAAAATCTCTTCCAACTGGCATCCCACTCTTCACAAGTGGAAGAAAAGACCCCTTCTTAATTGAATGTAGGCATATTAGAGTCCCAAGGTATTTCCGCACCTCTTGCCGTGTTCTTGATTATAAGGACCAAAACTGCCTAGCTTGGAAGCAAAAACAAAAAAAAATCAAAGAGCTCAATGCTTCCTGCAGTAACTATACTCTACCACCAGTTTCCAAGTTAATGCCGCCACCAAGTAATACACAAGAGGAATCTACTCCTGTTGTGGATGATGAATTTTCTATTCTATCCTCAGCTATCATTCCAGATACCCAAATTCTACCCTCAGATTCTGAAGCAAATATTAAGGGTAAAGCTGAGGATGTTGATCAACAAATGGGTAATTCTATCCAAAAAAAGTCTCTCTAATGCTTTCCAAATGGGCCCGTTTGTTAATAGATCATCAGCTCTGAAAATATTTGATGTTAGACCAGTTCAGAAACATACTACTTTGGTAGAAATGGTTTGCCATTGGTTTTCATACAAATTACCACTCAAAATATCTCTGTAGCTGCTTCTATTACCGGTGCTGAGCTGCACCCAAATGGCCCGATTCGAACTACCAACTCGTCAAGGCATTTTAAAACTGCTGCTTTTCTAAATTCCAGCTCAATTGTCACTAGAGGAGCTGCAAATACTACTGATCATGAAGCTTTGTCTAATCTCAAAAGGAAGATCAATCCTAGAGATGAGTTGTGTAAACGAACACGAGCTAATTCAAGTTCCATTAACCATGTAACAACCTCTGAAGAAAATTATCAATATGAACCCAATTATGCTCAACTTTGTCCCCCAATCACCAATTTGGGAGATCTTCCAAACATAGATCTCTATACCTGTTCCTTCAATACCCAACCTCTCTTCAACTCCTTTGGTAATTACAATGTCCCTGCCTCCGGTTCCCCAAGCAACACTGATGTCTGTAATAATTCTCACCTCAATGCTGCTACTTCTAGTCTGGATTCCTCCCAAATGGCTTCTCAAAGTGGTGGAGATACTAATGTTTCTCTCAATGGTGGATATGATTATACCACCCAGTTAAACATTCCTCAAACCTCTCCCATTACTGAGTGTGAACATACCATCATGAATCCTTTCCCTGTTAACAATGTCAATTGTATTGCTTGGAATCTTAGGGGGTTTGGAAAAAAATCTTCTAATAAGGAACTTAGTTTATTGTGCAAAAATATCAATCATGATATTATTTTCTTATCTGAGATGAAAATGAATAAAGATATGGCAGCTAGGAAACTAAGAAATATGGGGTATCCTTGCACTTTCAATGTGTCAAGTATTGGTAGGAGTGGAGGTCTTGCCCTTGCTTGGAAAAAAGAAGTTCAACTTAATGTCATATCTTCTAGTCAAAGGGGCATCTATGTTACATCTACTGACATCATCCATTCTAAAACTTGTCACATTCATTTTATGTATGGTGAACCTAATAGTAGTCTGAGGAAAACTTTTTGAGAAGAACAATGCCAACTAGTCATAGCTCCCCTAGATGAACCTGTTTTTGTCATTGGAGATTTTAATGCTCTCTTAAGTAATGAAGATAAAAATGGTGGCTTAGAAGTTGATGACCATGATTTTGAAAATCTTAGAAAATTTTGTTCTGTGTTTAACTTGCATGATCCTGGATTTTATGGTCCCAGGTTTACTTGGTCTAATATGCAACAAGGTCCTGATTTAATCCTTGAAAGATTAGATAGATGTCTTATAAACCAAACTACTGAAGATCTTTGTCCTAAACTATGTATCAATAATATCCCTAGGGATTCCTCTGATCATTGCCCCATGCATATTGGTTTCAACTATGAGGATGTTTGCATGCCTAGACCTTTTCATTTCATGGATATATGGATTGAGAATCCTACCTGTAGAGATATTATAGTCAATTCTTGGTCTGTCAATGTGGTAGGATCTTCTGTCTACAAACTTAAAGCTAAACTTTTAAATACTAAGAAAGGTTTAAGAGATTGGAACAAGTCCTCTTTTGGAAATATTCAAACTAATATCTCCAATATTAGGAAGGAGTTAACTGATCTTCAGATCAATAACCCTACTGATACCAACAATACTTCCAGACTTAAAGCCAGATTGGAATACATATACAATCTGGAGGAGTTATATTGGAAGGACAAATTTAGAGAAGTCTGGCTCTTGGAATGTGACAGAAACTCACCATATTTTCATAGAGTAACTCTCTTTAGAAGAAAAAGAAATGCCATTAGTTGGATAAAGAATTCCCAAAATTATATCCTAACTGATAGAGATAGTATTGGAAATTCTTTCATAGATTATTTCAAAAATATTTACTCTTCCCAACCAAAATCTTTCCAAGATGATATCCTAGATGATTACCCCATTAAGTTTTCTGAAGAGGATAATGCATCCCTTAATTTGCCTCTTACCACAGAGGAAATTAAGAATGTTGTTTTCCAAATGGGGGAAAAAAGGCTCCTGGACCATATGGTTTCACATGCCTCTTCTACCAAAAGCATTGGGATATTGTGGGGGATGTTGTTGTTGATATGACTCAAACTTGATTTAGAACTGGTAACATTGCTAAAGTATTTAATCATACCAACATTTCCCTCATACCTAAAGTCCCTTTAGCTGAGTTGTTTACTCAGTATAGACCAATTGGTCTATGCAATTTTATCTATAAAATCTTGTCTAAAACTTTGGCTAATAGGCTTAAGCCTTTCATGGATAAAATTATTTCTCAAAACCAAAGTGCCTTTATACCAAAAAGGAGCATTTCTGATAATATATTACTAGCTAATGAAGCCATTTATGCTGTTAACCACAATCATAAGGTTGAAGGCATTGCTGCCATCAAACTTGACATGTCTAAGGCCTATGATAAGCTAGAGTGGGATTTTCTGGAGAAAGTCTTAACTAATATGGGTATGTCAGAACATTGGGTTAAATTAATAAATCAGTGTGTCTCTACTGTCTCCTACTATGTCCTCCTGAATGGTAGTCCTACTGGGTTTTTTAATCCTGAAAGAGGCCTGAGACAGGGAGACCCCCTATCACCTTATCTCTACATCTTTTGCTCTGAAGCTATATCTTCTTACATAGATACCCTTTAGAGTAAAGGTGTGTTAGAAGGCATTAAGATTTGCAAAAATGCTCCAGAAATGACACATCTGTTATTTGATGATGATTCTTTGTTATTTTCTAAAGCTACTGGAAAAAAAATTAATGTTATTAAGGACTATCTTCAGAAATATTGTCTAGCTTCTGGGCAAGAAATAAATTTGAAAAATCAGGTATTTTGTTTAGTAGGAAAATTCCTGAGCATAGGAAAGCCATTCTGGCTAACATTCAAGATATTCAGAGCAGAGATCTGGAGAAAAATACCTTGGAACTCCAACTGTTTTCCAAGATTCTAAAATTCAAACCAACATGGGAATTCTCCAAGCTGTGGATTCCATAATTTCTATCTGGCTCCACAAGCTCTTATCTCAGGCTGCTAGGACTACCCTGATCAAGCATATTGGTCAAGCCATTCCCCTATTCCAGATGGGAGCTTTCCTTATCCCCAAACATCTGTGCAGGAAAATGGATTCTCACCTTTGCAAGTTCTGGTGGGGAGAGACCTTGGATCCTAAAGACATAAAACTTCATCTCCTTGGCTGGGATATCTTATTTTCCCCTAAAGGTGAAGGTGGTCTGGGGTTTAGAAAAGCTGAGTTGAACAATCTTGTTATGCTTGCTAGGAATGCCTGAAGAATTTTGGAACATCCAAATTGTCTTTTGGCTACTATTTTGAAAGCTAAATACTTTCCCAATACTGATTTTCTAAATGCTAAATGCTCTGCTAATTGCTCTTGGACCTAGAAATTCCTCCATGCCATAAAAGAACTCATAAAACCTTTTATTTCCTGGATTGTTGGGGATGGTCAATTTATTAACCCATGGTGTGACAAGTGGATCCCCAGCCTGGGATCTTCCACACCCAACCCTCTTGTTCCCCCAGATCCGAGTATCAAGGTTGCTTACTTTATTAATCCCATATCTAGGTCTTGGGATGTCCCAAGACTTACCACCCATTTTGATGATGTTTCTATCCAGAAGATCATCACCATTCCCTTAAGACATATTTGCACTCCTGATAGGAGGGCTTGGGAACTTTCTAAGACTGGAAAATTTTCTTCAAAGTCTGCCTACTTGGGGCTTAGAGGCCTTAGGCCTTCCCCTTGTAAAAAATCTATGGAAGTGTATTTGGAAAGTTAAAGTACCCTACAAAATTCAAGTTTTTCTCTGGAGAGCTGCTAGAAATGCTTTACCTAGCATGGTTGTCCTCCAAACTAGAATGCCCATGAACTGTGTTGATTGTACTAGATGCTCTGATCCTCGTGAAACTATTATGCATGCTCTGGTTAATTGTTCTTTTGCTAGCAGGGTTTGGTTTCTCTCTGACTTCAACATCAATACCCAGTTTTTTCATAATAAATCTTTCATAGATTGACTTCTTTTTTGGCTTGTTGATCCTCTTTCTAAACTGTCTGATGAAAACCAATGTCTCTTTGTGGCTATTCTTTGGTCCCTCTGGACTAGTAGAAACAACCTAGTCTTTCAGAATACTAAAGAAAACTTTTCTACTGTCATCTATAGAGCTAAAGCCATTCTTCTTACTAGGAAGTCTAATCATTCTAGTTTGCATATCGTCACTAGTCCTTCTGTCAGTATTTTTAATCATTGGATGCCCTCTTCCTTTTGCTGGATTAAATGTAACACTGATGTTGCTTTCGATATCCTAACTGGAGAAAATGGTGTAGGATATGTGATGCGTGACTTCTCTAAGAAAGCTACCTTTTGTGCATCTCTGGTCTTTGACGTTACCTCTGCTGAATAAGATGAAGCTAGAGCCATATGGGCAGTTCTGAAGAAAGATGTGGCACAAAAGGTAACCCACATCATTGTTGAAAGTGATGCTAAAGCTCTCATAGACAATTTTTCAGCTGGAAATTTTGAGGGAGATGCTAGAACGGATGCCATCTTTTAAAGATATCTTTTTCTTTTCTTCCAAACTTCTTGCTTGTATTTTCAATTTCCAACCTAGGACTTGTAATTCTGTTGCTCATGAGCTTGCTCTTTGGGCAAAGCAAAACAATCATTCTATGTACTGGTCTACACCCCCGTTTGGATCCTTCAAACAGTTGAGGAAGACTATTAGCTCTTTTGAGGATCTTTGGTTATAAAAAAAAATTTTTTTTTTTTAACTTACATGCAATAGATTACTTGCCCCATAAAAATATTAATGCGTAGAAGAGAATGAGAAAGTAGACATTCTACTCTGACACTGTAACAAATTGGATCTCCCCCCGAGACATTTCTTATACACCATACACCCCAAGTCTATGTGGTAGCTAGTCCATAACCGTGCTGGCAACTGGCATAGTTAATCGCATTTGCGAAGTTTAACCTTGATTAAGTTTGTATTGTAAGGTCACGGCGTATCTATTTTGGATATGATTTTCCACAAATGACATGACAGAGTGGTCTCGGAGTCTCTTTATTCTCATTAATTTTGTTGTTGCGTTCTCCTTCAAAGTTTTTTTTTTTTTGAAAAAGGCAAATTAGATTAAGAAGCATTCAGTCATAAAGGCATGACTAAACACTGAAAAGAAGCATGGCTAAAATCTCATGCTACAACAACATTCCAATTACATATTTAAGTACTTAAAGAGAAATGCTCAAAAATCTTAGAATGTCTGCACCAGTTAAACAGAGTGCATTTAACATCAATGATTAACTGGTTTATCCCTCTTCTTCTGTTTCCATACAACCTGCTGTTGCGCTCTGTCCAAATGTTCCACCATATTGCAAATGGTAGAAGACCCCATAATTTCCTGTGCATTGCTCTTCCTTTCTTAGCAGGCCACTCCCATAAAGTAGCTTTGATAGAGTCAGAGAAAACCCAATCCATACCAAAACTGTTGAGGAAATAATTCCAGAGTTTAGCAGTTTCAGCGCAGTGGATGAATAAATGATTGTTAGATTCCTGAGTCACATTGCAAAAAAGACAAGTACTTGAATTTGATCTCCCTGTTCTGTGTAAGAAATCCAAAGTTGGTGCACCTCCATAACATAGTGTCCAAACTAGAAAAGACACCTTCATTGGCACTTTAGGATTCCACAATTATTTGTGGGGGAATAAGAGAAATCCCTCCACATCCAAAGATTTATAACAATTACTCACAGAAAAATCTTCACCCTCTGCAATCCATTTTCTTTGATCTTCACCCATGTCTTTGCCAAAAGAATCAGGATCACCCAACTCCTGTAACAAAAGAACAACATCCCCTAACTCAGTAGCATTTAAATTCCTAGAAAAATCCAAATTCCAAGCTGTTTCATCTGAGATACAATCCTGAATTGTTTGAAATTTCTTTCTAGAGAGCTTATAGAGAGAATTATAATTAGATTTTAATGGATAATCTCCCTTCCACTTATCTTCCCAAAAAAGAATTTTGTCTCCTGAAACCACATTCAAAGAAGTATTATGTAGAACATGATCTTTAGCTTTTAGAATGCCAGCCCATAAGCTACTCTTAATAGCTAAACTTGAGTTCTTAGGGAAAAAATCTTTCAAATCACCACCAAACTTCTGTTGAACAATTTGTCTCCACAGAGCCTTATTTTCAGAACCATATCTCCAAATCCACTTACAATGGAGAGCTTTATTAACAAGTTTCAGTTTTTTAACTCCAATACCTCCTCTCTTCTTTGATAGTAAAGCTCTGGACCATCTAACCCAACTTCTCTTCTTTGAATTTGCTGAAGAACCCCAGATAAAATCTCTCATAATCTTTTCTAATTCTTTAATGACTGAAGCATGCATTTGAAACAAACAAAGATAATACACATGAAGACTAGATAACACATTGTTTACCATTATTAATCTTTGTCCTTTTGAGAGATATCTTCCCTTCCAAGTAGATAACTTTAGATGAATTTTTTGAATTATGATCTCCCACATTGCTTTACATTTAGAGTTGCTTCCCAGAGGAATGCCAAGATAATTCATTGGCCATTGAGATAAGATGCACCCAAAAAATCTAGCACAATCTGCACCATTATGATCACTCCCAATACCAACAATTGTACTTTTCTGAAGTTAACTTTAAGACCAGAAACCAGTTAAAAAGAGAAAAGAACATTCTTCAAATTAGAAATTTGGTCAGAAGTATCATCTAAAAAGACAATTAGATCATCTGCAAACTGTAAATGTTGAACTGATGTTCCATTTGGAGAGACCTTGAAACCAGAAAGAAAACCAGAAGCAGCAGCTCTCTTAATCATTAAAGAGAGAATTTCAGCAACTATAATAAAGATAAAAGGAGAAATTGGATCCCCCTGCCTGATACCTTTTTGAGATTTAAAGAGAGAAGTAGCCTCACCATTTAGAAGAATTGAAAATCTTGCATAAGAAATACACCATTTGATCCAACTCCTCCAAATATGCCCAAAACCAAATTTCTCCAAGGCAATGTCAATACAACCCCAGTTGATATTATCAAAAGCTTTTTCAAAGTCCACTTTACAAACAACACCAGATTTATTCTCTCTTCTCCTAGAGTCAATCAGCTCAGCTGCAATAAGAATACCATCATTTATCTGCCTTTCATGAATAAAAGCACCTTGAAAATCTGAAATTATTGAAGGCATGACCAAATTCATTCTCTGAGCTAACAACTTAGAAACAATCTTGTAAACTCCTCCAATTAAACTAATTGGTCTGAAGTTGTGAAGAGAAACAGCTCCAGTGCACTTTGGAATTAACTTCAAATTTGTACAGTTGAGCCTCCAATCCAAAGATGAAGTGGTTTCAAATTCTTTGACAACCTTCATAAGATCATCTTTTATCACCTCCCAAGTACACTTGGAAAATTCCATAATAAACCCATCTGGACCAGGTGCTTTATTTGATCCAAAAAGCCAAATTACATTCTTGACTTCTTCTTCAGTGAAAGGCCTCTCTAAATGAATTCTGTCCTCTACAGAAATAGTAGGAATTTCTAAGTCATCAAATCTAGGTCTATTTGGAAATTGATCAGAGAAAAGATTAGAGTAAAAACTAACTGCTTCAGCTGAAATTATGTCCTTATCATAAGACAGATCCCCATCAATTCTCAAACAGTTAATGCTATTCATCTTATACTTATAGGAAGCAAGCTGATGAAGATATCTAGTATTTCTTTCAGCATCTTTAGACCATTTATCCTTAGCTCTTTGACCCAATTTTCTAGCTAAGTTTAGAGAAACAGATTGATGTTTAGATTTTGCTCTTTCCCTTTGGACAATATCATCAGTATGCAAGATTTCATATTCTTCCATACAATCAATGTCATCAATCTCCTTTTCTAGTTCTTCAATATGTGTTTCAAGCTCTCCTAAAGATTTTCTCCAAGGCTTAATAAAAGCTTTTAAACCTTGAAGTTTCTTAGCAAAGACATAACTTGGTCTTCCTACAAAACTCAAGCTAGCCCACCACAAACTCATGTTAACCAAAAAATCAGGATGCATCAAAAGATAATTATCAATCCTCAAAGGAGCAACAATTTTCATTGTAGAGTTACAGCTTAGCATGATTGGGATGTGATCAGAAATAGGCCTTTTAAGTCTAACTTGCAAAAAAGAGGGACAGTGATCTTGGAATTCAGCATTAACCAAAAATCTATCCAACCTAATCAGAAGGGGATGCTGCTGAGAGTTAGTCCAAGTAAACTTACCTCCATTCAAAGGCAGATCCATGAGAGAGTGATTTCTCACAAATTTCTTGAAAAATTTCCTAGAAGCAACACAACCTCCAGGTTTGTTTCGTTCAGATTGAAAAAGAATTGCATTGAAATCGCCTCCTAGAACCCATGGCTCGTCAAAAAGGATTCTGATATCATTTAATTCTGCCCAAAATTGCCTGTAATAACCATTATCTGAGGCTCCATAAACTGAGGTAAAATCCCACCTGAAACCATCAGCAACATTTCTGAATTTTATAGTAATAGAGAAAGCCCCTAAGAGATGATCCTCCATTTCCACTACTCCATTTTTCCACATCACAATAATACCACCAGAAGCACCATTAACACCACAAGAAGGGACATGAAGATACTTACAACCATTATTCTCCTTCAAAGTTATTGCATGCACTTTGTTCTTTAACCAACAAAACATAAGCACCCTGGTTGGTGAAACAAAAACTCTAAACCTAGCTATTTAGCAAACTAGCGACAACTAGCTCTAATGCGACTCCGTATTAATAAGTGTTGGGATATATATTTAAAAATATAGTTTTGTAATATTTTATCAAACTTAGAGAAATAGTGTGGTGGTATAATTTTGAGCTCCCACACTATAGACTTGGGTTCAAGTCTCACCCCATGCATTTGACTAGGTATATTTATATATCTATATTATTTAATAAAAATCCGGGAGAGCCTTGGGGGGTCTTGGGAGGTCTGCTGATCCAGAAACTTATTTTTTGATGTTTTAACTCTCGGTTTTCAAATTAATATTTCCTAATTAACTGTATTAATTTTGGTAATTATATTGTTACCGTTTTATGACTGTTATGGAGGATTTTCAGTGGGCACTAATTGCAGAATTTATTTTCATTAAAACCATATTGATTTCTTTTTGAGTTATAAAAGAACAGTTTTCTAGAGAAGATGAAATACTATCGGTTTTCATCTATTTTCGTATTCTGAGCAAGTGTTAGAAAGAGTATTGTGATAGAAATCGAACAAGAGAGTTATTAGCTGTTTTATCCCATAGGGTTTTCGACAAGAATTGACTGCTAGCACGCAATCAAGAGGCAGAGTCGCGAAACACCATAAAGATAGCGACCTAGTCCGCGACTCAGCCGTTTGAAATTTATTTTCGTTCGAATCTTTGTTTTGTTTCCAGCAATAAGCATGTAGTAATATGGAAGCAAAAGCGTAAGAAGAATCATAGAGAAACTGTGGCCAACAATGCTACCACGAGACACACCTTCTAGCCTTCTAGGTGTCCTGTGCTTGCTCACTGCATATGCATCCCATGAATGAAACGGCTCTACTTGGACCACCGACCACTTAGTTTAATCTAGCCACTCACGCTTACTTGAGGGTACACGTATCTTCCCTATAAAAGGCTATACTGAATGTGCACATGTAAAAAAGAGTATCACTTATTACTTGTTAATAGTAAATATAAGCATCAGGTGCATGTTTTCTTGCTGCCTTGCTGGTGAACTGGTGGTGGTGGTGGTGGGGTTGAGCTTGCTCAAGGTAAATTGAGTAGTGAAAGCATGTGCATCAATAGAAAAGTATGTGCATGTGCTGCGCTTTTCCTACAAAAGGAACATAGGCCAGCTTGGTTATGGCCGTATACTTTTAGGCATATATATGCCTACAAGCTGCAACACTATATTGTCTGTCCCAAGAGCCTAGTCCAAGATTTGAAATCTAATACAGGACTTGTGGCTGTAGCCGCACATGGTACCATTTGGTGAGGCTAGATCGCACTGAACCATGTTCAAATCGGTTCGGTGCAGTGAGTGGCAATGAAATCCACCAAGAAAATTTTCCAGATAACTGATAATATAAATTTAATTCTCATTAATAGTGCAACTGAAAATTTTACAATTACACTCCGATTAAACACAACCTTATGCATAGAACAAAATGTAGAACATATTTTTGGTTCATTCTCATTTTAACCCCAACAACAAAAAAGACATAAAACAAAGTAAGCGCGGGTGGTAAAAGTCCACCACTGCCAACATTCTGCCATAATTATTATAACAGAATCCCAACTAGATTTACTACTACTTCTGACTCCGACTGACTCATATAATAAAATAGAGTTAAAAAGAGGTCTTCTGACTCCGACTGACTCATATAATAAAATAGAGTTAAAAAGAGGTCCTTCAAATGAAAACTAATCAAAGGACCTTCCCAAAAAAAAAAAAAAAAGATAATAAACCCACAATGACAATAAAAAGGACCATTTTAAAAATAAGCCCCTTTTTTCAAGTTGACCCCCCAACTCATCCTGATATTTACTGTTACTACTATAAAACTACTACTATATATCATCACTCCCACCAACTGCAAAATAGGGTTTTTAAGTCTTTTCAGCGGAACTGGGCACCACTGTAGGTCTGACCAAAAGACCAACCGGAAGGTGCAACATTGTATGAAGTCACAGTTCTACCATCACTTGTAATGACCTTGAATGAAAGACTCTGCCCATTGAGATAAGAATTGCTTTGCCAGTTTTGACCCCAGTTTCTGGACATTGCTTGCCAACCAGTCCTTGAACCTTTGACGAATGCAGCATGAACATCACCAGCTCCACCAACATTTGTAATCAAAACCAAATTGAAGTAAGAATGACCATTGATGGTGAACCTAATTCCTCCTCTCTTCCTGCATGATACCCTTCAAAAAACCAAAAAAACAAACAAGATTTTTTTTAACCACCATGCCCTTGAGAAAAGTGAAAAAGAGACAAAATGGACAAATAATTATGGTCTAACCACCAAGGTTGTCTTTAATTATGGTCTAACCACCACAAGGCCACCAAGAAAAGGTGAAAAAGGGACCAGAAAGGGGCTAAGGTTTTGAATGGTTCAAAATCCATACATCAAGAGAAAAATATCCCAAAGAAATGCACCTAGACCAAACATGCAAGGCTCACATGGAGGAGGAAAAAGTAAAGGGTTCCATTGCATCATACCTTCTGTAAGCAACAGGAACAATTCCGGCCCTGTACTGAGCAATGTGTTGGTAAACAGGCTGAGCAAGATCAAAATGGTGCTGAGGAGGGTTACACCAGCCTCCAGCATTGTTAGGAAGAGCATTATTTGGTGGGCAGAAATTAGTAGCTGTGACCACAATGGAACCAGGCAAGCACCATTTCCGGTCATTCACACACTTGATTTCATAACAAGATCCACATGCCAAACCATTGTTGAACATTGCTGTACTCAAAGCTGCTGTGTTTGTTCCATAACCTTGACTGTAAAGATTCCCATAACCACAAGCACCACCTGAAAACCAGAAAAACAAAAATTGTCAAAATGGGTCTAGCAAAAAAGGGTTTTTTCAAAACAAATACAAGAAATACAAAGGATTTAGGTTTTGGAGATTTTAAACATACCCATTGTTCCAGATGCATCTCCACCACCATAAAAGGTAGCATGAGCACTAGACCAACCACCACCATACCCATAAACAGTGGAAGCCATTGAGAGTAAACCCATCATCACTAACAAACCATGAGAGGCAGCCATTTTTCCTGCACAGGTGAATGCTAGAGATGGAAAGAGATGATAACCTTGAAAGTTGAAACAAAGGAAAACTAGGGAGGAGGAGGAGGAGGAGGACAGAGGAGGAGAGAAGGCTTGACTGTGGAGTGAGAGGAGTGTGGATTTGTGGTGGAAATGAGGGGATGGGGTGGGGGGAATAAATAGAGTTGTGTGGGAGGAGTGAGGGACTGTAGAGTGATGTCAAAAAAGAAAAAGGCTATAACTGACTTAAATTGAGCTGTTGGGACCAAATACCCCCAAGTGGTTTCAAAATAGTGTAAAACAAAGGACACTCATGGATTTTTATCAACAGTGGTTTTGGGGTTTTGGATGTTCTGAAACCGCGTGGTTTCGAGAAGGAAAAAATCCATTTGGGAAGGTACTTTTTTTCTAGTTTTTCTTGTAATTCTTGACAGGGGTATAAATGTCTTTTTCTTGTATTTTGAACTAGAACCGGTAATTAAAGTATTATTCTTATCTTAAGCAGAACTTTATTCTCTAATATGGCAGGCAAACTTTTGAGTAAGCAAATCTTTTTCAATGCGACTTTAGCACTGATTCTAGTCAGTTTTCTGTTAAAATTTGATTCTAAAGAAGCATATATAGACCAAAAGTTAACCATAAAATTATCATGTCTAGTGGATGCATCAATTTGCAAAAAGAATACATCCAATGACTCGAAAAACCACAAATAAGCAGTTTATCGTATCTGTAACTGTTGACACTGATTCAACATCTTTAGTTTATCTGTATTTTCGAATATCAGTTTTATATTTGCCGATGCCGATACAAACTGTATCGGTATCGGCTGGTATTATAGTACAGTTGATTTGATCATCCACGGTTTCTTTACCGATTTTGCATGAAACCGCGTGAGATAACATTTGTCTTTATCCATTTTTGTAACTACATGGGAGGTTAAAAATTTTGCAAATGTGAAAGGAAGTTTCCTAGGAAATTAATATTGGCTCACAATTTCTTCACCGTAAACTTAATTCTACAATATCCACTGGCCAGGACCACTGGCCTCAATAAATTCAATCTATGTTAGGTACAAAACACTAGTTCTAATGTGCAGACAGTAATGCTAGTACCACATGGGTGTTGACCCTCTAAATTAAATAAAACATTTTACCTTACAATTGAAAGAAGTTATTAAATGCTGATCCTCTCAAGAAAATAAAATAAAATTCCAAAATGGGGACTTTTTTTTTTCTTAATAGAAAAAGCTGAAAACTGCATGGTGTAACATTTGGTTTCATCTGTTCTGCGCCAAATATCTTTGAAACCGAAGTTTTTTTTTTTTGTTTTAATTTTTGCAATGAAGACAATAACTACGAGTACTTTATCTTTTAGGTATAACTAACTTTGTTAGTTGCAAGGTTAAAAAATAATAATTGTAACAAGTCTTCAAGAATTAATTATTGCATTTGAATTTAGTATACAAAATTAAATTTATGAGATATTTGCTTAGAAAATCAGGGAGCCGAGAATCACGGTATTATTATTTTTATTGAAGCATGAGAGGAGTATCATTGTCTTTAGTCAAATACTTATTTTATTGAGAAGAAGAAAAGAGGCACATAGATTAAAGAAAAATAAAAATAAAGGAAGTTAAACCACCATATAGCTTGATAGTTCAGATAAGAATTTGGGAGGGTGTTTTTATTTGACTAGACTATGATGCATTAGTGTGCTGTGTTTGTTGATAATCTTTACAAAGGCTAATATCAAGGAGAATAATACCTGAGTATGGTACCTGAGTAATAATACCTGAGTATAGTCGTCGTTTAGGCCTTTGAGAAGTAAGGTCGTGAGGTTTTCTTTGCTTTTTTACATTCTTTTCCTCCTTTGTGAATTCCATTTCGGTGTTCTTTTCCTCCATGGTGACTAAATTCCATGTCGATTTTGCATTGTTTTGTTTCGATTGTACTTGTTGGGTTAAGTTACATCAGCACATTTTTTCAATGAATTTTTTTATTGTTGGGTTTGAAACTTCAAATTAAAACATATTAAAAAAACATGGAATAGAGTAATTTTGGTTAAAGATGATCTCATAAGTTTTAGAATAATGAAATGATTACCGTTCACGAACGCCAAAACAACTCTTCTCTTCTTAAGGGATCCTTCGCATTTTCGCTACTTTGGTGTAAATGTTACTTCTACGGTGGGGATAAAATAATGAGCAACACAATTAAATGTATCCGCCACTAGATGCCCACAAAGCGGCATTCTCATCCAATATTGAGAAGGACGGAACTTCACCTCCTGCTCGGGACCTAACACTCGAGCGTACATATCATCAAACCCTTCGTCATCACCAACCAATTGCTCATAAAAGCTCCTCTTTTTCATAAGTTGTTCGGCCATCCTATTTCTAGCATATCGGCATGGTGTCATCCCTTTACTAACCGTCGTCTCAAAGATTCCTAATTGTTCGGTCACGACATGATAGCCACAATTTCCATCTCCATCGACATCATCTGTATATACAATATACTCGCGAATAACCTCTGGAAGTTGGTCTATGTAATACTGTATCTTGGTATGATAACTTCTAATGGTCCTACCTGTTTTGCGATCCTTATACATCTTCATATTACCATTTTGTAGCTTAATTATATCCAATCCATCCTCTGCAATCTCTACAATTCTAGTGTCTTCAGTATGTGATGGGGGTCCGTACTTCCTTGGCCTACCCCTTGGCTTTTTAACCGAATAAACATCAACTTGGATGGTGCTTACGGAGTTGTCACCATCGTCTTGTTGTTGACTAGATATGGGTCCCTTACCTTTGCTATAACTTATTTTTGGTGTGGCTTCGAAATTTTCACCTTCATGTAGTTGACTTGATGTAGGTTCCTTATTGGGCCTTCTCTTTTTGTTTGGCACCGCCCCCTCGTCGCCTTGTTGTTCTTTGTCACTTGATGTTTGTACCTTTCGCGGCCTACCCCTTTTCATTGGAACCTCCGCTAGATCGACTATGGGTGTGGCTTCAGAATGCTCATCTTGTTGTTCTTGGTAGCTCAATGTTGGTACCTTTAGTGGCCTACCCCTTTTCTTTGGAACCTACGCTACATCGATTATGGGTATGGCTTCGGAATGCTCACCTTGTTGTTCTTGGTGGCTAAATGTTGGTACCTTTGGCGGCCTACCCCTTTTCTTTGGAACCTCGGCTATATCGACTATGGGTGTGGCTTCGGAATGCTCACCTTGTTGTTCTTGGTAGCTCAATGTTGGTACCTTTGGCGGCCTAACCCTTTTCTTTGGAACCTTGGCTACATCGGCTTTTGGTGTGGATACGAAATCTGTCGCTTGTTGTTGACTTTATAACGATTCCTTTCTCGGCCAATCCCTCTTGTTTGCAACCGGAGCTTCCGTGAACCTTGCTTCTGAAATCTCACATCCGGTTAGATCTCGTTTCTTACTTGCCGCGAGTTCTTCTTCACGTTGAGTCAAGGCTTTCAATTATTTCCTTTGTTTTCTCCTTCCCGTTTTAGTTTGTGGTCTACCAGGAGGATCTACCTTTGTTATCTCTTCACTTTGTGCTATCCAGGGCAGTGTAATTAGCCTTAGTTGGATCAACAAGAGTTTCTGGCTAACCGAGGTACCATGTGAGTAAGCTTTGAAGAATTCCTTTGCTTCGTTCGTATCCCATGGTGATTGTCCGGGATCTGACGTAGGGAGAGGGTCGAAAGATAGTTGCTTCCAAAATGGATCAATAACTTCAATAGGTATCACTTATTCATACTTCACAAGCATATGACGACACGGAATCCCCAATGAAGACATGTCGGGACAAATACACACATCACCCGGTTTTCCATAGTTTATCTCATATTCCATTTGTCTGATCATATGTTTTATTGCCCAATGAGAGACATTGAATTTTATTCCTTGGAGAAACTTACCATAGTGAAGAAATTGAGTCATCCTTTCCATTGATCTTTTCTCAAAAGCCTGCTTGATCCTGTCGATATCACTCTTAAAATATTGCTACATTGCCTCGGTGACCGTAACCAGGTTGCCTTGGACGGTCTAGATGAGATCTTTAAATCTCCCATGAGCGGACTCCGCTACACTAGTTGCTTCATTCTTGTAGTGTCTGTACCGGTTTGTCCATGCACGCATAAATTTTTTCTTGAACTTATCCAACCATTGACTCCGACAATACCAAATGGCAGTCGGATAAACCTCGTTCCAATTGGCAATAAACTTGTCCAACCTCTTGTCGTACATATCCTCAGTAAGAGACCAATAAAAATTTTCCCAATCTCTTAGAAATTCCAACCACTTTTTATGATTTTCCACACGTTCTTTGTCCACTCGCTCTTTTATCTTGCCTCTCTGATCTTCTTCTTCTTCTTCGGGGGATAGTTTGTTCTTGCGAACATCTTCCTTTAGTTGAACAATCATTCTCTTCTTAATATCCGCCTTGGTGGGTTCAAACAAGGCATGGCAAGTTTTTAATATTTTGACGTATATGATATGTACATAGGAAATTTTGTGCATCCGGGAAGACGTCGGATATTGCATTCATTAAGGCGTCCTTTTGATCGGTTATGATGACCCATGGAAGTTTATTTTCCCGGAAGAATAATTTCAATTATCATAATGCCCAATGATAATTATAGTCCCTCTCGTTTTCCATTAAACACCAAGACAATGTGAATGTTACCTTGTCCGATGTTTTCCCCACGATGTTGAACAACAACATATTGTATTTATTTGTCTTGTAGGTACAATCCATCAAAAGAACACCACAACATGTATTAGCCAATTGTGAAAGCAAAGGATGCAAAATGAATATTTGAAGGGGCTTATTTTCTGGCCCTCTTTTAATGATATGCGTGTAGTTGTGATCCCAAACTATCTTCTCAAATTCTTGCATAACGGTCCTCCCTTCCCATTCCACCCTTTTAATAGTTGGTTGTGCGCTAAAAATCGTACTTAGGGAAGACACGTTGGTCTTATCCTTTTCCTTGAAGCCTTTGAGAATTTGTCTCGGTTTGATAAGTGCTTTGGTCATTCTCTTTACATCCTCCAATTCATGAAGTTTTAGCTTCGCAACTAGGGAGTGGCCAACATAATCTTTCAGATCCCGGTGGTTATGACAGCCGAACCAAACCGCACAATCCCATTCCTTGGTCATGTCATTTGGATGGAATACAAGCTTAAATGGGAAATTATCCTTCCTCGTACGAGTCTTGTATACCTTATTAGTCTTCATTGGATATACATAACCGTTTCTCTTGTGGCTATTCTTCTCCTTATATTGTCCACTTCTCTCTCAAACCATCTCAAAATGAGTATTTGAACCTTGAGTATTCCTCACCAACACACATATGTTCTTAAGAGCCTTCTCTTTATCCCAAGCGATTGCTTCTTTTTCATCTTTTATTCCCTACACAAGGACAATAATGAAAGATCAGAAGGTTCATTACAAGCAATCCATTAGTAAGGTCAAGATACTAGGTGAAAAGTATTCTTTGTTAACATACCAGAGGTATTTTATAGTATTCTGACGTATCCCGACCAAGCGGCTTTGCATTTGTAGGATCAATATATGTCACCACCTAAGGATCAAATGAAAATTAGTTCCAACATAAATTAAAAACTATTCTGGAACGGTGTTCCGTCATAATCGACCTATGTCCCGGCATGGTCGAACTAAAACAAAACTGAAGACCAAATTTTAAACCTATGTGTCGGCATGCTCGTTATCTATGGTTTTAGAATATAACTAATATATTATGCCGGTATTTAGCTTTGGAAAACACTCTCCCTGTATGTTTTTTTTGTAAGTACCGGCATAATAAAGATATAATCGAAAAATGCCGCTTGTGGTGACGGCATTTGTTTTAACTATGGTTCCTGTTTGTACCCAAAATTACTTTTGGGCACGAAACATGATGAATGGATAATTTGGTGAAATAATTAGGGTTACGAGACGAATTGAAAAGCAAATAAAGATACATAGATAGACGTAGGTTTTACATGGTTCGACATGGTTTGCCTACGTCCACGGGTGAATCCCCTTGGGGAGAAATGTTTTATTGATATTTTTATTACAGTGTATATTTTCCTCCTATTGGTTACCCCCCCTCTCATACCTATGCTCCTCCCTATTTATATAGTTTTACATCTAATTTTCAATCCCCACTTAAATGGCATGAAACTGCCCATTTATGTTCCCATTATGAATTCTGCATGAAACTGCCTCTTTATGCCTTCATCATAAATTCTGCATGAAACTGCCCATTTATGTCTCTATGATAAATTCTGCATGGATGAAACTGCTGGAATTCAATGGATGAAACTACAGGAATTCAATGGCTGAAACTGCACATTTATGCTTTCATGATAAATTCTGCATAAATGATGGCTAGTAGTATTGGTGGGCATTTGCTGGCAGAACAACTGAATGCACGGGTATGGACTATCTTGATGGTCGACATGCATGATGGCTAGCAGTGATCGACTTGTCCTACCTTAACTTAGGTTTCCCAGAACCTCTAGTCCTATTATCCTTTGGACATCTTCAGGGATAAAAATCGCATGCCGGCATACAAAATGAACACACACAAACCGGCATTCCACGACTTAATACTATTCTATGCCTATTTGGTTTATTAAAGGCATTATATCAATTATAAGATGCGGTTTTGTTGAATTGTATCCAGGAATTTAAAAAATTTAGGAACAAAAACGGCATTGTATGTTACCATACAGGTGAGCAGGAACAATTGCAAGCATACAATAGTAATAATTTTTTGGAATGCCGGTTTAGTAATTTTTTTACCCAAAACTTAACATTTTTTTTTGTTTTCAAATTGAACTCAATTGACTAGAATGCAATTTCAAAACCCTTCTTGCCGGCATTACAAGTTCATTATTTTTAACTTCTTAGTGTGGTAAACCCGACATCTTTTAGTAAACATATACATGATGTAACTTCTTATTTTTTAACTCATAGCTTTCTGGTATTTGAACGAAATTTCACGAAATAAACATCATTAACCACAAACATAAGATCTCAAGAATTTTTCAACTAACATCATTTAGGGAATAACGTTACATATAGAATTAAAGATATTAATAGCAATACAATTTAAAATAATTTATTGGAATTAGATTGAACAAGCAAAGAAAATTCCTAAAAAGGCTCTTGTCTCCACTTCGTATATGCATCCCGAGCTTTATACCTATCACCACCGTATCTTGATAGGAATTCGTTGTATTTGAGACATGATTTGATGACTCCAGTTGTTCGAATGCGTACTTATTTGATCGCGTATTCAGTTTGCGTTTCTTACCGTTAAGTGTAATGCTTGTAAGAACCATTCATTACAAGGCCCCAAAACACTTCCGATGGCGTTCATCCTCCGCTCAAATCCAATACTAAGTAGTAATTCCTAATCCATTCGTTTCCTCCTCAACATTTGCTTCTATCTTAGCTTCTTTTTGATGTTTAACCTCTTCCAGAGCTTCCGCCGATGTTATCTATTTTTTGACGATAACGTTCAATCTTTGCTTCCTCTTTTTCTTCTCTCTTCCTTTTACTTATCTCTTCCTCCATTGCGACAATTGAGTTGGTGGTTTCTTCCTTCCTTCTTAGTTTTTCTAGTATTGTGGCAATGGAGTTGGTCGTGGTTGATGATTGAATTCATGTCGGAGTGGACAATATGCTCCTCAAACGTTTTTTTTTCGAGGGAATTGATGAACTTGGCGGTGAGTAATAATCCACACGTGAGGTATAAAGTGCAATGGGTGTATCCATTCCTTTAAATAGATTTAGTCATAACGGCTCTTTTCCACTTTAGTAACGGCACAATAAGAAACTCGGATCCCACGCCAGGAACTAATGTTTTCTAGAGTATGGTTTAAAAAACTAGCCGTTAGTTATTCAATGCCTCGAAACCGCGGACAATGGATGAAGTAAAACTACGCTAAGTATGTTCCCGGCACTTAATACAACGATGATGCCGGTTTTGAGGAAATTCTATTCAGGTTGAGGAACCAAATATAACTACTATACAGGCATACAATGTTTAATAAATTCAATGCCGGTTTTGGGAAACAGTTCCATTAGGAGATAATTAAAGAGTTTTTTTGAATACCGGCATTCTTAAAATGAATATTCATATCGTTTTAAGTCACTTAGTTAATAGTTTTTGGAGATTTTGAATACCGGCATAGACCTTTAGCAAACACAACAATGCCGGTACATGTATGATTTTGAATTTTACTTTCTTAGGTTTGTGAAACCCTGATGAATTCATAAATCGGTATGTGTAACGGTATTTCAAACAATGAGCTGTCCTATGTAAATGTGGAACATTTTAACTTTCAAACCAAAACTCTAATCATGTTCAACATAAACCAAAGTAAATAAAGAGTTAAACAGTACAAACCAAAACAAGTTTGAAATTGTTTTCGACGTAACCATAAAACTAAAGAGTTAACCATCACTAATTAGTCTTTTGTTTCTTTTGGGTTGGCGCCTTCCTTGTTTTCCCATACATAGCTTTCCCAGGGTCGGTTTTTCAATTCTATGAAGCTTTTCCTCGAGTTCCTTGATTTCTTGAAGAGATAGCACAACTCCATCCTTATGCTTGCAACCTAACATCTTGTAACCTTGCCAAGTCAATCGCGTCGCTAGTTTAATACATCAAATACAGGATATATATTAATAATGATTATGTTTACATTTAATAACTATAACCTATTAAGAAAACTTACCACCATTAGAAAGTCTTGAGAAGTTAGGCCATCGTAGGTGGTGGAGGTGGAGGAATTTCAACGGGAGGGGTTTCTTGGTGTGGAGCTTCCACGGAGGGAGGGTGCACGACATAAGGATGTAAAGCTGTCATCAACTTCATAACCATTTTCATCCAAGCTCCCACTTACTAATATCTACCAAACGACGTGGGTCTCTTTCCCTCCAATGTGTTGGTTTATCGGATCATACACTACATGCAACTTGTTGAGAGTTGAATTGCACCGAGAAAAGTAAAGAAGATAATTATCATAGGTCGACCAAAAACGGGATAATTGTTTAAATCCATGTTGGCGCATCACACGGCATGGGTCGGCCATGATGTATCCTCTTGGTGGTACAAATGCCCATGGTACAATGCAACATCTCTTGGGATTTGATGGTATCCTCTAATCTCCTTATAAGTGTCGAACACAACGTCTTCCTTCTCTAGCATCAATCTCATATCGATGACTAAGCCTTTGTTTGAAACTCAACCTCGAGCTCTAGGGATATCGGGTTCGGGAAGGTCTTTGATCTTCAAGAATGGAAGTCCTTGAACAAGGTTGGGAAGTGTTCATAACACCACACCTAATCCAATGTGAACAATATACATGTGAACAAAGTTAAATAAATACATGGAACATAGATTAAAAAATTGTACCGAGTATAGTGAAATTCTCGACAAATTGGTTTGTTTTAGCCAATGAACTTCTCATCTCCGCCATCAAATGTGCCATGACCGCGGTGCCCCAAGAATAGACAAGGTTGCGGAAGTGTCCCATCCAGCCTCCAACTTCCTTTGTATTTTCAAACTTCTTCTTAAGCATCGTCAGCTTGAATGTCTTCGTCTTACTTCCGTTCGATGCTACATAAAAGCTATCCGTGAAGTTTTGAAGTAACCAAACAACTTTTCGATCAAATCGCAACTTCGACCAATCTAGGTCAGAGACTCAACTCCTTGAAATTGATTTTCCGATAACATTCAAGCCTAGAATGGCATAAGCATCTTCAGGAATCAGGTCATCTCCCGAACGGAAGTGCATTGTATCGGTTTCACCATGATACCTTTCGACAAAGAAATTGGACGGTGATAGTATACGGATTCAAGTAATTTTCAACCAAAGAATACAAACCCGAGTTCCTTACTAATGTTTGGACATCTTCATGGCAAACACGCACGACCTTTAGTATGATCCTACAAATAAGACATAATACGATTAATAGATAATGTAAAAAATAAAACAATGCACATGCACAAAATAAAAAAAATACTTACATAAGTTTGAAAGATTGTACGAGCCCAAGAGTTCTTGTATCCAAAGAGTACTTTCGGTTAGGAGCTTGACCCCAAATTTTACCATCATCGCGGTCGGGTATCATGTCATCAATGTGAGGAAGGTGACAACCTTTAACTTTGTGTTTGCCCTTGCCCTTGCCTTGTGTTGGTTGTTGACTAGTCTCACCAACCGGTTTGGATTGCTAATTGACTTGGGAACATCATCATCTTTATCCTCACTGTCCCCTTCATCATTCTCATCGTTCACAAATGTACCTTACGGCTTCTAAGTGCATTAAGTTCACCACCACTCTCCCAATCTAACCCTCTTGTTTGAAACCCCAACGCTTCTTGCGACCCGCATCTATCCCCTGGAGGCGAGGTGGATGGGGAGTATCAAGACCGTCCTTTCTCCTTTTTTTAGTGAGAATAGGACCTTTATTTTCTCGATACTTTGGCTTTTGACCTATAACATAAACAAACGAAACAAACATAAGAAAAGTCATTATTGAAATTCTTAAAACAACTAATGGCGGTAACATGTCATATATGTTCAAATATCGAGCAACTACACGATGGTGATTTCAAAACCGGCAATGACGAAACCTAGATATAATGCCGGTAAAAAAATATTCCTGTGTGTTTTTAGTTGACTAGGAATAGCCTTCTCAAGCCGGTTTGGTGTTCAATCAGTTGGTGAAGTTAAACCAAGCATCGTATTCGCAAAAAGTCTATGTCGGTTTCTAAACCGGAAACGGGTGTTCAAACCAAGATTGAATGCCGGCTTTCTGCAACTCACAGTTTCACCAATTTTGGCGATTCTAACCTAAACCCATGGCTACAAATCGATTAAAACAATCATAAATGAGCTAAAAAACTTACCTTCTCGAGAGAAGCCATGATTGGTTGATCATCCGAGTTGGATGCTTCTTCCTCTTAGTTCTTGAGCAATGTTCTCGATTCGTTGTTCATGTGTTTGTTGAGCAATCGATTTAGTGTTTTTGCTTTTGATGGAGGCATGGTTATGGTAGGTTCGATGAAGAATGAACGATGAGGAAGACGATGAAGAAGAAAAAATTCTAAACCTAACCCTATGCCGGTACAAATTGAATTGGGGGATATATGAATTTGGTATTTAGATTTTAGACAAAAAGACACCCCTTATCAGCCACAAATGGTTGGGGGAAGTAATTCATATTCCCCAATTAAAATCCATATCCCCCAATTAATTGTTCTTTATTTAGACCTTGAATTATTCCTTGGAATTTCAACCATGAACAAAGATAATAATTTAGACTTCGGTTTCCCGACTATAAATCTTAATCAGAATTAAACTTGAACAATTCAATAAAATAAATTTTATTAATCTAAAACCAATTGTCTAGAATAATAATTAGAAGACTCTTAAATTGACTTGGGAAAAAAAAACAAACATCCCAAACCAACTCATCAATATCTTTTTCTAAATAATGAAAGTAATTATAAAAATAAACTATCGACCTCAACTAAAGTGTTAAAATGGAAAAAAAAAACGAATGTTAAAACTAACAAAACTACATAACCTAGTTCACTATTCCCATCAAATGGATATTCATTGTTTACATCATGCATATTCTTCTTTATTGATTCCCAACTAAAGTTTACTCTCTTATAATAAGAAAAAGTTTGCCTAGCTTTTGTAAATGACTTGATCGTTTAAATAGCCATAGATCAAGCAACGAATTTTATAACTAACTTTACGAAATACACCAATCAATATATTTTATGATCTCATTATTCCTTTTTCAATGTAATGATTGAACAAAGTAGACACTATCATAAAAGAAGATCTTGTCATGAAAATATCAAAACTTTTTAGTTTTCCTTATTTTAAAATACTTTCTATCCCCCCCCCTAATGTTGTCATGGTATAAATAAGCATAATTAAACATTATTTCATTCATAGCCCGTGAAAACCACCATTTGACGATATATGTGAATTTATCTTAAAGATGGATGAAACTAGGATTATCGACCTAGTGTTAGACGAACTAACAAAACTACATAACCTAGTTCCTGTCATTGTTTACATCATATTTTCAAAGTTTACTCCATGCCTAGTAATAATACATAATGATTACAAATCTTGTCATGTACCACAATTAAACATTATTTCATTCATAGTGACTATCTTAAAGATGGATGAAACTAGGATCATCCAGTGGTATCATATTTTCATCCAGTAATAATACATAATGTACAAAGGTCTCATCCATTTACAAATTAAGATAAAAATCGTTTCTTCCAGTGGAAACCCATGATGAAACCAGTTTTATCCAGGAATAATATGTGATGAAACCAATTTCATCCAGTTATAACACATGATAAAACTAGTTTCATCCACTAATAACATAGAGTGCACAAATACCTCATCATGTGGTAATAAAAGATGAAACCAACTTCATTCAGTAATAATACACGATGAAACCAGAAAAATGCATCGGAATGTACACTAAGATGAAAAAAAAAACAACAAAATGTAAATTTTGTTTCATTCAATGGCAAGTTCCTAGCTTAATACGAAAAATATCATAGAAAAATCTACCCCAACTATGCAACACAAAAATGATCACGAGAAAAGATAGCTAAATTCTACAAGTTATATATGGAATTAGAGCCTAATCATTATCCTTCATTGTATAATTTGTTATACTTGATTCTAAAAATTCATAGTATAATATGAAATCAAGGTTATAACACTTCTAACATTGAAAAGCATATATATCCCAACGTGCAACATTAAATTTTTGCTTTCAAACCACCAGTGGGATTCATTCTTATTAAAAGATGTATGGAAAAGATTACGAGTTTGAAACAAGGAGAAATCAAAAAAAGAACTTCCAGTTTTCCAGTGACAATACATAATGAAACCAGTTTCATCCAATAATATCATAGGATACACAAATTAAGGTTCCATCCAGTGTCAACATAAGATAAAACCAGTTTCATCCATTGGAAACAAATGATAAAACAAGGCGCATCACAGACACAAGATGAAATCAGTTTCATCCAGTGGAAACACATGATGAAACCAAGTGCATCCTTGTATACACTAAAATGAAAACAAACTCAATAAATTTTAAACAATGATGTACACAATTACATCTAAATCAAGAGAAAGAAGTAAACAAATTCAACGAATTGTGAACAAGTATGTATGCATGTGAATCACAAAGAGAATTAGGGTTTAATCCAAGAAAAAAATTAGGGTTATGAATCATGGATAAAAACAGAATCAAACAAATTTAAACCGTCAACCACATCATGTTTTTAACTAATATGAAACCAATTTGAAATCAATTATGGTTAGAAAAATTACCAATTTGAGCAATTTCTTCACTTTTACTCTTGTGAAATTGATTTAACATAAAACCCAAATTATCTAAGTTTGATGAATTAGGGCTTTATAAAACAATTAATTGTTGATTCTGGTGTTGATGTCAATGATAGTCGTCGATAAAGACGTTGATTTGGTAGTGGCGATGGTTTTTTTTTATGGTGGAGGTGGTGGTGTTGGTGCCAGGATATGGTGTTGATGTTTGTGTTTTGGTGGTAGAGAAATATATTATAGGAAGATATCCTTGGTGGTGGTGAAAATTGAGATGGTGGAGGAAAATGATACTGCCAATGGCGTAGAAAGGAAAGCTTTTTTATTTCTTGGTTCGAGTGAAGTTGGTAGAGAAAGATATATTCGTATTTCAAATGTCTTTTCAGGGATATATTTGTATGTTACAATAATATGTGGCTCCCGTCTATTTCACCCAAACCAACACTTTACTCGTCCACTTCGACTAGATTAGTTGGTTTTCCGTCTGTTTGACCCATTTTCTCTAAATTGTATGATAATCATGCATCATAAATAGGGGCGTTGAGGAATAAACAGTCTTGTCTTGAAACTTCGCCTATCTAATGGAATTACAAAATTTTCAGGCTTCACCTTTATAATAGGGACGGAGAGAGTATTTCTCTTTAGACTCCATCATTTGTACACTAATATTTGCAGGCGTTTTATCATTTCTATCCTCGATCGAAACACCTTTATTAGATTACACTTCGTATTTCAAAAATTTCACTTCTTGTCAAGACCATACAAAATTACAAATTAAGCATTTATTACTGACCGAATACTTTTTTTTTGGGTTTGTAGGTGATTCGACAACTTCAACATTCACGCTAGGATATATAGTTGAAAATAACTTTGGAACCCATTATCTAATAACGTAAATAAGAAATAACATTGATTATAGTTAGGGAGCGTCCGAAAACTCAAAACCTGAAAACAAAGTCTTTTTTATCCCAAGCGAATTGGCGTAGGCTAGGGATGAACGTCAATACATACCAAACAACATCTTGATAGCTGAGGAACGTCCATCCATATACAAAGAGTAAAATTTTAAGAAAAAATATGTTGGGAGACTGGGGTATACCCTGATTAATTGGGGTACACCTAATAAGACAAAATAGGGTCATTTGGAAGTAAAATCCAACCTCTTAGATGCATATTTATGAAAATGGCTAAATTATTCTTGTTTAATTAGTATTAAACAAGATTTTTAGTGTAATTAATTTAGCTAGATTAATTAGTTGAACTGAAAGTTTTGAAATCTTGTTTTGGTTAGAATCGATAGATTGATCTTTTGGATTTTGTTGGAAGATTTTTGAGAAGAAAAATTTTTTTGATATTTTATTTTACTTTGTAACGGAAATGAAACCACACTAGCCAAACACTTATAAAAGGGGATTGTACAAATGTTTAACGGTTTGATTCTCCAAATTACAGAAAAAATCAACACTTTCAAAAATCACAATATGAAAAGTCGGCATGCTCGACTGAGAAAAAGCATGCCGACTAAGCACTTTCAGAAATCATCCTATGAACAGTCGGCATGATCTACCGAAACAAATCATGACGACCAAACATTATATTTTCGGATTTAAAGTCGTCATGATCGAAAATATAGCAAATTGACGACTGTATCATCATGTTATTTGTACAAAACCATGATGACTAATAACAAAATTGGGACACATGAAAACTTGTTTTCGGGGAGTCATTATTCGGCATGCTCGACCAAACCTAAGCATGCCGACCAAAATGAAAACGCGGGGTACCATAATACACCACCAAGTTTTTCTTAGGAAATCTGTATGGAAAAACTCAATACAACTCTGAAATTTCAACTCAATAAAGGAATAATATCTAAAGTTCTCTCTCTCTCTTGTAATTAGGCCGTTTATAGAATAAAATTAGTGAACCTAATTACAAAGAGATTACTTAGACGATACCAAAGACCAGTGTACAAGAATCAATCAAGTCGTATCCTAAAAACTAGGTCGGATGTATCTACTATGATTGATTAATGCAAATCCCGTGATATTTATATTATAAGGACAAACAATATAATGCGAAAAAACAAATAACACAGACACCATAAGTTTTGTTAACGAGGAAACCGCAAATGCAGAAAAATCCCGGGACCTAGTCCAGTTTGAACTCCAAACTGTATTAAGCCGCTACAGACACTAGCCTACTACCAATTAACTTCGGATTAGAATGTAGTTGATCCCTAAAAGGTATCCCGCCGATTAATGTACAATCGCACTCCTTACACCTCTTGAATCCAAGAAGGACTCAGCGCAATTGATTCTCTTAGATGGCGTCACACCAACTAAGAGTTGCTTCAACTCAATTGAAGACTTTAGACCAATCTTCCTCCCACATATTAAGCTTATATGTGATTTCCTTTCCGATCAAAAAGTTTGATCAAAGGTAATGGAAATCGATAGAAATATACAGAGTCTAGCTAACCTCAAAATCCGGACTTATGCAACCTGAAGCGCAGCCTAGATTATTATTCTTCTCATAAGTACGAAACTTGTGGAATCAACAAAGTTTGAGACAAAGATAACTTTGATGATTTCCATCTATCTTGATCGAGTGAGAAGCTCAACGATCGATCAAGATCATGATACTCGAGTTATCAAGAAAAGATAACCGAACCTGGCTTCACGAATACCTATGAAGTCTTTGTAGTTGCTAAACCTTAAAAGGGTTAGGAATAGGAAAACTCTAGTTACAACTAGGACACACCAAAGTAGTGTCGGGATTCAAAGATCTCAGTTGTTTAAAGTTCCCCTTTTAGGTTGCTTTAGGTTTAAGCTAAGACAGCTTTGGAACCAATCAATCAATATCCACCATTAGATGAATCTTTAAATATGATTTACATTAACAAGATATACACTATAGTTAGGTGAAGCCGTAACCGAACCTTGTATAAAGACTATGTTCAAGATGGTTAGCCAAAACTAGCCGATTTGAACTTAAAATCTTGATAGTCATTTTCAAGAACACATAAGACATCAACCTTGAATCATATTCATGTAATCAAATAAGTCCAGTGTTTTTAGAGAATTGATCAAATGCAAATTATCTCGTAGAAATAATTTAATCGCACTTGAAAATAATCGACATGGTTAGTAAGTGTACAAAGTACAAATACCATAGCCGTTCGTGAGTCGGGTCGGTCATTATACGTGTAGCAGTTTGTGAACATTTAACCAAACTAAGTTCTAGAGTTCACAAAACTATTTATGTATACGTACTGGTTTGGATACCTTAAGACTATGACCGGTTCCGGAGTCCACATAACTATTTTTGTTTGCGAACCGGTTTGGATACACAACCGAGTTCTGGAACACAAAACTGTTTTGCTATGTGTACTAACCCGGTTCCGTAACCAAGGTTCCTTTATGGTTTGCATACGAGTATGCGTACCGATCTGGTTCACGAGTTGAACAGATTTTCACATGATGTGCATAAGGATATGCGTACCACAAATCTACAAGTCTACATATAATTACTCCGCTACGTGTACAAGTACATATATTACGGGTTCAGACTTATAACAATTTTTTCAGTTTTTAAGACTGATAACACTGTCTTGTATCTGAATCTATAGTAGTTTTTATATTTCTCTCTAAATCTATTCGAAACATTCCTGAATAACATCAATGACACATATCATTGTTCCTGGCTATTTTTAAATGATGATACTTGAATCATGATTTTGGTTCCGAATAATAAATTGCCTTTAACCAAAATTCATTAAGTATGAACAAATGTTCATTAAACTTAGTCATTATATTTGGAGAACTAATTATCAAGATAAACTTGACTCAAAATTCTTGTATATGCATGATAGTCTAATTAGTTACGCGACATCGTCTCAAATGATAGAAAAGTGAATATAAATTGATAAATAGGTGGTTCAGTCTTCACTTACCTTTTGTTGATGAAGTTCTCCAAAATCTTATGTTGATCTTCGATTCAAATGGTAGAACACAATGATGACTGTCGTGATTCACTGTTTCTCAACTACATTTCTATCCTAGTTCGAGACTTAACTAATTGTAGACTAGAAATCTAGATATATTTTTGACAGATAAATTTGACAACAAGCTTGAGATAGCAACACTTGTGAGTTCGACCGAGCAATGCTCTAGCACAAACATTATATTTTCGCATTTATAGTCGTCATGGTCGAAAATTCAGCACAATGACGACTGTTTACTAATCGTCATGTTATTTTTACAAAATCATGACGACCAATAACAAAATTGGACACAGGAAAACTTATTTCTGGGAGTTACTAATCGTCATGGTTAAGCTTTTCAGACCTTAACAACTATTCATACTACATCACTAGTTGTCAAGGTTTATGGATGAAGACCATAACGACCCTGTGAACTTTAAGAAACAAAACTCTTTGAAAAGTCGTCATGCTATTCATCCTACAACCTTGACGACTGAAAAAATATATGAAAAGTCATCATGCTCGACAAATAGATACCATGACGACCGTATAACTGCAATTCAATAATTAATGATGCAGGAGAAAAGAGTAAAATTTGGATCTCAAAAAAGGACTAGTTTTAGTTGTCATCAAGGGAAGAATAATTAGATAATTTTATGTATTATGGACACGTCTTATCCCACTATTATGATTAGGAACAAAATAGGTATACCCCAATTTGCCCGGCAAAAAAAAAACAAAAAAGTTTTGTATGAATAAATACTGATTTATTCAACCTTCTCCAATGGCGGCACACTCCATTAGAGAGTAAATCTTATAACAACTTGGGGGTGAAAGTTAGATCAAGGGGTATGGGTTATGGATCTAAAAAATCTGATGTGAAATACTATTATTTTGATAGCATAATTAGTATCTTCTTTTTTCTGTGAGCTATTTCTTTCATGTGTTCTTAATCTATTTGTATCTTAATGTTTAACTTGATTACAACATGTTTTATAGTCTTCTGGTATCTTTATATTGATGTTTCTTTTTATTGTTGTCTCTTCTCTCTTTCTCCCTCTCGAATCGATCTTTGTAGGGTCTTATTTTCCAGTTTGATGTTGATTGCTTTTTAAGTTGGGTGATGAAATATTCTTCAAATCTGATTTCTTTTATTTCTCTTTTCCTCTTTCCTTTTGCTTATAGCTTCTTTTACTTCTCTTCTTTTCCTTTATTTTCCTTTTGCTTCTGGTTGGTAAAATTTAGGATATGTAATCTGAATGTTGTCTTCAAAATTGAGTCTCTTGAAATTTGGGTTTCTTAATAGGGGATTTCGTCCAAAAAGGAAAATGAAAATTATTGATCTGTTTAATCTTCTTAATGTTTCTTTCTCTCTGACTTTTTCCCTTAGTCTTTGGCTTGTTGGGTGCTCTTCTCTTTCCTTGCTGCTTCCCTCCTTGTTGTGATTCTAGCCTATTGTTGTTGTTAAGCTATGTGGTTCGATTAAATCCTTGCTCTTGTTTTGATTCTCTAAAGGTATTCTTTATCTTCTTCTGGTTCTTTATAATAGAGCTCTATCTTCTTAACCCTTATTATGTTATTTGGTTATGTTCTATAATTAAGCTTTATCTGCTCGTTTAGTGAGTTCTGAATAACTTTTAGATTGTTTATGTTCCTCTTCTTTTTTCAGTGTTTGTTATCTGTACGATTATCGTTTGAATCTATTTATTTTCTTCTTATCTCAGTTTCTCTCTTCTCCTTATTTTTCTAGTATCGAATTGGCTCTTTTCATGGGAATTTATTCTATATTTTCTCTCCTTTTTGTCTTGCTTTGTCTGCATCTATGCAACTTTATTTCTTTTATGTCTTTGTTTTCTTGTTAAGGGTTAGATCTTATCATGTTTGTTTGTTTGTTTTTGCTTGATGATACTATATTTTGTTGTGCAAGATAAATAATAGTTAGAATGAAGAACATAACCTTAGATTCCAACCCTAACTCCAATGATCTGACTAAGCCCCCAGGTAAGTCCATCCAAAATACCCTTGATATCTCATAGTTCAGTTTTGTTTCCAATATTATAATTTTCTCAAGTTTCGTCTAATATTTTTGGGGCCAAGTTAAGGAATCAAGCGTCTAGACAGAATCACAAGTTGGTTTGGCTATTCAAGGGCCTTTTTCTTCCACCCTTTCTTTGATTTATTTTCTTTCAATTGTTAATTTATTTCATTTCGTATATGATGCATGTAATTCAGGTTCTCTAGTCTCCGTAATTTTGTAGCATCTGTTAAATACCTTAGCTTTTGTAACTACTAAGTTTTTTTGTCTCTAGTTTTACTCCTTTGTGTTTTCTGCACTTACTCTCTCCCTCTGCTTAATGTTATTTATAATTTCTATCACCTATTTTAGTTAAGACCGAACAGTAAACTAAGCCTTTAATTTGCACTCTTCTTGTACAGTTTTATCTACCTTTTAGTTATAGATTTATTTAGGATAAATTTCTTGTTGGTGCTAGTCTTTTTATTAGCTATTTTTATTTAACATGTATTATGTCTATCTAATATTAGTATGTTATTTAACCTACTTTTGTGCTTCTTGGAATAGGAAATTGAAGACTCTTGTGAAACAACATGATGATGAAATCAATACTGGCTATGTTCTATATGGTTGTATTTTTTTGAAAATGCAACTTTCACCATTTAAATCTTCGATTGCGGCGAAGACTAAACCGTCTCCCTCAATCATAAGGAAGAGAACTATTTCCTATATAGGCCGTCGTGACACTTTTATCAGACTTGTTCGTGGTAGAAGGGCTCAGGAATCCATCTTGTTAGTTTTATCGCGAGCTAAAACTCTCATTCTTCACAACTTGTTTGTGAACCAACACATATTGCCAGTATTAGAAGACTACTCATTGGGTACCGATGGAGAATGAATGCTTCCTAGTTTAATGAAGAATTATAAATGTTTATGTTATTTTTGCTATTTTAGTTTTAGGATTTTCTTTAGGACCTTTTGCGTTGTGCTCTTTTCCTTCGTCAAGGTTTTATCCCTTTGGTTATGGGTTTTCCTTGTGAAGGTTTTTAACAAGGCAACAAATGCGTGTCCAACACCTTCTGGTGGCTTTATCTTTTACTTATTTATGTTTGTTATTTATAAGGGTTTTCTTATGGGGGGATATATATCTAGCCCATTTCTCTAATTTTTATTATGTCAAACCCACCATTAAGATACCTTATATAAGAAATCCAGAATTAGTTTTAGTAGTAGTAGTTTTACTATACTAACCTTTATAAGATAAATTATCTTGATTTTGAAAATAGAAATTATCCGAAATTACTAGTAATTATCCTAAATTAGTCCACCGTGAAAAAAGTCAAAAATCCAGAAATTTAAAAATCAAGCATTCTTCTCATCTTGTTTGTATCGACCCTCCATCTTCTCCTCACCCGCATTCTTCTCTTCTAACTTTCTTCTCTCTTCTTATGAGCTAAAAGAAAAAACCAGTGATTGAATGTTTTCACAGTAACAAAATCCAACAGTTCAGTAAGACTTATGCTTGCTAATCTTGTTTTAATGAAAATAAATTCATCACCATTTCGATGTTGTTCAAAAAAAATATTTGAATGCTAATAAACTCATGCATGTGTGATAATTGTGATTTAATGGGTTTCCCATGATTGTGTAAGTTCAAAGTTTTACTGAAGTTGTTGATTTCTTTGGTTTCCCATGATTATCTAATAAACATAGATTGGATGTTTTCACGGCAATTTTGATTTCGCTTGTCTTGGCTTGTATTTTTCCATTTTTTTTTTTTTTGCTTATGTTAGTGAAAACCAACTTCATCACAGATTTCAATTTGATCATGGGTTCTTCTTTTTGAAAAGTAGGAGATGGCGAAACATCGTGATAAAGATGTTGGTTGTAACGAATCCAGTGACAACGATGATTTTGAGAAGCCGCATAAGAAAACGAAAACGGCAAAGAAAACTGAGAACCCAATACCAACAAAGGAATCTGCTGAAACATGCAAAAACAAAAGCAATAAAGGTAAGGGTTTTATTCACATTCATTTGGCAGATATATTGTGATAAATTGACATAAACATGTTTTTAATTTGTGATAAGTGAATTTTTCCATGTATTGAATATGTGAAAAATTGTGTTTTCCACATTCATTGACATATACAAAAGGCTAAATTTACTTATCCCTTGGATTATGCCGTGAAAATGAGTGTTTTCGTGTTATTAAAGATGTGATATTTAATTATAATTTTATCATCGAATGCACATTTAGTGATGTTTAACTTAATGTCGTGAAAATTAGTGTTTTCCTGTTATTATAGATGTGATAGTTAACTTTATTTGCGATGCACATTTAGTGATAAGCTCCATTTTTTTGATGTTATTTCTAACCCGTATACAGATTCGACAAAGCTTTTCAGAGCTAATTTCGGTCCTTTGCATGACCTCTTCCGTGACCTCGAAAAAAAGGGGCAACTGCTAACCAAGGAAATGATAAAAGCTCTTGGGAAGACACCATTCCGTGACATGCTTCAAGTATTCATAGATAATAAGATTAGCAAAGAGGAGTTATGTAAGAGTAACCATGGACTAGAAATGCTAGTACGTACTTTTATTAAAACTGGTAATGGACAGTATGGATTCAAACTCGTGGAAGGGCCTGAAGTGTTTATCTCGAAACCGGAATATGTGGCCGTTAATCTAGGATTGCATATGATTGAGAATGGTATTGAAAGCAAATTAATAAATGAAAGGAAAGTCACCCCGAGCACAAATGATTTGTGTAAAAGATATAAGTTTGGAGAAACATCTCCACCAATAGTTAGGAGTACTGAAGTTCAAGTAGCTATATTAGACACAATCAAAAATGGAAGGGTTGAAGATTTTGTTAGGCTCGTTGTTTTCTACATGTGTCAAATGGATAAATGTACTTATCCATGATCATAGATTCGTGATAAATGTACTTATCCATGGTCATGAATTGTGATAGATGTACTTTTCCCTGGATTACGATGTGATAAATGGTGTTTCCATTTACTAAAGTTTAAAATGTTATCGTCATAGATGATATACATTGTATTTCACAACATTCGCATCTTATTTTACAGAATGGATCGTACATAATACTTGATATTGATTATGATCAGGAAAAGTACAATATGGATTGTACAATATTTTCTTATCAAACCTCAAAATATATCTAACTTGTTTTACCGTAATTCACAAAACCCATAGCTAACAACTTAAATATTTTTGATTTTGTTTTTGTTTTCTATGTACCAATTTACGCACTGACAATATATGTTGTCAAGAGAGGTATCATATATGTTGTCAAATGAATGTACTTATCCATGATCGGGTGAGTCTTTAACAGTGGGTTGAAAACATATATATATGTACTTAACGATGATCATATATTAGTGATACGTGTACTTATCCATGGTCATAAAATTGTGATAAATGTACTTATCCATGGTCATGGAATTGTGAAAGATTTACTTATCCCTGGATTATGATAACAAATGACAAATATGGGAATAGAGAACTTGAAATTACGGATATGATAAACTGATGTCATAAAAAAATGTATTGAAACAATCAAAACAGAAATGAAAAACTCAAAATCCAACTAACAACCTTTTCTAAAGCAACTAACAACCTTTTTCAAAAGCAAATGGAGAACTAAAAATAGTTTACCAAGTCTAAAGCTAGAAAAAGAACAAACATATCATATCCCAAAAAAATCATGAACTTCCTGATACGGACAAGTTCGGATGTTGTGATTCGATAACCTTTTGCATTTGCCGCATCTTATCTTTCTCTTCTCATTCTTCATCTTCACGGACATTGGCAGAAAACGCTCAGTCTTTGGACGCCCTGGATTGTTTTTAACAGGAGGAGGTATAAATCGCACATCATTAGAGGTCTCATTCTCGGAATCTGGAACATGATGGATAACGAAAGAATATAGAGTTTTGTACCATCTAGATGTGAAATACGGCTAGTTATACCTCGGAATCTGGAACAAAGTCATATACTTGTTTGCCAAACAACAATATGCATTGAATAGCATGGATGTAAACGTCTAACGGCAAGGCAACAAATCCTCTTCAAAGTGAAAAATAACTTCAACACTCGCCTCCATTCCCTGGTAAAAAAAAAAACCTAGGAAAAGTAAGCTCAATACTGAAAACGTCTAATTGGGAAGATTATATAATTCTTCATAACTAGTGAAAATTGCAATTATCAGAGACTAACCCTAAAACCCTAAATAAAGAAAAAAATCGCAACATTGTTAATCATGATAACAACATCACTAATTACAGCAAGTAGGTAGAAAATACAAAGAAATATATAAACTCAAAACAATAGTTTACCTGTTTATCAAGAAAAAATCATCAAACTCTTAAAATCGCATAAATATTATATTACCTGATTACTTTCAAAAGAACTCATCAAACTACTTCCAAACGCAAACAAGGATGGGAAACAAGATTACAGTGGTGAAAAACTCATAGATTATGGATAGATAAACATGAAAAGAAAACTTCCGCCCACAAAAAACGCCCACAACTAACATTTTGACTAAATTTTAAATGGAATTATTTTTATTTCTATTTTCGTTAAAATTGCATAATTACTGAAGGTTATTTAGTCCTAACCAAAATTTGAAAATCTAAAACCAATCTAATCCTATTAATCTTAACCAGAGATTTAGTATTTCGGGCTACACATATATGTAATCTTAATGATAGGCTACTGGAAGAGAGAGGAACCAAACTTGGGTTCCTCAGATATTTCCACGTTTTCTTATGAACGCGCAATTGGGGGATATCAAAACTAATTGGGGGATATAGCTACAGGACAAAAACGGTGTCCCAATAGCAATTGTGGGTGACCCCCTATGTAATTATTTTTTTAATTCCTAATCTAGCCCTCACTAATCATGTTTAGTGGTTAATAATAATTAGTAAATTCTTAAGTATTTGGGGGATAGATTAGTGTGTGTTTTTATTTTAATTTGTGTGAGTGAGGAGTAGAAGGAGAGGGAAAAAAAATTGAGTGGACATTTTTTTTGAAAATGGAAGATGATTGTGATGAGAGAATTGCTGCTAAGAGGTTGAAAATTTGATTTTTTTTTTCTTCTTTGAATCCACCATTGTTGCAGCTGAAAAAGCTCGGTGTCGGCATTTGTCGGAAAATTTCAAAAATTGTTTGCCACTATCCGGGGGGGGGGGGGGGGGGGGGGCATAGTCTTGTTACAATTTTTTTCAGGTTTTGATCTTCAAAACCTATTTTTTTTGTTATAATCAGTCCACTTCCGGCACAGTTATCTAATTTTCGAGAATGCGGAACTACTTCCGGCATGGTTTTGGCATAAATTTCTATGCCGGAACATGAAGAAAAGTATCCAGAAGATTGATATTTTTTTCACTTGACTACCGGCATGGATAGTCTAATTTTCGAGCATGCCGGAACTCAGTACCGGCGTGGTCTTCATCCTAAATAACCATGCCGGTACTGAGGAACCCAGTATCGGCATAGTCTTCATCATAAATAACCATGCCGTAACTCAGTACCGGCATGGTCTATATCACTTCCGGCGTGGTCTTCATCCCTACCGAATGTAAAAAAAAAAAAAAAATCAAAGTTAGAAATGGGGAATATATGTATTGGTTGAAGAACAATGAAGAAAAAAAAAATAAGAGAAGGAACGATTGAAGAACGATGAAGAAAAAAAAAACGAAAACCTAAACCTAAAGGACTACCGGAACTAATGTTAGAAATGAAGGATATATGTTTTGGTTTTTGATTTTTGATTTTAATGTTTTAGGGGAAAGGGTATAACAGTATTTTCATAAAGTTTTTTAATAAACCAAAGGGTATTTTAATACTTTCATATCAATTGGTCACCCCTTAGCCGAAATCATGGGGTGGGGGAAGTAATTCATATTCCCCAATTAGTTTTGATATCCCCCAATTGCGCGTTCTTTCTTATCTTGTATACAGGTATACAAGATAAGAGGCATTAAATACCCTATTTTTTAACTTGGAAATTGTAATTATTTATTGGAATAGTAAATATCTCGGAAAATTAATATTCGTATATCATTGAAATATTAATTCATGTTTTACCCTTAACTGTAGATTGTTTCATGTTTTGGTGGAGGTCACCACTTAACTTAACGAAGATGAATCGTATATATTCTCAGATGGAAAATCCAATCTTTCCATTCCTAAATCCTGACCTGTTAGTTTTTTTTTTTGCCTTATTGACTAAAGTATTCAATGGCAATTGGAAGTTGTTGCCCAAAAAATTAAACTTATCAAAACATATAGATGAGCTTGGACAAGACATTAGAGATTAATAATGAGCCTCGTACAAAATCAAAATTTGTATTTGTATTTTCACTAGCTATACGCAGATTTTTTCTTTTTTTGTGGTAATATTAATCTAAGATTAATAAAAGTTAAAAGTAGTGATTAAATCCGTATATACCATTGGATTAGACACAAATTAAAGATCGTGATCAAATCCGTATTTATCACGGATTAGTTATAGTTTTAGTTAACTAAATCTCCGGGTCCCACCGTAATTAGTGGACTAACCCCGCATTAATATAAAGTTTTAAGGGTAGTATCGAAAACAAAATACTAAACATTTGCTCTCAACTAATTACCCAATTTCCGGTACAAATTTATAAAATCAATGCACAAAATTAATTATTCACTGATTTTTATCTTGTATACTGGTATATAAGATAAAATGACCCATTTTTCATATAATTTCCATAAGCTTGCTGTTGTAACCATGACTGCTAACTCCTAGTCTTTTCAATGTAATACCAATTCACACAAAAAATAAAAAAAATAAAAAAAATAAAAACCCTTGCTGAATGAACTTTTTCTTATGGTCCCAAGAAATAGATATGCATTTACCAATGTTGTGCACCACCGATCTTCATTAGGCGCCAAAACAATACAAACCTTTTTCATGTCATAAACTTTAAAATATAACCAAATGGATTCCACCCAGGCGTTTCAAATCTCCAACCGTCGTGCCTCAACAGACAACATCGGCACATGATATCCTCTTTTATTCTTTTAACTTTATCTTTAATCTTTTTGCTTTCATTGCTTGGCAAAAAAAATTATCTTAGAAATGAAAAAAAAACAGAAAGAAAAGAATAACTTTATTCAAAATAAATCTGAACCCTGAATATTGTTTCTCCATCATATTCTTATCTCTCGGCACAATCAAGATCAGATGACTGATCCTTTAAAGAGATTTGGTCCGTCTTGTTCTGCATTTTTATCTGACCTTTCCCTGCCATGAAAAGATTCATTGCGAGTTTCACATTGTGATTTGTGCAAATTTTTTCTCTCTGGTCTAGGTTTACCCCTTATACCTTATCCATAGTGTCCGCTCTTTGCCTTAAGACTCAACGGCAAAATTTCACCGGTCGAACAGTTTTGTGTGAAATTTACCGTATCGGAAGGGTTATCCCCTCTCCAATCACGATTTATAAAGGGGATACCAGTATTATTTGGAGTAAAACTATTTCATATAGGACAAATAAATATTAAATAGATTCTGATTATTGGATTGCTCAATTGATATCACCCCGCCAATAGTGTTATCCCCGTTTATCAATCGTGTCTCCGAGAGCTAAATCATGCTATAGTGTATTATGGATGTTTTGGGTATATGTTTAGACCTCCTCTCGGATTTTCATTGTTCCCATGAGATCTCTGTTGGAGACTGGAGTACGGGCACCTTTAGTTGACTGGACTAGTTCTTTGGTACAAAATGCATGTGAATCTATTACAGAGATCATACGCACTCGCTGAGAACGACTTGAATAAGTTTAGATTTACCGGGGATGACCGCCTCACACAAAAATTGTGGGCCCCACAGCAAATAAAAAACAGCTTTACTATACACACCGTGAATTTTCACCGCAAAATCACCGAGTGAGAAAATATCCTGGGACCCACAAGGAAATTTTTAGGGGTTGGGTTTTGATTTATTGTGGGCCCCGTCATTTTTGGTTCATGCGGTGGATTCACGGGATTTTATCCCCGGTGAATCTAGACTTATTGAATAAAAAACCCACCCTATTTTTCTCCTAATGGGTCATAGGGGTTTCTCTCACTTAGTGATTCCACGGTGAAAAATTCACGGTGCGTCTAACATGGCCGTTGAATATAACAATGGCGTCATTTCAAAACTGAATAATATCTTTGGTTTCTTGTGACAGAAAATAATCAAATGCTTGGACATAAAGGGAGACTGAACCCGTGATTAATGGCAGCTTTAAAAAGATTTTGCTGCCTGCCAAAATAAAAGAGATTAGTAGATTTTGTGGGTCTTTATTAGGAATTATTATTGTTAACTTAATTGTGTGCACCCCAACTACTCGGGGGAGTGATGAGTGTGTTTTTATTTCGAGTGAATGAAAAATGAATGCACTGAGTTCATTCATGTGTAGGGGGTAATTATGAGGAGAGTAATGCTTACTCTGAATGCAAGTTTATTACGTGAGGAGTGCATTGCTGAATTGTGTTTAAAGATATGTATTCTTCTTTTGATGATTTGGCTTCATCATTCCTTGAAGCGATCAGGCGAGCTGCTGATCAAGTCATGATTATTTTCCCCCGACACCGCAAAAGTGTAATTTTGATTTTAAATTTGAGTTCATCTATGTCTATGTTGAATAATTTTGAAGTTCAAATTTATGCACTTTGAAGTTCAAATGTTTTCTTAGACCAAATTCACTCTATTTTACAAAATTACTTTTTATGTGAATTTCGAGATAATTTTATGAAAATGCAGAAGAAATATGAAACGTGTTGGCAATGTCATGCATCTTCTAGGTCCAAACTGTCCAAAAAAAGATAATAAGACATTTGGTGGCAACTTAGCACTGAAACTATCAACATGCGGAATAGTAAGACATTTAGTGGCAACTTAGCACTGAAATTTAATATTAAGAAAGCTTTTGACACACTAGAGCGGGCTTTTCTGCTCAGTACTCCCCAAGCTTTTGGCTTTTGCCATCAGTTTGTGCATTGGATACATGTTATTCTGTTATCATCAAGGCTGTTTATAGCGGTTAAGAAAAATAAATACTCGCTCTGTTATTTTTTAATATGCTGGTTTTGTTTTTGGAGAAAATTAAAGAAATTAAGAAAATTAATCATTTAAAGTGACCCTCATGACACTTGTCATAAAATGAGTGAAGTGAAATGGTCTCATGACACTTGTCAGCAAAAGAAATAAAGTGAAATGGTCTACATGACACTTGTCATCAAAAGAAGTTAAGAGAAAAGTGGTCCCAGTAATATTTGACTTTCCCAATTAGGAAACCAGTCTATTTTTTCAAAACATTTATTTATAGAAACCAGCATATTAAAAAGGAACGAAAAAAATATACTACTAGCACATATCCATGTTAAAAAAACACCAGTGCGTAGACTCGAGAGTCAAGGCTAGTAGTAAATCAATTACTAAACAAACTAGCCATTTTACTACACCATATTCCAATTTTCTTTTGCTTTTTAATACGTTTAATCTTGATAAAAATTATTTTAGCTGCTATCTGAACTTCTATAATTTCCATCACAATGAATCATTTATGATATCACGTTATAGAAAAACCTGTGGGTTTCTTTCTTGATAGCTAAATTACAAGGTGGTCCATGGATTTGAAAAGTACTATTAAAGAGACAACAAATTGTAGTTAAGATTGGATTGCACATGAAAATTCGGAAGTAAAAATGAAGAAACTATTTATGAACGAAAGCAACATGAAATTTGAGTTTATTGTGTAGTCATTTTGTAGCAGAGATATCAAACGTACAATCTCCCTTGTGGTTTCGAGCTTTCCATGGCTAGCAAGCAATCTTTCGTTAATCAGCCGGTTTTGCATCCTCCAAGTTTGATCTTTACTATGGAAATCTTATAGGTATAAGCAATCAATAATAATTATAAGTAAAAAAAAATCAATAATTATTTTATTCGTTGTTTTCCTTAAAGCTACTCCACTAAGTTAGCGCAAATCAGTTAAATTTGTTGTGTCAGGTGGATGGACGAATCCATTTATGGACAATAGGAAAATAGAATACCGAGGTAGATGGAGACGACACAAACGTCCCAGCATGAGACCAGTCTCAGATTAACTTGAGCTAAGACTCGTCTCACATAGGGACATCATACCAACCTGGGACGATAAAGGTCGAATTACAACAACTATTTTCTCCCTGTAAATAATCAATCCTTCCAAACATTCAACTCACACTAAAATTCAGTCTTCTATTGAGTTTTTCCACTGAAAATCTTGTAGCGCCCCCTAAGCTAACAGCTGACTAATCCAATAAATTAACTAAATAAAGAGACACTAAAATCTAAAACATGCACTTAAGCATTCAATTAAGAAATGTGATACAGAACTTAACCCAAAGCTAACCCCGCTCAGAAATATATATACAAGGTCTTCTCTCAAATGATACATGTATAATAGTCATTTGGTTTTTAAATAAAATATACAACATAATAAATATAACAGAAGTTAATCAACTAGCGAAGTCAACCCGTGAAGCTTTTATTTGCAACCCCGATCTGTCTGCGTAAACCAAGTGGGAATAATTAATATTTAACTTCTAAGTAATCATAGGCAAGTGTTGGAAAACAATACATGTTTTTCCGAAATATTAAACAGTGATTAAGTCACTGAAATAATCATACATGTATATGGAACAAACTCATTCGTCAAACAATGTACTAACATGGTTGTAAATTTCTAACTGGCAATTCACACATATTTAGCTATGGATGCCACCAAGACCATGGTGACCAACTCTAAACAATAAAAGCTGAATTCATGTAGATATAAATGTGAAGGAGCGTATCCTATATACCACAAGTGGAAATTCTCATTTCCCATAACAATTCATATTGACAACACATTACAAGTCATTTCCAAATCATTGAAAGATTCACAGAATTAACAGAATAATCGTAATGCAATTTAAACAAAGCATGGAATGCACAAATAGACAATGCATGATTTTGTAAAGCATAAACTTTTATAAAAACAACAATAATGATTACAAAACTGTCAAATGCAATCCCACACCTTTTTTGATGACAGGCCACGCCTACTTCGAGATCCACGATCCACTGGTTCATCCTTTGAATCGATCATTGTTAATAACTAACTGTTAATCACACAAGAAGTCTAAGAATCTAGCCAAAATGGCTCATACAAGAATCATATAGTTCCATCTCACAATTGTAGGCCCATTTATGATTCTACACCTTTTCATTATCTATTTTTAGCCCATCTAAGGTTCTTCACATTTTCATAATCCATCTCTTGCATATCTAAAGATTTACCAATTCCTTGGGTTGATTCTCTAATCCAATAGCTAAGTCTTATGAATATCTATAACTTTGTAGAAGAAGCCAAAGGTCAATTCGGACCATAAGTGGTCCAAAACATCAATATAAGATAACTAGTCTAAAGCCCAAGCCCACTTAAACAAACCCATTAATAAGGGCCTGGCCCAACTGGGTCAATCTAACGGTCACTAACGGTTGAACTAACAGTCAACGTCCAAGTCAAGTCAACGTCCAGTCAAAGGTCAAAGTCCAAGGATCCAAGGTCAAACGAGTCAACTCAATGAGTTGAATCAGGGTTTACTGAGTTAACTCAACTCAGTCAGACAACCTGAGTCAGGTAAGTCAGCTAGGCTGACTGGGGTGTCTAACAGGCCTAAGTCTCAAAAATAGAAGTTCAAATAATCATTATACAATTCTTTCAATCAAAAACAACTTCACTAATCAATTTCAAATATAAAATCTATTACCTTAATCTGCAGTTGCAGGCTTTCACTAAGGCCACTCTATAATAACATTACAAACAACTTCAGTTCAACCATTCTTAAACAAACTTCAGAATCAGTTACAAATACAATTACATCTTACCTGCAATTGCATCTTTGAGCCAACTCAGATCACCTCAACACATTAACTTAACTCTCTTTCCAAATTTCAGTCGCATAACACTCAAAGCTTCTTGCTTCAGTTAAGCCAACCATTCAATCCACTAGATTCAGTTCACATCCCTTAACCATCATATTCAGTTCACCACTAAATCAAATCCAACATCTACAACTGCAGTTCAATCCAATACCCCTTTTTTAGTCTCTTCCTGCACAACCTGAAATCTCAGTAACATCCTTCACATGAGATGAAATCTCAGAATCACCACTGACTCATTCATAAATTCAATAATCATCATTCTTATAACTCAACTATAATCTAAATTCCACCCATAACTCCATTCTAAACTCATCCCAATCTCAGTTTCATTCATAATCACACAAACTCAACAACACCACCAGCACCACTAGCTATCACTAATATGTAATTAAATCAACAACATCAGAACCTTAATTTAATCTCCTGAACTTAACCAAAACAACACTACCATATCAGTTACACCTATACAAGAAGTTCAACTTCAATCAACAATCATCCCTTGTACATTTGAACTCCAACAGCTACAATCCATCCATGATCTGTTTCAATTTAAATCCACTACATCACTATAATTGTAGCTCAAACACTCCTAGTATAATACTCATTCATACCGAACATAACAATTCCAAACCCGACACATATAAACTTCAATTTAAACAAAATACACAACTTGTATAAAATTAATCTAAAATAACAATTACCTGATATCATCTTCTCAAGTAATTGAAATCGTTCTCTTCTTTACTTGATTCAACCCAGCAAAACATCCCCATCAATTCTCAACTGAACCCTAATTCAATTCTTAATTTTCATTAAAATGAAATCAAACCCTAACTACCGATTTCAAGTTATTCTTCAACCTCAAACTCTAATTCATATAAAACCCATCTTTAAATCCAACTCATCCATCGTTAATCGAACCTCTATACAATCTTCTGAGAGACCATAACCCTTTATTCATCTTCAGATCTACTTCATATCACCAATTAATAATCACCCCATCCTTCAACGTCTGTTATCAACTCGTATCAAACATCAAATTACTTAAATCCATATAATTTCCCAAATCGGCTCAAGAACCCTAATTCAGTTCATCTCTTCTTCATATTCGCAGCAACATCAATTTATTCTCTTCCAAAGCTTAATCAATCCAAATTAGCACCACCACCATCTCTTATGAAACGCAAATCCTCTAAACTGAAATCGATAGAAGGAATGAAGAAGAAGAGAGATAGGGGAGACGCAGAAGATGGAGAGAAAAAAAGAAGATAGAAGAAGAATAAATTCTTCGATCGAGTTATAGTATAGATAAGGCCGACCAACTGTTAAAGGTACCCAAAAAAATGAATAAGGGGAAGTCAGGAAGTTAACGTGTAAAAGACTCTTTTGCCCTTCTCAATAATTTGATAAATTATTCTTCATACGGTGTCCGACTGACACGTTCGAATAGTCCATTCCTCGTAACTTTTCTAGATCTATCCGATGGTACTAGATTTATATCTAGTTCGTTGTTAGATTAATTTATATTAATTAAAAATCAATATTAACTAATCGAGTTAATATCGGCTAAGACGTCTCTTGATCATCGCTAGACCAGACAAATAGCGTTGACGAGTTTGAGGGTCCTTACAAATCTTTCCTTTTAAATGCCTTATAAAACTATGTCATTTTGTTGTGAAGCCAAACTTGAAGTTGTTGTAAATAAGGTATGTGGTAATTTAAAAAATTAAAATGAAAATGATAAAAAGGAAAGAGTTGTGCAAGTTTAAGAAATTAATCTAAGAAAATGATCTGATAAAAGGCAAAGAAAAACTCCAGTTTTGAAAGTTAACAACCGAAGTTTCAAAACCAAGGAAAACTATTCAATAACGCGTGGAATGGAAGATACGTCAAATGAAGAGAAGCATGAGACCACATAATGTACTAGATTTTTATTGAAGTCATTATTTAAGTTCATAAATTAATTTATCGTCTAAGTTTATAACTTGTAAAAGAAGAGTCAATGTGCTTTGGTTGAAGTTACAAGCACTTAAAGAAAAGGTAAAGTCTGGAACAAAGACGTTTTTGGACATACTGATACTAAACTGAAGACTATTCTCTCTGAAATACAAACTCTAGATGACATGGATAAAGATAGTATCTTATCCGAAGAGGAGCAGAATGTACATCTTCAATACAAAGTAGACTTTGAAAGGATTTCTAAAATGGAAGAGACTTTGTGGAAAATTAAATCAAATACGAAGTGTTTGCAGGAGGGTGGCGGAAACACTTCTTTTTTCATCAGCAATGCCTCTGCCAGACGTAGGTACAACAGAATCAGGAAACTCTACATTGGGGATGAGTTGGTGTCTGAAAAAACATATAGTAGATTATTACAAAACTCTATTCTCTGAGGAAGAGATCATTTGACCTGATTTAGAGGGGATTGATTTTGAGTCCATTACCTCTATAAAAGCTAATATCCTAGAATCTGATTTTACCGAGGAGGAGGTTACGCATGCTATTAGAGATTTGGGGAATGACAAAGCACCGAGTCCGGATGGTTTCCCTATTATGTTTTTTCAGAAGTGTTGGCACTTTATCAAGGGTGATATTATGAGTACCGTGAATGAATTCTTCACTACATGTACTACTAACTCTAAACACAACTCTACTTTTATCACTCTTGTGCCTAAAAAATATCACGTTGAGACCATCATGGATTGTAGACCTATATGTTTGCTTACTAGCGTATATAAGATTATTGCAAAATTATTAGCTTCAAGGCTAGAGATTGTTATGGATAAACTGATATCTCTTGTGGAATGCGCTTATATTGAAGGCAGAAAAATCATTGATGGCGCACTTATTGCCAATGAATTGGTAGATTCAAGACTTTGATTTGGAAATCCGGGTATTGTTTGCAAAATTGATCTTGAGGAGGCATTTGATAGAATCAATTAGAGATATCTTGAATTTGTTCTTGTGAAAATGGGGTTTAGTAGGAAGTGGTGTAATTGGCTAAGGTTTTGTTATTCTACTTCTTCTTTCGGTTACTAAAATAGTGCAAGAGGTGTGAGACAAGGATATCCAGTTTCTCCTCTTTTATTTAATATTGCCATGGAAGTTTTTTCAATATTTATGGATAGAGTAGCTAACCAAGGCCTTTTTAGCGATTTTTCTGTGGCTCTTTATAGTATTCTGGTCAACCATCTTCACTATGCATATGGCACAATTTTATTTTTGAATGATAATAAGGAAGAGCTACATAACCTATTTTCAGCATTGCACTGTTTTGAGTTCATAGCCGGACTAAAGGTAAATACTTTGAAAACCATACTTGTTGTCGTGGGAGTAGTTCCAGACTTAACTCTTTGGGTTGAAGAATTCGGTTTTCAGTTGATTGCATACCTTTTATGTATTTGGGAATGTCGTTTGGTGCGAAATCTAATTCCATAAGAATTTGGGACCCTATTATAGAGAAGTTTGAAGCTAGACTTTCAGTTTGGAGACGTATTTCATTATCGAGGGGAGGTAAGTTAGCTCTTTTGAAGTGTATTTTATCCTCTCTTCCGACCTACTATTTTTGTCTATTTAAGGCCCCAAGTTCAGTCATCAAGATTCTTGAAAAGAAGATGCGAAATTTTCTATGGGAATACAAAGAGGGAGCAAAAATTTATCATTTAGTTAACTGGGATATAGTTCGTGCAACTAAAGAAAGAGGTGGTCTAGGGGTATGCAACCTAAAACTTATGAATTTAACATTGTTATCTAAATAGGGTTGGAGATATGGTGTAGAAAAGAGCAAGCTCTGGCATAATATTATAGAAGAAAAGTACGACAAAGAGTTTTCCAAATGGATTCCAGGAAAAGTCATCCAACCATATGGGGTCTTTTGTTGGCGAGCGATAGTTGAGTCTACAGGTTTCATTAGCAATCATTCGACTTTATTCCTCCATTATGGAACAAACATTGCGTTCTGGAACGATCGCTGGTGTGGGCAGCAACCTCTGTCTTCTGTATGTTCTAATTTGTTCAAGTTGTCTTGGAATAAATGTGCTTGTATTGCTGATATGATCTCTATTGAAGGAAATTTAAGGTTCAATATCAGGCGGGTAATTTCATACTAAAAAGCTCAAGAATATTCATTTCTCATTTAATTTATCGGTGATGTTCCCCCTGCCCATGATGGTCTAACAGACACTAGGAAGTGGAAATTTCATCCCTCTGGTGTGTTTACTGTTAAATCATTGAATTCTCAATTTGTGGCAGAACATGGAGTGTCTCACTTTTTTTTTCTCCATTTCTTCTGGCAACAGGCTATCCCTCCAAAAATCTATTTTCTAATGTGATGTTTGGCTCACGAAAAATTGAATACTATATATGTATATGCTTCAACGGAAAGATATGGCTCTTTATAATGCATGTGCTTTGTGTGGTGAAGAAGTGGAGTCTCATGATCATTTATTCCTAAACTGTAAAATTGCATACAAAATTTGGTGTAACTTAATGCCAAATACGCGTTGGTCTTGGGTTTTGCAGGGTTTAATGAGAGCTTTGGAAGAAACATGACATACACATCAATTTTCTAATTCAGGAAACTACATCAGGAGTTTAATCCCGGCAGCAATCGTTCACACCATCTGGAAAGAAAGGAATAATGGAAGATTTAAATCCAACTACCTCTTCAAAACTGATGGCGACTCATTTTTGAAGTCAAGTCTACAGTTCTATCTTGGGCAGCAGCTGCAGGTCACAGAGTTCATTTGAACTTTTCCCATACTATTTGGTCTAATTGGCATGCAATGTTTTTGTAACTTTTTGGCTATGTAAAACTTTTTTTTTTGTGTCCCATCTACCTCTGGAAGAATTGTTTGTACATTCCTTCTTCTATTAATACATCCTCCTTTTCGATAAAAAAAGAAAGAAGAATATGCAATAATACTAATTAACCAAAATATTTAGACATTAAATTTGACATCCATTTTATATTAAACGATACTTTTACATTCAGACTTCCATATAAAATAACTTGATTTCACAACATCAGCAATAACATCAAACTACATTGGATTATTAAAATAACTAAAATGGATTAGACCTAGGAACATACAACTTAAAAAGTCCATGGCTTTCGAAATGCTTATATTTCTTTTCCGTTTTCTTCAATAACTTGGGCTTGAGCCATGGTTTTTTGAATAATAGATAAACAACAAGTTAATATGATTTTAATTAAACGATGATAGAATTGTTCAAAATTAAGACAAAGTTAAGAAAATATTCACTAGTTCTTCGTTAGATAACCCAGGATTATCATTGTGAACCATCCACAAAACTTCTGACATCCTCATTGATGAATGAAATCTTAGTTTAAGGCTCTTGTTAGTTCTTAAATTTTCATTACAAAAAAAATACAAACCTTTGAAACATGCTTTCCATAAATACTGATTGGTCATATTTCTCTTTACAATATGTAGCCAACATCGAATAAGAGCAGCATGTTGTTCCCTTGCAAAGAGAGTGAGAGTCATTTGGGTGTAGTCTAGATGTGATTGAAATGAATGATCTTTAAGGATGTTGAAACAAACTTCATAAAGTAAAGGTTTTCCTTTAGCGTGCTGCCATAACGATAGAGTTCTTAGGATCACTTCATCTTCAGTTTCACCGTCAAATCTATTTCGATATAAATTGCGTGACTGTATGATTAATTGCTTGAAAAAGACCTAACAATCCATGAGCATCACGGTTTCCATGGTTCCCGTTCTGAAATGAACATTGTGAAAATTTTCTACCAAAAATACGTGCGCGACATGGCTTGATTACTGTAACATTTCCTTGAATATGAACCATTCGCTTTAAAAATAACTAAGTCCTCTTCTTAAGCATATTTAGGACCATGATATCCGCCATACATTTTTTTGAGATATTTTCCTACAAATTGAGAGATTAGAGTTTGAGAATGAAATATTAGGATTGAAGTAAAATTATAGAAATTTGTGTGTTTAAAAGGTGTGATTTTGGAGTTGAAATAGCATCCTAGATTCTTAACCACTTTTTAAGAACAATAGTCAAAAGATCAACTAAGATCAATCTTTATATATCTATCTTGAGGAACCACAAAGTCTGAGACGAAAAGAACTTTGCGATTGATATTTATCTTGCTTGAAAGAGATTAACGAAAACCTTGATAACAGAAAAGCAAGATCAGGATACACGAACCATCAAGGTAAAGATAGTCGGACCTGGCTTCACGATTCCCCAAAGAGAAGTCTTTTAGTCGTAGACCTAAACGGTCGATAGAGGACGGCTCTAGAATCAACTAGGACACAAAGTGTCAGGGATCAAATTTACAAGTCGACAGAGAGGCTCTATTTATAGTTTTCAAATATCAGGGTTAGCTTAAAATTCAACCTAAGATAACTTGAGAATCAAGTAACATCTTTTCATCTTTGAAATACAATAGAAGAGTATACACGTTTGGTTCGGTAACGTGTCGTGCATAATGAATCTTTTGGTTTGGCAAGTTAGCCAAAGAACTAAAAGATATTTAATGTTCATTCAAACACTCAAGACTTTAATCATGAACTACACATATAAGTGTTTAAGTGATTAATGAAGTCTTAGAAGTGTTTAAGAAAGTTTATGCAATGCTAGAAATAAGTCTTTGTGAATCTGATAAACATTGTCTGGACAGTTGGTACAATGGTTCGTGAACCACAAGGCTTGTTCATGATTCAGGGTGCTACGGTTCGTGAATCGAGTTCGCAAACCCTACAATATTCCGGAACAAAGTAGATCTCAGTTTGTGAACTAGGTTCGCCAAATGTTACCCAATTTTTTCAACATACAATTCAGTTCACCACGGGTTGCCAACCGGGTTCGTGAATTGTCAACGACTGAACTTACTGTTTGCAAACTGAGTTCGCCAACCTTCCCTGTATTTTACTAACTCAGATATCTATGGTATGTGAACAAGTTCGCTAACTTACCTTGAGACGAAATTCAGCAAGTTCATATTTCTCTCTTATGATGTATTGAAACATTCCCACTTGACGAATCATTTTCATAGGAAATTTCCAATTGATCCACACAAATTAATTCATAGAACTAATATCGTTTAAAGACCATTCAACATCTAATTGCTAAGTCACATTTCGATATTCTTCGCAAGACAAGCTTGACTCGAAATCTACTTCTTCGTAAATCTACTATAAGTCATACAACATAGTCTCAACATATAGAATGATGGTATAGTGAGTAAAATAGAATGGCTTAGTCTTCACATGTCTAGATACATAAGTTATCCAAATGTATTCGTCGATCTTCAGTCTTCAAGGTAATCTCGGATACTCAACTACAATTGTAACCAAGTCCGAGACTTGACTTAGTAGACTAGAAATCAAGACATAGTTTTGATCACATAAATTTGACAACATGTTTGAGATAGCAAAACTTGTGGGTTCAACCAAGCATTGCTCTAACGCATATCACTATTGCTATTATCTCTTGTTTAAAAAAATATATAATCTGTGTAAATAGATAAATCCTCTTCTTGAGTATACTTAAGACCACAAACTCCATGAACCATTTTTTGGTAGATTTTGAAATTGAAAGATTAAAATTGAAGTGAAATTATAAGATTTTGTGGTAAAAGGTGGAGAAGGTGTGATTTTGGAGTTGAAATTGGTAGAATTTATAATCTATAGGAAGTGGAATGAAAACTGTTGGATGGGACTAACCATTATCTGCTCAGACTAGGCCGCTCATCTCAGTGTGAAACGAGGCTCAGACCAATTGGGACGACATGCTCAATGTGATGCGTCCGTCTCACGTTCAGACGCTCGTCCCAACCTGAGACGGTATGATCATCTGTTTCGTTTGTTAGGCAGTCCCACTATGCGGAGAAAATTGGAAAATCTTCTCATTACCCCACTGGATTTTCTCTGATAAATAGCTACTTAATTGCTTTCATTATGACTCTATAATTAGGGGTTATAGGTGTTTACACTTTAATCTTCTGAAAATAAGAGTTTGCTCACTGTTTGAATTTTCTGGACCCAAATGCAATACTGGTCACAAAGTTGAGACCCAAAGTTTAAATATCCCAATTTATAATCTTGTCAACAAATTTGAATATGCAAAAATCATATATAAATGTCTATCAGTTTACTGATTTTACCACTATCATTTTAGAATAATATTTTTTTTCCTTAATATTAATTATTTGCGGCTATTTATGGTTATTTTTTTCAGGAAAGTTAATTTGTCCGAATTTTTATTTTTTTTATTAGGTTTGCAAACGTTGTCATAATCAAAAGGTGTAGGGAGAATAAAAATTGGTATATGAAGGTCAAAATTGGAAAATTAACTAAAATAAGAACACAAAAACCTTTAGTCTTAAATACAATATTACCTCACCGGAAAATCTTAAATCAGATTTATCTTGCAACACAATCATTGAAACTGCCCAGGTGACTTAAACTGATCAAAAGATTTGAAAAATGAAATATGTGTAAATCAAACTAAGCTTTCCGTCCAAGTAGAGATAACATTTTTGAGATTTCTAATCCAAGACATCGAGGGGTAGAAATGGCATGTTTGTTAGTTTTCGTGTTGATAAACCAATATGGGAGCGCAGTTGGATTTTCATGCTTTATTAGTTTGACAAAGTAGTTAAGTACATTGTACATATGCTTCAAAAAAAAAAAGTACATTGTACAATGACGAATGCGTTCTTTTTCGTTTTCTTTATGATAATATTTTTTTTTTGGCGCCCTTGGATTACGAAATCAAGTCATTTAGAATAAATCATGTATTATCGCCAACAGATTTTACCACAATGATCATAAGCTGGGTTGCATGGACGCTCTGTTTTTGGAGTCGTGTCCGCGTCCGATTCGCATTGGATGCAGGACTCGTGTTTGACGCTGACACGACGCGTGTCCGACACACCAATATGTGCATCCCACGCGCGTTTTGTTTGGACGCACCGATGATTCGGGTTTGAAGCATTTTTTTTCTCATTTTCATTTAAATTTCTTCCTTATTTTTACTATTATTAACTAAATGAAGAAAAACAAACATTTAGATCAATCATTTAAGTCTTTATTAGGGTTTTGTAATCGGAAATACATCACATATACTCTTGGTTAGGCATGTGTTGTTCTAAGAATGCAATTCGACTGTGCATGTGTTTAATGGTGATTGATTGCTTGACCTTCGGCGTGTATAAACAAACGATCTTTCCTTTTCTTTTGAAATTTATACACATATAACATTATTTTCAAATTTTTAGGATCTAAACACTTGATTTTGCTGTATAAATACATAATTGTATATATAAATAATATATAAATAAAATATGTATATACGTGTCCGCGTCCTAGGCTTTTGAGCGTCCTAGGCGGATTAAGAGATGATAAGAGGAATTTTGTCTGTGAATCGTGTGTGATCCGGCTTCATTACAAGAAGTCGAGGGAAGCACGGTGTCTTGTCCGGCCCTTCGGACGCACGACACGCGTTGGACAACCACGACGATCATAAGAGATGATAATTGAGTTATGAAAATCTATTTTAATATTTGTACATATGGGCTAACCTAATGGCATAAAAGTGAATGTATATCCATGTATTTACATCCACAATACTATGATATTAGCACCGATGTAACTGCTAGGTGTGATGCTGGCTTCATTACAAGAAGCAAATAAACCTAACTAAAAAATCATTTCTAATCAGCATTTAAGCTCTAGTTACTTCAAAATTCAAATCCTCACTTAATCTTTCTTTTTCTTGGAACATAACTCAACTCGACTGACCCACAAGGTTCTATAATAAGAACACCTTGGTGGATGGGGGATCCCCCACACCAAAAGCGCCATGGCATTCTTTATTTGCACCCAATAAAAATTGCGCGAGTTGAAAATCATTACGGATCATCAAAAAGTCGTAAAAGTATTGCTAACCAACATAGAATTGCCACTTGACATGTGAAAACATCGAACACTTGATCGGTAGTACTTTAGTGAGTTGTCGTGTACAAAACTGCTACTCGGACTTTAAATTGTTGGAGTAAATTTTCGGAAAATGACATGCATGCAGATATACATATGTTACAGCGGACAGACTTATAAAAGCGCTAACCAGGACTTTAATGCTAAATGTTTTCCGTTTTTCCAACTAGTTATTACCTCTGGCCCAGGTCACTCTCTTACTGTACTCAATTTTGGTCCGTATCACGCCGTGAATGGTAAATTGGATGCAACCCAGCCAAAACCGACAGATTCCATCTGCTGCTCACCCCTATGGCAATTAGTATGAATGCAATTGGGATCAGTTAGAGGAGCAAGTAGAGCAAAGTCCCAATACGTCGACGATGTTAGGTTCGTCGAAGGATCTATCAGTCATGTCTTGTTGTTTGTCATATGTGCGATTGTCCGTAGTAACACCAACAGGGCACATGAAGTTGAAAGAGAGGGAAAATGGTCCCTCACAAAATGGATAAAAGGTCCATGGACTATGTCATTATATTTGTGTAGTGGGCCTATCCAACAAAGGATCATATAGTTGGGTCTCTTTAAATGAGTGTGAAAGAAATGGTTAACAGATGATGATGTTAATGTTTTAGGGTTTTTAGGTTTTGATAGTAACTTGAGCATGGGTTAATACCCTACATTTCTAGCAGTTCCACTATATAAAACTAGAGATAGATATATAGATATTGGTAGCGTGATATCCAGTTAAAATGATGCGTCTATTATCCCTTTTTGGGGACCTAGAAGAGCTCTTTAGAATTATCGTGGTTTTATCATTTTGGAGATACAAAACAACGCTAAAAATTATTTTTAAAACGTGGTTTTAATGGATGAGTAAAAAAAAATTATGAGTGAAATGAACACCAAAAAAATTTAGCAAGGATGAAATTGGATTTAAACTTAGAAAATCCTGGATCATCCTTAAAATTAAAAATAAAAAAGCGATTTGAAAATGGTCATGGATCATCCTGGCTATTTTTAAATTAAAAATAAGAAAAAGCACTTTGAACGTTTTGGGAGTTTTCATGCAGATTAAGAAATAGAGAGAGATATAAAAATATTCTATCTATGTCCTTAAGAAAAGTCTTCATACATTAATTGCTATTTATGGGAAAATATATTTTGTGTCATTTGGGGATAACATTTTGGGAATATCCATCCGTTTCCACTTTAGATAGACGTTTTAAATGTGGTGAACTTTTTCTAATTGCAGAGATTTTTTAAGAACCTTGTAAAGGTAGATATAAAAATATTTTAATTCATATGTGATCCTTAAGAAAAGTCTTCAAACATTAATTGTTATTTATGATTCCAAGACAAAATATTGGGGTATTATGGGTAATTTTGTAGTGAAAATATGAAAACTATCAAGTAATGTGGAACAAAAAAATAACCCTAAACACTCATCTAAAGTGAAACGGAAGGACTATCAAATTTTACATGTCTTTTTCACCCAGGAATTGTTATTATTGGGTTAATTGACCAATTTTGTGTAAAAAATATTGCACCTTTAGTCAAAGGGTGAAAGATGAAAGAGTTAAATTGTATCAAGTGGGTTATTAGGATTTTTCTCTTGCCAGACTTGACCACTAAATCTTATTTCACATTTTCTTCTTTGCTTCCTTCGATTGTACTCGCCAATCATTTGGGAAGGGTCGAAATAATTACTGAAAAGAATCGCAAGTTCTTAAAGTCCCAGTGATACAACATCCTGAAAGGAGTTGTTAGTTCCTAAAAGGGCTTATGAATCCATTTTGATAGTTTTATCACGATCAAAAACGCTCAAACCTCACAACTTGTTTGTGGACATATAAATACTGTCAACTAGGGCTGCCAACGGGTACCCGATTACCCGGAACCGACCCGGACCCGAGTGTGTCGGGTCCGGTTCCGGGTCCCAAGATTGGAACCGTTAGCTAAATCACTACCCGACGGGTAAGACCCGTTAGGAACCGATAAATTCCGGGTCCTAACGGGTAGGACCCGACGGGTATCGGGTACCCGAATATCTATGTTTTACTTGTTAATTTTACATAAAATTTAAAGATTTAGTATAATTTCGTTCAAATTTTTTTTATTTATCCTTCATATTCTTATGTTTAATCCTAATTAAAAAAATTACATAGATATAATAATAATTTTATATGAAAAATTATTAGATTCAAGCTAATATAGCAAATATAAAAGTAAAATATCAAAAAGTTTAGTTGATTTTTAAGGACCCGATAAATACCCGGACCCGACGGGTAATTAGTGTTTTTATTGGGTCCGGTTCCGGGTCCATCAATTTAGGAACCGGATCCGGAACCGATTAAAATTACCGGTTCCGGTTCATTGGTAGCACACTACCCGGACCCGGTGGGACCCGTTGACACCCCTATTGTCAACATTGGAAGACAATTCATTGGTACCCATGGAAAATAGAGAATTCTTAAACTGTTGAAGAAGTATCAATGTTTTGACAATTTTTTAGAATTTCCCATGTTGTAAGCTTTTTCGTTCATCAAGGTTTTACCTTATGTGCATTTGTACTCAATGTTTTTTTTTTTCTTTTTTTCTTTTCTTATATGCTCAACTACCACCAGTTGTATTCGTATAACTAAAGAACAAAAAGTAAGTTAAGAAAGGGATGGGTGAAGCAGCAGACACTATCATCTCAAAATTCAGAAGAGATAAGTAAGAGGTATCTTTTCTTCCGGTAGTTCTTGGAGAATCGATATTTTAAACTATACCAAAACAATATATCTTACGAAGGGATGCAATGAACCCATTAGACAGTAGTGGATCCCGGCTGAATATCATGGGACCCAATCAAAAGATTTGGTTGTGAGAATGTTGTTTTTGTGTAGTTTTTTTTGCTCGGTTCATCAATCATTTTAACTTTTCTTCCGGGAGTAAATGAATCCAGCATTACATCCACACGACTGTGTACTACTCACAAGTGACAAGTCGATATTTTTCTTTAAAGATATTTTGCTTTTGCGGTAGAAGTTGAGGATAATTTAGCACTTCGAGAAAAAATAAGAAGTAAATCTAGCTAAAAAAATCACATCTAATCAGCATTTCACAATAATTGTACCCAAATGCTCTACGATACTTCAAAATGCTAAATCAACAACTAATTGTACCCAAATGTTGCCTCAATTTCACAATCATTCCAGATCATTAGAATCGTAAATGTAATAACCGACAGAGAAATGTCACTCGATAAGTGAAAACACGGAACACTTGATCGCTTAGTTGAGTTGTCGTACATAGTGCATGGTGATTTGGATGCGACGGAGATAAATCCGATAAATTCCATCCGCTGCTATTAGTATGAATGCAACTAGTACAAAGTCCCAATACGACGATGATGTAAGGTTCGTCGAAGGATCCATCAGTCATGTCTTGTTGTTTGCCATATGTGCGATTGTCCGGAGTAACACCAACAGTGCACATGAAGTTGAAAGAGAGGGAAAGATAGCCAAGTAATAAAATCATTTACCAGTGTTAGGCTTCTAAGTAATAAATAAAACGTCTTCTTTAACTAAACATGTACAAATGATGAGGTGATGTAGTGTTTTCACAAATCGAAAAATTACATCCCAAAATTTGACCGAGTTCTTTTTTTTTTTTAAAACCCAAAAACTTTTATTAATAGAGGAAAAAAGAAGGAGGGGGACTGGGCCTAACCTCCAAAGACAAGGAAAGAAAGAAAACAAAGACAAAGCTAAAAACCAGAAAAAATGACCTAAAAAGCCCGGGACCAAAGGCTACATATTGCGAAAACGATATAGAGGAAGATCAGAGTTGTCCACTCCGACCTTGTGCTTTATGAAATCAGGAGTAGTACTCCACCAACGCGACTCCACAGTCGCTCCATGCTTGGCCAACAAATCAGCCACCGAGTTGCCTTCCCGGAACGCATGAGTATAAGGAATCTGGATCGAGCTTGCGAACTTCATGCAAATATGCCAGTTGGTTGACAAGCTCCAAGGAACTAGTTTAGAATTATTAATTGCTTGAATCAAAAACATTAAATCACACTCCAGCCATAGCTTTCGTATCCCCAAAGAATTTGCCAACCGTAAAGCAAAAATGGCACCCCAAAGCTCCGCGAAGACCGAATTCTCCGTACCCAAGTTTTGCGCCAGACATCCCTTAACACCACCTTGTGAATCACAAAACACCACTCCACAACCCGCCGGACCCGGGTTACCAAATGAGCAACCATCTATATTAGCCTTGATCCAACCAATCTCCGGCTTAATCCATTTTACCATTGTAGTTGTTGGGGGCTTTATCGAGTTCAAAATCATTATGGATCATCAAGAATCGTGAAAATAATAACCGAAAGAGAAATGTCACTTGTATGTGAAAATATCGAACACTTGACTTGATATAGAATCCTATTATTGGAGCTCTAGGAGGGAGAGGTTTTGGGGGCTTTTCTAGGGTCATGAAATAACAAATCCAATAACCCCTTATCTTATTATTTTTTAGTGCCTAATATACCCTTGATTGAATTAGTGTTAATTAGGGTGATTAAGTAATTTAATTATTTGAAAAACGAGAGTTTCTCTTTCCTTAACCGTTTTTTCTTTCTTCTCCTTAATTTTTCCTTCTAAACCTAGATTCCTTGATTTTAAACAGAGTTTCAAATCTATTTACTGCCTAGATCTTGATTATATCTTAAGATCCGGGCAGAAATTTAGTTATTGTACATAAATCTAGTATTTTGTTTGAATAAAATCACATCTTTAGTGTTTTATTTGAGTTTTTGTGTTCTATGAGAAGTCTGTGAATACTTGGAAGATTCAATGGATTATTCATGGCAATCAGATTACTCAAGGTACACTTTCAAAGATGGTTCTTATAGCCTTAATGGCATCTATTGCGACAATCGCTTCAAATATATCATCAAGGGCGATCTACTCCAACATGACGTGGTTTTACGATCCTTTGAAGATCAGTGGCTACTAGGAATGATCGTGATAAAGATGATTTGCGCATATTACTCCCTTTCGGGACATTTCAATCTCAATGGAGAACCCAAATCAAAATGGCAGAATTTCAATTCGCAAGCTATTCTTCGAATACAATCAGTAACATCTTCGAAATTCAAGTTTTTGATGCTTAAGATGTATTATGAGTCAACTGTTGTTCTTATGATACAAAATCTTTGTATTTTCTCATGGATTTCACTTTCGATGTACTTGAATCTGATGTATACAAATCTATTATATTAATGAAAATTAAGAGGGATACCTCTTTCTTCCTTCAAAAAAAAAAGTAATTTAATTATGATTAGTGTATGAATTAGGATTTAATCATTACACTAATTTTATGAAAATCAAAAAAAAAAAATTTCATCATTTTTTTTTTACATTTTTGAAAATCAACCATCTAATATGGTAAAGCATATCCTTAAATTATCCAGAATAACCTTATATCTAGAGGATTTTTTTGATTCAAATCGGAAAATATCAATTAAAAATCTGGGTTCTTTGAAGTTTCGGCTGGGAAAACATCAAATCCCAGCCGCAACCGACACTTATTCGGCTGAAATAATTTGTCGACCCAACGGTAAAACGCAAAAACGGTTGGGAAATGATAGTGATTCAAGACGTATTTTTTATTTACGGCGGGGAAATAAAGAACTCCTACCCGAAATCATTATTTTGTTTTGTTTTTAGAACCAGTTAAGGCTGGGTTTTCCTAGCCGTAACTGGTTCTGGAAACCAAAAAAAAATAATCAGAAAACTAATTTCGGTTGGAAAACCAAGCCGAAACATATACTTTCGGATGGGAATCTAAGAACTCCCAGCCGTAAACACATTCAAAAATATAAATTTTTTTTAACCCGAAACTCATAGAATCATATTTTTTAACCTTTTAAAAGTAAAAATAAATTGTGGGTTTTCTTAGTTTTTTCTTTTTATGATGATCACCATCTTTATTATGGTATATGAATGAAAAGGAGAAAAGGAAGATGATAATTTTGGGTTTTCTTTATGATCATCATCATTCTCATCATGTTGGAACCATGATCATCATCTTTATCACAATTTATGAATGAGAAGAGAAGGATGGGGAGAAGATAATAGATTTAGTTTTTTTTTCTAATGATCTTCATCATGATTTGTGTAGGTGTAAATTATCCACAGATCCAGGTGGCAACATCTTAAGCCTTGGTGCACCTAAAAACGAAGAGACGCGAAGCATAGAAGGAAGATCAGCAGGCGCGAGATTTGAGGAGCCACGTGGATCGGGCGTGATCTCTCTACAGCTGTCGGACAAGACTTGACCCTAGGTTTCTGACAGAGCTGACAAGACAAGACAGGGTGGGTCAAACGAGGTGAAATGGTCAAAAGGATAAGAAAGTACGTGTCACATCGGCCCACCGCTGGGGAGACAGATAAGACATGAGACATCGTGTCAAGAGAACACCCGAAGAGGTCGGCTCGGACAAGAGACAGACGAAGGAATCAAGATGCATCGGCCATGCGCATAGAAGAAGGGGCGACGTAAGAAGGCCCGATCACAGAACTTCATAATAGATGTAACATGACCCACACCCTAACTTGGTTGTATGGAACTTCTCATATAAATAGAGTGACTTGTATCCAAGAGAGGTAGGTTGTAATTTTGGGAGGGAAGGAGAGAAACTCGAGTTTACACCAAGGGGAAGATAGGGAGAAGTAAGTTCATCTTTGTAAGGAAATCCGACTAAGAGAAACACCTTTGTAACACTTTGAAGTAATAAGATTCACCCTTTCACCCCCGTGGACGTAGGTAATCATACCGAACCACGTATATCTTGTGTTCATTGTTGAGTGCTTACTTTCATTTGACTTGAGTAGAAGCTTTCTATCCTTTGGATGTATTTGGTAGTAAAATACATCTACATTCTGGCGCCGACTAAGGGGATCCGACTAAGATCTCCGGATACCTTGCCGTGAAAACCTTCAGAGACGATCAAAAGCTCCTAAATACACGTTAACGTGTTGTAGTAGAAGCTACGATGAACTCTGTTGGCCTAAATAATGTTTGATTTGAGTCATTTACTGTGCATGTAAAGTTAGGGAAGTAGTAGTGTCTTCGGAAGTAGCAGTTCTCGTATTTTCTTCGCTTGTCAATAGTTCGATCAGCAAAGAGTCTTCATAAGCTCACCAGCGACTAAAAGTTCGGGTTAGAAGCTAGATGAAGAATCTGTTGAAAGGACGACTGTTTGTTTCTAATAGATGAGTGATCTGTGACGTTAAACAAGTTGTTCTCTAGATACGGTATGGAGTTGAGCGTTTAGATTTACCAAGGGTACACGTTTTAGATATCTCCTCGTGTGTTTAGCTGCTCACCGTTTGGAGATTCTGCCGGCGGTGTAACATAAGTTGTCGGAAAGGTCATGATTAGGTCTCGAGAAAGTGGAGCTAGTACAAACTTAGTTTGAATCTTGGGGTTGCGTGCCGTACCATTTAAGCATCATGTGCATAAGTTCAATGATTTGGAGTATATAGAACAAAGGACAAACTAACTTAAATACATAGGTCGGGTACTGAAAGCGACGTCGTACGGAGAGATAAGGACGAATGAGAAAAACTGACGCAGATTCAGCGTAGGACCAAAATAGGATAGATAGGTGGACCCACCTGAGTAATAGGAAGAAACTTTGTGTCGACAAGAGCAGGCGTAGTAGTAATTGTGGTGTCAGTCGAACTTTTTGGTCTTTTGTTTGAACTTATGTTCCAAAAGTCAGGTCAAAGTAAGGTGTTCTTTGTATTTGCTGACGTAGGTTGGGGCGATACTCGGCTAACTACGCGAAGTATCCGATGGCTAGCACTTCAGGAACGAGAAGGATGTTGAGGAATTGTATAGTAACTAGCAGCAACATGTAGGCAGGGGTAACGGGGCCGAGGCAAGAAGACAATCGACAACCACCGCCCGAGGAATCTCATGCAGCTGCGCGAGGAATGCCAATTGTCGATGAGGAGGTCGATCTGGGGCGAGACGATAACACTCTACCCTTGGACCAAGTTATTTTGACTCAAAGAAGAGTTGAACAAGTTGATGGGCTCACAGATTCAGATATCGATGACGATGAGGTAGCGCTTGCAGCACAAGCCCAGAGACAAAGAGCAAGGAAGCAAGTTGAGTACCAGGAAGCCCTAGCGAAAGAGCAAGAGCATCTCATGCAGATTCAGCTGGGACGAGGAACATCTAGCAACATCGGCCCAACACTCGTTCACACGGTTGGCCATGTAACCGGTCCGATAATACCCCCACAACCCCCTTCTGTACCATTACAGCCTCGGCCGCACAACCCAAACGGGCATTCTAGTCATGAAAGCACGGACCCGACATTATTGGCCATTTGGAGAGTCAAAGGAGACAAGAAGCGGCACTAAGAGAGCTCCAGCAATGGAACCTCGCTTTGGAATATGAGAACTATCATTTGAGAAATCAGCGAACCAGATCAAGAGGCTCGTCCAACCGAGGAACATCGATTTACCATGACCGATCAGGTCACACGCCACCTATGATGGGACCGAGCAACCCTAATCAGTCCGGCCGATCAGGTCAGCCACCATCGCCTCCGGTACCCCCCACGCAAAGATACGGGCCACCCGAGGACTCGTCCACTGATGAGGATAGGCGAGGTAGATACGGGCGACATGATCGAGCAACAAAGGCTAAATTTAAGGAATTGGAGGCAAAAATCAAAGAGCTCTCGGGCGGAGGCGAAGAGAATAAATTGGAAGAAATCATGAGCGAAGTCGAGAAGACGTCATTCTCTCAAGAACTCGAACAAATTCCGTTCCCACCAAAGTGTACATTACCTACATTTCCTTATAGGTTCGACGGAACAGGAGATGCGATCGAGCATCTGAAGATGTACACCATGTCGCTAATTCAATGGAAGAACAACCCGGTAGTCATGTGTAAATTCTTTCCAGCTAGCCTGGAGGGCGAGGCACGAGACTGGTTCTATTCGCTTCCACCTAGGTCGATTAATGGGTATGAGATGTTAGTCGAAGCCTTCCTTGAGACCTACATGCACAACAGTCGACCTCGGCCCAGATTGAACAAGTTGTTTACCCTCGCCCGAAGATTCAGGGAGCCCTTAAGAACCCTGACCGATAGGTGGAGGAAGTTATGTACTGACATTGGGAAGGTGCCGGTGGATCAGGCCATCTTTGGGTTTGAAAACGCGTTAGGGAGATCGGACCCCATCTGGATAGCCATGTTCTCCGAGAAACCGAAAACCTTAAAGGAGATGAGAAAAATGCAGGAGCATTACATCGCTTTGGAAGAAATTCAGGCCGAGTCAAGAGATAGAGGAATACAAGAAGCTAGTGATGAAGCGGGTATTGAAGCTAAAGCGGTCACATACGACCCTATTAGGCGACCAAAAAATAGATCGGATCCACCCCCGAGAAGCAGTGAAAAGAGAGAGTGGATCGCTAAAGGGAAGAAGCCGAGGCAAGAAGCCCGATCGTATACCCCCCTAAATGCTCCTTTGGAGGAGGTATTCAAGGAAGTCGAGAAGAGAAACGATATCAACTACCCAGCGTCGAGGGGAGTTCAGTTCCAAGAGACTAGGGATCACCCCGAATACTGTCACTACCATCAGTATAGGGGCCATTCCACTAACAACTGCCGAGAAGTAAAAGATATCGTTCAGCATCTCATCCGAGATGGGTATTTGAGGAAGTTTGTCCGGCATCCACCTCAGCCGACAACAACACTCGATGCACTAGTCCATCAAGTCCGCATCGATAGAACAACTCAGTTCGTAAGCACCATTTCACACTTGGCTATTCAAAACTACACTCTCGGCCCAGTAATTACTTCTAGGATCCATAAAAGGGATCGTGATGGAAAGGAAATATTTAGCGTAGCTAAGGCCCTACCTATGGAACCTTGGATGGTGAAACCCATTTCGTTCTCGGCCAAGGATGTCCTAGCAAATGGACAAGCACAAAGTGACCCATTGGTCATCACCTTACTGATCGAAAATTGGGGAGTAAGAAGGATTCTTGTGGATAGCGGAAGCTCGGTCGAGGTGTTATTCTACGACATGTTCAGAAGAATGAAACTATCAGACGACATGCTCGTCCACTCAACGTATCGCATCTACGGCTTCAATGGCACACTAACTATTCCCAGGGGAGAGATAACCCTAAGGGTCTCGGATGGTGGAGGCTTCCTCGACACACTAACTACCTTTTGTGTGGTCGACGTCGCCTCACCTTATGAAGCGATTATCGGGCGGCCATGGATCGCTGGAATTAAAGGGGTAGCATCGGCATACCACCAGAGATTAAGGTTTCCGACCTGCAAGGGAATAGCTGAAGTTATGGGCGATTCCCAAGCAGCACGGAAATGTATGCAAGTAGATGCAAAAATTAATGAGGATCGGCGAGCTCGGCAAAGGCGAGAGAAGAGTAAAGCCGAGGAAATAAAAGCTGCAAAGGAATTGGAAGAGGTGATTTCACAAGTGGTCATGGCATATGAGACCCAAGAGCAAGACCCTTTATAGCAATCAAAGGAAGCGGCTATCTTCCGGGAGAACAAATCAATTTTTTCGACGGTCGAACCGACTCAGGAAGTAAACTTGGGGACGGTAGAGGCGCCAAAGGTAGTAAGGATCGGGACACTGTTATTGGACGAACAAGCAAGCCAACTCACGACGGTATTAAGGGAAAACTTATACGCATTTGCCTAGGAAGTGCGCGATTTGGAGGGAATTGACCCAAAGGTCTGCTGTCACCACTTAAAGATTGATCCGAAGTTCAAACTAGTTAGACAAAAAATGAGGCGCATCGCACCAGAATTACAGGCAGCAGTCGAGGACGAGCTGAAGAAGCTACAAGAATCCGGAATAATAAGGAAATCTCACTACCCACAGTGGATATCTAACATGGTCGTGGTGCCAAAAAAGAAAGGAGGGGTCAGAATATGTATTGATTTCAGCGACTTGAACAAGGCCTGCCCGAAGGACAGTTTCCCCCTCCCCATCATAGATCAACTAGTATAATCGATAGTCGGATACGAGGCGATGACCTTAATGGATGGATACATGGGCTACAACCAAATACCATTGGCGCACGAGGACCAGGAGCATACTTCTTTCTTCACACCGAGGGGATTGTATTGTTATACCAAAATGCCATTCAGACTTAAAAATGCAGGGGCTACATACCAGAGATTGGTAGGAGACATGTTTGAAGATAAGATTCACGACACCATAGAAGTCTACGTGGACGACATGTTAGTCAAGAGTCGTCGCGCTAAGGACCATGTCCGAGACCTTCGGGAGATTTTTCAGACAATGAGGAAACACAAGATGAAGATTAACCCCGCCAAGTGCGACTTTTGGGTCACATCAGGGAAATTCTTGGGGTATATCATCACCCCTATAGGAATAGAAGCGGATCCCGAGAAGGTCCGGGCAGTCCTTGAAATGCCATCTCCCGCGATGGTAAAAGACGTGCAGAAACTAAATGGTTTCATAGCAGCATTGGGGCGATTTGTATCACGGTCATCGGACAAATGCAAGGCCTTTTACGACATTTTGAAGAAAGGAGAAAAATTCCAATGGACGGACGCCAGCGAAGAGGCCTTTCAAAATATCAAGTTACACTTAGCTAGCCTCCCGGTTCTTCAGAGGCCCGAGCCGTCAGAAATTCTCACCCTATACTTGGGGGAGACACCCTATGCCATTAGTGCAGTGCTAGTAAAATCGGAGGGGAATGTGGAAAATCCAGTATATTTCACTAGTAAAACATTAAGCCCGACCGAGAGAAACTATACAAGAATGGAGCAGATGGTAGTCGCGCTAGCTTTTGCTGTTTTTAAGATCCGAACATATTTTCAAGCTCACCGAATACGGGTGCTCACCAAATCGCCTATCGAAGCAGTTTTGGATAGTGCTGGATGATCAGGAAGAATATCCAAATGGGGAGCCTTAATCAAACAATATGACGTGGTGTACGAGACAAGAACCGCGATCAAAGGGCAAGTAGTGGCCGACTTCTTGGCAGATTTCCCCCTTAGTGATGAAGATGAGGTAGAAGGTGTACCGGGAATGACGGAGGAACAGGAGGAACTAGCGGACCTATTAGCCGCCAATAGCCCTAAACGATGGGAGGTCTTCGTCGACGGGGCATCAAACAAAGAAGGATCGGGCCTCGGGCTGGTATTTACCACACCAAAAGGGAGGAAGATCGTGCATTCGTTCAGACTAGAATTCAAGGCAACAAACAACGTCACCGAGTATGAAGCGGTGATCCATGCCTTACGAATAATTGTGGAGATGGGGCTGCAAGAGGTCCGCCTGACTGTTGACTCACATTTAGTAATCCGGAAAATTACGGGCCAATACGCTACACACGATCCTGTGATGCAAAAGTATTGGGAGCTCGCCCAATTTTACATCAAGCAAATACCCAACATCAGATTCCGCCACATTTTCCGAAAAGATAACGGGCACTCGGACACTCTATCATACATCGCCTCACAGCTGGTAGACTCGAGCGTTGAAGGCATATGTGTTATGAGACTTCTTATCCCGTTAATCCCGGAAACACCAGAAGTACGGATCGAGGTGGCCATCAACACAGCCGAGAGATACAAAGAAGGCGATTGGAGAAAGCCAATACATCAATACTTAGAGACATGCGAGTTACCCAAGGGTCGGCCCGAAATAAACAAAATCAAAATCAAGTCGGGCGCCTACGAGCTGCGGGAAGGGATTTTATATAGGAAGTCTTACTTGGGGCCTCTCCTACGATGTCTAAGTAAAGAGGAGGGACACATAATACTGCACGAACTACATTATGGAGCGGCCGGAAATCATAGCTCGGGGAGAAGCTTGTCGGCCAAGGCAAAAACAATGGGCTACTTTTGGGTATACATGAACGAAGATGCAAAGCAAATGGAAAAAGCTTGTCAAGAATGTCAGTGTTTCGGAAAGAAAATCCATGCTCCCGGAGTACCTTTAAACTCAGTTATAAGCCCGTGGCCCTTTGCTAAGTGGGGGGTAGACATAGCCGGGCCCTTACATGTAGGAACCGGGCAAAGGAAGTATTTGATCGTGGCCACGGATTACTTTACCAAATGGGTAGAAGCAGCGCCACTTAGGCACATCCGAGACAAAGACGTTTTCAAATTTATTTGGGAACACATCATTTGTTGCTTTGGGGTCCCTACAGCTATCGTCTCGGATAATGGAAAGCAACTACAAGGCGAGAACATTGATCTCCTGTTAAACACTTACAACATCAGAAAGAGCAAAGCTACCCCGATTTACCCCAGAGTAATGGGCAAGCCGAGATCACTAACAAGACTATCGCCGATAACATGAAGAAGAAACTGGATGGGGAATATGGCAACTGGTGTGAGGAGCTATATAACGTCCTATGGGCATACAGAACCACACGAAGGGAAGCTACGGGATTCTCTCCGTTTATGCTTACCTACGGAACCGAGGAAATCTTACCGACAGAAGGCATGATCCCTACCACAAGAACGGAATCTTGGAGGCGAAACGTCTCGTCCGATCTAATTTTGGCTAAACTCGACGATCTGGAAGAAACAAGGGAAATAACGTTACAAAAAATGGAAAACTATCAAAGGAGGTTACAACGAGAATACAACAAGCGAGTTCGACCAAGAAAATTTAACCCAAGGGAACAAGTATTGAAATTTCTGGCTGAATGGGAGCGAGACAAAAAGGGCGGAAAACTAGCACCAAAGTGGGGCGGGCCGTATATAATTGAATCTAAGGCGGGTGAGGGATCGTATCGACTATTGCGACTCGATGGAACAAAAGAGCTCAAACCATGGAACATCAAGTTTTTGAAACTCTACCATCCTTGACGGGCGATATGAATAAACGGTAAGCATGCATGTCTCCTATCTCTTTGAAACCGTGAGGGGTATAAGATAGGACGTGAGCGACTAATGGTCATTCTTACTCGGGGCAAAGCCAGTATGGAAGTGCCGAGGTGACTTACACTCGAATGGGCATTCGTACTTGGGGCAAAGCTAGTGTGGAAGTGCCGAGGTGCCTTACACTCGAATGGGCATTCGTACTCGGGGCAATGCCAGTGTGGAAGTGACGAGGTGCCTTACAGTCGCCTGGATATTCGTACTAGGGGCAGTGGCAGTGTGCAAGTGCCGAGGTAGCCTAAGGGTTCTGGTGGTTGGAATCCAGTTCCAAAGGTTGTTGAGACGCGAGGTCTCCTAAGCTAGGTGGCCTACTTACATTTGAAAGGTCTCCCCCATCGCAGGTGGACGTGTCCACTTGCCCGAGACTGGTTGGTCGATAACCGCTCGGGAATATCGAGCCTAGAACTAGGTTGAATGATACCCTTCCACTGAATCCAAAGAGATAGTGATGAGATACCCCAATCATGACATGGCATTGGGCCCGATGACCCTCCTTGTTGGGCGTGTTCGACAGAAATGGTTAAAATACTAACTTACTTGAACAATAATTGCAGGAATAACATGCGAAACAAAGGATAATTCGATTGCGTCATGCGTCTAGTAAGAAAGTACGGAAAATGTCGTGCAACCATGCGAAACGAAGAATTTAACGGAAATAAAACAAACAACGTCGGCGATGCAGCACCCCCATACAAACAAGCAAGCGGTGTAGCAGAAATAAAAAAGGGGACAAGTGTTCAAAGAGATTTACAACCCGACGGAAATGGGAAACTTAGTGACGTAGCACTACAAAAGAGGAGTTCAAGCCTTCGGAGGAACAGTGTCGTCCTTCTTCTGTGCGACCTCGCGCCGCTTGTTCTCCACCCACGTCTCAATACCCATCTGGACTTTCTTGTCTATCTCATCCGCATGGGCGACGCGTTCATCCTCGAGTTGTTGGGTAAGCTGAGAAATGTTCCCCTCGGCATCGGCTAGCTGGGAACTCAAATCAACCTCGACCTGCTTCAATCGACGGACCTCCTGATCCATCTCCTGAGAACGTTTTTGCTAGGCTACAAAATCACAAAGACAGAACATTATTCATCGAACACGGTTTAACAATTTTGCAAGAATAAGACGTAATCTAGACCAAAGGAACGACCCCAACACATTGTCTAAGAGACCTAAAAGGGCTGGTAACACTGACAGAAGCGACTCTGCCGACTTGGACAACTCATCCTCGGCCTTGGATAACTTCATGGTTAATTCGTTATAGTGTTGCTCGTTGAATTCTTTACTGGGGAAATACTTCTTGTGTTCACTCCACTCATCCATCAAGCGATTGCGTGACGAATGAAGAATTCTAAGCTGCGACCTACTCCATTCCAGTTCTCCTGCAACTTTGTCAAGCTGGACGACTCGCCCCAGAAGATCCCGGTTGGCTCGTTCCACCAAGTCTTTATCCCTCAATATTCGTCGACGATCTTCATGAAGGTCTCGATTTTGTAATTGCAAAGTGTTTACCCGTTGCTCTAGGTTCATGTACAGAGTAGTTTGTTCAGCAGCAAGGCGCTGGGAAGAGCCCAGGTGAGCTTGTAAATTATCTATCTCAGCCGGGTCGTACTCAAACTGACGATACCATTCTAGTTCCTCCTTGAGCTCTTCAATTTCTCCATCCTGGCGATCTATTTTGTCATCTTTGTTTGCCATTCGCCGAAGGAGATTCTCTACTAAATCCTTCTCAATATCCCACTTCCTCTTCATGATCCTAAACTATGAAGACGCATCTAAGCCTACACTAGTTACCTCGGCTAGCATAAGGATACCCGACTCAGGATGATGGCACGATAAACTCAATCTACATAAGTTAAGAGTCGCAGAATTATAACATACCTTGGGCATCGGCGAGTTTAATTTCTAGCTCGCGTGCGTGGCTCCTTTCGTTCTATAACTGGAGTTGGAGAGATTCTAACAATTGCTTTTCTCTGAGGTGACTGGCGGCATCTAGGCGTACCCGGTTCAGGATCTAACACAAGTAAACGCGAGTAAATTGTAAGCGACAATAAGAACAGAAATCAGAAGGGGGCACCACTATGCTAAAACAAGCCGCTCACCACTGTCTCAAGAGTCTGGGCGATATCTCCATAGAGGGGCACTGCATTCAACATCTCTTTGTCTATATACGCTCCAAAATCGGGTGAAGTAAGCGCACCCAAAGAATTCATGATAGGGCCAAAGACGGTGAATGAAATTGCAGCGCCAGAAGATGACCCCTCAGTAATCCGGGGCACACGAAGAAGCTCTTAGGTACATCAGTAACAACCTTCTCTACGACGGGCGTCTCCAAGGGCTCCTGTTGGTCGCCCACACCTTTCTCATCACCTTTGTCACCCGAGATATTCTCACCAAATAGTTCATCTTCATCGGAAAGTTCAATGACTGGGGCCCTCTTCGGCGGTGGCTTAGCAACTTACTTACCACTGAGGGGATTACGCCTAAGAGGGTGGGGGTCAACCTCGTCAACATCACCATCATCGTGCCTAGGGTGTTTCTGCACAAGGTGTCTCGTCAGAACATGTAAAGGCAAAAAACAGGGGCAAGTACATGTACTTATAAGAAAATCATCATGTTTGTTACCTTCCCCTGGTCTTCCTCAACCCTTGTGCCAACACCTCTTTTCCTAGACGATCCGGCTCCCTTGGTAGAGTCGCCCTAAGATTTTCAAAACAACAACAAGTGACCAGTTGACGCCCGAGGCTAACAAGATAGCAAACAAAAACAAAGGAGAAAATGCATACCTTATCATCCTTGTCATCATTAACTACCCAAAAAGAATAGGGCTCGGCAGGAAAAGTAGGCGACGGGAAGCTACCATGTAGAATGGGGCCTCGGACGAGAAGCGGAACTCGGGGATAGATCGGATCATTAGAATGGCGGGATCGCTTGTTGGAACCCTGGACGATGGGATCGGCATCCAGCATCATCCTATCAACACCATCGGGCATAGTTCTGACCCGATGAGGACTAGAAGAAAAACCAGCAAGATCGCCTAAGGTGGAAGTACCAGCTCGATAATTGACAAGGAAATTGGCAACGGTATATTCTGGAGCGTCCTCGGGCTTGTAGGTCGACCACTCGGCAGTAGAACCATGACCATCTCGGCGATCCCTCCATTCTTTCATAATTCGGAAAGTATTGCCAGTCCACTGAGCCAAAGCACGAGATGGATTGAGCTGGGAAAGAACCTCTTAATAAAAGGGGCTATCAGGGTTATACAGGGGAAGATGAAGGCCTAGCTCCAGTTGTCCCTGAGTGATGACCATGCAATCAGCCGACTGCTCGTGCTTCGTCATATCATACTTCTTCAAAAGGCTGTTTTGGCCCGAGATCAGGGTAACTTCGTAATTTTCAAGGTCGTACTTTTCCTTCAGCTGCTGAACGAACTCCTCGTCGGAAAGATCTCTCACCCTTCTCTCGGACCTACACGAAACAAAAGGAGAATCATCAGGAAAGATAGATTTCATGGCACGAACATCGTACTCGGAGGGACTCTCGTAAGAAAACAGTGAAGAAAGGGAAAAAGCATCAATCTCGGAAAAAACATCATCAACATACCTTCTCTCTGTCATGGAGGGAGAAGAAGCCATTAACGGAAATAATGTAGAACTTGGTTCTCGACGAAGAGAGATAAGGCGACGAGACTGTAACAACGGCTACTGTAGTAATCGGTGAGGAGGAGATGAAGGAAGAAAATCAAGAAAACTAGGGTTCTCAGAAGCAAAGAGTGATGAAGGAATCTGGGAGAAAAGTTGCAGAGGCAGGGAACAGAGAGAGAAAGGATAAAGAAGAAGAAGGAGAAAAAGAAGCGGGCTATTTAAAGGGGAAGAGTTGTAACCGACGCCGATGGTTACAGGTAATAAAGTGCAGTTAGTGGGGCATTGCATGGCGGGATTTGCGGCATGGACGAAGACGTGGGCAGTTGGGACGACGTTCTTCCACTCGTGTCTCCCACACGAGCGAAATAAGGGGCATAAATGTAGGTGTAAATTATCCACAGATCCAGGTGGCAACATCTTAAGCCTTGGTGCACCTAAAAACGAAGAGACGCGAAGCATAGAAGGAAGATCAGCAGGCGCGAGATTTGAGGAGCCACGTGGATTGGGCGTGATCGCTCTACAGCTGTCGGACAAGACTTGACCCAAGGTTTTTGAAAGAGCTGACAAGACAAGAGAGGGTGGGTCAAATGAGGTGCAACGGTCAAAAGGATAAGAAAGTACGTGTCACATCGGCCCACCGCTGAGGCGACAGATAAGACATGCGACATCGTGTCAAGAGAACACCCGAAGAGGTCGGCTCGGACAAGAGACAGACGAAGGAATCAAGATGCATCGGCCATGCGCATAGAAGAAGGGGCGACGTAAGCAGGCCCGATCACAGAACTTCATAATAGATGTAACATGACCCACACCCTAACTTGGTTGTATGGAACTTCTCATATAAATAAAGTGACTTGTATCCAAGAGAGGTAGGTTGTAATTTTGGGAGGGAAGGAGAGAAACTCGAGTTTACACCAAGGGGAAGAGAGGGAGAAGTAAGTTCATCTTTGTAAGGAAATCCGACTAAGAGCAACACCTTTGTAACACTTTGAAGTAATAAGATTCACCCTTTCACCCCCGTGGACGTAGGTAATCATATTGAACCACGTATATCTTGTGTTCATTGTTGAGTGCTTACTTTCATTTGACTTGAGTAGAAGCTTTCTATCCTTTGGATGTAGTTGGTAGTAAAATACATCTACAATTTGTAAATGAGAGGAGAAGGAGAAGATTATAGATTTTTTTAAATGAATAGTGAAATTTAAGCAAGGGTATTTTTGACTTTTTCATATACCCTTGAGTCCCCCTATTCATTTTTTGGATACACATATCATTTTAGCCCCCAAAACCTCTCCCTCGTGTAGCCACAATAATAGGATTCTTGATAGATAGTACTTTAATGGAGTTGTCTTGCTCAAACCTGCTAATAGGACTTTAAGTCGTTGAAGCAAATTGTCGGAAAACGACGTACATAGATAGGCCGTGCAGTGGCCCTAATCCGTTGGATTCAACAGAATGAGCTTTCCGGATGGTCGTTGATAAAGTTTAATCTCGGGGATTATCAGACTAGTTGGGTCCAATTATATTTTGTAAAAGTGGGAATTAAGTGTTTGACCCTCTCCTCACTCTTTCTTACTCAAATGACCTTGGTTTAAAACTCAAATTAAAAAAATTAACCCATTTTATTGAAATGACCCTCAAAAAAGAAGGAGGGCCATTTGGATAAAGATGTTTGATGATATTATCAAATGATAAACTATATCCTTTAAGGGTATAATCGTCATGCCAACTTAAACATAACATATCTCACGAATCACACGTAAGAATTCGACAAATTTTATATATTTGGAAATCTTTTTGAAAGATCTACACATCGAGAGTAAATACAACTATCAAATTTTCATTTCATATAACTTTTTTTATTCTTTAAGTAATTTTTAAAATTTTCTTCATATTTTATAGTGTGCAGAAAATATGCACATTGATTTTATGTGCAGAAAATATGCACACTAATTTTTGTACATAATTTTTTAAATTTTCTTCATATTTTATAGCGTGAAGGAAATATGCACACTAATTTTTGTAAATAATTTTTTAATTTTTTTTTCATATTTTATAGTGTGCATGTAATATACACACTGATTTTATGTGCATATAATATGCACACCGATTATAATATTTCAAGGCTACTAGAATAATTTGCAAATTTTATTAAATAACCTTGGGGCCGAAAGAGTAAGACCCATAATTTCCAGGGTCATAAGAATAAATTTCTCTTTGTAAAATATCTCCAATTGTTTGTTTTTTAACGGTAATTATCCCCAGTTCTATAACTAAAAAAAAAAAAAAAAAAGTAAATTAAGAAAGAGATGGGTGAAGCAGACCCTGAGAAGCTATCATCATAGTTCACAAGAGATAAATGAATCCAGCATTACATCCACACGATTTTTTTTTTTTAGTTGAACAAAATTTCATTTTGCTGCCGATTTGTTTGCCGTAGAAGTTAAAAAAAAAATGGAGAAAAAACAAAAGCAACTACCATGGCATTCCCTATTTCTGTTCACTGTTCAGAGGTACTACTTTGTATCCGGCTAAACAGTGTCTGCCGTTGGCCTTCTAAGTAAATGCTAATCGTCTTCTCCTTTAATCACATATGGAAAATATTTTTTCAGCGTTTTCTCGGTATAATGAACACAAAATTAGTTAAAAAGACCAAAATCAACAATTTCTTGATGAAAATGACATTTAGATTTTGATACTGTTTAAATGGACAAAAATGTAAAAATAATCAGGATGTAAACAATTTCATCCTACCCATTTTCAAATATTTTTTCTTATTTTTAATTTATATCACGATACATCCAGTTTCATCCTTGCTATTTTTTAAGTTTAAATCAGGATGAATCCAGTTTCATCCTTGCTTTTTTTTTTGTCCGTTCCACGCATACTAATTTTTACTCGTCCATTTGAACTATGTTTTGCAAATATTTAGACAAATGACTCATTTTCCGTATAATGAATTATAGAGTAATAACCGACGGAGAAATTCACTCGTATGTGAAAACAGCGAACGACCACTTGATTCGATAGTACTTAAATTGAGTTGTCTTCAGGGGCGGAGCCAGCCCATTTTAATGGGGTGCACTTGCACCCCTGCCCAGCCGGCTCCAAAGCCTAATTTAGGCCCAACAGATTTTTTTTTTTAATACCCAAGTCTAATTTTACATTTTTGCACCCCCTCAAACTTTATTTTGCACCCCATAGCAAATTTTGCACCCCTTAACAAAATTCTTGGCTCCTCCCCTGGTTGTCTTGCTCAAAACTACAACTAGGGCTTTAAGTTATTTGAGCATATTGTCCGAAACGACATGCATATTACGTCGTGCATGGTAAATTGGAAATCAATGGGACCCTTATTCGTAGGGATGAGCAGAACCACCCAAACCCGCTACATTCAACAGAATAAGCTTTTCGTATGAATGCATGCAATCGGATTCGGGATCAGTTGTGGAGCAAGTAGAGCAAAGTCCCAATCCGTCGAAGGATCTATCAATCATGTCTTGTTGTTTGCCATATGTGCGATTGTCCGTAGTAACCACCAACAGTGCACATGAAGATGGTCACTTCACAAACGCAATGCTATAATGCTATATCTCTTCGGCACAGCTTAAAGGATTCGGATAAAGGGTCCTTGGAGGCTTGGACTATCTCATTAAATTTGTGTAGTGGGCCTACCCAATAAGGGAGAAAATGAAAATTAATCCTAGCTTGATCAGGGTATATCCAGATTTATATGGACATAGTGTCCTTATTAAGGGAAGATCAAAAATGGGTAAAATTACTTTAATATCCCTGCACTAATTAACCCTATTACTTAATCAGATAACCCTAAAATAAAAAACCTATCAAAATTGTGAATCTTCTCTTCTTCTTCATCTACATCTTCAATCAAAATCATAAAAATAAATCTATGCAAATCATCCAATTTGAAAAATTGTTGATTCCAAACCATCAAGTAGCAACAAAGATTCAACATGACACATCAAAAGATTCAAATCAGAGAAAAAAGGTAAGAAAAAAGTTGGAATATGAAAAATTGGAGTGAAAAATAACTTAACTCGACTACAGTGAAAAATAACTTTAATTCGACTTTTTCAATAATAAGAACACCTTGGTGGATGGGGATCCCCCACACTCATTTCCTAAGTCCCCAGGGGACCAAAAGCAAGCGCCATGGCATTCTTTATTTGCACCCAATAAAAATTGCGCGAGTCGAAAATCATTACGGATCATAAAAGTATTGCGAACCAACAGAGAATTGCCACTTGACATGTGAAAACATCGAACACTTGATCGGTATTACTTTAGCGAGTTGTCGTGCACAAAACTGCTACTTGGACTTTAAATTGTTGGAGTAAATTTTCGGAAAATGACATGCATGCATATGTTGCAGGTGCGGACTTATAAATGGGCTAACCTCCATCTAACCCAGGTCACTCTCATTTTATTCGATTTTGGTCCGTATTATGCCGTGCATGGTAAATTGGATGCGATCCGTCTAAAACGGACAGATTCCATCCGCTTCTACCCCTATCAGGCAATTAGTATGAATGCAATTGGGATCAGTTGAGGATCAACTAGTCCAAAGTCCCAATACGTCGATGATGTTAGGTTCGTCGAAGGATCTATCAGTCATGTCTTGTTGTTTGCCATATGTGCGATTGTCCGTAGTAACACCAACAGGGCACATGAAGTTGATCGAGAGGGGAAATGGTCCCTCACAAAATGGATAAAAGGTCCATGGACTATGTCATTATATTTGTGTAGTGGGCCTAGCCAACAAAGGATCATATAGTTGGGTCTCTTTAAATGAGTGTGAAAGAAATGGTTAACAGATGATTGATGTTAATGTTTTAGGGTTTTTAGGTTTTTGATAGTAACTTGAGCATAGATTAAAACCCTACATTTCTAGCAGTTCCACTATATAAAACTAGAGATAGATATATAGATATTGGTAGCGTAATATCCAGTTAAAATGATGCCTCTATTATCCCTTTTTGGGGACCTAGAAGAGCTCTTTAGAATTATCGTGGTTTTATCATTTTAGAGATACAAAACAACGCTAAAAGATATTGCACCTCTAGTCAAAGGGTGAAAAATGAAAGAGTTAAATTGTATCAAGTGGGTTATTAGGATTTTTCTCCTGGCAGACTTGACCACTAAAACTAATTTCTCATTTTGTTCTTTGCTTACTTCGATTGTATTCGTCAATTATTTGGGAAGTGTCGAAATAATTTATCACGAGCAAAGACGCTCAAACCTCACAACTTGTTTGTGGACAAATAAATACTGTCAACATTAGAAAACAATTCATTGGTACCGATGGAAAATAGAGAATTCTTAAATTGTTGAAGAAGTATCAATGTTTTGACAATTTTTTAGAACTTACCATGTTGTAAGCTTTTTCGTTCGTCAAGGTCTTATGTGTATTTGTACTCAATGTTTTCTTTTCCTTCTTTTTATCTCATATCTATCCATCTACTCTTCTTATGGTTTTAAGTGAGATTTTTTTTTAACCGAATCTGAATCGGAGCACGAACACGGAAGCTAACTAGTGACTCAGATAGACCAAATGACGGAGAATAAATCATGGAAGTCAAACTAGACTTTCCATTTCAAGTAGAGATACAGTAGAACCTCCATATATTGATACTCCATATATTAATAAACTCTCCATATTAATAAAAATTTATGGTCCCAACTTGGGCTAGTGAGAAATAGTAATAACCTCTTCAGTTTAATATTAATGATTTTTTCCAGTTCCGCCTTAAAGAATTTACCTCCAAATAATAATAATCAATATTATATTAAAAAATATATATTTAGTTACATTAAATTTATGATTAAACAAAATACTTATCTATAGTTGTTTGAGAAAAAGAAGCAATTTTTTGGATTACTACGACACCTTTTTAATTTGCGTATGCGTAATATTTCATTAACATAAACACCTTCTTGTTGAAGCCAAAATATTTCCAACTTGTCGAGCATGTTTAAAGCTTCCGAACTTCTTGGAACTACAAATTCCAAGATATATACATCACTTGTATATTGGAACTATAAAAATGTATATACATCATCCAAATGCAACTACAAATACATTTGAACTTAAGTTTTTACATTTTCTATGGGTACCTCTCAATATTAATAACCTCCCTATATTAATAATTTTGTGGATGCCTAAAAATATTAATATAAAGAGGTTCTACTGTATCATGTTTGGTGTTTCTAATTCAAGACATCCAAAGAGATGGAAATTGGTATGGGTTTTCTGTTCAAACTACTAGGCCCATTATACCCAACCGTCGTGATAGGTTGACAACGAAGTTAGCTAACCTGACCTACAACCACCCTGTTTTTCTAATGGTTGGGAAGAAAGAAATTTTGTTTTGCGAGTAGATTAATCAATTTGTAAATGTGTGCACATTTTCCATCTTTATTAGCTTGAATCTAACTTTTTTTGACAAAATAATTATGTAGAATATCGATCTTTTTTTTTTAACATTTTTGATCGATAAATTTTTAGTGCCGATGAGTTTCGAAATTAAATTATTATATTATCCCCAAAAAATTTACACTTTGTCTATGAATATTCTACATTATAGGAAAATTGTGTGAAAACAGAAGTTACGGCAAGGTTAGGCCTAATTCTTTATATGCTCAAGTACCACCGGTTGTATTCGTATCGTATGAACTAGTAAAGAACAAAAAGTAAATTGAGAAAGGGATGGGTGAGGCAGCAGACACTATCATCTCAAAATCCATAAGAGATAATAAGCAAGAGGTATCTTTTCTTCCGAGAGTAAATGAATCCAGGCTATCCTGCATTACATCCACACTACTGTGTAGTGTGTACTACACATTTACACACAAGTGACAACTCGATATTTTTCTTTAAAGATATTTTGCTTTTGCGGTAGAAATTAAGGATAATTTACCACTTCGAGAAAAAATAAGAAGTAAATCTAGCTAAAAAATCACATCTAATCAGCATTTAAGCTCTGCGATACTTCAAAAATCCTAAATCAACAACTAATTGTACCCAAATGTTGCCTCAAAGATCATCAGAGTCGTAAATGTAATAACCGACAAAGAAATGTCACTCGATAAGTGAAAATACATATATACAAACATATATATATATGGGCTGTGATATATCCACCGTGATTGTGCACCGTGATGTGAACCGAGAAAGATCGGAGAGTCCGGGATCCCCTCTCAATATCGGGATAGGGAGTGGGGCCCACTCTCCTCTCACACGATGCCCCAAATATTTTCATATATATATATACGTACATCGTGCATGGTAAATTGGATGGGACGCGGCTAAATCCGATAAATTCCATCCGCTGCTATTAGTACGAATGCAATTGGGATCAGTTGAGGATGAACTAATACAAAGTCCGAATACGACGATGATGTAAGGTTCGTCGAAGGATCCATCAGTCATGTCTTGTTGTTTGCCATATGTGCGATTGTCCGGAGTAACACCAACAGTGCATATGAAGTTGAAAGAGAAGGGAAGATGGTCCCTCACAATAGGGATAAAAGGTCCATGGAGTATCTCATTCAATTTTGTGTAATTGGCCCACCCAACAAGGGATCACAATGTTAGGTCTTCTGTAAATGAGGCTGAAAACAATGGTTAACTTGCCATAAGAAATGACGATGTTAATGTTTTAGGGTTTTCTTTGGTTTTTGATAGCAACATGAGCATAGATTAATACCCTACATTTCTAGGAGTTCCACTATATAAATCTAGAGATAGATATATAGATATTGGTAGAGTGATATCCACTGAAAAAGATGCGTCCATTATCCTTTTTCCTAGGACCTCGAAGAGTTTTTCCGAATTGTCAAAAAGAAAAATTGCATCTTTAAGAGTATCTCTAACAGAGGGTAAATTTATTTATTTTTAGTGACACATAGGGTTTTAGACCCCCCGTTTGGTATAAATTCATCTCTAACAATAGGGTCTTACAAGTTAGGAGGGACCAATTACTAAATATGAAGGTGTTCAAAAAAGTGTTATCTACACCTTTGGTTGCACTTCCACGTCATGTTTTTAACTAATTTTTTTTTTAATTCTAAGGGTTGAAATTCTCACCGTTGGAGATGATTTTTTAGATATGAGGTCCTATATTTATTTTATGTGTAGACCTCATAAATAAAAGGATTAAATAAAAAATTTACATATGATTTTTTGCACCTTCGCTTGGAGATGCTCTAAACGAAGGGTAAAGATAAGTCCCACTAAAGCTACTTCTGCGTTTTAATTTATTTTAAACCAAACTAATATGGAGTTACTAATAAAATCATATAAAACAAGGCAAATTTAAAGATCGTTATATTTACTTTACGGGCTGAGATCCGTTGAAATGGTTATATTGACATAATCTTCACATTTTAACGCCATTTTTTCCATTGAGCCCAACCGGCAATGAATTTAAAGCTAATTTTTTGGTGACATGTTCTTCTTATAAGTCTCTACATTCCAACCAAAAATGAGAGCATTCACCAACTATGATTTTGAATATCAGTCGTTGAAGATTAACGGATGAAATTAAAATTTGTGGATGGTAAAGTTTCGTATTTCGGAATACTTTAATTTTTGGTAGGAATGTAGAGTTTATACGAGGAACATGTCACCAAAAAATTAGCTTCAAATTCATTGTCAGTTGGGCTCAGTAAAAAAACTGGCGCTAAAATGTGAAGATTATATCTATATAATAGGGGTGTGCAAAAAAACCGAAACTGTGGTTTTCACCCGCAACCGTCCGCAAAATTGCGGGTAAAAACCAAACCACAAGAGGCTACGGATCGGACACGGTTGAGTTTTCAAATCTGCAAGGTTTAGTGGTTTGGTTGCGGTTGGTTTTGTAAATCCGCGGATTTAACCGCAACCGTAGGGTAGCTGTTGGTTTTTAATAAACTCTATTATTGGCCCAAAAAATGTCATGGACAGTAATGGCGGCCCATGATAATCTTTTTTGAATATGATATAATATCGCCTGCGATCTACTAAGAAACGGTCTAATGCCACCTTTGATAATTTTCTTGGTACAAAGTAGTCTCCCGTGAAGAAACTATTTTGTTGGTGAAGCTTAACAATAACTAAAATCTTAAATTAATTTATTTTTCCAGCTTCACACCATCTTAATTTCAATTTTATTTTATTTTCCTAATAAATCCGTGGTTGATCCGCAATCGGCTCGTATTATCCGCTGATCCGCGGATGAAAAAACCGCGGGTGATTGGACCGGACACGATTTGATTTTCCAAAACCGCAATTTTTACGGTTTGGTTGCGGGTGACCCCAAATCCGCAAACGTCCAACCGTTGCACACCCCTACTATATAACCATGTCAACGGATCCTACCCCTTTACGAAAGTGTACCCCTTTAATTTTTAGGGTACACCTTACACAAAATGTGGTACACTATCGTGGTATATATTTTATTTTTAATTTTTATATTTAAAATGTGAAAATATACCATATTGTTATTGTGTACGCGGCATTAATCGACAACGTGAGGTACAAACTATGTACCACGTTGTCTATACGGCAACCTTGAATATTGACGCACAGATCTCATGCCCAATAACGCACAGCTGCATAGGCTATTAAAGTTGCTATCACCACCTTTGTAAATGCACCAAGGAAAATCAATCATTAGGTCACCAATATCGAAAAGGATAACACTTTAAGATTAAAAGAAATAGATTAGAGCATGAAGATTGAAAGAAATATGAAGAGAAGCAAGAATTACGGGTTTTTGATTTCAGATCCGTTTTGAGTTTGAGAAGATAAGGCTGAAACAGCCAAAAAGGCAGGGTAGAGCTGTGCATTTCATCTTCAATAAGAGAAATTTTTTACTGTAGCAACCATTCAAGAATTTTTTTTTTTTTTTTTGGTCGAAAAATTTTGGAATTTTGATATTCATGAAACATGATTTTTGCTCTGTGATTCGGTGATTCGATCCGTTGGTGATTCGTTCCGTTGGTGACTCTATATGTTTGTGTTTCAACACGTTTGTGATTTTATCCGTTTGTGATTATATACGTTTAAGTTTCGTGAGTTGTTTAACGCACGGAAAGTGTTTGATAAAAAGCTTTGAATCGGATGAGCAACGAGGAGGAGGGTTGTGGTGAGGCGTTCGGCTCCTTTGGTCATGACAAAGGGAAGGACAACCATCTTCTCCCTTCCAAGACTATTCTTCTCCTTACCGTTATTAATCACTTGGATGATTCAACCTTCCATTGTCCTTTTAGGATCTTTGATGATTGCCGGGATGGGGTTAGGGGTAGAGGCTTCACTCGAAGTTCTCTAATTAGCCATATTCACAATCGACATTTTGGTTTCTGTTTGAGAAGCAAGGGGTGTATGCGAGCACGTATTGGTAATGATGCGAGACATCTATGATGCTTGGGAGGTGGGTTTAAGACACTCGAAGATGTGGTTGTGCGGTGAGTGTATGCACCTTCGTGCCCGGAGCCGTCCCGTCGTGATCACGGTGATACTATTGCGGGTCCCTAGATGGAAACAATGCAACATTTTTGATTCATGGCATTATCAAACCTTCCATAGGTTCCCCGGACGTGGGCATTGAAGCAATTGATGAGGAGGCGAATGTTCGACCTTAGAAGTGCTAGATGCAATTTTTAAGAAACAGTGTGAACATTGATGCTAGCATTCCTCCATCGTGTAGGCTAAACTTCTCCGGAACACCGAAAGCGACGATAGACAAGATTCGGCTAAGCCTGCGAGGTAACATCTTGGATCAAATTGTTGTTATTGCCCTATTTTGCACTCTAACTTTGTACTACCCCAAGAATACAAATGAAGCGAGATCTGCTAATAGAAGGAGATTACGGGCTAATAGCATAAATCGGGCCTTGAATGTGTGGAGGGAGACAAATGGCTGCCTTATCTTAGCACGGAAGTTGTTGGGTCCATCGGGACAAGACAAGAGACAACCTACTCATGGCACCAAGAGGAAAAAACCAATCTTCAAGCTTGTAAGAGAAAGTTGGCTTCGAGGGGGCACTACGCAATGGGCGGTGCGTATTCTTTCTTCCGGTGGTGTCGCACCTAATACATCATATGATGAACGAACCGAGGCGCATGCACCGGCGGTGAACCACGACATACCTTGAACAAATTAACAGGCGGCGGTTTATGTGGATGCTAAGGAAGTATTAGTCACTATTAGGAGTTTCCCTAGGGGGACTTCTTGTGGGAGGGATTGTCTCGAGCCCAAGACTTGGCAGATGCTCTTAGTGGGGTGCTACGGCGGTGGTGACGATCTTCTAGCATCTATGGCCGGGGTAGTTAACTTATGGTTGGCGAGTAGATGTCCATCTGTTCTAGGTGAGTTTGTGCGCTCCTTTAACTCCGTTGCTCAAGCCGGGAGGTGGACTTAGGCCAATAGCGGTAGGCACGGTTTGGAGGAGGATGTGTTCAAAGTTGGCAGCGTCGGCGGTGGGAAAGGAAATGGCGGTCACTTGGGTAATCATCAATTCGGAGTGGGTATCCCCGGCGGAGGAGAAGCAATTCTGCACTCGGCCAATAGGTTACTCGAGTCGAAAGGGAGCGGGGGAATATGACCATGTTGTTAGTTGATTTCACAAACGCCTTTAATTTAGTTGACAGGTGCACTCTCATCAAGGAGGTGCGGAGCAAATGCCAGGTATCGCGAGGTGGGTAGAGTTTTGTTATGCTAAGCCCGCAAGGCTTTATTATAACGATTTCAATTTATCTTCGGCAAAGGGGTTCAGCAAGGTGATCCTTTGGGACCCTTATTATTTGCTCTAGCTTTACATCCGATGGTCTCAGTATGATTACTTCGCAATGCAAGCTTGACCTACAAGCGTGGTACTTGGATGATGGCACTTTGGTAGGGGATACGCTGGAGGTGTCAAAGGCTTTAAGCATTATTCAGTCAGAAGGCGACAGCAGAGGTCTTCATCTTAATATCAAGAAGACTGATATTTTCTGGCCTGTTGTTGACCCTAGGAGTTTAGCCGATAACGTTTTCCAACGGGCATCGGTAGACCTTCTAGAGGGGTGAAAGCTTCAGGCGGCTCGGTTAGCCTAGATCTTAACTTTAGCAGCGACATAATACAAGCTAGAGTTGACAAAACAATTTATCTAATGGAAAGTGTGAAGAAACGCAAGATCCTCAAAGTGAGCTTCTTACGTTACGCGATTCTTGTTGGGGTGTCAAGATTATATTTTCTATGAGGACTGCCAGCCCCTTGGTACTTCTTCAAGCTAAATCCTTGTTTGATCAACGTTTGATGCTTTTTTTGAGACACATTGTCACGGGGGGATGGCGCTGGATTCGGACCACTGCAACAACGTCTCTCCACCTTGCCAATGAAAGATGGGGGGTCTCGGTGTATACACAATGGAAGATACTAGCCGGTATTGTTACATCGCTTCTTGTTTCGGACTAGGGGCTTACAACGGACCATGCTAAATGTTTCCCACGAGGAGGTGACTAGCGAGTGCTTCAAGCAAGCCTTGACAAATTTCCTAGAGGTATGTGGATTGCCTTCTTCTACCTTCAACATTAATAATATTGCCCCACATCCAATGCGTTCGTTGGCAGTGTTATATTTTGATGTTGTGAAGAAGCGGATTCGTCACAAAGACTATATGTCCAGAGAGATTCGGTTTTATGGCAAAGCAACAGGATGCCACATGCGTTGGATTTCCTTAAGGCGATTCCCATTTGGTTTAAATCAAAGTATAGGACCGAGGCAATTTAGGTCGGTGTTAAGTTATAGATTGGGAATACCTCTTTTCGGGAAGATAGTACATGCTCAAGTTGCAACAAAAATATGGATATTTTAGGAGATCATCTTTTGTGCATTGCGCTAATGATGTTGGAAACAAATTCCCGCCATGACCTCGCAAGGGATGTTTTATTTGATATTTGTTACAAATTTGGCGTACATGTGAGGAAAGAGGTAGATCTTGGATTATTATCGGACAACAATACGCCCTTGAGACCGGGTGATATACTTGTTCACGGTTGGGAGAATGGCCAGGATGTTTGTTTTGATGTTACGGTTGTTTCACCGTTCACTGGCGGGGAGCGCGTACTTTTATACCCGGTCAGGCAATTTCGCTATTTTCGTCTTTCGGGGATGTTAATTTTCCAATAGGTAAAACAAAGAAACAGAAAAACAAAGAAACAGAAAAACCAAAGAAAACACAGATCACAGATGAGGTTTGAAGCTGTCCACGAGGATGATTCAACAATGTGGGCTATGCGAGATCATGAGCCATATCTTTGGCATCTAGTTCGATAAAAGAGTACGTAACCGCGTTGAGAAATGCTTGAATGTCCTCAAATATACATGGGAGCTACTAGGGGTACCAATTTGTCTAGGGATGTGCTGTTTCAAAGCAATAAAATATTTGGTCTTGTATGTAATTTGTTACGCCCCCGGATAAATCAGTACGCCTACTAGCGATATTGCAAATATACACTTGATTTTCGATGGAATTGCTGAACTTTGAAAGTTACCAACAATCAGTCCTCGGTAACTAGACATACCGCCATTTCCTTTGATAGGTGACATGCTCACATGACACCGTAAATTTTAACAACCAAATGCATATTTTGAGCACAAAGAGGATACACAAGGGTTGGAATCAGGGGCGGAGCTAGGAATTGAAGAGAGGGGGTGCAAGAAAAGATACACAACAAAATAAAAGAACCAAGATTTATTTTTTCTTTGCACACCAAAGAATCAAAGTGTTCATCTATCCCTTGTCATTGTTGTTAACTTGTCTTTAATGGTTGCTACCATTGTTATTGGTGCTAAGTTTCCCTTAATGGTTGCGACACTCGCCTCTTGTTGTGTGAGTACGTGACTTAGAAGTGAGAACTAAGATTAGGAATTGAGTTTTGCACTCTTGCGCTTTCAACTCCACATTTCTAGGGGGTGCAAGATTCGGTTGGTGATTTATCTGGGCTTGCAAAATAGAGAAATTTAGGATTTGAGGGTGTGCAATTGCACACCTTTGCAACACACTGCCTCCGCCCCTGGTTGGAATCTCTAGCAACGACTGCAGCATCAGACTCGCAGCCATGAACAGCTCCATCAAAGTTTAGTTTCATTATCCTAGCATCAAGGTGGTCTCCAGTACTGAGTCCTAGGATTGGATATTAAAGCTGGCTCCACTTGACCCAATTCGTCAAGATGTAACTTAATGAGATACTACGACGTATCAGGCTAACTGGTTTCCGGCGGGTACATAGGTATCCGGCTAAACAGTGTTGGGCTCTAAACATGTACAAATGATGAGGTGATGTAGTGTTTTCACTAATCGAAAAGTTGCACCCCAAAATTTCATGATTGCTGAAGTCTGTTACCGATTTGATAAAGGAGGGTACCAATTCATATAGGACAAAAAAAAATCATTAAAAATTATTAGGTGTTGATCCCGAATTAATACCCACCACTAACAGAAGTGGTATCAGCCTTTAACAATCGTGCAAAATTTGACAGAGTTCAAAATCATTAAAGATCATTAGGAATCGCGAAAATAATAACCGACAGAGAAATGTCACTTGTATGTGAAAATATCGAACACTTGTCTTGCTCAAAACTGCTACTAGGACTTTAAGTCGTTGAAGCAAATTGTTGGAAAACGACGTACATAGATAGGCCGTGCAGTGTCCCTAAGACTAAGTCTTATGGGGTGCTAATCTAGCACCTAGATTAGCAGCAAGCAAAATCGCCTAAGTCTTATGGGAGTGCTAGTCTAGGATGCTAGTCGCTGAAACAACACAGCGCCGAGCGATGAACAATTCCACACAACTTCATTTCGCGGAACCGTTCCGCGCTTGAGAGAAAGTTTGCATTGGTAACTAATTTTTGAATGGACAAATCATGAACACCTATCATGACCCATTATTTTAAATGGTAACTGATTTTTGCATTGGTAACTGGTTTTTGAATGGACACATTACATTATTTTAATAATATTAAAATAATGTGTTAGCTAAACTACCAAAGACTACTTGGGAGTCTGACCCACTCTATTTTATTTCAATAAAATATAAAAATTATTTCGTATTTCAACAAAATGATTCTTTTGATAATTTTGATACAACGCGTTTCCATTCCGCGCAACAACCTTTCGCGGAATAATCCCGCGTAGATGCTTGGAATATTCTTCTAAGAAGTACTGTTTGTTTCGCGAAAGTGACTTTTTTTTTGCGCTGAATCATTCTGCGCATCAATCTAGCATACTAGTTCACATGCTAGAAACTGATGGAAAGAGAACTAGTGTTAAATTTTTTGCTACACTTTTTTTTGGAATTGCAACACTTATGTGCTAATCTAGCACCTCCAATCTAGCCCATAAGACTTAGTCTAATCCGCTGGATTCAACAGAATGAGCTTTCCGGATGGTCGTTGATAAAGTTTAATCTCGAGGATTATCAGACTAGTTGGGTCCAATTATATTTTGTAAAATATCTCCAATTGTTTGTTTTAAACGGAAATTATTCCCAGTTCTATAACAAAAAGGAACAAACAAAAAAAAAAATTAAGAAAGAGATTGGTGAAGTAGACACTCAATATTGTTAAAGGCCGGTACCAGCTTTGCTAGGGCTGGTATCAATTCATAGATCTAACGGCTAAAATTATGTTGTTTTATATGAATTGGTACCAGCCCTAGCAAAGCTATTACCTGCCTTTAGCAACTGTGCGGACACTGAGAATCTATCATCATAATTCACAAGAGAAAAATTACATCCACACGAATCTATACTCACCAGTAACTACTTGACTAGGTCTGTCAATGGAAGAATATCCGTCAGATATTTAGAAATCTGATATCCGATAGGTTAAGCACTACCGGATATCCGATAATATCTTATAGGATATCAAAATCAGATATCGATTCTGATATGCTAAGCTGTCGGATATCCGATAATATCCGGTTATACCAAAAAAACTTAAAAACCCTTGTAAAACATTTGCATAATTGACACTTATCGGATATTTATCCGACAGTATCCGACAATATCCGACAATATCCGATACTATACTCGAAATTAGGATAAATTACAAATAAGTTCCTATACTATCGGATATCGGATATTGACATTTCGGATGGGGTCTAATCCGTTTCCGATATGTTAAGGAAAAAATATCCGATCCGATATCCGATAAAACGGATAAAATCCTATAGGATCTCGAATATTCAGAAACGGATTCTGGATATCGGACAAATATTGACAGGCCTATACTTGACGTTCTTTTTTTTTTTAGTTGAACAAAATTTCATTTTGCTGCCAATTTGTTTGCCGTAGAAGTTATTAAAAAAATGGAGAAAAAGCAAAAGCAACACCGTGGCATTCCCTATTTCTGTTCACTGTTCAGAGGTACTACTATGTATCCGGCTAAACAGTGTCTGTCGTTGGGCTTCTAAGTAAATGCTAATCGTCTTCTCCTTTAACCGCACATGAAAAATATCTTTTCAGCGTTTTCTCAGTAAAATGAATTATAGAGTAATAACCGACAGAGAAATGTCACTCGTATGTGAAAACAACGAACGACCACTTGATTCGATAGTACTTAGATGGAGTTGTCTTGCTCAAAACTACAACTAGGGCTTTAAGTTATTTGAGCATATTGTCCGAAACGACATGCATATTACGTCGTGCATGGTAAATTGGAAATCAATGGGACCCTTATTCGCAGGGATGAGCAGAACCACCCAACCCCGCTACATTCAACAGAATAAGCTTTTCGTATGAATGCATGCAATCGGATTCGGGATCAGTTGAGGAACAAGTAGGGAAAAGTCCCAATCCGTCGATGTTGTTAGGTCCGTCGAAGGATCTATCAATCATGTCTTGTTGTATGCCATATGTCATATGTGCGATTGTCCGTAGCAACCACCAACAGTGCACATGAAGATGGTCCCTTCACAAACGTAATGCTATAAGCCTATAATGCTATCTCTTCGGCACAGGTTAAAAGAATGGTGTTTTTGGGCATACAAGAAACATTTTAGGCATACAATTTTATTTTTCCACCCAGGGTGGTTTTATAAGGGGTAGTGTAATTACTTATATATCCTCAAACAATTTAAATTACTAATATTTACCCTTAATGGTTGTTCCTAGCGATAATCCCTTAATAGATGTTCAAAGGAAAAATTAATGCTTGTTACGATAATCATAATATGTCTGGGAACATTTTTAGAACCTAGTGCATTTATAAGGTTTGTACGCTCACAATTGAGTTGTGTTTTTAGTTGACTAATTGAGTTGTTCTTCAAAAGCTTCTGTAAGTGTATATGAACAGTTGACTTGAAATTTCATGCAATTTCAAGCCGAACCTAGTCGCGAAAAGAGATGCATAGGGGTTAGCGTATTCGATAATCATAATATGTGCTTAGAACCAATACAAAATTATTAACCTAGGAATGTACATGATCAGTTTTCGGCTTATATTCTACTTATTCAAATAGCCGAACAATGTGTTTCAACGAGGTTAGGCAAGCATCGAATTTCTAAATATAAGCCGAACCCTAAACATTTTTCTTCAGACGATTCGGTGTAGGGTTGAGGCTTATTAGGACAATACAAAACAAGCCGAACTCGGTCTACAAGGTAGGTTCGGCTCTTAATCAACACTTCCATTTAGCTTGAACTGTTCATCCAAACTCGTCGAACCTTAGTGAGAAAACACAAACTTTTGATGATTTTAACCTACAAAACCAGGAAAAAATCGTAACCCCCCCCGGATAGTGGCAAACAATTTTGGTTGAAAGTAATCTTAAAACTAATCATTAATCAGATTTATTTTAACTAATCATTACTATTAACACTAATCCTAAAAGGGCAGATTTGCCATTACCAAAAATATTTGGTTAAGGGGCTTCTAATATTGCTATTTACACTCCTATTTTGTCTTACTTGGTATGCCCAATAAATTTCTTGTATGCCTAAAAACAGCTTTCTAAAAGAGATGGATGAAGGGTCCATGGACTATCTCATTAAATTTGTGTAGTGGGCCTACCCAACAAGAGATCACAGTGTTAGGTCTTCTTAGGAGTTCCTTCTTTGAATGAGTGTGAAAATGAAAAAACTGGTTAACAGATGATGATGTTAATGAATCGTTTTTTGGGACCAGCGTATTTTTGTTGGGGGGGATTCTTTTTTAAGGAACCCTACCCTACAATGTTAAGGGGTGTCCTAAAAATCCCGAGATTACTAATTTGCCCCTTACCCAAATTGAAATTAACCCTAACCTAATAACCGCAATTAACCTAGCCGCACAAAATTTTTTTTTTTTTTTTTTTGAGGAGTAAACTGTTCTCCTCATGTTCTTCTCTTCTTCCCCATTTCAACATCGTTTTCATCGATTCATAAAATTTTCATCTTCGATTAATCAATCGAGTATAAGAATGGTTTTTCGAAAACAAACCAAAAGACACCCAGGAAAAGGTCCCCCATTAGGACATCTAGCAAATCATCCAAGTGAATTGGAGATTCACAAGGAAGTGGAACCAGAAGGTGAAAACAAAATCGGCCCTGAAACTGAAATGGGAAAGATCCGCAGGTATTTTGAACCAAACCCATTAGTTTTAATTTGATTTTGATTCGTTTAATTGAATAGAAATCATGAAAATAGGGTTCAAATGTAAGTTACAGTGCTGAGTTCGGTTAGGAGTCGTTTCACAAAAACCCTAGTTTGTAACCGAACTTCCTGAAAGGAAGAACACGAAGAACAGTTCGGTTGGATAAGAAGTAACACTATGTAACCGAACTTAGAGTTCGGTTCTTTCGCAAATTTTTGGAAAACCATCTATTAACCGAACTCTGCCCATTTTACAAAACGAAAATAATTTCCCTTGAAACCGAACTGTCCTAATTTAGTCACTATGTTGAGTTCTCAGTTAACCTAACTTTGTCAAATCTTTTCGGTTAGTTCGCAAAAAATTTTAAAACTATTTCGTAACCGAACTCTATACATTACAAAAAAAAAAAACCCAATGCAATCGAACTGTTCTAATTTTCCCACTATGTTGAATTCTTAGTTAACCGAACTTTGTGAATTCTGTTCGGTTGTTTCGCAAATTTTTGGAAAACCGTCTACTAACCGAACTCATCCCTAATTTCATATAATTTGGATACATGTTGAGTTCGGGTTGTTCTCTAATAATGGAACTTATGGCTAATTGCATACATGTTGAGTTCGGTTTGTTCGCAAGAAAACTGACAAACCGAACTCTTCTCTAATTTCATATAATTTGGAGTTCGGTTATTTCGCAAAATATCTTTACCAACCGAACTCTTACCTGGAACAGAATTCTGATTTAGTCAATCATTTATCGGTTAAGCTAATATCTTTTGTTTTCTTGATTAGGGGCAGAGGAACAAAATCATACCAACCTTCACTGGAAGAACTGAGAACTCCCACTCCTCGAGGAAAACTACACTTAGGTTTCAATAAGCGTGGAACCAAAAATGCTAAGTATGGAGGTGGTTCATCACCGGGTGTTGTCATCCAAGATGATGTCAATAGAGATAATGTTGACAATGTAATCCAACAAGTTCATCAAGAGATTGTGGAAGATATGGGTACTCAAGAACATAATCAAGGTGGAAAATAGGAACCACCTGAAGAATGAGCAAATGATGATGGAGATAAGGAAGATGGAGAGGAATAAGGAGATGACAATGATGACAATGAAGAAGATGGAGATAAGGATTGAGATAATGAAGATGACGAATCAGATGAGGACTCGGATGAAGAGGAAGAGGAACAATTAGAAATAGTAAAAAAACCTAGAAAGACGCCTAAAAAGCCTTGTGCTAGATATGCATACATTCCTGATGAAATACCAAATCATTGACATAGTGATGGGATGTATCTTCGAACAACATATCAACCGGAGAAGGTTGATCATCCATTGGTATAGGTTGGCATTCAATCTACAAGAAATGGAACAACATCAATTGCAATCACAATTAAGTTCGGTAACAATATAATTTTATCGCGGTAACCGAAATAAAGGTTCGGTTTCGAAAGCAAATTGACATGTAATCGAACACATAACAAGTACAAAGTTCGGTTACTTAATGTTTTTTCTAGGTTACCGAATATAACTCTGGGACTCTTAGTGTTTTTTTTGTTTATTAAGTTCGGTTAGGTATGTTGTTGGTATCAAGTGTGCGAAACAACCGAACTTATTAAACTTGGTGTACTCTTATATTTTGTATTTTTCGGTTAGATAGTTGGTTTATATGCAGTTAGCGAACCAACCGAACTTTGTACACTAAATTAAATCATATTTTTACGTAAAGTTCGGTTTGTTATGTTGTTGAGATCAAGTATACGAAACAACCAAACTTATTAAACTTAGTATACTCTTAAATTATGTGTAGTTCGGTTATGTTGTTGTTTTATATGCGGTTTTCTAAACAACCGAACTATGTACACTAAGTTAAATCCAAAGATACGTAAAGTTCGGTTTGTTATTTGGTTGCAAACCAACCGAACTTTCTACACTAAGTTAAATCTTATTTTACCTGAAGTTCGGTTGGTTAATTGGTTGCGAAACAACCGAACATTACTCTGGAAATCCATGAACTTCCATTAATATAGATTTTGGTAAACTGTGTGTTTGCACAAAGTAACCAAACTACACTTTCAGATACGTTCGGTTACATGTTCTTCACATCAGGTAACCGAACTACATCAAAAATTCATATTTTGTTTGAAAATTTGGAGCAATTCAACCAACATTAGCTAAGTTTGGAGCATACCTGGACACCCAAATACTCTTCCTCCGGTTGTAGTTGATAAAATCCATCATTTTCATCTTGAGATTGAGTTTGGGGAAGAATACATTCACCATCTAAGAAATAACTCATATTCGGATCATTGTGAAGATTAACAAATACTCTAGGAGATGATGGAGATGAAGAATCATATGAGCTTTCATCACTTGAATACCCAAACTTAGTGAATTGGAAAAAAAAATATTTTCCATGGTTTTCTCCTTCTTTTTCTCTAAATTTACTCTCTAAAAAATTCTAATTCTTTTTTTAAAAACACATCTTTTAATTTAATCTCACTAATTATTTTTTACCTAATCATTTCACTATTGATTTCACTAATCATAACCAAACATAATCAAAAGGGTAGTTTAGATATTAATAAAAATAAATTGATAAGGGTTGTCCTAGAATTACTTCTAACGACAACTAAGGTCCCCCAAATAAAGAAGGGTCCCCAAAAAATGATTCATGTTAATGTCTCAAGGATTTTAGGTTTTTGATAGTAAACCGACTGTAAGAATCGGTTTAAATCCCAACATTTCTAGTAGTTGCACCATATTAAAACTAGAGATAGATATAGGTAAGGGTGAGCATGGGCCGGTTTTCACCCTATCCACATCCAATCCAATACATTACGGATTTTAAATTTGGCATCCACATCCAATCCACATCCAACAGATTTGCATCCAATGGATACACGGATGAACGGATTGGATACGGATAATCCAATGGAATTGATTTATTTTAGTTAAAATTTATAATAAAGAAAATAAATCCAACACAAATGACTCCTCATAGAACCTACATATCTATGTATACAAATATAAAAATGTCATGTACAACATCCCAATCAAACACCTTAAGAATTCCTAAATGATCCATAGTATTTTTTAGAACTATATAAATGCCCTTAATTTAACGGATATGGATGTCCAACGGATTTTCAAACCTGTATCCGGGCCCGATCCGTAATCCGTTGGATTTGAAAAATTCCATCCGCATCCAATCCATTAACGAACGGTCCGGGAATCCATCCGCAAATGAACGGTTGGTCCCGGTTAAATCCGCGGATTACGGGACAAATTCTCACCCCTAGATATAGGGGGTGAGCATGGACAGTATGCACCGATTTTCACCTTATCCGCATCCAATGCAATACATTATGGATTTCAAATTTGGCATCCGCATCCAATCCAACATCCAATGGATGCACATATGGATTGATTGGATACAGATAATCCAATGAATTTGTTTTAGTTAAAATTCATAATAAAGAAAATAAAGCCAACACAAATGACTCCTTATAAAACCTACATATCCTATACAAGTATAGGAATATAAAAATGCCATGTACAACACCCCATCAAACATCTTAAGAATTCTTAAATGATCCATAATATTTTCTAAAACTATATAAATGCCCATAATTTAACGGATATGGATATCCAACGGATTTTCAATATTGCATTTGGGCCCGCTCCGTAATCCGTTGGATTTCAAAAATTCCATCCGCATCTAACTCATTAACGAACGACCCGATAATCCATCCGCAAAAGAACGACTAGTCCCAGTTAAATCCGTATATTACAGATTAAATGCTCACCCCTAGATAGATATGGTTAACAGATGATGATGTCATTGTTTTATCATTTTGGAGATACTAAACAAAATATTGATCCCTAATCAAAGGGTAAAGAATTGTATCAATCCGAGTTCGTTTGGGTCTACACGATTATGTGCAAAATACTCTTGTATTTTAGAAGCATCTCTTATTTGAAGAAGAAGAAAATCAGGTTAAATGGATGCCTAATTATACCATCAATTCTTCCCTACTATATATACAAAAATTAGATATTTTGCGGTTTATGACTCTTTTTCTTCGCGATTTACTTGTAATTGATATCTACATTTGTATTAGGGTTTTGAATATCTTCTATTTTTGGTGTTTTATTATTTTTGTAAGCGATCATGTAATCACTATTTTAATTTGAATAAATTAAAATATGTTGATTGACCAAAATAAATAAATAATAATGATTATTAGGATATTTTTTTTGTGGAAATTTTTGAGCACTTTTTCTTGAACGTGAAAACATACCGCCTCGGGTAAGATCTATTATAAAGTGTGGTGCATGGTTATTCAAGAACGTGGTGCGTACATAGTTTGTATCGCAACTCCTAGGGAGGACAATGATTTGTGTGAATACTTGCTAAAGATGTGTGTGATTTTTTACAAAAAAAAATGTATGATACTAAGGACACTGGTCGAAAGTATACTTCAAGCCGTTATATGAAATACAAAATGGTGGACAAAAACTAGTTATTTCTCACGCTCATGAGATTTTCGCTGAAGGCATGAAAATTGGTGAACAATCTCAACTGGTTGTAATGGTCGATAAATTGCCTCCCACTAGGAAATATTTTTGTAGGATGTGAACAACCACATCCTAGTAGAGATAAATTCATTTTTTTTTTGTTTTGGAAAATCACATTTCAATTCATTCAAACCAAAATAGTGATTACATGATTGCTTACAAGATTATCAAAAACACCAAAATACAAGATAATCAAAACCCAAATACAAATGATGACACCAATTGCAAATACATCGCGAAGAGAAAGAGCCATGCACCGCAAAGATATCCAATTTTTGTACCAGTAGTATTGACGAAAGATGGTGTGAACCGGAATCAACTCCGACCATTTGAAATAATTATCTTCTTCTTCAATAAGAGATGCTCCAAATAAAATGGAGTAATTTGCCCAAAATCTTGTAGATCCAAATGAATCCGGATGCCCTAAATCCCTTTTGTTGAAGATGAATCCAAAGAGAATCCGAGCAGAATCATTGATGTTCTTGATGAATCGAGAATAGCAAGCCAAGAAACACCATGGAGATTTGAGAGAATCGCTATTAGAGCGAAGAGAAAATCGTCCCAAAGACGAAGAGAATATCGCCCAAATAGCGAAGAAATGTGTCCATAGACACCAAAAATAACAAAAACAAAACCTAAAATTACAAATTACAAATTGCTCTACTTTTATTCATAAAAAACAGAAAATCCTTGCTCAGATCTAGCCCAAAAGGACTAAATCTGAGCAAGAAGATGAAGAAGCTCTAGAGTTTTTTTTTTCTTAGGAGAGAGAAGTGAGAAGAGAGGAGGGTACTGGAAATTAGCTAGATAAATTCATTACTAAGGTAAAATATAAGTAGGCTAGTGTATGTATCGGCTTCATACATTATTGTATTCAATCTGGACGAGGTCTAGGGGTGTTGCTGCTATTGCGGTTTCCTCGTTAACAAAATTTCCGGTGTCTTGTGTTTTTCCTTTTCCGCATTATATTGTTTATATTTATAATTGAATTTGCACATGCTTGTACGTATTCCATCTACGTCAAAGAAGTTGAAATCGTTCCTCGGTCCTACTCGGTTAGGGAGCTTGGAGCGAGTAACAATAAGTTTTCGGATTTGGAAATCGCCATAACTCGGTCTAATACTCGGAATGTATTTATTAGAGACTCATATATTGATGCTCATAAATCATAATTTGTATCTAATTAAAACTAAAATTGTAACACTATCGTTTAATTAAGTGTGTAATATTGTTATATTGAACGTATTTATCATGTATTTAGAGGTTTTTCTATTTGATAACTCCCATATGAGGGGTTACGAAAATTTTATTTTCTTATTTTAGTGCATGCAAGGCCAACTCATAAAAATCGTTAACTCGTTTTGCTCAAAAATTGTTTCAAATCGGAAAAATCGTCCGCCTTAATCGCTAAAAATATGAAATGGCTTGGAATCGGAAATCGCCTTGGTCATATAGCATGTAGATGCCTTGGAGAGAGATGTTGACTACACTGATCTACGTGGATAAATTCTATTGATTAAATCGATTACGAGACTAGTTTCTAGTAGAATTCGTATCTTCAAAAATAGATAACAAGTTTAAACACTTAGCAGAATTCCGATTGAATTATTTGGATATGACTAGATTGATCTTGGATATTAATTTTCGAATTGTCCAAGTACTCTGCTTAACAATTAGGTTCACGGACTTTGTGCATATATACAAACCAATTGATTAGCGGTTGAGATATTAACTCTATACATATTGGTAAGAATCATTAAGTTGGTTTACTTGAAATTGTGTTAAGTTTTGTTTATACAGGTTGATGAACGAAAAAGTTGGGTGCATTTGGTATCCCATGCATTTTCAGACGTCAGCTAAGAGAATCAAGTGTGTAGAACTTGTGAGGTTCAAGAGATGTACGTAAGGAGCGCGATTGTAACTGAATCGCTTGGAGGGTGGATTCGGTCTCAACTATATTCCAGTCCGAAGTCTGGTACTGTAGCGGTTTAATATAGTGTGGTGTTTAATATGGATGAGGTCTCGGGGTTTTTCAGCTATTGTGGTTTCCCCGTTAACATAATTTCCGGTGTCTTGTGTTCTTCCTTTTCCATATTATATTTTTTATCTTTATAATTGGATTTACACGGGTTAATATGTATTCAATCTAAATAGATAAGTCTGATTAATTATAATTGATTACGAGACTAGTTTCTTGTAGAATTCGTATCTTTAAAGATAGATAACAAGTTTAATTATTTGGAAGAATTCCGATTTAATTATTTGGATACGACTAGATTGATCTTGGATATTGATTTTTGAAATCGTCCAAGTACTCTACTTAACAATCAGGTTCACAGACCTTGTTTCTATATACATACTGATTGAGTAGAGGTTGACATATTGTCAAGCATTATTAAGTTGGTCTATTTGCAATTATATTAAGTTTTGTCTATACAAGTTGCCGAACAAAAAAGATGGTTGTATTTGGTATCCCTTGCATTTTCATTAATGACTTAAAATGGGTATCTTAACCCATTGATTTATCTACCATTCCGTTGAATATTGATCTTCCACGACAACTTTGTACTCCTGTTCTGGTGAATTCAATCTTAATTATACCCATTCAATTAGATCAACATGACACTCTTATTTGTTCTTTTCACGTCAGTTGGAATTTTTATAACTTCTTCAACATACAAAATGTTTTGTACTAAGGATTCTCTCAACAATGTGTCTCTGAATATGTTTCCTCAGTTTCGGCATAAATTCTAGAAATTGAAGATGTCGTGCAAATTTCAGAGTTCATATTGAAAAGCCTTCCCAATGCTCTGACTGTCAAGGATCGTTTGTTTCGTCATATGACTACTTCTGAACGACAGTGTGTTAACTCTGCAATAATGATCATATCTAAGATGTAAATCATATGCTTCTTCATCTTCATTTTTCTCATATTGTTTTGGAGAAAGTTTCTTCCTCAATATTTTTCTTCAATAGTGTAGCACTCGACGCTTATGTAAACAACTATAGTACTTGTAACTCTATTCATATCATAGTCTGCATAATGTATTTTATTTGGAAACATAGATATAGAGTTATCTTTAGTAGGTAACTCCTAATCCAAGCTCTATTATACATCAAATAATGTAATGACCCGTCCCTCCACCGATACTGTCCCCATTTAGCCACTGCGGATATCCGGCAGTGAAAAAGCGGGGGTCTAACAACCACACCCAATATTTCGGTTAGCAATCTGTATGGACAACTCCGAGTTGTTTTCTAGAGAATCAACTAGACAGTTAGACTCAATCAATAGAAAATATCGCATGGAGTTATTATCTCAATCTCTCAATTTGATTTATTCAAGCAAATACAATTCGCGAGTCTTAATCAAAGAGAGATAACTTGGATGGTACCCAAGACTAATATCCAAGTGTCAATCAATTTAAATCAACAACCAATAAGGTCGGATATTTTAATTGATTGAACAACGCACAACCTGTATTATTTCAATTATATAAAAATATAATGTGAAAAAGAAATAACACAGACACCATAATTTTGTTAACGAGGAAACCGAAAATGCAGAAAAACCCCGGGACCTAGTTTAGATTAAACATACACTGTATTAAGCCGCTACAGAAACTAGCCTACTCCAAATTAACTTCGGTTTGGACTGTAGTTGAACCCCAATCAATCTCACACTGATCCAAGGTACAGTTATGCTCCTACGCCTATGATCCCAGCAGGATACTGTGCATTTGATTCCCTTAGATGATCTCACCCACAAGCAAGAGTTGCTACAACCCAAATTCGAAGACTTTAATAAACAAATCTCTCTCACACAGAAAAGTCTACAAGATAGATAAATTCGTCTCCCACGAATAAACCTATGAGTTTTGTTCCATCTTTTGATAAATCAAGGTGAACAGGAACCAATCAATAAAACTAGACTTATATTCCCGAAGAACATCTCAATTTTATCGATCACCTCAAAATAAACTTAATCGACGCAACGAAGAATACTATTGAGGAATCACAAACGATGAGACGAAGATGTTTGTGATTACTTTTATATCTTGCCTATCGTAGATAGAAATCTCAAGCCAATTATTACAATTGTACTCGTACGATGGAAACATCAAGATCAGATCACACAACTACAATAAAAGTAGTATCGGTCTGGCTTCACAATCCCAATGAAGTATTTAAGTCGTTAACCTGGTTTTAGAAGAAGAAAACCAAAGGTTAAAGGAGAATCGAATCTAGCTTAGCAAACTAGTATCACACAGAATGTGTAGGAATTAGGTTTCCCAGTTGCTAGAGTTCTCCTTTATATAGTCTTTCAAATCAGGGTTTGCAATCAATGTTAGCTTACTAACAAAGCATTCAATATTCACCGTTAGATGAAAACCTGATTAGATACAAGTTAATATATTTCAACCGTTAGATCAAAAACTTAGCTTTCCATGCACACATGTACTTGACGATTTGGGTTTGTGTAACTGTACCCAAACTGTACAATAGTTGGTTCAATATTAGTTAACCAAATGGTTAGCCAAATGATAACTTTCATATCAACCATATTCTTATTCACCATAACTAGTCCAAATGACTCAAATAAACTAGTTAGAGAGTTATTCAATTGCTATGAGATCTCATGTACTATATAAGACACAATTGAAGCAAAAACTATATGATTCACTCGAATCGATTCATGAACTATAAAGCCACGGTTTGCAATTACATTCCTTAGTTTATTAAGATAAGTTCATAAACATCGTTTTTAGACATAACCACTCAAGTTTGCGGACTGGGTTCGCGAACTCAAGTTAACCGGTTGGAGTTCCCAAACTCCATCAGAAATTCTCGGGTTCGAGAACTTCCGTCAGTTCGCGAACTGAAACCGAGCTACAACTCCAGCAGATATTCTCGGGTTCAAGAACTACGCACGTTCGTGGACTAAGTTTGCGGACTAAGTTGGCTGCTCAAGTTCCGGTTTCACTTGATCAACAAAGTTCGGAAACTTCGGTTAAAGTGTTAAGGACTTATACATACATGTGTTACCACAACAATGTTTATATCCCCCAATGGTTATATTGTCTAAACTCTTATTTCAATCATTGAAACATTCTCAGAGGACGTTATATAGTTGTTATTCACAAACTATTTTTCGTCAGAGCGATTTACAAAATGATTGAAACATAACATGACTTTCATCACTAGGTAAAGATGAACTTGGCTAAAGCAAAAGCTTTACCAACACATATTTCGAGAAATAGATAAGCGAGATATACTCAGCTCGAAATATCACATGTGTATATTCTTAGTCTATATAGTAATACGACTTTTATCTCAAGATAAGAGATAGAGTAGATAGACTTTTGAGTGATAGATATGTTCAAGTCTCCACATACCTTTTAGTCGATGAAGATCCACTGGTTCCTCGAGTAGTCCTTCCTCTTGTATGATGATTGCCATGGAGTTCTTGAGCTCAACTACACTTTCTATCCTAGTCCGAGACCTTAGCTATAGTAGACTAGAAATCAAGACTTTATAGTTTTGATTACTAACATTGATAAACATGCTTTAGATAGCAATGCATGCGAGTTCGACCGAGCAATGCTCTAACAATCTCCCCCTTTGTCAATTTTATTGGAAAAACTATTAATACATATGGAATACAAAAAATATATAAATAAACTTTGTAGCTCCTATTCCACATGTCTAATCTTCAACAATACTTGAAATCTTCGTCACTTCCAAGTAGTCCAATGATCCCAAAGGTTGTAAATTTAGCATCATCGTTGTTGAAAATCCGAAGCTATAACACTGATAAAAGCATCGGTTCTCAATCATTGTTATACAATGTCATAGTATTATTACACAGCGTCAAAGTCCAATTGCATCATAACTTCAACAACAATATTATGGTGATACTTCACTCCCCCTTAGTCAATACTCCATCTCACATGGAAACCACTCCCCCTTACATAATGATCCGAAACCATATGTATTTGTAGTGTGAACTACATATTAATTCTCCCCCTTTTTGTCAATAAAATTGGAAAAGGTACAAGAACGGTATCCTAATGAAATTTCCGTAAGAGACATTTCATGACCAAAGGTAAATGTATATCATTTTATTTAGATGCAATCATAAAGCCGAAGCTAAATGCATTCATCAAGGAGTTTATAAAGACGCAACATAACCCTTATATTATTCCACAACCGCACTCCCCACAAAGATTTGGCAATTAAGCACAAGTTCAAAAGAACTCTCCCCCATAATATGTCATTCCCAAAGAAACAACAAGAGCGACCTTAATTTCAAGAGAAAAGAAGGATTTTTCAACACTTACAGAAAAGAATAGATGAATCAACTACAAACAAGGAATTCACCTACCTGAGTTCCAACTCAATTGCCCAAAATATCGAGATAAGCACAGGGGCAAGAGTTACTGAAATATCTAATGAACCGAAACAACACAAATAGACTGCCTTAAGTGATGAAAAGTGGCAGTGTCTAATGTTTGGTGAGGATATCAGCCAACTGTTGTTCGGAAGGAACAAATTCCATATTTATGATACCATTCTCATAAAGATATGGAATAAAATGGTACCTTATGTAAATGTGTTTTGTTCTTGAGTTCTCAACAGGATTCTCAGTGATTCGAATCGCGCTAGAGTTATCACAAAAGATCTTCATTATTCAAGTATCAACTCCATAGTCTGCCAACATTTGTTTCATCCATAAAAGTTGTGTACAACATGACCCGGTAGCAATATACTTTTCTTCGCATGTAGATAGGGATTGTGAATTTTGTTTCTTACTGTGCCAAGCAATAAGATTCAGTCATATATAGTAAAAAACCCCTGATGTACTTTTTCTGTCTTCTACACATCATGCCCAATCAGCATCCGAATAAGCGAAAAGGTCAGTATTAGTATCAAAAGTGTAGGATAGACCATACCCGACAGTGTGATTGACATAACGTATGATATTTTTTGCAGCTGCAAGATGAGATTCCTTTGGATCATCCTGAAATCTAGCACAACTACCAACACTAATGGAAATACCAGGTATAGTAACTGTTAGATATAAAAGGCTTCCAATAATAGATCGATACAACTTTTGATCTACTTTTGCTCCTTTTTAATCTCTATGTAATTTACCAGTAGTAGGCATAGGTGTCAATTTTGGAGAAGACTTATCCAACCCGAATCGTGTCACAAGATCTCTTGCATACTTTTCTTGGGACAAGTAAATTCCATCCTTATGTTGTTGAATTTGTAATCCTAGAAAGAATTTCAATTCACCAACATTGCTCATTTCAAATTCTCTAGCCAGTGAAATTTGAAAGTCATTTGCTAGCTTCTCAGAAGTTAATACATAGATGATATCATCTACATATACTTGAGAAATGACAACGTTTTTCCCACTCCATTTGGTAAACAAAGTCTTACCAACTCTATCTCTTGAGAAACCTTTCCTAATAAGAGAAGTGGTAAGTTTTTCAAACCAGGCTCTAGGTGCTTGTTTTAACCCATATAAAGACTTTTTGAGTTTGAGAACATGATCTGGAAAGTCACGGTTTTCAAACCCTTTTGGTAAGCAACATAAACTTCTTCTTTTGAAATACCGTTTAGAAACGCAGATTTTACATCCATCTGGAAAAGTTTAACTTTGAGAAAACAAGCATGAGATAATAGGAGTCTAATGGACTCAAGGCATGCCACATGTGCAAAGGTTTCATCAAAATCGATACCTTCAATTTGTGAGTATCCTTGAGCGACAAGTATGGCTTTATTTCTAACAATTATGCCAAATTCACCAGACTTGTTCTTAAATATCCATTTGGTACCAACAATATTAACATTAGAGGGACAAGGTACGAGTTCCCATACATCTTGTCTTTAAAATTGATTTAACTCTTCATGCATAGCATTCACCCAAGCGGGATCACTAAGAGCTTCATCAATATTTCTTGGTTCTACAAGAGACAGATAACAACCAAAATTATAAATATTTTGAAGTTGTCCTCTTGTTCTAGATGTAGAATCTCTTCCTCCAATAATACTGTTTGGATCATGATTCTTTTGAACCCAGATGTGTCGTGGAGGGGGAACACATTCTGGTTCGTCAGGGGCAGCTTGATCAGTGCTCTTCTCCTCGTCACTAGAAATATCATGATCAGTAACAGTTGGAATGACATCAACTGATTCCGGTATTTCTTTGACTCTCTCAATTGTATTTGTTAGAGGCAACTTAGCAGGAGAATTATCATGATGGAAATCACTAATATCATCAATAATAACATTAGCAGATTCCATCATGACCTGTGTTCGGATATTAAATACTCTGAATCCACGACTATCAGAAGCATAGCCAAGGAAGATATCTTCATCACTTTTGGTATCAAATTTCCCTCTCTGCTCTTGATCTTTTAGTATGTGTAGCACTTACTTCCAAACACTCTAAGATAGTGAAGGTTTGGTTTTCTACCATACCATAACTCATAAGGAGTGTTGAGAGTTTTAGATCGTAAGTAAACACGGTTGATCAAGTAACATGCTATGAAAACAGCTTCTCCCCAAAATCTTAAAGGTAGATTTTTGTTGTGGAGCATTACACTGGCCATCTCTTGAATATTCCTATTCTTTCTCTCGGTAACTCCATTAGCTTGAGGAGAAATGGGTGGAGAATATTGTTGAGTAATCCCCAGTTCATCACAAAATTTAAACACTTTAGTGTCCTTAAATTCAGTTCCACGGTCGCTCTTAATTTTCTTTAGTTTACGACCTTGTTCGTTCATTCTTATGAGATGAAAATGCAACCCAAGTAAATCCGGTGTAATCATCTACCATAACCAAAGCATACTTCTTGCTAGCAATAGTGGGTTGTTGAATTGGTCCGAAGAGATCCATATGAATTAAATCAAGTAGGGCTTTGGTGAGAATATCTCGAGATGATTTATGGCGAACTTTTGTTTGTTTACCCTTTTGACAGGCACCACATACACCTTCAATCTTTGCATTGATTTTTGGAACACCTCTAACAAGTTCTTTGTTAATGATCTTAGTTAGAAGACAATAATTGATGTGACCAAAACGTTCATGCCAAAGATGTGTAGATTCCACCTTAGTCAAATTGCAACAATTGCTAAACTGAGTATTGAGAAGATAACAATTGTTTTTACAACGAGTTTCTTGAAAAATTACTTTCCCAGTTTTTTCTACAATGTCACATCCATTTGCATTGAAGACAACTCGATGGCCTTTGTCACAAATTTTCCTAATAGAGAGAAGATTTGCAGTCATACCTTTTACGTAGACTACATCATGGATTTCAGTTACGCCAGGTAATTTGATCGTTCCCTTCTTACTTATGTAGCAACATCTTCCATCTCCAATTGGTCCTCCTTCATAGTCATCTGCAGAAACAAAACAAGTAAGATCACCTGTCATATGTCTGCTACATCCACTATCAAGAAACCATTGAAAGGGTGACGTTGATTTTAAAGCAAATGTTCCCATGCTATTAGTGTTATCCTGTTTGGTGTTATGTATGTCTTTTTAGAGATGCAAGAAGTCATTTAGTTTTCTTATAAAGATCACTTGCAGCTTTTAATCTCTTTTGGAAAGTGATAAGCACGTAAGTGCTACATTTTATACCCATATTTATATTAGCTAGGACTCGATATTTTGGCTAATAACATTATTTTAGTGCTTTTATAGAAAGTACAAATAATTCCGATCATTCAGAGAATAAATGGCTAAATAGAAGCAAAATGGTGTTTGCAACAAACATGTTACTTCTCAAAGAACCAAAGGAGTCGAAGCTTAATTAGTCTGCAGGCTGGAAAGCCAAAAATTCATGTGCCCACTGCCAAAGCCACCTGCTTCGCTACATATTCCATAGAGACGGACATGGATTAGTATACCAAAAAAAAAGAAATGTGTTTTCCAAAAACGTGAGCTGCTAAGAGAAAGGTGGATGCCATCTGTCAGAAGATACAAGGCACATTTCGTCCTTTATCTTATTTCTCATCAATATCAATGTTCGAGCTGGTGGTTCTCTAAAAGAAAGGGGTTTCGAGCATTTTCTTGGACATAATTCGAAGCATCTGCTGAGTCTCGAACTGTATTTCACATATGTTGGTGAAAACAAAGATGAAACTGTGGGGCGAGATCGAGATTCATAGAGAGATTCATATGATGTACGTGCATGAATGGAGGGTTCTACATCAGCAATGTCAATGAAATTTGGGTTTTGTGATCAATTGAAGGAAAAGTTGTTGCAACTGGTAGATATTGAAGACTGCATGTGGTGTTTCCAGTCACCTGAGTTCGATTACGATGGGGGTTCGAAGATAGAAAATCGGTGGATTATGTTATGTTTTCAAGGGGATTCTCATGGGTTTGGAAGGCAACAATGGATGCCGAGATTGAGATGGTCAGAGAAGTGCGGCTAATGGCGGCAGCTCTTCGCAAATAGTGATGGAAGAATGCAGAGATGGGTATGTTGGATGGAGTGGTGTTGTATGTGAAGCTTGGACCAAACCTATGGTGGCTGATGTACGGGCAGTGTTTAGGCTTGGATTTAAATGGAAGTTCTCAATGAAGAAAAGAGTTGGACAGCGTACTTGTTGTAGTTTGAATGGGCAGAGATGGACTGAATCGTGAGAAGGACAGAAGAACGATTTGGCAGCAAACAAATACTTGAGATGCATGAGAAGATGGGAGCAAGCTGAATCGAGCTGGTTGCTGCTGTTTCAAGAAGATAGAGCTGTATATGATAACGAATGTGTTGGCTGGATGGACTGTGTGTTAGTTGAGTTGATTTTGCCATGGTTCTAATGCATTCAAGATTACAGGGAGATTAAGATGGATTTGCTGTTGTGATTGTTGGGTTTCAGCTTTATGGCCCAAACATTTGGTACCCCCTTATCAAATTAAGGCATCTACCTAGCACATACCTTGGGTTTTGGTTATAAGACCAAAAGGCATAAGGAGACTCATTTTATGTTCGAGCTCTTCATTTTTGAAGAAGAAAGAGAAAGAAAGAGAGGAAGAAGAGAAAGAGAGATTTAAGTCACCATTTTTGGTGAGATTAGAGGCATCTTGAAGAGGAGAAGAAAGGGTTCTTGTTGAAGGATATTTTGGTTGTTGTGGTGGAGAATTGATTGATCAATTTCCACATCTCTTCAAAGGGGGAAAAATCTAGGGTTTGTCAAACCCTAGTAGTAAGTATCTCAAATCACTTCTTATTCTTAAATTGATAGTGAATCTCATATTATATATGAATGAATTGTTGATCCATCCTTAGGGGTGAGTGTAATTAGTCAAATTGATATCCAAGTGCTATAGGCACCTTGAGGTTGTTGTTATCCCCAAATTTGGGAGAATTGTGTGTAACCCATTATTGTTATAGTGGAAGATTTGCCCGTGGTTTTTTACCCTTCACCTTGGAGGGGTTTTTCCACGTAATTGCCGGTGTTGTGTGATTGCTTCTATATCGTCATAGTTTGTGTATTTCCTCATTGTGTTTCATTGCTCGTGTAGGTTTCGTATTGCGCATAGCGTCTCGGATTTCGTAAGCCTCCCCCAACAAGTGGTATCAGAGCTTTTGGGTTGAGCTAATCCCGTTCAATGGCGAAAGCTAGCACTAGTAATAGAATGGTCAATTTGACCGGTGAGAACTTTGTCATATGGAAGGCGAAGATGGGAGACTGGTTATATTGTAAAGATCTCTATGGTCCAATAGAGAGTAAGGGAGTAAGGCCTGAGGCGACAAGTGCAGAAGATTGGAAGGTTACTAATCGAAAAGCAGTTGATTATATTCGTCAGTGGATTGATGATAGCATTTTTCATCATGTGGCTAGTGAGACACTAGCATATCCTTTGTGGACCAAGTTAGAGAAGATATATGATCAGCAGTCTCCTTGTGAAAAAGCTCTTCTATTCAAAAAGCTTGGAAAGCTGTGTTACAAGGAAGGGAGTTCAATGGCGCAACATTTAAATGAAATGAAGGGTATCATGAATCAGCTTACATCTATGGACCTCAAAATTCCTGAAGAGGTTCAAGCTTATTTGTTGCTAAATACTTTACCAGGACAGTTGGGAGCCATTGAGGAATTGTCTCAGTTATTCTGCTCCGGACAAGAAGTTGAACATGACTGTTGCAACTAGCAATTTCTTTGAGTGAAGAAGTTAGAAGAAGGTCACTAGACTCATCTCATTCAGAAGCTCTTGTGACAGAAAATCGGGGTAGAAGAAAAGACAAAAGACAAGTTGGCCGTAGCAAGTCAAGGGGTAAATCAAAGTCCAGAAAGGAAGTTGAATGTTGGAACTGTCATACGAGAGGTCATTATTCAAATGAATGGAAGTCAAGAAAGAACACAAGAAGGGGAAAGGAAATGATAACCAAGACAATGGTGTTCAAAACATCGTGACAAATGATGATATCATTGTATTCTCAGATTGTAAAGATGTTTGTGTTAGTTTTGAAGGTTCTGATTCAGAATGGATAGTTGATTCAGGTGCATCTTATCATGCTACTCCTCATGAAGATGTATTTACCTCCTACAAGGATGGTGACTTTGGGTCAGTCAGAATGGGAAACAGTGGTGTTGTGAAAATTGTAGGAATGGGTGATTTGAAGTTTGAGACCAGTGTTGGCTGTACGTTGGTTCTCAGAAATGTGCGACATGTACCAGATCTTCGTTTGAATCTAATGTCACCAGGAGTGTTAGATGATGAAGGGTACAACAATCACTTGGGTGATGGCAAATGGAAGCTAAGCAAGGGCTCCATGGTTATTGCAAGAGGAAAGAAGTGTGGCACATTGTACAAGACACAAGTGAAGGTGTTGAAAGGTGAGTTGAATGATGTTGACAAAGATTCAATCTCCGAGCTGTGGCATAGAAGACTTGGTCATCTTAGTGAGAAGGGAATTCAAATCCTCACCAAAAGACAAGTTTTGCCAAATGCCAAAGTTATGCAATTGGGTAAGTGTACTCATTGTTTAGTTGGTAAACAAACTAGAGTCTCTTTTCATAAAGCTTTACCCAAGCGCAATTCTGGTATTATTGATCTTGTTCATTCTGATGTATGTGGACCTTTAAGGGTCAAAACGCTTGGTGGTGCTGTTTATTTTGTTACTTTCATAGATGATGCTTCAAGGAAGGTTTGGTCATATGCAATCAAGACCAAAGATGATGTTGTTCCCGTGTTCAATATGTTTCACAACATGGTGGAAAGAGAAACAGGTAGAACCTTGAAGTGCCTTCGTTATGACAACGGGGGAGAGTACATTGGGCCACTTGAAGTGTATTGCAAGAGCATGGGTATACGTCATGAACAATCAAGATCAAGACTCCACAACATAATGGTGTTGCAGATAGGATGAACCGCACTATTCTTGAGAGAATAAGGTGCATGTTATCTCATTCCAAGTTGCGAAGCATTTATGGGGTGAAGCAATGAAGCAATGAATACTGCTGTGTATTTGATCAATCGATCTCCTTCAAGACCGCTAGATGGAGAAGTAGCAGAAAAGGTATGGAGAGACAAAGAGCCTACTTATGATCACTTGAAAGTGTTTGGTTGCAGGTCATTTGTTCATATCCCAAAAGATCAGATATCAAAGCTTGATGACAAAGCAAAGCAGTGTGTGTTCCTAGGCTATGGAACATAGAAGTTTGGTTCTGATTTTGGGATCCAGTTGAGAAGAAGGTTATCAGAAGTAGGGATGCAGTATTCCTAGAAGATCAGACTATTGAAGACTTTGAGAAGATTGAGATGCCAAAGCTTCAAGATGATATGACCTTGGATCCAAATCCAGTTGTTCCTACTCTTGAACAACATGATGATGATGTTGATGGTAATTGCAATGAAGATGAAGCTCATGAAGATGTTCCAGTGGGTGATGTTGAGCAAGAAGTACAGCAACAACAACAACCGGAAGCTGAGTTGAGAAGATCCAGCAAGACCAGATTACCTTCAACAAAGTATACACCACATGAGTACGTGATGCTCATAGATGCAGGTGAACCAGAGTCTTATGAAGAAGCTCTTAGTGTTCCTGAAAGTCAGAAGTGGCTGAAATCCATGAAAGAAGAGGTTGGCTCTTTAGATGAGAATGACACTTTTGATTTGGTTGACAAGCTTCGAGAACCGAAAGTTCAAGAAGAACAAGTGGGTGTCTGAGAATCAAGACTAAAGATGGTAACTCACAACCAAGGTACAAAGCACGCTTAGTTGTGAAGGGTTATGAGCAGAGAAAGGGTGTTGACTTTGACGAGATTTTCTCACCGGTGGTGAGATTTTCTTCTATTCGGGTTGTCTTGGAAATAGCCGCTAGTTTAGATCTTGAGATAGAACAACTAGATGTCAAGACATCATTTCTTCACGGTGAGTTGGAGGAAGATGTGTATATGGCACAACCCGAGGTTTTTGAAGTCAAAGGAAAAGAGCACATGGTGTGCAAGCTAAAGAAGAGTCTATATGGTTTGAATCAAGCTCCAAGAAGATGGTACAAGAAGTTTGAATCGTTCATGAAGGAACATGGGTACAAGAGGACATCTTCAGATCATTGTGTATTCATTCAAAAATTTTCTGATGGTGATTTTCTTACTCTTTTGCTATATGTTGATGACATGCTTATTATTGGCAAAGATAAGAAAAAGATTGACAGGTTGAAGTCATATCTGAGCAAGTCTTTTGATATGAAAGACTTGGGTGCATCAAAGTGTATTCTTGGCATGGAGATCACTCGTGATAGGAAAGCGAGGAAGTTGTGGCTATCACAAGAAAGCTACATTGAGAAGGTGTTGCAAAGATTCAACATGGACAAGGATGAGCCGGTAAGTTGTCCACTTGCAAACCATTTTAAGTTAACTCGTGATCAATGTCTTGTGAATGATGTTGAGAAACGGAAGATGGAGAAAATTCCTTATGCGTCCGCAGTTGGTAGTTTGATGTATGCAATGGTGTGTACAAGGCCGGATATAGCTCATGCAGTTGGAGTGGTAAGAAGATTTCTATCAAATCCTTCTATGGAGCATTGGGAAGCAGTGAAATGGATACTACGGTATCTAAGGGGTACTTCTAATATGTGTTTGTGTTATGGAGGTGACAAGCCAGAGTTAGTTGGTTACAAAGATTCATATTTGGCAGGTGCTCAAGACAGTCTCAAGTCTACATCGGGTTACTTATTTACCTATGCAGGGGGAGTTGTGTCTTGGCAATCCAAGTTACAAAAATGTGTAACATTGTCTACTACAGAGGCATAGTACATTGCAGCTACAAAGAGTTGCAAAGAGATGATATGGATGAAGAGGTTTGTTAGAGAACTCGGTGTGAAGCAACAGAAGTTCATCGTTTCATCGTGACTTGACCCGAGTGCCATCCATCTCAGCAAGAATTAGAGTTTTCACTCGAGGTCCAAGCACATCAATATTAGGTATCAGTGGATACAAGAAGTTATCGAGGAGAAGGTCTTGTATATTGAGAAGATCCATACAGATGACAATGGTTTCGATATGATGACAAAGTCGTCGCCAAAATACAAGCATGTGTATTTCTGCAACAGGGCAGGTTTGGTGGTGACGGGTACCTTGCCATAAATCGTGAGGGGGAGATTGTTGGGTTTCAGCCTTATGGCCCAAATATTTGGCACCCCTTATCAAATTAAGGAAGCTACCTAGCACATGCCTTGGTTTTTGGTTATAAGACCAAAAGGCATCAGGAGACTCATTTTATGTTTGATCTCTTCATTTTTGAAGAAGAAAGAGAAAGAAAGAGAGGAAGAAGAGAAAGAGAGATAGAGAGATTTAAGTCACCATTTTTGGTGAGATTAGAGGCATCTTGAAGAGGAGAAGAAAGAGTTCTTGTTGAAGGATCTTTTGGTTGTTGTGGTGGATAATTGATTGATCAATTTCCACATCTCTTCAAAGGGGGGGAAAATCTAGGGTTTGTCAAACCCTAGTAGCAAGTATCTCAAATCACTTCTTATTCTTAAATTGATAGTGAATCTCATATTATATATGAATGAATTGTTGATCCATCCTTAGGGGTGAGTGTAATTAGGCAAATTAATATCCAAGTGCTATAGGCACCTTGAGGTTGTTGTTATCCCCAAATTTGGGAGAATTGTGTGTAACCCATTATTGTTATAGTGGAAGATTTGCCCGTGGTTTTTTACCCTTCACCTTGGAGGGGTTTTTCCACGTAATTGCCGGTGTTGTGTGATTGCTTCTATATCGTCATAGTTTGTGTATTTCCGCATTGTGTTTCATTACTCGTGTAGGTTTCGTATTGCGCATAGCGGCTCGGATTTCGTAAGCCTCCCCCAACAGTGATTCTCTGGCGACTGGAATAAGTAACAACGTTGGAACTGGGGGGTTCTCACTAACAATCGAAAGGGGATGAAATCAGTGTAGTGCCAGTCGTGAGAATGGAGTTGGAGTGAAGCAAGAAATTGTTGTACATGTTTTTAGGGGCAATAGTATGTTGAAGTTTGTTCGAAGGAGATGGTGGTCTGAAATGTGTTGGAGTTGGGAGAATGATTGAATCAGTTCTACGGGATTACAGAGGAGTGAAATGGGAGATGTGCTTAGAGATTCTGTTGTTTTTCTCGGTCATACAACGGAAAGTGGTTGCACCTGGTAAGGAGTCGACGAGATTTAGATGGCAGGATCGTATGAGTTGGTGGTGATGTGCTCGAGTTGCCTGGTGACAAATATGTGATGGCCTAAATTTGTCTGAGTCCGATTTTGGACATGGGTGCTGAGTTCGAACTGGGCCTTGGAAATAATCTCCTAGGTATGGATTGAATGAAAGCTCTCGCAACAGTTTGATAAGAAGGGAGGAGAAACAAACATCGGTGGGGAGCCGAAAACGGAGGCAGAGAAAGAAGACTGCGGCTAAAGGAGGAATATGGTTTGAAGTTTTGATTCTTTCTCTTCCGTTTTGATTATCGTTTGATTCTATTCTCATTAATATTTTTGTGGCTTTTGAGAAATCCATGTTTGGCTAGATTTTGTTTGTAGCTAGGGTTCTTTGGTTGAAACCATTTTTAGCAATAAACCATGATTAAATTGATAATATTTGGTTGTAGGCAAATATGAATTAATTCAAATAATTCTATACTTATGCTCTATTGATTTGATGTTGAATAATCGTTGTTGCTTTATCGTCTTTGTACGAGACATAGTCTAAGTGCATAAATATCTAGTTTTGCAATTTTATTTATTTTAGTATTTGATAATCCATGCATAGGTTAAATCATTTGATGGGTTATGCTTAAACGACGCAACATAATAATCGCAAATCTATAAATACATAGTTTTAATAATTTGCTTGCCATTATAATTTGATAGGCCATGCTTGGGAGACTTTGATGGGTTGTACTTAGGAGACGCAAGTCATATTAGAGAAAATATACTGATAATAGGTGTTGCAATAGAACAAAGATGTAGATGCATATTTCGGATTATGAATTCTTTTCAATACCAAATAGAAATAATGGTGGATAACTTAGACCCTGGTTAATGACTCCCTTTCTCACTGCTTTTAAGTTCTTTTTATTTATTTTATTATTTCATTCGCATTTCCAAAAATCCACTTTACTTTAATTTTATTATTTCATTTTCATTATAAAAATACCAAAAATCATTTCTGGTTAGTTCATTAGAGATATTGATTATCGGTATTTCCACCGCTCCCTGTGGGAACGAACCGTACTTACCTTTGTCTACTAGTTAGACACCGTGCGATTGCGGTTATTACATATAGGCATCTCCGGATCCTATCAATTTTTGGCGCTGTTGCCGGGGAGCGGCTAAGGAATATTGTAATTAGTATTTTTGATTTTGTAAATAGATAGGTTTTTATTTTATTTATTTTTATTTTTGTACAATATTTTATTTATTTTTTAATTCTTTTTCCATTTGACTTGTTTGTGTTTTAAAATTTTATTTCAGGTACCTTTTTGAGGATGATGAGTGCTTCTCAGGAGACATCATCTAAGATGACACTTGCAGAATATAAGCGTAGAAGTTCAAATTATCAGGAAATTTCATCTGTGATGACGCTTGGTGAGTATATGCATGGGTCACGACATAAGGAAGTTCTTGCTCCATATATGGTGAGTGAAGAATCGCCTCTAATGATATATGCGAAGTAGTTCAATTGCTATGAGATCTCATGTATTACACAAGACACAATGATATGATTCACTCGAATCGATTCATGAACTATAACGCCACGGCTTGCAATAACATTCCTTAGTTTATTAAGATAAGTTCACAAACATCGTTTTTAGACATAACCACTCAAGTTCACGGACTGGGTTCGCGGACTCAAGTTAACCGGTTGGAGTTCACAAACTCCAGCAGAAATTCTCGGGTTCGAGAACTTCCGTCAGTTCGCGGACTGAAACCGAGCTACAACTCCAGCAGAAATTCTCGGGTTCAAGAACTACGCACGTTCGTGGACTGAGTTGGCTGCTCAAGTTCCGGTTTCACTTGATCAACAATGTTCGCAAACTTCGGTTCAAGTGCTAAGGACTTATACATATATGTGTTACCACAACAATGTTTATATCCCCCAATGGTTATATTGTCTAAACTCTCATTTCAATCATTGAAACATTCTCAAAGGGCGTTATATAGTTGTTATTCACAAACTATTTTTCGTCAGAGCGATTTCCAAAATGATTGAAACATAACATGACTTTCGTCACTAGGTAAAGATGAACTTGGCTAAAGCGAAAGCCTTACAAACACATATTTCTAGAAATAGATAAGCGAGATATACTCAGCTTGAAATATCACATGTGTATATTCTTAGTCTATATAGTAATACGACTTTTGTCTCAAGATAGGAGATAAAGTAGATAGATTTTTGAGTGATAGATAAGTTCAAGTCTCCACATACCTTTTATTCGATGAAGATACACTGGTTCCTTGAGTAGTACTTCGTCTTGTATGATTATTTTCATGGAGTTCTTGAGCTCAACTACACTTTTTATCCTTGTCCGAGACCTTAGCTATAGTAGACTAGAAATCAAGACTTTATAGTTTTGATAATTAACATTGACAAACATGCTTGAGATAGCAACGCATGCGAGTTCGACCGAGCAATGCTCTAACAGGCAGTATGGGATTTTCAACGGGTATCGCTGCGGTAATGCATCAGGAACTTCTCTGATGGTAACCCATCTATGGATTACTCCCGCCCGAACACGCTTAACTGCAGAGTTTTCTACCAACTCTAGAGTTAATTATGCTGAAAAGGCCTCGGTGTTAGGAATGGACAAACCATTACCTATATTCCATTACATCGGCGAACCACTGCCGAAATCGGGGTATTACAATACTACCCCCTTAAATTGGAGCTGTCCTCGGCTCCGAAATATATATATATACAAGCCCATATTTCCGATGTTCCCTGACCCACTTGAGAAGCACCTGGACCAACCCCGTCCAACGTACCTTCCCACCCTCGGCAGGTGATCCTTCGTCAACTTTGATACCAATTGTAATGACCCGTCCCTCCACCTATATTGTCCCTGCTTTGACACTGCGGATGTCCGGCAGTGTGGGATTTTCAATGGGCATCGCTGCGGTAATCCAGCAGAAACTTCCCGGATGGTCACCCATCCCTGGATTACTCCCGCCAAACATGTTTAACTGTAGAGTTTTCTGCCAACTCTGGAGTTAATTGTGCTGAAAAGGCCTCGACGTTGGGAATGAGAAAACCATTACCTATATTCCATTCCATCGGCGAACCACTGCGAAACCGAGGTATTAAAAATAAGTTATTACATTATTCTGAATCATTTAGGTATTGTTTTTGATAATGTTAATCATTTCATTAGATTTTTGAATACTGTAAATGATACTTGGAAGCCTCCTCCTATGAATGTTTACAAAGTTAACATAGATTCAGTGCTCATTCATTATTAATTGATATGATATTATAACAAGAAACCATGTATGATAATAAGTGGAGGGAAAATGAGTAGTAAAAAGGGCAATCATTGTACATCAAGTTGAAGCCTGGGATTTGTTAAAAGCTATGGAAATGGCGACAACATTTGGTTGAACTCGGGTTATCTTTGAAACTGACAACCCTTACATAAGTATTTATCCGAAGCATAGTTTTTCTCTTCCTCCTTCATAAAGTGTCCTGTTATTCGAAAATGTATTAACAAATGTAACATTAATTCAGTTCGGTCTTGTGAGTTTGTTTATATAGTTTGTAATAAAGTTTTCGAAGATTTAGCAAATGCTTCTGGAAAACATAATCTTTGTGGGAAATGGTGGTTACATCTACCCGAGTTCTTACTTTCTCACATAGATAATGACATAAGATACAATTCACTTTAATCTGATGGTTACTTTTTTCAAAATATGAAAAAAAATACAAACAAACAAATATCCATCCCCTCACTTACACCGTTAAATTCACATTATCTCACATTTTGAGGGGCATTTTTCTTAATAAAACTCGGTAGTGTATTTGAAGATAATATTTGGAGGATATGCTCGTCTTACATATCGGAAAAAATAACAATACCAAACTTCACCATCTACCAACCTTAATTTTTAACACTTGAAAATTTGTATATATTTTCGACTATAAATTTTCAGAGAGTAGACGTTGGAGTTACAGGTTTCAGAATGAGCTCATTTTTTTGGATATGTAAAGCGTTATAAGGTAAACACGTCTCTAAAATATTAACTTCAAATAAGCTATTGTTTAAGTTTTATTTGTGAACTTACACTATGAATACGCTTAGCTGCTACTCGTTACATCAAATTCTTTATCAATGGGAAACCATTCTAAGTGTGTAGTTTCTGGCTTTTGCTTCTCTTTGTGTTTTTGACTGGGTGCTTTGCCCTGGTCCTGTACATATTGTAAATACCTTTTCTTTTTAATATATCCTTTCAATTCTAAAAAATAAATAGGAGATCGTACGAAGTGTGGCTCGTTAAAAAGAAGAATCTATGGGATTTCACATCAATGGATGGCTAGCATCAATGCTTCCAGATGGGCGGTTATTATTTATTAGAATGATCTAGAACAAAAGAGAAGCAAGGCCTTCATGGTTTATTGTTTTCTTAAAATTAAGGGCTATTTTATTGGCCAATCGTCACAGAAATCCTACCTTTTTGCTTTTTCCTTATAGACAAACAACATTTCAGTCAACTTAAGTTGACGGACATAGTGAAACAGGTCCCATCTGGTTGGGACCGATTCATGTTTAAATTACCATGCTATCCCTTCATCTGTTAACTTAACAAAACAAATTAGAATGGGTAAAGTCATACCCATTTATTAATGTGAATCCGATACCCAATTTTTATGTGTCTCCTCATTCGTTTCAACCTCAACCTTTCTTGGCTTCTTCTTCTACTCCTACTACCAGTACAAAGAACTCATGTTTTAGGTTTTCTTTTTTTGTTTCTCTGTTTAGTGATTCCCTAAGGAGGAGGAGAGATTAGTTTATTACAGATCCTTCCTTCTACTTCTAATTTTTCATTCAAAATCATTATTTGAAATCAACTTCTTTCATTCAAATTTATAACTTCAATCTTCCTATTTATGACACCTAAATTTTAATCAATTAAATCCCTAATTTCTCAAGCGTCAAACAATTTCAAAACCGTAGATTTCTTAGAAGAGTTAAATGTGATGGGGCTAAAGATTATGGCAAAGAAACAAAACTGAAATTGGATGGTTGTGATTATAGTAGTGGTGCTGGAGGTAATGGTGGAAAAAGAGGAGAAAAGAGTAAGGATTTTTACCAGATTGGTCGAATTTGATCCTAAGCGATGCAAAAATATTTATTGTTGCATTGTTGTTTTACTTCCATGTAGGCCATTCTTTTCTCAACCTAGATTTTTTCCTTCTTATTCAATATATCCTACTTTTGATGTTGGTTTTAGAATTGTTGACATGTACTAATGATGTAGTCATTTTTAAGAGTCCACCAGTATTGAAGGTAAACACATACATTGTTTTATGATGAAATGGTTTAGTCTTATTATTTTATAAGTTTTATTTCTTAATTTGTGTGGTTGTTTCAATTTGCGGGAAGTGGGATACACTGTCAGTGACTTATGTACCTTTCAATGAATAAATGTTAAATATTTATTGTTACAGATAATTGAATTGTCATCTCATAGAGAATGTATTTAGTGTCGTTGATCTGAACGATTTTTGTAGGAGATGTAGCTTCACTTTTATTGAACCTAGGCATTGCTAGTGACAAAAAAATCATTTTTTATTCAACAAACAGGGAACATATTTGGACTTGGAGTTATGGGCTAGCTTGTCTTGTCCAAGCTACTTCAACTTAGGTACACCCTTACATTTCCGGAAGTGGGACAAGTTATTACTAATTAAGGTATCAGTCTGAACTTTCACCAATTAGGAATTGTAATATGGATTGGGGTAATTCATTTTTTATTCTTCCCCTTAAACTTTTGGATCTCAATATCATATCAAATTTTCAAAATGGGATAATCAACTATATTAACTAGCATGTGAGAAGTTTCATGGTGAATATATTAACTATCCAAAAATTGAATATATGTACAGAAAACTTTGTCTAACGTCTTGTGTGGTATTTTTATATGAACCAAATTCAGTCATAGATATTTATTTTTAATTCTTATGTAGACAGGTTTGCACATGACACAATATTGATCAAATGTAGTTTCGTGTGGCTTTCATTAACTTTCTTTTATTTAACTATTTTTATAGAAAAAAATCCATTACTGTTGTCCTTGAAGAAAGGGCGAGTGCATTTGTTCTTTCAGTGGCCAATGGGGACATCAAATGGGTCTCACAGATAATAACAATGATGTTTGACATGAACGGGATACTATCAGACACGCTGTGTGTCAAATTATAGAAGTGACTTAAGTTAACCCATTTACTTAAATTGATAACGTCACTCAAAATTTGGTATGTTTTTTCCAGAGTAAATCTTAAAGGAGGTTGTCGCCAAAATTGACCTTTTTAATGTGTATGGGTCAAGCTTTAGTTTTAGTAACTAACTCTCGCATACGTGCAGGTATATGTACAAACTCACACTTCGAAGCTTTGCTCATACCTTTCCACTCAACAAAAGGCAAAAACTCATATATGAGTGATAACTCTGGTAGTGACAACACAAACATAAACCTAAGAGCTATAATTTATATGTAAGTTAATCATATGTAGTTCCTCTACCTCATTTGACATCAAGGTATCTGACTACAACACTGACTTCATGAGGTAGCGGCTAATATGCCATATTCTTATTCTAGAGAAAATGATACCAATTAGCCATATAATTGTGCCTCATTTGTTTATTGGCTGATAATTCACGACTTGTGTTATAGTCTACATAATTTTAGTCAGTTTGATCTGTACGTATAAAATTCATAATTTCATTATGGGAATTTAAGAAACAATAAGAAATTGTGTCAACATATATTAGGCAAGTTAACAGAAGAGTGAGTACACATTGAGTTCCCTGGGGATCTGATTAACAAAAACCTTAGCTTAGTAGCATATGGAATATGCTAATGTGAAGGCACAAAATAAGAAAGGGTTGAGGGAACAATCAATTTTAACCCATGGCCCATGGTTTCAATACGAGCTTAAACTGTAGCAAGAACTTGAATGGAGGATACCAAAGTGAACAATAATTTAATTTGAATGGTTTTCTAGTTTTTAGGTTATGCAGTTGCTAATGAGGGTATAAGGATGGAGATTTCTGAAGGCCCACTAGCGAAACTAATTCAAGGTAAACTATGCAGATACCTTATTTAATTTATATGACCATTTGGATAAACTAACCATGTTAATTACGGCTATAAACATGATACCCAATTTATTTTATAATACCGTCTTACTATGGTACCCGATTTATTTCATATGATCATCTCAAACATATTATTTGTTTATTTTGTCGTGTCATTTGTTGTTTGGAAAGAATATTTTATGAAGAAATGTTATGTTATCACTAATCCCTCATCATGTCTGGCGATACATCCAATACAACTGGACAATACTTAGACCAAAGGTATGTTTATATGTTATCTTCTTCCTTATGTTACTCTTGTCGTTCTTTACTGTGGAATACATGGAATTTGGTCATCATTTACTGGATCAAAATCTTGTTTGCAGTTTGTTGTTGGCTTGAGAGACAAAGTCTCACCTACTGACATTGAAGAAAGACTGCGTGCAGGGTAAGTTTCTGTTTTATTTTCTTATGGAGCCTGTTTGAGAATGCTGGTATGTTATATTCTTTAGGGACTCCCGATTATTAATAATCATTGATTTTCTAGACCGTTTTCTCTTTTAGAAATTGTATATGAACATTTGAAGTCATTTTTCACTTCTTTGCTAGATTACTACTTTTGCATCTACCTATTACTGCATGCAGTGTTGACAGAAATAAATATCACATTCAGATCCCCTTCCCCCAAAAAATTGATCCAAGTGTTACTATGATGACTGTCGAAGAAAAGCATGATGTAACCTATGCTGATGTTGGTGGATGTAAAGAGCAAATTGAGAAGATGCGAGAGGTATATAGTTATGATTGTATGTTTCTTTCAACTTTCAAGTACTTGTGATCTCTCGAAGACTTGTACTGATGAAGCAGACTTGTAGTATTTATGAATATCAGAGACAAATTTATGCTTCTATATCGTGAGGTGTTCATTATGTTTGTAAATTTTTCTACAGGTTGTTGAACTGCCAATGCTTCATCCTGAGAAATTTTTCAAGTTGGGAATTGACCCTCCTAAGGGTATTCTTCGCTATGGACCACCTGGTACTGGAAAAACACTACTAGATAGAGCTGTAGCCCATAGAAATGAAGCATGTTTCATCCGAGTTATTGGAAAGCTTGTTCAAAAATATGTTGGTGAGTGAGTAATAATAATATATTTACTGTATACATGTGATGATCCAGGTCTGAAATTGAAATAACTACATGAATTTTGTAATCTTTGGGTATAAGGCACTACACATAAGTGTTTTGGGTATCTTACAACAGAGGTTTGGAATGGATGAAGTAAGAACTCATATCTGGCGTTTGTTTATCCAAGATTGCAATAACAAAGGACTGAAACATTGCTTCTCCATCAATTGCTAAGGATACACCATTTTCCAGTTTTTTTATAGAAGGGGATCAATATGCTGCTCTGTTGGATGTTTTACCTAGGTAAAGTAGAGAATCATTTTTTTTTTTGTTTTTTGTTGAAGCAATAGAGAAGCTTCTGTTAGAGACAAAATACATCTCTTCATTACATATTACCCGTCCATATCCATATACAATCCGTGTCCTCATAAAAGAACCAATTTCAAAACCTGTATGAATACTAACCATGTTTGGATTATTAACTACAAGCAGAGTGTACTTGCAACGCACGTCCTTGAATTTAGACGGAAAAGTGAAAACCGCATAGGAAAAAGAAAAGTCGATGAAGTTGTATCACATTTTCTATTTTAAAGTCCTTATACTTATTTATTTTATCAAATAAACCCCTAAATAATTAGCATATTAAGTGAAACCCTTTTGAATCTAACGGATAACTTATAAATACGAATTATATCTGACGGCTATGGTGAATAGTTCATACGGAAATGTTCTACAGAATCTCTCCAAATCCGACGGTTGAATTAAAATCGGAAATATCTAACGGATTCAAAGAGTTGAGTTTTAAGATTCGTTGCTCACATTAAAGGGGGAGATGATTGAGGGGTATAAAAGGCTGGAAAAATGGAACTTAACAAACACAGAAGGACAAAAACGTTTTGTCAGTCAATAGAGGATGACTCATAACTTTTCTGTCTAAGAGGGTTGACTGAAACGTTGTGACTTCACTGATGATTGCTCTATTTTATTTCGGTTAGGGCATCTCGATAAAGTCCTGTGAGAAAATTGACTTGGGAGTTTAGGGTACCTGATGCTAATAATGGGCGATTCATCGATGAAGAAGGGGGAAGTTATCATCTGAAGTTGAAATCCCGGAGAAGAAAAAAACTCCATATACAGATTTGATTGAATCTCAGAAATCCACTCTTAAAACACTACAACAAGCAGAGACTGGTTTTCAGATTATCATTGGTGTGACTGCCGCTTCGATGGCTTCAATGCTTGTTCTCAAGGCTATTGGGTACTTCTGATTATGCAGGTTAAGTTGATATGATTAATCGGTTAAAAGATTTACAAAATCTATTAGGTTTAGTTTTAATTTTATGGAAGGGAATAGTTAACTACCTGTAGTGCTGTCGTCTGTTGTTATTAGGAGGATTAGATTAAAAAAAAAAAAATATGTAATGGTGGTATATTAATCTAATGGAATTGATATTTTGACTATGAATTTCCCATTTCTATTTGATTGTTTCATATGTTGGGATTTCTATAATATTCAGCTGTTATTTGTTCATTTGTTCAATTCTTTAGAATCCTTGTTTATCTAGTCCACAAGTAAACATTCCAATATGCGTCTTTTGATATATATGTCACTGTCTAAACTTTTAATTCAACCTTAAAAAGGAAAAAACTCAAATCAATTGATGAGTAGTATGGTGCAATATTCTCCTTGAATTCCAAACATTAACTAATTTGTGTTTTCTCCATTTCTCCTAGTATTGTTTTGTAGACTCTCTTTTCTCATAGCTGTTTTTTGCGTGCTTCCCCTATTTGTGTGCAGAATAAGAATCCTAACATATTTCTAACATATTCTGATGGCTGTAAGTCTTATCCTTGTATCGATTTTATAATTTCTAGTTTATCACAGAACCTGGTCATAGTAGCGGGTATTGACAAGAATCGAAAATTGTTTAAAGTTGCCTGATGAATAGTTGCAGTATCTTTGCAATTTAAAGTTGAAGCAATGGAGATGCCTTTGGACTTGAAATATTTGCCATGCAGTATTGCCACTGTTGGTGGCAAGATTAAAGATTTAGCCTGCATCTTCTGTTCCAGAAGTGCAACTTCCATATAATGTTCTTGCTCTCGAAACGCATGTTACCTTGTGGTTGCTTCAGCAGGTAATGATGCTTATATTTCTATCCAACAAACTTAGAACGTTTGGTCAGCCTTATGGTGTTTGTCATTTTTTATTTCTTTGCATTTTGCATTTCAGGTTTCATAGGTTTACCAGAAGATGAAGATCGAGGTTTTGTCCGTGATTCCTTTTTTTTTTTTTTTTTTTTGCGGTTGGCGACAAGGCTTCAGTTGATGCCATCAAATTGAATTTCTTTTCCAAGGAACCACAAATGCTTTACTTTTGGTAGCATAGAATATCCACAGATAGAGGGACAAGCTATTTAGACTTGCAATCTGTATATCAGATTGTTAGTCTAAGTTATGTATCTCTATCTTTTGCTTCTTCAGGTTCTTCAGGTTGACAGGCTTCAGGGCCCACCTGACCCGTCTTGATGAGTCTTTTTATAAAACGAGAGGGTTGATTTATCCTCCAGTTTAGAAGGTGTCACAACTTGTCGAGGATCATCCTGGTTTATCAAAGGTGGCCAGTAAGAGAACTAAAAGCTTCTTGCCAGAAAGTCGATAATTGAAAAAATGTGACGAACTACAAGAAAGTCATTTTTTGGAAATGGTGCATTTGTTTTTTTTGTTTTTGCAACATTGCATACTCTAGTGGATCCAACCAGATAACAGCCCAACTTTATGCAAACTTAGTTCTTTGAAGGGAGAGAGCTAGAAGAGAAGGGGATTTATATGACGGAAGGTCTTTACTTGTAAATGCAGAGAAGAAAAGTAACTGAAAGAAAAGACGGGAATTGTACTCTGAGCCTGAATTTGTTTCCTTGAGTGGGTCATGATGTTTCATGTTCATCTGCAGCAAGAGGTTGAGCTAAGCAGAGAACAACATGTTGAAGACCTTCTGCAGAGGCATATGCTTTGAAGATGTCGGAGAATAATGTATTAAGTAATACCCTTGTATATTTTTTGGCGTAGTGGGCACAGTTCTTACTGGGTAACAAGGCGTAGTTGAATTCAAATGTCTGTGGCATTGCTCATTCCATTTTTGTTGTTGCAGAACATTGTCCAGGTCCGAAATGTCCCCGTTGTCAGTTTGAAAATTTGAAAGACTGGAGAGGAGGTATGAGCTTATTGCCCAAATGTTTCAGGAGCGTGGGGAAACAAGAGAGAGGCGAAGGAAGCTGGGATTTTACTTGACGTCCAAGGAGGAGAGACGGAAGAAATTGGAGTTCGGATGGAAGGTATAATCTGTAAATGATTTTCAGCTTCGTTGATTCTAGTTTTTGCATGCAATGGTGGAGATGATCACATCCCAAGCGTGGTTGATAGTGTTTTCTTTTTCTCTTAAAATCTGGAAGTTATCTGGGATTTACAGACACTGAAAGGGAGTGAGAGAAGAATGGTAGAGAAAAGCCAAGTTGGATGAGCTTGCCGAGAAGGTGCACCACCTGTTCCTGCTGCTTCCGTACCAGGTGCTTGTACTTCCACAAGTGCACCTGGGACTACTGGTCCAGTACGGGCGAAATATGCACGTAGGATCAAGAGGGCAGAATATGGAGCTGCTGCAGTACACTTCCAAAATCAAGACAAGAATATCATCAGAGGTCACCAGGTTCTGGGACAAGCACTAAATGAGTACCTCCCATGTAGACGCATTTGAACTGAATCTCGCTTGACTGTTGTATACACTTCATATTTGCGAATTTAAAAAGATGGCATAGAAAATTTTGTTTCTGGTCTCAGTTGATTTCCTTTCCTTAAAAGCTACTCAGAGCGGTTCCTTAAGTTTCGCTACGGGATGGGTACGGTTTTAGCTATAATTTAGCTAAAGTTGAGTAAAACTTAAACTTTACACCACTGCGCTTGGAAGTGCACCTTGTTTGTTTTTTCCTGAGTCATCTGAGTCGTCTGAATCTGATTCATGTGGATCTGATTGATACCACCTGACCTGAGTCGTCTGAATCTGATTCATGTGGATCTGATTGATACCACCTGACTGTTTAGATCTGGCTCAATATGGTTGTTTTTCTAGTTAAATCCAACTCAAAAATATGTGAATCAGGGGTATTTTATTCTCAGGATGGAACTGAGTTAAATTGCAAGCCAAATCTGATTCAACATTAAAAACAAATGGTGTAACATTTGATTTGAACCGAGTCAGAGGCCGAATCAGATTCAGACACCAAGAAAATAAACAGTATGGATGGCTGTGGTTGGCGATCCGTATGAGGCTAAAGTAAACCAATGAACTAGCGACAAAGCACGAAGTTAAAGGGGTATAAAAACTCTCCCCAGTATTTTGCTCTCTATTTGTGTTTGTTGGCGTGTAGTCTGTTTTGGATCTGGAAAAGAAGAAAGATATCTCTGAAGCCGTCGTCATGGGTGGAGGTGAGTCGTCGTCAAAAGCGGTGGTGAAGAAGGGTGGAAGAGAAGAATATGAAGCGCTTGCTGAAGCCATAAATGATCAGCAAGTTAAACTCATCAAGTATGTCGCCTGTACTTACCTGTTTTGTACGGCCACTCAACTTTTGGGGCGAATATTTTATGGAAATAGGAGACGCTGATGATCAAAAACCAGAAGGTGAAGAAACAAAGGAATATCCGATCTATATGGACTTCTTTTTTGCCTTTTTTTTCTTTCTGGTAGTAGTTTTTTCGTGATTGGGGTGGAGTTAGGGTTTAATTTTATTGACATATGCAAAAACATAATCTGTAATATGGAAATATCCAGAATAAGACTTGGTATGTTTTAATATTCGATGGGTATCTTGACCCAACGGATGGTACGTTAAAATCAAATTAAGCACCTTCATCCACGTTAAAAACAAACAAACAAACAAAGGTTACACCTATTTGTCACCCACACTCTTCCTACCTTCCTAAATTGGGACATATCAAATTTTCCTTCCCACACCACCAAATTACTTTGGGCACCCAAACTTCTAAAAAATACTAATTTACCCCCACATTAATTCCTAAAACTCTCTCATATAAATACTAATATTTCTATTTTCAGTAAATCCAAAAACAAAAAAAAAAACTAAACCTAAAAAAACTTTCTATTTTTCATCATAATCTTTCCAAATTCTCAAAACCCTAATTTTCATCTTTTTCTCCAACGAATCTTCGATCCACACAAGAAAAAGGTAAATCTCCATCAACCCATTCTATGATTCTTCTTATCTTATTGATTTACATGTTTAAATCTTCGTTTTTGACAAATCAAAAATCTGATTACACCCAGAATCGGTTTTTATTGACATATCGAATAAACCGATTCTGGGTTTTGTTTTCGGCCATGAAGAGCATGCATAGTAATCGGATTACATGATGATTAACATCAACCGATTTTGGGTTAAAAATAAAATATGAAAAAATACATCACCATAGTTGGTTTATATATGTAATATGTATAATCTGAATACCATAGTCTTTTCATCTTCCTTTCCACAATCGGGTTTTATACATGTACCACATAACCCGATTCTTGTAGTCTCTTCAGAATCGGATTTCTTTTGTTTCTATATGTACCGATTTCTTACTTGATTTTTGTTAAATTTTTGTGTAGAATGGACTTCGGACACCTAGCATTTTACAATCGAGAGGTAACCTTGGAGGATGTTCTGAGGAAACCACAAAGAGTGCCAGAGAGAAGCCTATATAAGTTTTCTTTCGGATGTGAGACCCGTCTTGAACGATCCCTCGCATTGATTAACACGCTTGCACTGGAAGAGCTTGTTGAGGTCATGAGGTTCGTTAGGATGAGGAGAAACAAGATTTCAGCTGAGAGGGATCGCCACCAAGAATTGAAAGGTATGTTTGAAGAAATGGCTGAATATATGTCCATGGATGATGTAGAAGCTGTTGCTCTTGATGATGTTGCTGCTGGTGGTGTTGCAACTTCTCCTGATGCTGGTACTGGTGGTGGTGCTGCTGCTCCTGATGTTGTTGCTGTTGTAAATGCTCTCGGTGCTCCTTAAGTTTTTAAGTTTGACTTTTAAATATTAAAACTTTAAGTTTATAAGAGTTGTGGTTGTTTTAAGTCTTTTGGGATGGTTGATGTTGGTATTTTGGATGATCTTTGTGTGGTTCATATTTGTATTTTGGATGATCTTTGTGTTGAACTTAATGCAATTAATGTTTAAATTGATTCTAGCCTGACATGCCAATAATCGGTCTACTCGATATGTCAACATAGACCAATTGTACAAGCAATTTTTCCTGGATGTTTTTCAAGCAAGAATCGGATCACATATTAAAATATATAAACCGATTGGTGTCGGTGAAAATTCAAAATCTAGCATGTGGTTTACGTTGGTCGCAAGAACTACCGATTCCTTGTGGCATATCAACACAATCGGATTTTACAGACCTTCTAAAATACCGATTATAGCAAATTATTTCACGTTTTTCAAAAAAAATAGTCGTTAGGGACTTTCTCTATAAATATAGACCTCACCATTGGACCCCATTTGCCCCAAAATTGATCATTTTATTCCCCCTCACTCCATATACTCCACAACTACTCATTTCATACATATACATACAAGAAATGACATCGTTTGACTCCGCGGAAGATTTGGCAATCACCAAAGCATGGTATGCGGAAAATCGAATTAGACGTCAATCCTCCGAAAGGGAGGATTCCACAACCTTTTGGGCTAGGGTACACAACAAATTTATCCAAGAGTTTGGGAATCCTAATGCAAGAAGTGTTCAACAAATCCACGCTAGGCACCTAGTGCGATACTTGCTTTTTTGGCTCTCCAACCACGAATTTTTAACATTCGCCCCTTCACCTTGTCCATTGCACAATTTGTACGTAATTTTGTGGTTTTTTTTTACGTAACCCATGTTGTTTTATCTTCTAATGAAACACCACTAACAAATGTAAGTTTGTTTTTGTGGTTTTGTAGCATGAAGTCGTGAAAGCACGCTACTTGGAGGAAAATGGGGAAGCATTCGCGTTTGATGCAAGCTATCACTTCTTGGGAGAAAGAATCCCGGAGGAAAATTGATGGTTTTAGAATTTTTTGTGGGTATACCTATATGTAAACCCTCATGAGACTATAACTCGTCCACTAGGGTTTCCCAGGGGTTTAAAGGCTTGATACATGTGCTAAATGCATCCTACAATAATAATGCAATGAATGAAAATTGGTAATGACATGAAACAATTGGTTTATATACGTTATAAGTAAAACCCGATTACCCAAATCGGATTATAAACATGTCAACGTTAACCGATTATAGATGCCTTCTGTTAATTCGTAAACACCAATCCAGAATGGGTTTACAAGTTAATGAACGTAAACCGATTCTGAGTACTGTTTACGGAAAAAAAATTCAAAATGTTCGGTGTTTTGATGAACTCTCTAACATTAGTTAATCTTACATCCAAAACAAAATTAACCCCTAATATGATTAATTAGTGCTAATTATTCAGGGGTAAAATAGGTAGTTAGGTAATTATTTTGATAAGGGGTGGTGTGTAGGTGATTTCTAGTGACCTTTTTTTGTCATCTAGCTATAGTCCCCAATTTAGGAAGGTTTTCCTATTTGCCACCTACATTAATTTCCACCACCATTTATCCTATTTTCCACCCATTTATTTTTTGATATATCCCAAATACCACTTCTTGACTTTTTATTCACATCCTTCAATGAAACTCTATTATTTTTGTACTAGTGCAATGAAATTCTAGTCGTCCAAAACTGAACGATTCAATGGTCTGATTTAAAAATTCCAATACTTTTGTTAATGACGGTTTAGTCACGGATCCACTGTTTGTATATGTGGTCATCCAAAACTGGAAAATTCAATGGTCGGTTTACCATTTATACAACAAAGCTATGTAATAAGAAAGAAGACATCAAATGAATGTGGAATCACGTGAAGATATTTGGAGACGTTTGGAGAGAGAAAGTGTGCGTAATAGTGAAGATATTTTCCAAAACCGATTCTTGTAACCGTTTTGGATACTAGAGTAGTGACCGATTCTTATCTTTGTGATTTTTTCTTTGGGGATTCTGGCTACCGTGATTCAAGTTCTGGTGATTCTTGATTATTTGGTTTTTAGTTAGGATTTTTCTATTGGTTTGGTGTCTTTGGTTTCTTTTATTTCTTTTATTACTCTTGTTTATTTTTAATCTTTAGCTTCTTAATTTTGATCATCTTTTTCAAGCTATTTTTTATCTGAGATGTTTACTAGTAGGTAAAGTTGGTATTGCAGTTCCGGCGTAGGTGGATCTTCCTTAGCAGTATTAGCCTTGTCTTCCCTTTCCTCTTCAGCTTTTTAGTTTCTTTTTGCCATCGGTGATCGGTAGGGCTTCCCGTCAGCTTCTTCTTTGGGTTCGTTTTAAGAAGTCACGGATATTTGGTGCTTGGTTTCATAATAATCTTTTATATATGGAGGAGTTTGGAATTTCTAGTTACTTAAATTAGATTTTTAGTAATTTTGTGTTTGGATCTGGGTTTAAAAGTTTATATATTCCGATTTATCTTGACTCATTTTTAGTTTTAAAAGGTCTGGTGTTGTTCGTGTTTTTGAATATAGAGATAAACCTGGTTGTTCAAATAAAGCAGTTGGGTTTCCGAGTTTTCAGTCATCTATGGTGCAACCGGGGGAAATAGTACGTTATCGGAATAATTTATGTCTGGGAGCCTTGTTGGATCCGGGTCAGGAAGATGGTTTAAATGGAACAACAATGGATCTAGGCATAGAGGAAGTATTATGGGATAACACCTGTAAGTGGGGTTTGGGCGTAGAAGAAGTCTTGGGTGGTAATATATGTTTGTGGGATAATACGTGTCATAAATCTCATTTTTTATTGAAAGAAAAAACAAAAGACTATCCCAAAGTTGAAAGAGATAAACATTCAAGTTCAGAAGAAAAATTATCGATCCCAAGCAAATGAAAAGGTAAAATATTTTCTGATCCGATTCAAAGTGCTATAAATTTTCAAGTAAGGTTAGGTTTAATCAAATATTCTCTTAATGGTTCAAAAAGAAGAAAGTTGGATTGGGATCTAAAGATAGTTGAGGATGATTTAAAGATGAGTTATTTAACGTTTGGTACCTAGCAAATGTCCAACACCTATCTTTGGTACCCAATATTTCAAATATTAAGGTTTGGTACCTTGACCCGTCATTGACTGTCAAGTCAACACGTTGAATAAACAGAATTAGAATTCCGTAGCAAAACATGTGTTTGTACCATATTATCCTTAAGGAATTATAACAACCCCTGAATATATCCTAACGTCCCGTTACATTGGATGTAGACATGTCATAATCTGAGCATCAAACCCAAATAGATGGCCACGATTTAATCACCCTAATCAAACCCTAAAACAAAACGGGCCTCCATCTTCTTCTTCTTTTGTCTCTGCAACTGCAAAAACAGGAAAAGAAAATAAACACCCTCATCAGTTTGAGAACCAAACATCATTCTCTTTTTTCCATGTTTTTTTTTAAGTTCTCGCCTAGTTTTGGGATTCCTAATTTCATTCTAACTCTCACTTTTGATTTCAATATATAAATAATTTAGATCTCTAATTTCATAGCATGAAGAAGAACAAGAAGAATGAGAAAATGTAGGTTTCAGGAAATTATTATTGTCTAATCTTATATATGTATATTAGTTTTGATTTATTATTGGTAGTGATTTTTTTAGGGGTTTGATTACATCTTTAGTGATTTGTTGAATCTTCTCAGGGTTTAATCGATGAGGAAATTAGGTTTTGAAGAGTTTGAATTATTGAATTGATAGTTGACTCGTAATTAGGTTGTTGAAGAGTTGGATAAGGGGATTTAGGTGTGATATTGCTCGAATTTTGTGTAAAAGAATGATTGATTTCTGGTTGGACTTGGGTTTTTCCTTTGATTGTTAATTCGTAATGGGTCTTTGAAATTATGTATGCTATAAAATTGCGGATGATGTTGAACTGGATTTTTTTTTTGCTTGATTGTGGTGGCGGTGGAAGTGGTGAGTGTTGATGGTACGGGAGGAGTATCAATCGTAAATGGAAACAACCAAGAACTAAAAGGCATTAGCTATGAATATCAAAGTGAATCCAAGAACATTTTATTAGAGGATGAACGAAAAAGAGACTAAAAAGGCATTCAAATCAAGAGTTGATGAATTGAAACTACCAGTGCTTTTGGTAAGAGTTGAGTACGAGAAAGAAGAAAATCGTGGTGGGGAAGGTGAGAGCGAGGTGTAATGAATCCATTTTGGGTTACTGTTTTTTTCATATATTTTTTTTGAAACTGTGACTTAAACACCGTTAAAGAATTTATGTTTATTAATAATTTTAATATTTAGTTGACAGATTTTTGGGTCAATGGTTTGATTTGCCATACTCTAACTGGTCAAGGTACCAACCCTTAATATTTGAATTTTTGGGTACCAAAGCTAGGTGTTGGACATTTGTTGGGTGCCAAACGTTAAATAACCCTTTAAAGATTCAAAAGAAAGCAAGATTTACTGGTTCAGAGGTGGTTGTACCAAGATTGACTATTTTTAGAATACCCAAAATAAATTTGAGGGATTCTAATTAGGGAAATTCTCACAAGGATTTTAAGTTACAGGAGATTGGGGTAATAAATAAGAATTTTTCTAAGGTTCTCGATAAATTTCATTTGTGTGATATAGGGATTTGGTTTTCTAGAAGTTCGAAGTTTCAAGTAAGAAGGGGGAATGGAGCGTTAATTATTATGGGGGGGTTGGAGTTAGAAATTTCTGCTAATACTGTGATGGGAAGGCCTTATTTGCTATGGACTGCAATACGAGTTAGTTTTCTCATTGTTATTAAGAATTTTAATTGCTTCTGTACTTCTTGTTTTTCGTATCAGAGTTTTGTGGATTGTTTTGAGTGTTTTGCTTTTGTGTTTGTTGAACGGAGTTTTCAACTGGTTTGGTTGTTCTGTTTTTACTTTATTATGAAAATAATCTCTTAGAATGCCCAAGGTTGCGGGCCTAAAAAAACTAGGAATCATCTAAATCATTTGATTAACTTTGAGAAGCCATGATGTCTTATTCATCTCGGAAACTAAGTCACAACAATCTCTGATGAGAAGACTTTTAGTTAGTTTCCAAAATTATCATTTGGTAGATCATGTTGGATTGGATGGTACAAAGGGTGGTCTGGCCATTGCTTGGTTAGATGGATTTCAATTTGAAATTGTGCATTCAAATATCATCATGATAAATGTTATAGTCAAATCTAATTTTTCTATGAAAAATGGTTGCTAACTTATTTCTACGGAAGTCCGTATTCGGCAGAAAAGTCTGTGGCTTGGAATTTTCTAGAAAAAATTGCTTCTAGGGTCAATAGAAATGGTATGTCTTGGGTTGTATTAGGGTATTTTAATGTGATTTTTGATCAGTCTGAAAATCAAGGAGGATTGCCCTTCAGCAGTAGAGAGGTCAGTGCTTATGCTAGAATCATACAAAGATCTGGTTTAGAGGATTTAGTCTTTAAAGGCAATATTTTTACTTGGAATAATCATAGGGAGGGAAGTCATAACATGCAAGAGCGATTAGATAAAGCGTTTCATAATTCTGAATGGATTCTTCAATTTCCCAATGCGTCTCTTATAAATCAAATTGATTTAGGATCTGATCATAAGTCTATTTGTTTGCTTCTTGAGAATGGTTTTTCTAATTATTCGTATCCCTTTAAATTCTATGATACTTGGTTGAAGAATGCCTCTTGTATTGATTTGATCAATACCTCTTGGGATCACTCTATGAGTGAGCCAGCTAGAGCTTTGGCTGCAAATCTACATGCTTTAGGAGAAAATTTGTCTACTTGGAAATATGATGTTTTTAGTAACCCTACTAAAAAGATAAATATGCTTTTGAAAGAGGTAGAGAATATTGACAAAAGAATAGTTTCTCCTCGTAATTTTTCTTTGAAAACTCTAAATTGCATGAATTAGAGCTTTTGTATGACACACAAGAATAAATAGCCAAACAACAATCTAGGGATAATATGATTGCTTTAGGGGAAAAAAACACAAAGTACTTCCATAGAGTCACTCTTAATAGAAGGAAAAGAAATAATATTGACTGTATCACTGATTCTCATGGCCATGTTGTTAAGGATAAAAATCAAATTTCTATTATTTTGGAAGATTACTTTGCTAAATTGTTTGTGGCTCCTACTGATGCTTTACATTCTGATCCTATTGTGCATATTGAGCCTGTTATAACTCATGCTGATAATCAATCTTTGCTTCTTATTCTTGATAATGATGAAATCTTTGCCATAGTTAAGAAAATGAAGCCCAATAGATCACCAGGGCCGGATGGATTTCCTGCAAGTTTTTATAAACATAATTGGGGTACTATGGGCCTCAAGTTGTCGCTACTGTCCATAAAAATTTCATCCAAAAAATGTTATTACCTGATCTTAACAAAACTCATCTTTTCATCTTTCCTCACCATCTTTGCAATGATTTACGTCTCGATTCCGTCCTTATTTGTCACCATCATATGCTAACCTCGCAACAAGGCACCTGTACCGATCTAAGCAGGGGACTTAATGTTAATGGTGGTTTTTAGCCTAGGGTTAAAATCGTAAAAAAACCTAAACCCTAGTAGATAGTGACGTCACAACATTTAAGTAATAAGCATTTACTAGGCGCATTTATTGAAATCTTTAATGTGTCTGTAAATAACTACCAGGGTATCTTTTTCAATTAGGGTTACAACCAGCCAAACCCTAATTCCCACGTGTACTAATGGAAAATCATGCCAGCCATACTAACCGCGCCAAAGCATGCCAACCATGCTAGCCTCACCCCTATGCCAATGGCAAATCATGCCAGCCATACTAACCGCGCCAAATCATGCCAACCATGCTAGACGCACCCCTATGCCAATGGAAAACCGTGCCATCCATACTAACCGCGCCAAAACATGCCAACCATGCTAGCCGCACCACTATGCCAACGGCAAATCATGCCAGCCATACTAACCACACCTAACCAAATCTAGCCATGTCATGCGCCCATGGAAAACCCTTGGCCCCACATGCCAATCCAAAACCGTACCTAGCCAAATATACCCATGCCATGCGCCCATGACAAACCCTTGGCCGCAAATGCCAAGCCAAAACTGCGTTTAGCCAAAGCTAGCCATACCATGCGCCCATGGCAAACCCTTGGACCCACATACCAAGACAAAACTGCACCTAGCCCAAAGCTCGCCCCACATGCCAAGCCAAAACCATACCATGCCAATGGCCAACCTAGCGCCCATAGTAAACGTGCAACAATCAACGGCCCCACGGAGAAAATGCCATCCAGGTTAGGACAAAAACCATACCATGCCAATGGCATGCCAACCTAGCCGCGCCACCCTGCTGACCTTCCCTACACGGCTACCAAAACGAAGGCGTGCAACAATCAAAGGTTGCCCTTCAACCCCATGAGAAAATCCTATCCATCCAAGGTTCCCAGACAACACATGGTAACCTTTGGCCCAAAATCCTAAGTTTGGCCACGCCAAACCATGCCATGCCAACAGCATGCAAACCTAGCCGCGCCACCATGTTGGCCTTCCCCATGCGACCACCAATGAACGAAAGCGTGCGACGATCAACGGATACCTTGCCTCTTAAGATGCAAGATCTCGACCGTAGAAGGTCACCAAGCTACCAAGTCTCCCAAGCTCTACTTGCCAGGAAACCACGACGTGCCACATGTTGTCCACAAAAACATTCGAGACATCAAACACATATCACAAACTGGGGGATCCTCTTTGGGTATTGGTTTTGCGGTTTACAGCGTGCGGCGTATACTACGCCCGTCATAAGGAAGTGTCATAAGGGTGAGGCGGTCAGTAAATGTAGGGATTCAATGGTGAAACGCTCAACAATCAATTTCATGTGTTAACAACCTTTTGGAACATCAATTCCATACGTTAACGGTTTTATGGAAAATCAATTTCATACGTTAACGGTTTTATAGAACATCAATTCCATGCATGCGGTTATCACCTCCTCCCATTTAGTTACCCATTTATCCACCCCTTAATGAGACCAGAGTACATTTCACTTCGACTTGTATAAATAGGTCTTACCTATTTCCACAGAACAACAAGTTCATTCAGGAATATGCAACACTCAGAAATACTTTCTAGCTAGCTTACCTTGTTAGCCTTTCCACTTATATGATACAAGTCACAGTAACACAACTACTCTTCCAGAATCAACTATTCTGGTCTCATCACTTTCCTTGCTTTCCTCCCCAAAACCAACCCATTCTCCTCCACTTTGTGACTGAAGCAAGTCCGGAACGGCCATTTCTTGGTTTTGGATGGATTTGTACAGATTGATCTCTCGAACTTAAAGTACTCCCTTGCAGTACATTATTTAGGGTTTAAATTGTTTCTCACCCGTACGCACTCGAAATTACTGAAATCAACAGAAACTATTTTCACCTACAAACAACTTGATACAAAGGTTCGAACTTAACCAAACTCAATAAGATTACGTATCAAGTAAATAGGAATTAACGTTTGTGCAATTTAATTTAATTATAATGCGGAAATATAAAGTAAATGACACAGCAAGATTTTGTTAATGGGGAAACCGCAAATGTGGAAAAACCCCGGGACCTAGTCCAGAATTAAATACTCTCAGGATTAAGCCGCTATACAAAATAAACCAACTTCGTCTAGTTGAGACCAATCAACTAAACCTATAGTTCATCTAGTTCTGTCTGTATTCCCACGCCTCCAACCTATAAACAAGCCACGTACTTGTACCAATTACTTTGGTTCGTATTCCAAACAGTAAAGGAACAACAAATCTGTTTGGTATCAACTCTCTTCAACCAAGTGATATGAGTTTCACAAAGGCTCTTCTGTTTATCTTAACATAAACTCATTTGCCAGGTTCCAAGATCTATCTTATGTTTAGTCACCAAAAGGTAATCATTAAAATTTTGCTATCAATATCTCTAATCCCAAGGAAATATATTTATGCTGATCTACACAACTATTCTATCAAAATACCACAAGGATAAATCGATTATAGTTGGATCCTCTATTACCGAAACAAGTATTGTGCACACCAAAGATTTATATAACCAAGTCAAAAATCTTCTATCTCTTCTCTGTCTTCAAATCTTCTTAGATCTTTAATAATCACATGCACACAACTACTTGAATCTCTTGTGATCAATCACACACATAACAGAGTCTATTAACAATGGATTATCGCAAGATCGTCTTTAGATCTAACAATAGTTTAAAGATCCATGTCGAAACCTTGAACTAGTTTGAGTGAATCTTATATCAGAAGAGAAGATTCTCAAGCATAAACAAACTAGGTGCAATCAAAGTTCAACCACCATTTGTCAATCAAATCAATATGAAAACTAAAGATAAACCGCAATTATCTAGTTTCCCACCAACGGTACGAACTAGAGCTTCTCAATCCCAAAGAAGACTTTAAACTGAGCGGCCGTAAGAGATTTTGCCTAATTATGTTACTCTTCTCTCCGAATAGGCGGCTTCACCAGTAACAATACAACATAGGAAGTTTACTGTCACAAAGGACTAGTTTACAAGAAATGCAAACTTAAAGTATTTATAGACAAGGAAGTTTGGACACCAAGGAATTTCCAAAACCGAAAATATTCTCAAGATATTCAATATTTTCCAAATTCAGTTTTCACAATTCCTGAGAATGCACTGTCCAAATTTATGATCGAAATCTCCTTGAAAAATATTTAACTATAAAATGCACATTACTAATTCTTATTTTCCATATATAATTAAAAACCTTAATTAAAAGATTCTTAACTTATTTAAATTCGATCTTGGGATTTACTTCCTTCTTAGTTGTTAAGGAATATCTTTGAACAATAAAAGATACACATTAATACACGTGTTCAAAGTATGTCGACATCTTTCCTCTTGTAAGTCATTTTTCATACTTAGTCACTTGAAACCGATTTACCACACTTCCAAACAAGTTTAGAATTGGTTCATCTGACTTTCAAGAACTATGTGATTGATCAAGTAACACTCAATCACAATTCATGGGTGTAATGGTTCTATCAGAACAATTTTTGGTTCTACCTCCATGTGAGTATTGTGCATAGTCACACTAGCTTTCCAAACTTTGGTTGACTAGGTACTAGGATCGGTTCCCAACATATATTTGGTATGTAACTTATATGTGTTGCACATGTCCATAGGATCGGTCACTCTTTGCCTAAAAACATGTTGCACATGTTCATAGGATCGGTTCCCCTTTCTATTATAAACCTTGTTGCACCTCTGTTGATGGTGGTTTTTAGCCTAGGGTTAAAATCGTAAAAAAACCTAAACCCTAGTAGACAGTGACAACATTTAAGTAATAAGCATTTACTAGGCGCATTTATTGAAATCTTTAATGTGTTTGTAAATAATTACCGGGGTATCTCTTACATTTAGGGTTACAACAAGCCAAACTCTAATTCCCACTTGTGCCAATGGCAAACCATGCCAGCCATACTAACCGCGCCAAAGCATGCCAACCATGCTATCCGCACCCCTATGCCAATGGAAAATCATGCCAGCCATACTAACCACGCCAAAGTATGCCAACCATGCTAGCCGCACCCCTATGCCAATGGCAAATCGTGCCAGCCATACTAACCACGCCAAAGCATGCCAACCATGCTAGACGCACCCCTATGCCAATGGAAAATCATGTCATCCATACTAACCGCGCCAAAGCATGCCAACCATGCTAGACGCACCCCTATGCCAACGGAAAATCATGCCATCCATACTAACCGCGCCATGCCAAACGCACCTCGTCATGGCACCATGCCAACTTAGCCGTGCCACCATGCTGGCCTTCGCTACCCGGCTACCAAATCGAAGGTGTGCAACAATCAACGGTTTTCCTTCAATTCCAGGAGCAAATCCTGACCGTCTAGGGCTACCAAACAACCTTTGGCCCAAAACCCTAGCTTGGTCATGCGCCTAGCCAATGCTAGCCACTCCATGTGCCCATGGCAAAACCCTTGGCCCCACATGCCAAGCCAAAATCGTACCTATCCAAAGCTATCCATGCCATGCGCTCATGGAAAACCCTTGGCCCCACATGGCAATCCAAAATCGCGCCTAGCCAAATCTAGCCATGCCATGCGCCCATGGAAAACCCTTGGCCCCACATGGCAAGCCAAAACCGCGCCTAGAAAAAGCTAGCCATGCCATGCGCCCATGGCAAACCCTTGGCCCCATATGCCATGCCAAAACCGTACCTAACCAAAGCTAGCCATGCCATGCGCCCATGGCAAACCTTTGGCCCCACATGCCAAGCCAAAACCGCGCCTAGCCAAAGCTAGACGTGCCATGCGCCCATGGCAAACCCTTGGCCCCACATGCCATGCGCCCATGGCAAACCTTTGGCCCCACATTCCAGGACAAAACCATACCTAGCCAAAGCTAGCCATGTCATGCGCCCATTGCAAACCATTGGCCCCATATGCCAAGCCAAAACCATACCATTCCAATGACATGCAAACCTAGTCGCGCCACCATACTGGCCTTCCCTACACGGCTACCAAAACGAAGGCGTGCAACAATCAACGGTTTCCCTTCAACCCCAAGAGAAAATCCTAGCCATCCAAGGTTACCAGACAACACATGGTAACCTTTGGCCCGAAAACCTAAGTTTGGCCATGCCAACCTAGCCGCACCACCATGTTAGCATTCCCCATGCGGCCACCAACGAATGCAAGTGTGCGACGATCAACGGCTACCTTGCCTCTTAAGATGCAATATCTCGACCGTCGAAGGTCACCAAGCTACCAAGTCTCCCAAGCTCGACTTTCCAGGAAACCACGACGTGCCACATGTTTTCCACAAAAACACTCGACACATCAAACACAGATCACAAACTGGGGGATCCTCTTTAGGTATTGGTTTGGAGGTTTACAGCGTGCGACATACACTACGCCCGTCATAAGGAAGTGTCATAAGGTTGAGGCGGTCAGTAAATGTAGGGAGTCAATGGTGAAACGCTCAACAATCAATTTCATGCGTTAACAAAACTTATGGAACATTAATTACATACGTTAACGGTTTTATGGAAAATCAATTCCATAGGTTAACGGTTTTATGGAACATCAATTCCATGCATGCGGTTATCACCTCCTCTCATTTACTTACCCATTTATCCATCCCTTAATGAGACCAGAGTACATTTCACTTCGAATTGTATAAATAGGTCTTACCTATTTCCACAGAACAACAAGTTCACTCGAGAATATACAACACTCAGAAAATACTTGCTTGCTAGCTTACCTTGTTAGCCTTCCCACTTTTATGATACAAGTCACAGTAATACAACTACTCTTCCAGAATCAACTATTCTAGTCTCATCACTTTCCTTGCTTCCCTCCCCAAAACCAACCCATTCTCCTCCACTTTGTGACTGAAGCAAGTCCGGAGCGGCAATTTCTTGGTTTAGGCTGGATTTGTACAGATTGATCTCTCGAACTTAAAGTAATACCTTGTAGTACATTGTTTAGGGTTTAAATTGTTTCTCACCCGTACGCACGAAATTACCGAAATCAACGGAAATTATTTTCTGATACAAACAATTGGCGACCACAGCGGGAGATTGATCTATCGGTTGCAATATCAGTTTCAATTCCTAATTTCATCTTCCAAACGTCGATCCCAATATGGTAGAACTTAGGTCCGGATCAGCTGCCGAGAATACCAGCACAGAGCACGTACCTAATGTTAACATTACTTCCAACAACGTCGTTACATCATCTACCGACTACGGTAACTCCGAAAATACTCCTTCAAGCGTA